>CM070587.1:20558790-21758790 GCA_036346355.1 Rhipidocladum racemiflorum | reverse complement strand
CACTCTCCATAAGTATCCATCATCCTCATCTGCTAAAAGACAGCTCTCATGAGGTCACAATTTTTAAATCAAAATAATTACAAGAAATTTCAACAAAGGTATGAAATGAGAAAGAGGGGATAAGTCATGAATTCATTGATCTTCTTGAGTAAATTTTAACTTCAGAAAATAGTTTTAACCTCCCAAGGACAACCAATCTAACTAGGGTCAAGACCTACAGTTAACTTGGCTTTGATACCATCTCTATTGGGACCTGAATGTGCAAATCTAGACACTATTTGTATTCAGTACTAGTCCAGGATCACGCTGGTGCACACAGTCTCAATAAAGAAGAAATATCACAATCATACAAAACAGAATAAAAAATAAAGACTTCATCTATTAATATAACCTACTTGTTCAATCTTATATCAACTTACTGTGATACTACGGGATTGCATAACCTTAGAAAGCATGAAATTTGCAATTAGAACCCCACGGTTTGACGTTTTAGCGTGTTTCGGGCTGTTTCCGGGCTTCCGGGCCTCTCCGGGGTCGTTTTGGGCCCTGAGGGGAAGTCGTGGGCCGAAGGTGGAGTACTTGGGCCCATGTGGGAGTGGTGGGGGGGCAGCACAACCTGCTGCCCTAGCCCCCCCCCACCTCCCTTGCGCCCCCTTTTTTCCCCATCTCCTCCTCCCTCTAGCCCCTCCTCCTCTTCCTCCACACCCCCAAGCCGCACCACCCCCTCCTCCTTGCGCCTCCTCCCCCACCACCACGTGCCCTTGCTGCGTCCCCCTCGCTGCCACGCCCCGCCTCGGTGCTGCCCTCGCCGGTAGGAGGATCCGCGACAAGGAGAACCGGAGGCCACGTCGCGTGGGGAGAGATCGGGTGGAGTTCGCGCGAAGGAGAGCGATCGATTCGTGGTTCGTCAATAAGGTAATGGGGGAAATCTTTGGGGATTGATTAGATGCTGTGTAGAGGTGATTTACCATGTTTTTAGATCAAGGGAGGTGCTGCCATGGGTTAGATCTAATGAAAACTAGAGATGTATTCACGTTTTTGTTCGGGCAGATTGGGAACCCGAACTATGGCAGGCGTTTTCGCCAATTTCTAATTTGAATCTGACCGTACGGACTTTTAGGAAGTTGTAGATAATTTCCTTATCTTTCCGTGCATATAAAGAACGTTAAAATCCGCCCAGCCGTTTGGGAGATATGTCCGTTTTACTGAGCGCTGTCAAATCTGTGACGAGATTGGGACAGTTCGTGTTCAACGTTAGATTAAACAACATTAGAGTCCGAATTAGTCTTTCTCTATAACTAGAAAAAGTTGGGAAATTTCCTAAGCTACGCGGGGATGTACTCGTTTAATCAATTTGGAGTAATAGAACAGAAGTTATGCCCATTGGAAGGCTGCTGTACCGAAGGGACAGATTTGCTGTTTTCTGATTTTAGGAGTTGTAAGCGAAGTCGGGGTAGTTGGATATATGTGTGCTGTTTTGTGGACTCGATTTGAGTGTGTGGCACGTGTTTGCAGGTGGTGTGCCTCCGGGAGTGCCCTCAACCTCTCGTCACTCCGTTGCCCGTGGTTGAAGGCAAGTGTGTTGCGTGGATTGTATGCTATACGTGTTGCTAGAACTGCTTGATAGTATTTGGAATAGATAACATGTTGTTTTGCCATGATTTACATGTTATAATTGATAGGAGGTCCTTAGGCCATGATTTAAATGTTATCGATGATATGGTGTCCTCATGCCATGATTAACAATGCTTGTTGTTGACAAATGATTCACTTGCCATGTTTTGAACGGTAACCGTCAATTGTTGAATACGGTCCTACATGTGGAGATGCCATGTGTTGATATGCAATATTTCTATTCCTGTATACGTTGCTGTCCATTTTGCATACATGGCATATGTTCATGGCCGTCCGGTGAGATAAGTCATAACTATTCCGGTAGGGTCGGTGAGAACTGTTATGACTAGTCCGGGGCTATTCTTTTGAGTAAGTCCTACATCGTGACTCCGTCACCGAGGTGAATGGAAGCGAGTGATAGGCACCCTCCATCTTCGGGATGGAAGGGGGAAAAGGGTGCATGCCGACGGGTGTGCACTCAACCATACCGGTATGAGAATTCCAGGAGACATGTGCATTGCATTGCATGAATGTTATACATGAATAAGGATGTTTATGAGATGATGAGTAGAGTACTCATGAGATACTCATGAGATGATTATCATGTTGTTTTAAAGGATGCATATAATATTAAATATGATGTGTTGGGATATAACTGTGGAGACTGGAATGATGGTTTGTTGTCTTGCTCCTTGTTGATTCATTACAATACACTTTCTTTGAGTTATGAACTCACGCTTGTGTTTTCGTTGTTTGTTTCTTTAGGTACCATGCAATTGGTGCGCGGGAAAGGGATCTAGCCACACTCCTCCACGTAGTATCATAATCTAGCTAATTCCCCCATTTTTGGAGACACGGCAATAAGTGTTACAATAATCATTAGTGTATGGTTTTTATGTTTGGTTGTTTCCCTCATGTGTAACATGTGGGCTATGGAGCGAGTTGTTATATTTTCCTAGACTTAAATTGATGCTTATTCCTTTGCTTACCATGCTTATTGACGTTTTAGTTGATGATTAGATATCATTATCGCTGCGTATGGAGATCTTGTTTATCCTACATATTGATATGATGTTATGTTGTTAAGTTTCATGCATAAACAAAGGAGATGCTGTCAAAATTTTCAATTTATGCTAAATGATTACTTGCTGTAATTTTACCTTAAACTATGGTATTAAACGTGTTATGGTCTATGTTTGGTGACATTCCGGGCTTAGTACAAGCTGGGGTGTTACATTTGGTATCAGAGCCAGGTTGTAGGTCCCTGGAATGTGTATTTAGTGTCATACTATAAGTTCAACTAAAATATGTAGTGGGATAACCTAGAAACATGGCTTAGGTTTTACTTAAAACTTTGCCATAGGATAGCAACATTAAAACTTGTGTAAGTGGAATAATTAATTTAGAACTTGACACACTCTGTTGCACAGTAGGAATGGGTATGGGTATCGTTGCTTTACGCTTAAATGTTGTATTTAAGCTTTGATGTTGAATGTTATATTTGGTAATATATGTTGCTATGTTTATGAAAGAATTGATTGTGTTGATACACTTGAGATTAAGTGGGTTGTGGTGCTGAAAGGGTTTCGGTCACCTTCTGTTGTTTGTAGTAATGTTGGGTTTGACGGTGTGGCCGGTTGGTGCCATCACCGATGGACTTTTAACCTCCTGTTGGGAGAGTGCTTATCCTTTCTGTCGTAGATTGGGTAGTTGGTTGGAGTCGAGTAGTAGAGTTGTGGATTGACCCTCCGAATTTCCTTTGCCCTTTTGACGAACGGTTTTCGTTGGTTTTTGGTTGGTTGAAATAAAAGAAAAAGTGTTCGGTTTTGGATACTCACCGATAGTTCTTTTGGTGGTTTTGGTTTTGTCTTCTTTGGTCGAAGACAAAAGAAGAATTTAGGGTTGCGCCTCTTTTGGTCGCCTTGCCAGCTTTGACGCCCGATTTGTGTTTGTCTTATAGAGAAACTTATAGATTGATTCTTGGGTTACCATTCTCCAATTTGAAAAGAAATTATTGAAGTTTCGATGAAAAAATCTAAGTCGCATGGATTTAGGTGTCAAGGTTTTGTTGGAAAGGATGTGGTTGATCGGTTGCTTTACGGAGAAAGTTTTCAATTTATTCTTGTGTTTGTCTTTCTCCGAGGTTTAAAAGAGTTATTGCGGTATTGTGCCAGACCTTGTTGTCGGGGCTTAAGTGGTGTTTGATTGCAATGATGACTTGCTTGGGAATTCATCTTTGAAAAAAACCGTTTGTTTCATGAAAGTTTGAAGTTTGGGGTTATGGCCTTATCTGAAAAAAAAATAGATTTGGTTAATCGCTGGGTTTTTCCCTCTTGCAACCATCTTCCTTCGCGGAAGTTGTTAATCTCGAGAGTGGTGGAGTAGTTGCGTGTCGGCATTTGGGAATTTTAAGAGTTGACTTCTCTTGTGATTTATGGTTGAGCTTTCCGGAAGGAAAGGTGTTTTGGGTGTTATTCTTTTCTGGAGCAATTATGGTTTCCTTAAGAGTTGGGTGCGTGATTCACGCGGATGTTTAAGAAGTTAAGTGTATGACGAGAAGTTAGAGTTTTCGGATGATATGAGCTAGTGGTTCGGTTAAAGTGAATTTGTTGCTTGTTTAAAGATAAACTAAAATATTGTGTTGATAAGAGATAATTAAACGAGACATTAGGTGATCCAAAGTGAAAGTTGATTAGTGGTGTGTGCAAAGTGATGTGGGTTATGGAATCTAATGGATGTTTTGAGATTAGTCAGCATAGAATGTCTCGGTTGATGAACTTGCTATAGCAAGAAGATGGTGTGAAATTCTGCCTATTGTAGCTGGTGGGTTAGTTAATATTGTGGGTCGACAATATGACTTAAAATACGTGTAATCAATTAATGAGGATATATGGAATGATTGTAGGAAAGGTTGAATTATTCTTGACAGATGTATGTCTGGGATCTGTATTTATGAGGGATGTCTAGTGGAGATCGTGTCGCGTGGTTAGTATTAATTATTGGTGGAATGAACTGGTGATATGGAATATGTGACTTAGGGATTTGAAGGGAATATGCCCGAGAGGCAATAATAAATTGTTTATTATCATATTCCATGTTTATAATAGATGTTTATTTCTCATGCTAAAATTGTATTAATCAGAAACGTTAATACATGTGTGTTTAATAAACAAAAAGGTTCCTAGTAAAGCCTCTTTTTTAAACTAGCTCGTTGATTAACTGATGATCAAGGTTTCCTGATCATGAACATTGGATGTTATTAATAACGGGGTCATGTCATTAGAAGAATGATGTGATGAACACACACCCAAGTTGGTATAGCAAATACGATCAAGTCATTTAGTTTGTTGCTGTATCAAACACATTCGAAATAGTTTTTTTTTCCTTAGACCATGAGATGATGTCAATCACTAATTCCGGAAGAGTACTTTGATGACATCAAACGTCACTCCGTAACACGGTGACTATAAAGATGGATTTGGGTACTATGAAAGTATTAGTTGAGGCTCATGCATCAAGAGTGGGATTTGTCCATCCAGATGACGGAGAGATATACTCTGGGCCCTCTCGGTGATATCACATTGACATCGCTTGCAAGCATGTGACTAGGTCACAAGAATGTTATATCACGGAACGAGTAAAGAGTACTTGTCGGTAACGGGATCGAACTAGGTATAGTTGATACTGATGATCGGATCCCGGACAAGTAAAATATCGTGAGACAAAAGGAATTGGTTATGTCGTTTTACGGTTTACGCGATCACTAGTTCATCGTTGAGTGAATGGGAGTCATTATGGATCTCCGTGATCCCGCCGATGATTATTGATCTGAGAGGAGTCTCAATCATGTCCATTTTATTCACGAACCGTAGGGTGACACACTTAAAGTTCATCGATGCATTTGAGTGGATACGAAACAGGAGAAAAATATGGACAAGATCTGAGGGTTTTGAGTATCGCCGAATAGTTTCGGATATCGGAATAGTTAAAGGGGGTATATGTTAATGTTTGTTAATTAAAAGAATTAACAAATATTAAATCTGAAATAAAAATGTTTATGGGAGAAAACCTTTCATTTTCTTGAGTGGGGTTTTAATGGAAATCAATGGGGTTAATTTGTGAGTGGAGAGATCACTCACAGGAAGAGAGGGAGGGCAAGGGGCAGCCCCCCCATGCGCCGGCCACCCCACCCCGTGGCATGCCACCTCCTCCTCCTATAAAAGGGAGGAGGAGCTCCTCTCTTTGGTGTTCATCCATGACCCTTTGGTTGGTCCATTCTCCCTCCTCCTGCTGATCCGCTGAGCCGTGGCTTAAGCGAAGCGCTGCTGAAATTATTTCTTCACCACCACCACCACTAAGCTGTAGTGTTGTTGGAGTTTTCCGGGGATCCACTACTTCCGCTGCCCCGCTGGAACGAGGGATTGGAGGTCATCGTTGATCCGTACGTGTGACCAAGTACGGAGGCGCTGCCGTTAGTGGCGCTCATCTTCGCGACTTTGAAGTCGGGAGTGTACCTCTACATCAACCACGTTTGTTTGCGGGAACGTTATTCCCACTTTCGGTCTTCGAGGGTGAGTCCTTCTGAAACCGTTTACTTGCATCTCCTAGATATGATCTTGGTGTTTGGTTGCAATCGTAGGAAAAATTTTTGTTTTCCATGCTACGAAACCCTTCAGTGGTATCAGAGCCAGGTTTATGCGTAGATGTTTTGTACGGTTTAAAACACATGTGGATGTGGGCGTTGATGATCATGTTATTGCATACTTTCGTGTATTTTGGATCATGGTGGCATAGTGGGATTTGAAGCGGCCCGGACTAACCTTACATGTCCTCGCACATGAGACTTGTTCCACGCTCGACATGCAACTAGTATTGCATAAGTGGCTTTGCGGGTGTCAGTTTCTCCCACTATAGTCATGATCTAATTTACAACGGTTTGCTAATAATGTTTTTATCACCGTTGTGGTTCTTGTTCGTAGGTAAGAATAGTTTTTCCTAGAAAGCCCAAAACCACGTAAAATATGCAAAAATAAATTAGAGGCGTCTAACTTGTTTTTGCAGGGCTTGTGATGTGATATGGTCATTGATACAAAGATTGTTGTATGAAATGAAATTTATTGTAAATTTAAACAACCGCAGGAGCCATTTGGTTGTTTTTCTTTTATGGCCTCAAGCGTGCTAAATATATGTCCATGTGATATATTGTAATGGAGGAAGACAATCAAGATGGCAGCATCATGGACCTTGGTGCCATGCCGGTGGAATGATGGAGATCATACCATGTCGCACAAGATGGAGATCAAGTCTTTGAAAGGACCATATCATATCACTTTATTCATGCATGTGATGTTAATCCTTTTATGCATCTTATTTTGCTTGATTATGATCACGTCGATAGCACTATAAGATGATCCCTCCAAATTAATATCAAGATAATAATGTGTTCTTCCATAGTATGCACCGTAAAGAAAGTTCGCTGCTTCAAGCACCACGTGATGATCGGGTGTGATAGACTCTACGTTCGCATACAACGGGTGTAAGCCAGATTTACACATGCAAATACTTTGGTTCTACTTGGCGAGCCTAGCATGTACAGACATGGCCTCGGAACACGAACCTAAAGGTAAAGCATGAGTCATATGGATGATATGATGAACATATTGATGTTCGCCTTTGAAACTATGCCGTCTCACGTGATGATCGGTTTCGGTATAGTGAATTTGGTTCATGTAATCACTAAAGATGACTAGAGGGATGTTGTTTTTGAGTGGGAGTTCTCGTATTAATTTTGAATTAACATTGAACTTAATCTATTATGAACTTAGTCTAAATAACTTTGCAAATATGTTGTAGATGGCACCCCCTATTTTCAATTTCAATCTGTTCATGGAGAAAGAGAAACTAGCCACCAATGGTAGCAACTTTACCAATCGGGCCCTTAACACGAGGATTCTCCTCAGCGCTGCTCAAAGGAGCTATGTGCTAGAAGCACCGCTTAGGTGACCCGCCTACCGATGATGCCCCGAGGAGGAGAAAATGTTTTCTTGACTCGCAAGGAGGACCACAGTTTAGTTCAATGCGGCATTTTGTATGGCCTTGAGCCTGAGGCCAAAACGCTTTCGAGCACAAAGAATGCTTTTGATACAATGAGGAGTTGAAAATGATCTTCGACACCCATGCCGCAAGAGAGAGTTATGAAGCTTCAGAAAAGTTCTTTAGCTGCATGATGGAGGAAAATAGCTCCGTTAGTGAGCACGTACTCAAAATGTCTGGGTACGCCGATAAACTCATAGCTTTGGGAATAACGATCCCCATTGAGCTAGGAATTCATCGTGTTCTCGGCCTCTGCCACCAAGCTACAAGAGCTTTGTGATGAACTACAACATGCGTGGCATGAAGAAGTCTCTCCTCGAACTTCACAATGCTAAAAACTGCTGAAGTGGAGATCAAGAAGGAACATCAAGTGTTGATGGTCCAAAAGACTATCAGTTTCAAGAAGAAAGGTAAGTCTAAGGGAAACTTCAAGAAGAAGGGCAAGTCTGTTGCTACATCTGAGAAGAAGACCAAGGCTGGCCCTAAGTCGACATCAATGTTTTTATTGCAAGGGCACTGGCACTTGAAGCGCAATCGCCCAAAATATCTCGGGCCGATAAGAAGGACGGAAAGTGAGCAAAGGTATATATGATATACATGTTATTGATGTGTACCTTACTAGTACTCGCAGAGTGCCTGGTATTTGATACCGGTTCGGTTGCTAACATATGTAACTCAAACAGAGCTAAGGAATAGCGACAACTAGCAAGGGATGAGGTAATGATGCGCGTCGGCAATGGATCAAAAGTTGATGTGATCGCCGTCGGGACGCTTACCTATCCAATTACCATCAGGATTAGTTATAAACCTAAATAATTGTTATTTAGTGCCTGCGTTGAGCATGAACATCATATCTGGATCTTGTTTAATGCGAGACGGTTATTCATTCAAGTCTGAGAACAATGGTTGTTCAATTTATATGAATAATATCTTTTATGGTCATGCACCAAAAGAATGGTTTGTTTATTTTGAATCTTGATAATAGTAAACATGTTCATAATGTGAATGCCAAAAGAATTAAGTTGAATGATGATATTGCGGCATATATGTGGCATTGCCGCTTATGTCATATTGGTGTTAAACGCATGAAGAAGCTCCATTCTGATGGACTACTAGAATCACTTGATTATGAATCATTTGAGACATGTGAACCATGCCTCATGGGCAAGATGACTAGAACCCCGTTTTCCGGTACAATGGAGCGGGCAACCGACTTATTGGAAATCATACATACCGATGTGTGTGGTCCAATGAGTGTGTCGTGGCGTGGTGGATATCGTTATTTCCGTTACTTTCACGGATGATTTGAGTAGATATGGATATATTTACTTAATGAAACACAAGTCTGAAACATTTGAAAAGTTCAAAGAATTTCAGAGTGAAGTAGAAAATCATCGTAACAAAAGATCAAATTTCTACGATCTGATCGTGGAGGAGAGTATCTTAGTTACGAGTTTGGCACACACATGAAACAATGTGGAATAGTTTCACAACTCACTCTGCTGGAACACCACAACAGAATGGTGTATCCGAGCGTCGTAATCGTACTTTATTGGATATGGTTCGATCTATGATGTCCCTTACAGATTTGCCACTTTCATTTTGGGGTCATGCACTAGAAACAAATGCATTCACTTTAAATAGGGCACCATCTAAATCCGTTGAAATGACACCGTATGAATTATGGTTTGGCAACAAACCTAAGTCATCATTTCTAAAAGTTTGGGGATGCGATGTTTATGTGAAGAAACTTCAACCTGATAAACTCGAACCCAAAGCGGAAAAATGCGTCTTCATAGGATACCCTAAAGAAACAATTGGGTACACCTTCTATCACAGATCCGAGGGCAAGGTTTTCGTTGCCAAGAATGGATCCTTTTTGGAAAAAGAGTTTCTCTCGAAAGGTGTGAGTAGTAGGAAGGTAGAACTCGACGAGGTTGTTGAACCTTCTCTTCATGGAATGGCAAGTGCAGCAGCGCCGGAAGTTGTTTCGGAGTTGACTTCACCAAATGAAGAGGAAACTAATGATAAGGATCATGAAACTCCGAAAGAGAACACTACCGCACCTCGCAGGTCAACAAGAGCGCATACTGCTCCTGACTTTTATGTTCCTACTATGAATGTCATGGTAGTTGAGAATAATGACCCTGCGACGTATGATGAAGCGATGATGAGCCCAGATTCCGACAAATGGCTAGAAGCCATGAAATCCGAAATGGGATCCATGTATGAAAACCAAGTATGGACTTTGGTGGACCTACCCAATGACCGTAAGGCCGTTGAGAACAAATGGATTTTCAAAAGGAAAATAGACGCTGATGGTAATGTGACCGTCTATAAAGCTCGACTTGTCGCAAAGGGTTTTCGACAAATTCAAGGAGTTGACTACGATGAGACTTTCTCACCGTAGCGATGCTAAAGTCTGTTAGGATTATGTTAGCAATTGCTGCATTTTTCGATTATGAAATCTGGCGAGATGGATGTCAAAATCTGCGTTCCTTAATGGAAACATTGAGGAAGAGTTGTATATGATACAACCCAAAGGTTTTGTTGATCCTAAGGATGCTAATAAGGTATGCAAACTTCAGCGATCCATTTATGGACTGAAGCAAGCATCACGAAGTTGGAATCTCCGTTTTGATGAGGTAATCAAAGGTTTTGGATTTGTCCAAACTTACGGAGAATCTTGTGTTTACAAGAAAGTGAGTGGGAGCTCTATAGCATTTACGATATTATATGTGGATGACATATTGTTGATAGGAAATGATATAGAACTTTTGAAAAGTGTAAAAGATTACTTAAACAAGAAGTTTTCAATGAAGGACCTTGGTGAAGCGGCATATATTTTAGGCATCAAAATCTATAGAGATAGATCGAGACGCTTAATTGGGCTATCACAAAGTACATATCTTGACAAGATTCTAAAGAAGTTTAGAATGGACGAAAGTAAGAAAGGGTTCTTACCTATGATGCAAGGCAAGACGTTGAGTAAGACTCGTAGTCCAGCTACAAAGCAGAAGATAGAGAAGTAATGAATAAGATTCCCTATGCTTCAGCCATAGGCTCTATCATGTATGCTATGTTGTGTACAAGACCGGATGTGGCACATGCTATTAGTTTGACTAGCGGTACTACCTGATCCAGGTTTTGAACACTGGACGGCGATCAAGAATATCTTTAAGTACTTAAGAAGAACTAAGGATATGTTTCTCATATATGGTGGTGAAGAAGAGCTCGTCGCAAAGTGTTACGCCGACGCTAGCTTTGACAATCGATCCGGATGACTCTAAGTCTCAATCCGGTACATTTTTGAAATGAATGGAGGAGCAGTGAGCTGGAGAAGTTCCAAGCAATCTGTGGTGGCAGGATCTTCAATAGAGGCGGAATATATTGCTGCTTGAGCCACAGAAGCGGTTTGGATGAAGATGTTCATATCCGAACTAGGTGTGGTTCCGAGTGCGTTGGACCCGATGGTTATCTATTGTGACAACAATGGTGCCATAGCCAATGCTAAAGAACCAAGGTCACACAAGAATTCCAAACATATTAAGCGTCGGTTTCACTCCATCCGTGAACATGTCAAGGATGGCGATATAAAGATTTGCAAAGTGCACACGGATCTGAATGTGGCAGACTCGTTGACTAAAGCTCTCCCAAGGGCAAAACATGATCAACACCAGAACTCAATGGGTGTTAGAATCATCACAATGTAATCTAGATTATTGACTCTAGTGCAAGTGGGAGATCAAGGGAATATGCCCGAGAGGCAATAATAAATTGTTTATTATCATATTCCATGTTTATAATAGATGTTTATTTCTCATGCTAAAATTGTATTAATCGTAAACGTTAATACATGTGTGTTTAATAAACAAAAAGGTTCCTAGTAAAGCCTCTTTTAAACTAGCTCGTTGATTAACCGATGATCAAGGTTTCTGATCATGAACATTGGATGTTATTAATAACGGGTCATGTCATTAGAAGAATGATGTGATGAACACACACCCAAGTTGGTATAGCAAATACGATCAAGTCATTTAGTTTGTTGTGTATCAAACACATTCAAATAGTTTTTTTCCTTAGACCATGAGATGATGTCAATCACTAATTCCTAAGAGTACTTTGATGACATCAAACGTCACTCCGTAACACGGTGACTATAAAGATGGATTTGGGTACTATGAAAGTATTAGTTGAGGCTCATGCATCAAGAGTGGGATTTGTCCATCCGGATGACGGAGAGATATACTGGGCCCTCTCGGTGATATCACATTGACATCGCTTGCAAGCATGTGACTAGGTCACAAGAATGTTATATCACGAACGAGTAAAGAGTACTTGTCGGTAACGGATCGAACTAGGTATAGTTGATACTGATGATCGGATCCCGGACAAGTAAAATATCGTGAGACAAAAGGAATTGGTTATGTCGTTTTACGGTTTACGCGATCACTAGTTCATCGTTGAGTGAATGGGAGTCATTATGGATCTCCGGATCCCGCCGATGATTATTGATCTCGAGAGGAGTCTCAATCATGTCCATTTTATTCACGAACCGTAGGGTGACACACTTAAAGTTCATCGATGCATTTGAGTGGATACGAAACAGGAGAAAAATATGGACAAGATCTGAGGGACTGTTTGAGTATCGCCGGAATAGTTTCGGATATCGGAATAGTTAAAGGGGTATATGTTAATGTTTGTTAATTAAAAGAATTAACAAATATTAAATCTGAAATAAAAATGTTTATGGGAGAAAACCTTTCATTTTCTTGAGTGGGGTTTTAATGGAAATCAAAGTGGTTAATTTGTGAGTGGAGAGATCACTCACATGAAGAGAGGGAGGGCAAGGGCAGCTCCCCCATGCGCCGGCCACCCCACCCCTTGGCATGCCTCCTCCTCCTCCTATAAAAGGGAGGGAGGAGCTCCTCTCTTTGGTGTTCATCCATGACCCTTTGGTTGGTCCATTCTCCCTCCTCCTGCTGATCCGTTTTTCGAGCTGTGGCTTGCTAAGCGGCCGCTGAAATTATTTCTTCACCACCACCACCACTAAGCTGTAGTGTTGTTGGAGTTTTCCGGGGATCCACTACTTCCGCTGCCCCGCTGGAACGAGGGATTGGAGGTCATCGTTGATCCGTACGTGTGACCAAGTACGGAGGCGCTGCCGTTAGTGGCGCTCATCTTCGCGACTTTGAAGTCGGGAGTGTACCTCTACATCAACCACGTTTGTTTGCGGGAACGTTATTCCCACTTTCGGTCTTCGAGGGTGAGTCCTTCTGAAACCGTTTACTTGCATCTCCTAGATATGATCTTGGTGTTTGGTTGCAATCGTAGGAAAAATTTTTGTTTTCCATGCTACGAAACCCTTCAGGATTATACCCAGGGTAATTTTTTATTACGCCGGAATAATTGTAAAGAGATGTGTGCTACGCTTGGGGATAATAAGTTGCATGAATAATGGTTCGTCATGGTTAGTAGACCAAAAGAAGTTGTTGATATGCGTCTTATGTTGGATTAACTGATAAGATAATTGTGCTGGAGTTGTGAGAACGTGATTCTCCTTGTTGATTGTCATACGGTAGATATGGTCTATGGTTCGTTGGTAATATAATCAATTGTGGTTATATGAATAGTGAAAAGTGATTTTATTAAGAGCAGATGTTCTAACTTGTGTGCAATAGTGTTGGACTTCTCGGGATTTGGGTGATTATGACATCCGTATTGGCTAAGAGTATTGGAATGCGAGTAATGATGGGATTTGAGTCGAACTTTCTTTTGAAGGTTTACGGATTCAAATGAATGTATAAATTTTCTGGGAGTGCCTGCCTCTTTGTTTAGGCGTCTTGATTAGGGTGCAATAAAATCTCCCCTGATTAAGTGGCATTTTGTCAAGTTACAAACTTGACTCCGATGATTGAAAATATGGATGAAAGAGTAGTATTTGAAGTAACCGGCTTATGGGTTCCAAATGTGGTGTGGTATTGAACCATGCCAATCTTTGGATTTGGGCTAATCTGTTTAGTCTATGCTATGAGTATGGTTTAACACCCAAAGCGTTGGAGTGGGACGCTCTCTTTAGCGTTCAACTGATTTATCTTTGGTAACCCTGGAGTTAAGCGCTTAAATTGTAATTCTATCGTGGCTAGAGTTGGATTTATTTGGGAAACGTGTGTGGTGTTTGCGAGCGTTTCAAAAAGGTGAATCTTACGATTGTTTCATAAGTGATTTTTGTTGGTAAGGTGTTTCCTGCTGGGAATGTGTTTCCTTTCTCTTAAGAGAATTGGTAGCGGTTATTAGGCGTAGATGTTTGATTTGAGAGTTGATGCTATCTTCTGTTATTGGCTTTGTTTAAAAAGGCAATGTTTTGCACGCATTGCGTGCAGTGGTTGTTGGGTTGTGATGCGATATGGTATTTTTCGATTAACGCCGTCGTAGTTTATGCGAATTTGAGCAACCATCGATGTTGTTGGGTGTCAATCATGTGACAAAGAGAATGAAGTCTCTTTGTGAATGGTTAATGGGTATCGTGGTTACATGACGAATAAATAGTGAAAAAGATTCATGACATCGTTTTATAAGCATAAAAGAGTTGTTGAGCCAGGACGGTGAGAAAGACATATAGAGACATATGACTAATCCGGAGTGCTCTTGAAGAATTTGCATTCGTGTTATGAATCGAGATTTCCATTGCTCTCTAGCATGAAAAGGAATGAATGGATAAATGCTGGTATTTTGGTTATGTTATGCAAGGGATTTGAATTTCTCTTTCTCTTCGAGAGTTTTTGTGGCAGTTCTCTTCCAAGATGTGATTTTGGTTAAAATGAAAAGTTTGGCTGTGGTGAAAGCGAGTCCAGTTGTCTTTAGCTGTGGAGAACTTCTGTCAAGAGAATTGTGAGGAGTCTCTATTTGTTTGAGTGCTCCCCGATGCGAATTGTATAGCGTTGATTGGAGATTTGAGTTTTGCTTTGCGGCTTGACTTAGGAAAAGCAAAAGGGTGGTCTTTCAATGTTATAGGGTTCTTTCCAAAGTGATTTGTGGCGCTTTGAGGTTCGAGTTGTTGTATGTGGTCTACTTGGATTCAAAAGAATCGTACTTCTTTTGCACTATTGATAGGAGCGAGAATAAGAAGGGCCTCGGGTTATTGTTGAGTATAATCTAGGAGCTATACTCGTGGGCTTCGTTGTTTGTGTGATTTGTTTGTGAGGGCGACATCCTCTTGGGAAGAGTGTCAATTGAGATTTGGTAGTGAGTTACGGTCCTAGCTTGGGCTAGGTGCTGGACATTAGTGGTATGAGGGTGGATGATGATGGAGGTTGTTGATGTCGTGGTTTGAATTTGGTTGAAAGTATCGTTGGGTGGAAGCAAATGTTATAGAAATTGTGATGTAAAATGCTTTGTCGTGGACATTGTCTTAGCTAGACGTCCCTGGGTGTGCGTTATGCCTGGGAGAGGATAGAATGAAACGTGTAATGTGGTTGGCAGTCGAAAGGAAAGTGTGGTCGATGTAGGCTATGAGCGAAGATGACATTAGTAAATTTTGATTCCTTGCGAAAAGGGGTCAAATAATTGGAAGAGATGGGGTTTTGCGTAAATGGTCTTTTTGGGGGGTTCAAGTTTGGAACCTCGGTTGACCGTTTTAATACTAATGGTGAAAAAGGGATGTGTTTCATGATGATTGTGTCATTCTGAGTTTATGAATCATGATAGAGATTGAAGTAAATGAGGAATCATGTCAAGTTGTGCTTAGTTAAGCTAAGTCAAGTCACTCTTGTCAATAGATGAATTTGGAGAATTGAATTGTCGTTGCTACTGTTTGAGTCTTTGCGTGGGTGTGTTGAGTTCGCAAAGACGATGAGTCCCTAGTGGACATTGTTTTAGAGTTGACGTGTAAGATTCGAGGTCGAATCCAGTTAAGGGGGGAAGAATGTGATACTACGGGATTGCATAACCTTAGAAAGCATGAAATTTGCAATTAGAACCCTACGGTCTGACGTTTTAGCGTGTTTCGGGCTGTTTCCGGGCTTCCGGGCCTCTCCGCGGTCGTTTTGGGCCCTGAGGGGAAGTCGTGGGCCGGAGGTGGAGTACTTGGGCCCATGTGGGAGTGGTGGGGGGCAGCACAACCTGCTGCCCTAGCCCCCCCACCTCCCTTGCGCCCCCTTTTTTCCCCATCTCCTCCTCCCTCTAGCCCCTCCTCCTCTTCCTCCACACCCCCAAGCCGCACCACCCCCTCCTCCTTGCGCCTCCTCCCCCACCACCACATGCCCTTGCTACGTCCCCCTCGCTGCCACGCCCCGCCTCGGTGCTGCCCCCGCCAGTAGGAGGATCCGCGACAAGGAGAACCGGAGGCCACGTCGCGTGGGGAGAGATCGGGTGGAGTTCGCGCGAAGGAGAGCGATCGATTCGTGGTTCGTCAATAAGGTAATGGGGGAAATCTTTGGGGATTGATTAGATGCTGTGTAGAGGTGATTTACCATGTTTTTAGATCAAGGGAGGTGCTGCCATGGGTTAGATCTAATGAAAACTAGAGATGTATTCACGTTTTGGTTCGGGCAGATTGGGAACCCAAACTAGGGCAGGCGTTTTCGCCAATTTCGAGTTTGAATCTGACCGTACGGACTTTTAGGAAGTTGTAGATAATTTCCTTATATTTCCGTGCATATAAAGAACGTTGAAATCCGCCCAGCCGTTTGGGAGATATGTCCATTTTACCGAGCGCTGTCAAATCTGTGACGAGATTGGGACAGTTCGTGTTCAACGTTAGATTAAACAACATTAGAGTCCGAATCAGTCTTTCTCTATAACTAGAAAAAGTTGGGAAATGTCCTAAGCTATGCGGGGATGTACTCGTTTAATCAATTTGGAGTAATAGAACAGAAGTTATGCCCATTGGATGCTGCTGTACCGAAGGGACAGATTTGCTGTTTTCTGATTTTAGGAGTTGTAAGCGAAGTCGGGGTAGTTGGATATATGTGTGCTGTTTTGTGGACTCGATTTGAGTGTGTGGCACGTGTTTGCAGGTGGTGTGCCTCCGGGAGTGCCATCAACCTCTCGTCACTCCGTTGCCCATGGTTGAAGGCAAGTGTGTTGCGTGGATTGTATGCTATACGTGTTGCTAGAACTGCTTGATAGTATTTGGAATAGATAACATGTTGTTTTGCCATGATTTACATGTTATAATTGATAGGAGGTCCTTAGGCCATGATTTAAATGTTATCGATGATATGGTGTCCTCATGCCATGATTAACAATGCTTGTTGTTGACAAATGATTCACTTGCCATGTTTTGAACGGTAACCGTCAATTGTTGAATACGGTCCTACATGTGGAGATGCCATGTGTTGATATGCAATATTTCTATTCATGTATACGTTGCTGTCCATTTTGCATACATGGCATATGTTCATGGCCGTCCGGTGAGATAAGTCATAACTATTCCGGTAGGGTCGGTGAGAACTGTTATGACTAGTCCGGGGCTATTCTTTTGAGTAAGTCCTACATCGTGACTCCGTCACCGAGGTGAATGGAAGCGAGTGATAGGCACCCTCCATCTTCGGGATGGAAGGGGGAAAAGGGTGCATGCCGACAGGTGTGCAGTCAACCATACCGGTATGAGAATTCCAGGAGACATGTGCATTGCATTGCATGAATGTTATACATGAATAAGGATGTTTATGAGATGATGAGTAGAGTACTCATGAGATGCTCATGAGATGATTATCATGTTGTTTTAAAGGATGCATATAATATTAAATATGATGTGTTGGGATATAACTGTGGAGACTGGAATGATGGTTTGTTGTCTTGCTCCTTGTTGATTCATTACAATATACTTTGCTGAGTTATGAACTCACGCTTGTGTTTTCGTTGTTTGTTTCTTTAGGTACCATGCAATTTGTAACACCCCGGCATTTAATATGCCCGAATGCTACCAAACATAAGCTAAACAACAACTAAATACCACATTTAACATAAAATTCCAGCAAAGGCGCATAGACTAAAAACCGAAATTTCGGCAGCACCTCCTCTGTTTTATCATGAATTTAAGGAACAGGAACAATATAGCATTATATGGCAATAAGAGAAACATCTAAAACAGCAATAAATAAAGTCTTAATGACAATAAAAGACTAACATTAAGCTCTTAAGGTTCCAAGTGTCCAACGAACAATAAAACTCTCATAAACCAAGCTAAGCCTTAATTCAATGACCTTCACACGCAATTTATTATAAAACTAATGGAATGACTTGTGGAATCAAAATAATTGAAGCTACGTGTAGATGTGTGACTATTCCCCTTTCCCGTATGCCGTTCACATGGTACCTAAAAAAAACAAGAAAACACAAGCGTGAGTTCGAAAACTCAGCAAGCATATTGCAATGGACAACAAGCATAACAACCTGGCAATAACATCTTCCATCATGTATATCATCTCATTCATGATTACTTATCAATATCATCATCAATTTGTATGCGATGTAATGCAATGCTCCTGACCCTCTGGAACCTCATACCGGTATGGTGGAGTACACACCCGTAGGTGTGCACCCTTTCCTCCCTTCCATCCCGAAGATGGAGGGTGCCTACTCGCTTCCAAACACCACGTGGATGGAATCACGACATAGGACTTACTCAATGGCGTTCCGGATTAGTCATAACTTTCTCACCGACCTTGCCGGACTAGTTAAGACTTTCTCACCGCCCTCGCCCTATCTCATGACATGCATGCAACCATGCCAATTATCATATTTAATTCACATATTAACACATGGCATCATAATATGTTAAACATGCTCATCATATCATATCAATCATTAACACATGGCAAGTGGACATATATCATGTAAACAATTCCATCTAATCTCAACATGCAACCTACAACTCGCTATCCATCACAACACACTTGCCTCAAACACGTGCAACGGATTGGCGGGAAGAAGAGGGCACTCCCGGGGTCACACCACCTGCACATAGGCATCACACACTCACATTTATGCCCACAAAACAGTACGCAACCCCCATCTAACCCGACATTGCCAACTACTCGCGAAACCTAAAAACAGAGGTTCTGTCCCGTCGGGACAGCAGCCTTGCGAAAGGCATAACTTGAGTTCTGGGACTCCGAATCAATTAAACGAGTACATCCTCGCGTAGCTTAGGAAATTTCCCAACTTTCTCTAGGTATAAGGAAAAACTGATTCGGCATCTAAAGTTGTTTAATCTACAGATTACCGAGATCTGTTCCAATCGCGTCACAGATTTTTAGGCGCTCGGTAAAACAGCCATAACTTTCAAACGGCTGATCAGATTTTAACGTTCTTTACGTCCACGGAAAGATAATTAAATTATCTACAACTTCCTAGAAGTCCGTACGGTCAGATTCGAAGTCTAAATTGACAAAAACTCGAACCCTAGCTCGACTGCTCAATCTGCCCGAAAACAGAAACGTGGACAAGTTTAGATCTAACCCAAATTACTTCAAACCAACGCCTCCAATTGATCTAAAAACTTGATAAACATCCTAATAACAGTACCTAGATCAATCCCAAGGATCCCCATGATCATACCTTTGCACGAAGCACAAAACTCCAATGAATCCCCGCGGATCGCTCCTCGCTCCACGCTCCTCGCTCCTCGCTCCACGGGATGAATCCACGAGGTGCAGGGGTGGGGAGGCCACCCTAGGGCAGCAAGGGGTGGAGGGGAGGTGGTGTAGATGTGGAGAGGTGGAGGGGGAAGAGGGGGGGTGCGCACGGTTGGGGGGGCAAGGGGGCGGCTAGGGTTTAGGGGGGAAGGAGGAGAGGTGGAGGGGGAGGTGGGGGCGCCCAAGGGCAGCATGGGGTGCAAGGGGCTGGGGAAAGCCCCCTTTTACCAGCCCTCAACCCAATCCTAGTCCGTTACGGAGACCTAATCCATCCCACCAAAGCCCACCAAGGCCCAAAACTCCCCCAGGAAGGCCCAAAACCCCGAAAACGGCCCGGAAAAGCTATCAACCTCCAATTCCTATGGTTTAAACCTTATTTCCACATCTCATAATGTATTTAACCTTATCATGCTCAATAATTAAGGATACGACACTCCGTGGTGTCACATTCTTCCCCCCTTCAACAGGATTCGACCTCGAATCTAAACGCACCAACACGAAACCCAGCAAAACCAAAGGTCGAATTTTCACATCACATACCTGAGGCGAAAAGCTCGGGATACTTCTCGCGCATGCGAGATTCCAGCTCCCAAGTCGCTTCTCTCTCGGTCTGATGTGACCACAAGACCTTGACAAACTTAAGCGTCCTGTTCTTCATCACTCGCTCTGAAGTCCCCAGAATTTCCACAGGACGGGACTCAAAGGTGAGGTCCTGCTGAAGCACTAATGGTTCCAATGGAACCACCAACTCCGGATCATGCAAGTATTTCTTCAACATCGAGACATGGAACACATTATGCACACCTTGCATGGATTCCGGTAGCTCTAGGCGATAGGCCAACCTGCCAACTCTCAAGCGAGGATAGGAAAAGGCCCAACATACCTTGGACTGAGCTTTCCTTTGGTGCCAAAACGCACCACACCCTTGGTGGGAGATACTCGCAAGAGTACGTTATCACCCACCTCAAACTCCAAGTCTCGCCGCCTCACATCAGCATAGCTTTTCTGCGCTTCAGAGCTGCGAGAAGGTTCTCGCCGAACCTCCGACACACGATCAACGATCTGCTGCACCCAATCCAGTCCAAGAATAGCTCTCTCGCCCACGGCATCCCAACAGAGTGGCGATCTGCACTTCCGGCCATACAAGACCTCATAAGGAGTAGACCGGATCTTTGGAATGATAGCTGTTATTGTAAGCAAACTCTGCAAGGGGCAAATGGTCTTCCCAGCTACCCTTCCAAGCCATCACACAGGCCCCGAGCATGTCCTCCAAAGTTTGATGGTACGCTCAGATTGCCCATCCGTCTGAGGGTGAAAAGCGGTACTAAGGCGAAGGCTGCACTCCAGAGCACTCTGCAAACTCTCCTAACTTGGAGACGAACTTCGCATCCCGATCAGAGATAATGGTCTTGGGTACACCATGCAATCTCACAATCTCCCGCACATAGATGGGAGCCAACTCGCTCGCTGAATTGGTCGTGCGGATGGGAATGAAATGCGCAGACTTGCTGAGACGGTCCACCACAACCCAAACAGCATCCTTCCCTCGTGGAGAACGAGGTAAACCAACCACAAAATCCATGGAGATGTCATCCCATGGCCACACAGGAATCTCCAAAGGTCAGAATAAAGCCGGGACGCTTTATGCTCAGCTTTGATCTTCCGGCAAATCCCACAAGACGCCACATACTTGGCAATATCCACTCTCATCCTTTTCCACCGTAAATTCTTCTTCAAGTCCTCAGACATCTTGGTCTCCCAGATGGACCGTGTACGGGGTGCGATGAGCTTCTTTCAGGATGTCTTCCTTCACTTGAGATTTCTGGGGTACACACAGACAGCCCTGAAACCTCAAAGCTCCCGCATCATCAACAGTAAAGTCTCCAGACTTGCCTTCCTCAAGGCGTTTCCTCACCTGCTGGAGCAAACGATCATGCTGCTGTGCCTCTCGCACACGCTCAGGAATCGCTGACTCAAGAATCATTTGAGTTTCAGCCTGCACGGTCCTCGCAAAGCAGTAGGAGACTCCCAAACGCTCAAAATCAGCAACAAGACAATCAACAAAAGGGGGCATTGTCTTGCGACATTTGCCTTCCCCGGATGATACTGGATAGTGAGGTCATAATCCTTTATCAACTCTAGCCACCTCCTCTGCCTCAAGTTCAAATCTTTCTGAGTGAAGATGTACTTGAGGCTCTTGTGATCAGTGAAAATATCACAAGACTCGCCGTACAGGTAATGCCTCCATAACTTCAATGCAAACACCACGGCGGCTAGCTCAAGATCATGTGTGGGATAATTCTGCTCATGCTTTTTCAGCTGTCTCGACGCATAAGCAATCACCTTGCCATCTTGCATGAGCACACAACCAAGTCCCAACCGAGAAGCATCAGAATAAACAGTGAAGCGCTTTCCCGGCTCGGGAAGGGTAAGAACAGGAGCAGTCACTAACTTCTCCTTCAAAGTGCAGAAATTGTGCTCACATTCTGCAGTCCACTGAAATTTCATCCCCTTCTGAGTCAGCTGCGAAAGTGGCTTGGCAATGATAGAGAAATCCTGCACAAAACGCCGATAGTAGCCAGCCAACCCAAGGAAACTGCGCACCTCTTTGACATTGGAAGGCCTCTTCCAATCCAAAACTGCTGAGACTTTGCTAGGATCTACAGATATGCCCTCTGGATTGACGATGTGGCCAAGAAAACCCACTTCTGAAATCCAGAATTCGCACTTTTTCAGCTTAGCAAAGAACTGATTCTCCCTCAAGATGCTCAGCACAAGCCTCAAGTGTCGCTCATGCTCCTCTTCTGATTTAGAGTAAATCAGAATGTCATCGATGAACACTACCACAAACTCATCAAGGTACTTGTGTAGCATACTGTTCATCGCCTCCATAAAGACAGCAGGAGCATTAGTTAGTCCAAAAGACATAACTTTAAATTCATAATGCCCATACCTAGTGGAGAAAGCAGTTTTCTCAATGTCCTGCTCCCTCACACGGATCTGATTATACCCCGACTGAAGATCAATCTTGGAGAACACCTTTGCTCCCTTCATTTGGTCAAACAGATCCTCGATGCGAGGCAAAGGATACTTGTTTTTGACTGTCACTTGATTAAGAGCACGATAATCAATGCACATGCGCCAACTTCCATCCTTCTTCGAGACAAAGAAAACGGGTGCTCCCCATGGCGAAACGCTACGCCGAATAAAGCCCTTGGCCAACAGATCCTCCAATTGCTTCTTCAACTCGTCTTGAAAAGGGCGAGCCAAGCGGTATGGAGAGATAGAAATAGGTCGAGTGCCCGGAACAAGATCAATACGAAATTCCACATTCCTCACGGGGGGTAAACCAGGCAACTCATCAAGGAACACATCAACAAACTCCTTCACTACAGGAATCTCCTCAATGGAAACTGAAGAAGATGGCTTTTCTGACAAAACCATGAGGAAACCCAAATGCCTCAAACGGCGACCAGAAAACAGACTAGTCAAAGCAAAGACGGAACTGGAAGGTAAACCACCCTGAAAGGTCAACTCTACTCCTGACGGGGCCTGCAAGGCAACCGTCTTCCAGAAACAACAAATCTTGGCGCGGTGCTGATGCAACCAGTCCATGCCCAAAATGACATCAAAAGGAGCCAACTGGATCACCATAAGATTGGCAAAGAAAACCTCATCATCAATGGCAATGGTGCAACCAGGGCAAACCAAAGAACTAGCAATCAAACCCCCAGGAGAGCTGACTAGCACAGACTCAGAAATCCGCTGAACTCCCAACTTAGCTCTACTAGCAAACTCCGACGACACAAAGGAATAGGATGCACCGGAATCAAACAGAACAAAGGCATCAACGGAATCCACGAGTAGAGTACCTGAAACCACCTCTGGATGCCCGGCTGACTCGGCGGTCGGCAAAGCATACACTCTTGGTGGCGCCGGGACAGAAGGAGCCCCGACTCCCGGCTGATGCCCCATTAAAGCTGGGGGCGGAGGAGGCAACTGAGGAGGAGCAGACGGTTGCGGGCACCAGTACGCCGCTGGTGGCGCCCACGCAAAGGGCGACTGAGAAACAGGAGCAGCCATCATGTGCACCGATCCTCTGGAAGACGCCGCTGGAGTGGGAGGAGAAGGCACCGTCTCCCACTTGATGATGCTACTGGGATTCATCCGGCAGACTCGTCCCATGTGGCCGGGCTTGCCACAGTGGTTGCAACTCCCGGTCCAACCACACTCTGAAGCACGGTGCTCACCACCGCACTTGAAACACTTCATGCCTTGCCCGGGCACAGGCGAGCAATGGCTCGCGAAGAAGGCAGCCCAGGCGGCCCCATCTTAGCCCCCGAGGAGGAGCCCTGTCCCCCTTGAACTTCTTGAAGGTGGGTCGCTGAGAAGACCCACCTCCTCCACCAAAGGTCCTCTTCGGCCCCCTCCGGGCCGCAGAACCCCTGAACCGCCTGTTTCGCTTCTCCCGGAGAGCTCCAACTCGAGCTCCATGCCCTTCGCTTGCTCCACCACAGAGCGTAAGTCACGAGGACGCCGCCCCCATGACAACTCTGAACTCTTGGTTGAGGCCCCTACGGAACCTCCTAGCTTTCTCCCGATCGTTTGCCACACCAAGACGGCGCACCACGCCTGTTGAACTCCATCTCATACTCTGCCACCGACCTCTTTCCTGGGTAAGAGTAGTCGAGTAAGCGCCATCCTCTCAAGGAAAGACTGCAGGTGGAACTTGGCTCAAGCGAGCCACAAAGTCCTCCCAAGTGATCGACCAGATCGGGGCTCTAGCGGCCAGAACCCTCCCACCGGATATTAGCTTGGCCCTTCGGTGAAAAGCCACAAAGCGAGTCCTCGAACCGAGGTCAAATCTAGGACCTCAAAGCGCCTCTCCATGTACCGCAGCCAATCTGCGGATCGATCGGCGTGCTGCTCCGTCGAAAGTGTCAAGACGGAGGGACATCCACTCCGGAGACTCATCCTCGGCTCCGGTGCAGCGGGGCAACAACAGGGCCATCGCAGGGGAGGCACAACAGCAGGGGCTGCCCGCAACTGCTGGCGCAGCTCCTGAATCTCCCTCTGCAGAGCCTGAACTAAATCTTCATTTGCGGCGGGCACCCCTGCCCCTGACCGTGCAGCTGGAAGCTCCTCCTGAGCTGGCCCACGAGCGTTGAGCGAAACGCTACCCTCAGCAACAGACTCCGCAACTCCCTGGGAGCCTCGCCCCTGGCCTCCACGGCCACGGCGTCCATGGCCTCTACCCCTCGGCATGGCTGCTTTAGACGGGCAACCAACCAAACACAAAAACAAAAACACACAATCACACAATCAAGATCATAGATCAAACATCATCATAAGCATATCCTTCATTAAGTAATTAAGCGCAATGCAAAGATGAACCAAAACCCCATCCTACTGTGCAACCAAGTGTGTCAAATTTTAGATTAGTTATACCACTTTTGCAAGTTTTAATGTTGCTATCCTATAACAAAATTTTATTTAGGACCTAAGCCATGTTTCTAAGTTATTCCACATCATATTTTAGTTTTACCCTATAGCATGACACTAAAAATTCACATTCCAAGGACCTACAGCCCGCTCTGATACCAACTGTAACACCCCGGCATTTAATATGCCCGAATGCTACCAAACATAAGCTAAACAACAACTAAATACCACATTTAACATAAAATTCCAGCAAAGGCGCATAGACTAAAAACCGAAATTTCGGCAGCACCTCCTCTGTTTTATCATGAATTTAAGGAACAACAACAATATAGCATTATATGGCAATAAGAGAAACATCTAAAACAGCAATAAATAAAGTCTTAATGACAATAAAAGACTAACATTAAGCTCTTAAGGTTCCAAGTGTCCAACGAACAATAAAACTCTCATAAACCAAGCTAAGCCTTAATTCAATGACCTTCACACGCAATTTATTATAAAACTAATGGAATGACTTGTGGAATCAAAATAATTGAAGCTACGTGTAGATGTGTGACTATTCCCCTTTCCCGCATGCCGTTCACATGGTACCTAAAAAAAACAAGAAAACACAAGCGTGAGTTCGAAAACTCAGCAAGCATATTGCAATGGACAACAAGCATAACAACATGGCAATAACATCTTCCATCATGTATATCATCTCATTCATGATTACTTATCAATATCATCATCAATTTGTATGCGATGTAATGCAATGCTCCTGACCCTCTGGAACCTCATACCGGTATGGTGGAGTACACACCCGTCGGTGTGCACCCTTTCCTCCCTTCCATCCCGAAGATGGAGGGTGCCTACTCGCTTCCAAACACCACGTGGATGGAATCACGACATAGGACTTACTCAATGGCGTTCCGGATTAGTCATAACTTTCTCACCGACCTTGCCGGACTAGTTAAGACTTTCTCACCGCCCTCGCCCTATCTCATGACATGCATGCAACCATGCCAATTATCATATTTAATTCACATATTAACACATGGCATCATAATATGTTAAACATGCTCATCATATCATATCAATCATTAACACATGGCAAGTGGACATATATCATGTAAACAATTCCATCTAATCTCAACATGCAACCTACAACTCGCTATCCATCACAACACACTTGCCTCAAACACGTGCAACGGATTGGCGGGAAGAAGAGGGCACTCCCGGGGTCACACCACCTGCACATAGGCATCACACACTCACATTTATGCCCACAAAACAGTACGCAACCCCCATCTAACCCGACATTGCCAACTACTCGCGAAACCTAAAAACAGAGGTTCTGTCCCGTCGGGACAGCAGCCTTGCGAAAGGCATAACTTGAGTTCTGGGACTCCGAATCAATTAAACGAGTACATCCTCGCGTAGCTTAGGAAATTTCCGAACTTTCTCTAGGTATAAGGAAAAACTGATTCGGCATCTAAAGTTGTTTAATCTACAGATTACCGAGATCTGTTCCAATCGCGTCACAGATTTTTAGGCGCTCGGTAAAACAGCCATAACTTTCAAACGGCTGATCAGATTTTAACGTGCTTTACGTCCACGGAAAGATAATTAAATTATCTACAACTTCCTAGAAGTCCGTACGGTCAGATTCGAAATATAAATTGACGAAAACTCGAACCCTAGCTCGACTGCTCAATCTGCCCGAAAACAGAAACGTGGACAAGTTTAGATCTAACCCAAATTACTTCAAACCAACGCCTCCAATTGATCTAAAAACTTGATAAACATCCTAATAACAGTACCTAGATCAATCCCAAGGATCCCCATGATCATACCTTTGCCCGAAGCACAAAACTCCAATGAATCCCCGCGGATCGCTCCTCGCTCCACGCTCCTCGCTCCTCGCTCCACGGGATGAATCCACGAGGTGCAGGGGTGGGGAGGCCACCCTAGGGCAGCAAGGGGTGGAGGGGAGGTGGTGTAGAGGTGGAGAGGTGGAGGGGGAAGAGGGGGGGTGCGCACGGTTGGGGGGGCAAGGGGGCGGCTAGGGTTTAGGGGGGGAAGGAGGAGAGGTGGAGGGGGAGGTGGGGGCGCCCAAGGGCAGCATGGGGCGCAAGGGGCTGGGGGAAGCCCCCTTTTACCAGCCCTCAACCCAATCCTAGTCCGTTACGGAGACCTAATCCATCCCACCAAAGCCCACCAAGGCCCAAAACTCCCCCGGGAAGGCCCAAAACCCCGAAAACGGCCCGGAAAAGCTATCAACCTCCAATTCCTATGGTTTAAACCTTATTTCCACATCTCATAATGTATTTAACCTTATCATGCTCAATAATTAAGGATACGACACTCCGTGGTGTCACACAATTGGTGCACGGGAAAGGGATCTAGCCACACTCCTCCACGTAGTATCATAATCTAGCTAATTCCCCCATTTTTGGAGACACGGCAATAAGTGTTACAACAATCATTAGTGTATGGTTTTTATGTTTGGTTGTTTCCCTCATGTGTAACATGTGGGCTGTGGAGCGAGTTGTTATATTTTCCTAGACTTAAATTGATGCTTATTCCTTTGCTTACCATGCTTATTGACGTTTTAGTTGATGATTAGATATCATTATCGCTGCGTATGGAGATCTTGTTTATCCTACATATTGATATGATGTTATGTTGTTAAGTTTCATGCATAAACAAAGGAGATGCTGTCAAAATTTTCAATTTATGCTAAATGATTACTTGCTGTAATTTTACCTTAAACTATGGTATTAAACGTGTTATGGTCTATGTTTGGTGACATTCCAGGCTTAGTACAAGCTGGGGTGTTACAGTTGGTATCAGAGCGGGCTGTAGGTCCCTGGAATGTGTATTTAGTGTCATACTATAGGTTCAACTAAAATATGTAGTGGGATAACCTAGAAACATGGCCGGGTCCAAAACGCCATCACTGCCGGTTATGGGAGCCGGCAGTGATTGGTCGGTAGTGATACTCGAAATTATCACTGCCGGCTCAGGAACTGGCAGTGATAATAGATATCTCTGCCGGTTAAAGAGAAACCGGCAGTGATAATAGATATCTCTGCCGGTTAAAAAGACCAAATCCAGCAGTGATATATACATATCACTGCCGGCTTACACCAAATCCGGTAGTGATATAAATGTTTATATTCAATATTTTGGCAGTTTTAAAACAACACGAAGAGATTCAGGAGGTCACCCATCCTATTTAGTATTACTCTCGCCGAAGCACGCTTAACTAATGAATTCTATCATCAATTTTAATGCACTTCCCAAGAGGTCACCCATCCTAGTACTACTCTCGCCCGAGCACGCTTAACTTCAAAGTTCTTACATGATTTAGTACCGTAGTGTTAGCATTTGAAATATAACGCGTCCCACTCCCCTTAACCTCACAAAGCACTCGACACTGTTTTTAGTATTATCATATTCCGAATTTACCATGACTTGGATGCTGCAAATTTTGGCTAAGTGTTCGATTTTACTACGACTTGGATGCTTCAAATTTTGATTAAGTGTTCGATTTTACTACAACTTAGGAAAAATTTGACACATCTAAGTCATAGTACTACGACTTAGGAAAAATTTGACACATCCAATGTAACACACCAAAATTTTGCTTTTCATGAATTTAAATAAGATTTGGCTCTTTGGTGAATTTTTAGAATTTTCTGGAATTTATTTGGATTTATTTGGAATTTATTTGAATTTATTCCCTTTTCAAATAATTAAGGAATTTAACTTTGCAAATAAAATTTTGTTGGAAATATTTTATTTGAGTCCAAAATGTTCCAAAATATTTTCTAGAATTTTTCTGAGTATTTTGCTATTTTTAATGAATTAAATGAATTTCTGGGAAATTAATTGGATTATTTAATCGCTGGAAAAACCTAACCGGTTTGTACTGTTCCTCCAACCCGGACCCGACCTGAGCCCGAGTCTGACTCGAGTCCGAGTCCGACTCGAACCCAACCTAACCCTAACCCTCTCGACCGTCCAATCAAGATCGAACGGCCGAGATTGAGCCACGTCGCCGAACCCGAGTCCGACCGAGCCAGCCAAGTCGCCCGAGCCGGACCCGAGCCCAAACCCCCGCACCATTGGATCTTGATCCAACGGCTCACGTTGAGCCACGTTACCCCTCTCCGAGTCCTCGTCGGACTCCACCGCCGCCCGCGTGTGGGCCTCGGTCTCCATGCTTTTCACGGAAGCCAAGGCCCCTATTTAAAGCGCCGTCGCCGCCACCGGGTAGCCGACTTCCGTGCGCACCCGTAGCCCTAGCCCACGTCACCTGAGCCGCCGCCGTCTGCCTGCTAGAGCTCGCCATAGTTGCGCTAGGTCTTCGCCGCGGTTATTCGCCGTTTCCGTCGCTGTCCGCCGTCCTCCGCTGCCGTTGTGCCCAGATCCGGAACCGCAAGGACCAGCCGCGTCGGAGGGGACCTTCCACTTCGCCAGAGCACGCCCGCAACGCTGTTGGCATCGTCGTCGTCTCCATCTCCGGCCAACGAGCTCTGCCGTGGACATCGCCGTGGCCTCGAAGCTTTTCAGCCGTTGGATCTTCATCGCACGGCTGAGATTGCGCCACATCGCCCGGAGGTATTTTCTCACGTTGCAGCTTTAGATCTATTCCCAACCATTGGATCTAGATCCAACGGTTTAGATTGTGCCACGTAGCTAGAACCGCTCCGTGCTTGGATAGCTGTCAGCCGTTAGATCTAGATCGAACGGCTAGGGTTAGCCGCGTTGTAAATGTTAGATTGGATCTTGACCGTCCGATCAAGATCGAATGGTTCAGATCAGCCGAGTAGTTTCCTTTTGCGTTGAGCTAGATCCGATCTGGGCCGTTGATTTTCAAATCAACGGCCGAAATCATGCCACGTGGCGAGGAGGCGGCCGTCGATCGTGGCCACGCCGCCACGCTGGCGTCGGCCGACGTCAGCCGTGACGTCACGCGGGGCCCACGTGTCAGCGACCGAGCCAAACCACACCATGATGTCACGCTGATGTCACGGTGGGGCCCGCATGTCAGCCCTCTCGACTGAACCGTGTGCTGACATCATGCTGACGTCACTAGAGGGGCCCACCTGTCAGAGACACGAGCCGTGGACCGAGCCAAACCGTGCGCCGGGTCCATGGACCCGAGGCGACGTGGCGGCTCCCGATTGGTCCACGTGTCATGCTGACGCAATAAATTAATTTCTGAAAAAGAAAATGATTTATTAATTCGTATTATTGATTTCAAAAATGGATTCAAACTTCAAACGCTTATAACTTTTGCGTTTCAACTCCGATTTGAGTGATTCAAATTTCTAAATTTTCATAAAAATGAGACCTACTCAAATATGAATTTTAATTAATTTTTTATTATGAATATTTCTTTGTTTATATTTAATTAATGTTTTCTTTAAACTTTAAACGGTTATAACTTTTGCATTTAAACTCCGAATTTGACGATTCCAGTTTCTAAAAATTCATAACATTATGCTCTCTCTGTTTATGAACTTTATTTGGATGTTTGGACAATTTTTGTCTAATGTTTATTTATTTATTGCTATTTGCACGCTTTACGAGTAGACGTTGAAGTGCCCGAAGGCTTCGAAGGTGAAGTGTTGACCCAGGAGCTAGCTCAGGACCAGGAACAAGTAATCTTTGAAGGCAAGTTGTGCTTTGACCATGTTGATCCCAATTTCAAATTAATTTGGTTTAAATTATTGCATGCTAGATTGATTAAAAAATTCTTTACTTAATTATGGGAAATTAGATAAATGCCAAATTGTTGTATGACACCTTGGTTAATTAAATATGTGCCATGACCCCCTTGTCACCCCAGTTGTGGATTATTAGTTGGACATTATTAAATTGCCAACATGGGTAGTTAGACCGATGTAGTATGCTTAGCCTTGCCGCGTGAAATGCTTTGGACAATCAAATGCTAATTTTGACTTAATGAGATACTGCACCTGTTTTGAAAGAAGTATCATGTGTTATGATTGTTGATGGCACGTGGTGCATGGTAATCAACTGGGGCTTTGATAAATAGATTTTGACCGGGGCATGTGGCAAGAATGATTGGGCGGGCCAGTTGTGGCACCGGGAATGTTGTTTTGGTTCTTTGGGTAGTCTTGCCCTGGTCACCCTAAGGACTTAACCTTGCAAGCCTTTGAACTGAGTCAAACGTGCAACCACATGTCTGTAATGGGACGGACCTAGTTGATTAAGTTGCTAATAACGTACCTGTGGAACCTCAGGATGTTAACTATACCTTTTGTGTAGTTGTACGGGGGAGCGTATCGGGGCTGCGGCCAGGTACCCATCTAACGGTTGTTTGGCCTAAACTTCGCCTTCGCTAAGGGAAGGGTTAGTGTGCAACAACCGGGGAGGCCCACTTGTGCTGTTAGAAGTTTCCGAAAGACTCTGTTACGGACACTCGCCTTTGTGGTGTTTGGTTGTATCTTGTGGGTAAAGTGCATAACCTCTGCAGAGTGAAAAATCTATTCGAATAGCCGTGTCCGCGGTATTGGACATCGCTCGGGAATTACAGTCAAGGGTTAGATTCTCTTGAAAATAACTTGTACTTAAAAGGTTGGGTTTGGTTTAATTGTGTTGTTGATGGAAATGTGGAATAGGATTGGGAAAGATGTTTATTTAACTCCTGGAAAAGTTATTGATCTTATACTTGTTTCTACTTCTTTCGAATCTACTTATGCTACTTGTCAAACGCTGTTTTACTGCAATTATACCCTGAGCTATTCCTTTGTACTAAGCCATGCATGTAGTATATTAGTTTGCATTCTGTGCATGACTTACTGAGTACCAAGTACTCACCCTTGCCACAATACAACACCAGTTGAAGAAGAGTCTACACCGGCTTCGGAGGAGGAACTCCAAGAGGAAGCGTCTAACTAGGGAGCGAGTCCAGTCAGTTGCCTGTGGTATACTGGATGGCGCCACGAAGTTATCTTATTTTCCGCTGCAGTTATTTCTCTCTTATTGAGTTTTCGCCCTGCGTTGCATATATTTGTAACTCGACCCTAAGGTCGAGCAACCAGCTTGGTTAACTATTTAAGGTACCTTATTATTTCGCTGAGTATGATTGTGATATTTACCAATGTTGAGACTGTGTGCACTAGCGCGTTCCTGGACTAGTGCTGAATACACAGAGGGTCCGGATTTGCAAATTCGGGTCCCGACATCCAAGTCGTAGTAAAATCGAACACTTAGCCAAAATTCAGAAGGGTTTCGGTCACCTCTTTTTGCCTTAGCTAGTTTTGGTTAAGTGTTCTTAACTGATGGAAGTTGGTGATGTCGGTTCAAATTTTGTTGAGATTATGGTTGGTTGTTAAACAGGTGATGGTAATTTGAAATAAAGTGTTCTGTCATGAACATTGCCTTAGCTAGTTGTCCCTGGGTGTGTATTATGTCTGGGAGAGGATAGAATGAAAGTGTATTGTGGTTTGTGCTCGAAACGAAAGTATTGTCGATGAAGGCTATGTGCGTAGATGTCATTAGTTAATTTTGATTCTTTGTGAAAAAGGTCAAATAATTGGAAGAGATGGGATTTTGTGTAATTGATTCTTTGGAGGTTCTCGTTTAGAACCCCAGTTATTAATAAGACACCGTTGGTGATTTGTTGGTAGAGAAGCTGTTAAAAGAGATGGGATTCGCTTTGATTGGGTCATCTTGAGATTAATAAGTTGTGGTAGACAGGTTGAGGAATGAAATTAAGGTTTTGTGAATGAAGTTGAAAAGAGAAGTTGTTCTGAGTTCATCAGGTTGGTTGTGATAGTAGTATGAAGGGTTTGACGTGAGGATTTGGGCGTAAAAATTTGATTAAGCCTTTTAGTGGGTGAAATCGAGGACTTCGGTTGATTCTTGTATTATTGTTGGGAATTGAAGTGAAGGTGGAACCGTGAGACGTTGCACTTTGTTGAGTTAAATCAACACTTTCTCGCTAAGTGTTGGTTTTGAGAACTTGCCTGTCGTTTGTTCCGGTTTGAGTCTTTGTGTGAATGTTTTTTGTTGCAAAGAAGTCTTTTGTTCCTTGGGCACTTTGTTGTTGTTTTTGGCGTTCTTCGGATTCGAGGTCGAATCCTATTTAAGGGGGGGAGAATGTGACACTACGGAATGTCGTGACTTTATAAAATGTGAAATTGGAGATTAAAACTTTACGATATGAGGATTAATCGCATTTCTGGGCTGATTCTAGGTGTTTGGGTCCTTCGAGGGGAGTTTGGGCCTTGGAGGAACAAATTAGGCCATTGGGGGAGGCTAGTGGGCCATGTGGGGAAGATGAGGGGGCAGCATAGCCTGCCCATGCGCCCCCCCAAATCCTAGGGCGCCCCCCACCACCTCCTCCTCCCACTCCTAGCCGCCACCCCTCCTTGCGCCTCCACCCCTTCCCCCTTCCTCCCCCACCTCCCCACCTCCCCCAGCCGGCCCTAGGAGAGATCCACCCCCATATCTTGCTTCCACACCCTTCCATACCATTGTCCTCTCCATCGGGAAGCTCCGCGACGAGGAGATCCGGCGGTTCCGGCGCGAGGAAGAAGATCGAGGAACCGGGAGGAGAAGTTTTGGCGTTCGTCGTTCGTTGGGCAAAGGTATGGCTATGGGTGATCCTTGGGGATGGTCTAGGTGCTGTGCTAGAGGGTGTTTTGATGCTTTTAGATCAAGAGGTGGTGCTGTGATTGGGTAGATTCGATGAAAACTAGAGATTTCATAGTTCTCTGTTTCAGGCAGATTGGGCACACGACCTAGGGTTTGAGTTTTCGCAATTTTAGATTCGTAATTTGGTTGGCCGCCTGTTGAGAAATTTGTAGATAACTTCAATATATTTAATTGGACACCAATAACGTCTAATTCTGCCTAGCCGTTTGAAAGTTATGATCGTTTTACCGAGCATGTTCAAATCTGTGACGTAATTGGGACATAACGTAATGTTTTGTAGATTAGATAATTTTAGAGGACGAATCAGCTTTTCCCAGTACTTATAAAAAGATAGGAAATTTCCTAAGCTTCGCGATGATGTACTCGTTTACTTGATTTGGAGTCATAGAACTCAAGTTATGATAGTTTGAATCATGCTGTCCCGTCGGGACAGATTCTCTGTTTTTTGGTTTTGGGAGTAGTTTGTGAAGTCGGGGTAGATGAGTGATTGCGTACTGTTTTGTGGGCACGTTTTGAGTATGTGGTACCTATGTGCAGGTGGTGTGACCCCGGGAGTGCCCTCATCATCTCGCCAATCCGTCGCCCACGGTTAAGGCAAGTGTATTGGAATGGTGAATGTGTTGTATGTTTGCTAGTCCTGATTAAGTGCAAATTGTTTACATAATGTGCTATCTTGCCATGATTAGTCTTTTCCCATGATGTGATGAAAATGGTACATTATGATGCTATGCAATGATTAGTTGTTTATGTTTATGGCATATGTTGCATACATGGCATGAAAACTGGCCCGGTCGGTGAGAAAGTCATAACTAGTCCGGTAAAGTCGGTGAGAAAGTTATGACTAATCCAGAGCACCATTGAGTAAGTCCTACCTCATGATTCTATCCACGGTTGTGAATGGAAGTGAGGAGTAGGCACCCTCCATCTACAGGATGGAAGGGGAAAGAGGGTGCACGCCGACGGGTGTGCACTCGGCAATACTGGTATGTGCTTCAAGGAGACATGTGCATTGCATTGCATTATATGATGATGTTATATGATGAGGTCAATGAGATGCATACAATGTGAAATGAGATGATTATGATGTTGAATATGAAAAGTAGTGATGAAGGTATTGGAATGTGTTTTCTTGTTCCATTGCAATACACTTTGCTGAGTGATGAACTCACGCTTGTGTTTTATGTTGTTTTTAGGTACCATGAAATCGGCATGCGAGAAAGGGGCTTAGTGGCACATCTTCACAAAGTTTCACTCATTAAGACATACACAATTTTGCCATTCGTAGTTGTGATTATAAGTTAATGCATTGAGAACTTGGAGTATGCCTTATTTGTGTGCTTGGTCATATTATTTACTTCCTTTTAGATCAAGGAGTGGTTAAATTCATTATGCTAGACTTAAATAGTTGCTACGTCACCTTTTATTGCTGCTTTAGATGCTTCCTATTATGATATATCTTGTGATATTATTGTTGATGCTCCGTACCATGCAAAAACAAAGGAGATGCTGCCGAAATTTTCGGTTTTTACATTTACTCCCTTGCTGTAATTTACCTTTAGATGTGGTATTTAGATGTTGTTTAGTCTATGTTTGGTGACATCCAGGGCACACTAGATGCTGGGGTATTACAAAAACCTACCTCATTAACCCCGAAACAACTCAGGAACTCAATGAGCAAGGCAAGCACCTCCTTTGCACATGTTGATCCCATTATTTAACTTAAATTATGTTATTTCTACAAATGTATGTATGCATGCATGTACTTTCAGTAAAATTACTATATTGTGGGTATCGGTAGATGTTCCTACTTGTTGCATAGAACTTTCTTGATAAATACATAAATATCAATACTATAACCCATAAGGTAGCGATTAGGTGATAAATTATTTCAAACTTGGGTATACTCTATTATTTACATTATGCTTAGCTGTGCTTTAGACTTAGGAGAAGAAATGGATGGTTATAACATTTATTAAGGAAATGAAATTTTCGACATGTTGAGAAAAGTTATCTATGTTATTTTAATATAAAATCAAAAATAAAAAATAGGCTTTTTTATGCAAGCAAGTTATTTATATAATATGTGAAGTGCATAGACTTGCACGTAGTGCACGGGGGTTCTCGCCTGGGTCGATTAAGGACCCAACATAGTGTTGCTATAATCCAAGACATTCTGTGTAACCACAAATGTTTTTATAGGGTGTTCTTAACCTATTAAGCTGCTTTGATCTAGCTTTGCATATTAGAAGGCTGAAGTAGTATGGGTATTCCAGGTAGGTTTGCTCGAAGGCGTGCCTTCACCGAGATGTGAAGGACCATGTGGAGGTCCATCCATGTTTGTGATCAATATTTGACATTATTTGAGGTTGGGTTGCTCTGGTTTGAGTTTGGATTTGAATTGGATTTTCAATTTGAAGCAATTTGAGTTGTTTCAGTCAAATATAGCACTACTGATGGTCATGGAGCGGTAGTACCGGCTTTGCGGTATTACCGACCGTATACTAGCAGTAGTGCCCGCCTCAACTGCGAGGCACCCAGTTTTTTATGCAAATTTCCTCGGATGAATGATTATTGTGCATAACTTGTTGGGCAATGCTATGTGATGGGTTTCCTTGTCTTTCATTATTATAGGGCTTCAATTTGGGGTCATGGAGAGGTGAAGAATGGCCGGGACTTGGCGAGGGAAGCCATTGTGACACCACGGAGTGTCGTAACCTTATTTAATGTGCTTGATAAGGTCAAAAACATTATGAATATGGTATTGGAGGTTAAAAACCATACGCTTTGAGGTTTAATCGCGTTTCCGGGCCATTTCCGGGGTTTTGGGCCTTTCTGGGGGAGTTTGGGCCCAAGAGAAGGGGTTGTGGGCTTTGGTGGGAAGGAGTATGAGTCCATTTAGGACTAGGAAACCAGGTTGGGGCTGGAAAAAGGGGCTCACAAGTCCCCCCTTGTGCGCCACCCCCCCCTTTGTGTGCCCACAAGTCCCCTCCCCCCTTGCCCTAGCCGCCCCCCTCCCCCTTGTGGCCGTGCGCCCCTCCCCTTTGCCCCCATTGCTCCCCACCACTCCACCACCTCTCCTCCACCCCTTGCTGCCCTAGGGTAGCCTCACCACCCCTGCACCTCGAAGATCCATCCGTTGGAGCGAGGAGCGAGGAGCGAGGAGCGATCCGGGAGGAGATCTATTGGGTTTTCGTGCGTCGGGCGAAGGTATGGCCATGGGACTCCTTGGGGTTGGTCTAGGTACTGTTCTAAGGGTCTTTATAATGTTTTTAGATCAATTGGTGGTGCTGGAATTGAGTAGATTGGATTAGATCTAGAAGTTGCCACGTTCTCTGTTTCGAGCAGCATGAGCAGTCGACATAGGGTTTGGTTTTTCGCCAATTTATCGTCGGAATTTGGTCGTACAGATGTTGAAGAAGTTGTAGGTAATTTAAATACCTTTCAGTGGGTATAAAGAACTTTAAATTCTGCCCAGCCGTTTGAAAGTTATGATCGTTTTACCGAACGTATTAAAATCTATGACGTGATTGGAACAGATCACGGTATTTTGTAGATTAAACAACTTTAGGTTCCGAATCAGTCTTTCCCTATACTTAGAAAAAGTTTGGAACTTTCCTAAGCTACGCGAGGATGTACTCGTTTAATTGATTCGGAGTCCCAGAAGTCAAGTTGTGCCTTTTGGAAGACTGCTGTCCCGACGGGACAGAACCTCTGTTTTTGGGTTTTGCGAGTAGTTGGCAATGTCGGGTAGATGAGGGTTTGCGTGCTGTTTTGTGGACATTATTGTGAGTGTGTGGTCCCTATGTGCAGGTGGTGTGGCCCCGGGAGTGCCTTCTATATCTCTCCAATCCGTCGCCCGTGGTTAAGGCAAGTGTATTGGAATGGGTAGCAGGTTATTGTTTGCTATATCGGTTGTGATTGAGATCTAATACATGATATGTTCACATGCTATGCTTTAATGATTGCCAATGATATGATGGATATGCTTACTATGTTGTGATGTCATGCGATAATGTACGAGTTAAATATGATGTTGGCATATTTGCATACATGGCATGATACATGGCCCGGGCGGTGAGAAAGTCATAACTAATCCGGGGAAGGTCGGTGAGAAAAGTTATGACTATTCCGGAGAGCCAATGAGTAAGTCCTACATCGTGATTCCATTCACCGCGGTGAACGGAAGCGAGGAGTAGGCACCCTCCATCTTCGGGATGGAAGGGGGGAGAGGGTGCACACCGACGGGTGTGTACTCAACCATACTGGTATGAGTTTCCAAGGAGACATGAGCATAGCATTGCATTGCATACATAATGATGATGATAATGATATGTGATCATGAATGAGATGGTTTACATGATGTGAGATATTATTGCCATATAATTGCTCTTGTTGTACCATTGCAATATGCTTGCTGAGTTTCGAACTCACGCTTGTGTTTTCCTGTTGTTTTGGGTACCATGAGACCGGCATGCGGGGAAAGGAAATAGTCACACTTCCGCACGTAGCTTCACTCATTTGATTCCACAAGTCATTCAACTAGTTTTTGATAATAAATTGCGTGTGATGATTATTGCTTTATGGTTTAGCTTTGCTATATGAGAGTCTTATTGTTCGTTTGACTCTTGGAGACATTAAATGCTTGAAACTAGACTTACATGGTTGTTAAGTCGTTATTTATTGCTGTTTTAATGGTCTCTCATATTGCCGTATATTGCTATGCTGTTGTTGCTCCTTCAAATCATGTTAAAACAAAGGAGATGCTGCCGAAATCTCGGGTTTTAGCATTTACTCCTTTGCTGTAATTTACCTTAATTCTTGGTATTTAGATGATGTTTAGCTTATGTTTGGTAGCATTCAGGCATATTAAATGCCGGGGTCTTACAGTTGGTATCAGAGCGGGCTGTAGGTCCCCGGAATGTATATTTTTAGTGTCATGCTATAGGATACAACTAAAATGTGATGTGGAATAACTTAGAAACATGGCTTAGGTTTCAACTAAAATTTTGTCATAGGATAGCAACAATAAAACTTGCAAAAGTGGTATAACTAAATCTAAAATTTGACACACAATGGATGCACAGTAGGAAAGGGTTTGGGTATCGTTTCTTTACGCTTAAATGTTGTATTTAAGCTATGATGTTGAATGCTTCATTTGATAATGCTTGTTGCTATGTCTATGAGATAAGTGATTGAATTGTTCTTGTTGTTCTGATAAAGTGGGGTTTTGGTGCCGAAGGGTTTCGGCCACCTCTCTTATTTCATAGTAAGGGTGAGGTTTGACAGTGTGGCCGGTTAGCGCCATCACCAAGAACTATTAACCCCTGTAGGAGAAGAGTGCTTCCCCTTTCTGTCGTAGATCGAGTAGTTGACTGGAGTCAAATAGAAGAGTTTGGTGGTGGATTCCTTCGGATGTTCTTTATCGTTCTGTGGTCGGTCTTGGTCGGTTTTCTTGGTTTTAGTTGACGGAAACCAAAAGAAAAGTGTTTGGTATTGGATTTTCGCAGATCGTTCCGTATGCGGTGTGTGGTTTTGTCTTCCTTGGTTGAAGACGAAGAAGAGGAGTCTAGTGTTGCGCTTTTTTTTGGCGCCTTTCCAGTTTTGATGCCTAGTTTGTTGATTACTTTATGGGGAAGAAGTATTCAATTTATTCCTGTGTTTGTCTTTCTCCAAGGTTAAAGGAGTTATTGCGCAGTTGTGCCAGACCTGGCTGTCAGGGCTGAAGTTCTGTGGCTTTGTAGGAGTAAGTGGTGTTTGATTTCGTTATTTTGCTGGTTTAAGAAATCATCTTTGAAGAACCCTTCTTGTTTCGTGAAAGTTTGGGGGTTGGTGTTAAGGTTTTATTTGCAAAGGTTCATTTGTTTGCTTGGTTCCCTCCTGTGAGAGTCTTTGAGATTGAAAAGTGTTTTGGAAAATTCCTTTTGCATGACCAAGTTGTGGTTTGTCTCATTGCAATTTTGAGAGCCAAGTTTCCTTATGAATTTGGGATGAGCTTTAAAACTAAAATGTTGCAAACAAAGTAAGTAGTCTTTTGACTAAAATCGTTTGTCCCTAGTAAGAATTGTTGTTTAGCATGTTATGTAGCATGTACCAATGTGGTTTATGGGATGACGTATTGTTAAGTTAATTTGTGAGTTGAAACAATTCTATGCGGTTGTTATCTCTAGCTTGAGAATAAATAGACTACTAGTGTTGGAGTTTACTCTTAGTGAGAATGATTGAAGGTGTTAATGTACATGCTTAGAATCTGTTGCTTTGTTATAAATGTGCTTATGACTCCCGATAATGTTTAAAGTTTAAACCCTGATGCATAGTTAGAACATTAAGATGATGTAAACTGCTAATATTGTTAAAGAAGCTTTGCTAGTTGTTTAAAGATGTTCTAATTTAAACCTGTTAGTAGAGAAATTTGATCATGCTAGCGTGTGACCTTAACTTGGAAGTTGATTAGAGTTGCTATTCATGTTGTTGCAAAATATTAGCATGATTGGAAGTATGCAGTTGTGTCTCTACAATGCTAGTATTGATATCAATTGAGAAGACATACGACTTATTGTTAATGATGTTGTTAAGGGCTGTGTTAATGCTAGTATTCAATCTATTTTAAATAGTTGGAGTATGTTGTGTGGTGGTAATTTTGTTATCACCTATGTATAGGGTAGCTAAAAGTAATGTTGTTGGTTGATGATTATGCCCTTTTGTTGTTATTGATGACTAAGTAGTGGTGGTAACTGTTTAGATTACTCGTTGGGAAACCATGGTTAAAATAGAGGAAAATTTTAACATGTTGCGATGGAGTGAGCTTTGGATAATTAACATGATAAATGATCTTATCCTTAATGAAAGTATAACTTAGAGTCTCACTTACGAATTCTTCCCTGTGGAGATAATATTGACATGTTGAAGTCGTTGTTTAACTGAATAAGGTTCGGTTGTCGAGACGTGAATATATAGGAGGTATGAAATTTATATGTTGATCTTGCTGAAAGATTTGTTGAAGTACTATGTTTCAAATTTAGAATAAGAAGTATTATGATTCGGTGATCCGTGGGGATCATGTCAATATAGTCTTGGTTGGGTGCCTTTTTGATAAGCATCATAAACCCTACTTAAAAGTGTTGGGAATGGTAACTAGAGGAAGAACTTGTTGTGAAGCATTTGGTTTAATTGTGTTGGGGCTTCTCAGGGAGTAAATAGTGATTAATGAAGTCTTTAATGGAAAGCGTAGTGGAGTACTAGAGATGGTTCTTTTTATGCTGAGCTTGTGTTCAAAAGCTTTTGGACTGATTTGGTTGTTTGCCATTTTGGTTGAAGGGTTTTCGGTTAAGGTGTTCCATATGCTGTGTTTCAGAGTTTCCCTAAAACTCGTAGAAATTGGAGCAAATATTTCGTTTTGGCTAATGTGTTTAGTTGGTGCTATGAGTATGGATTTACACCCCAAAATTTTTTTTTTGAGTCGATCACGCCCTTTCGCGTTCGCACTGAATTATATTTGGAATTAATTTTAAAAGGAAGCAGATGGTCATAAAGGGTTGTGTTGGAGACTTTTGAGTTAAGCCCTTGATGTGTAACTCTGTTTGGCTAGAGTTGGAGTCATTTGGAAAATGTGTCTGGTGTGCGGATGTTTCACAAGTTTGGATTTTTATGAATGTTTCATAAGTGAATTTGGTTGGTGAAGAGTTTTATTTTGGGATTGAGTTTCCCTCTCTTTTGATAAAATTTATGGCGGTTGTTTGTGCAGATGTTCTTTTCCAAAATGTTGATTTTGGTTAAAATGAGATGTTTTGCAAGTTTAGCTATCTATCGTTGGTGGGTTCTGACCCGACGTGGTGTTTTTCAGTTAATGGTGTTGCCGTCAATGTTATGTGTGTTTCAAACTTGTGATACCGAGGAAGTAGTCATTTGGTGAATGATTATTCGGTATTGTTGTTACATGAAGAATGAATGGTGAAAAGTAAACATGACATCATTTTTTTGATGTTAAATGATAAAAGAGTCATTGAGCCAGGTCGGTGAGAAAGTCATATATGGAGATATGACTAATCCGGAGTGCTCTTGAAGAGTGTGCATTTATGTCATGAAACGAGATTTCCCTTGCTTTCTAGTATGAAAAGAAAAGAATGAAGAAATTCTGGTATTTTGGTTGTGGTGTAGGGGATTTATGCTTCCTTTGTGACTTGGCTTGGATGTTGCCGAATTATTTCCAAAAATGGTTGTTAACGCTTTGGGTTTGAGTTGTCGTGTGTGGTCCACTTGGGTTAAAAAGAATTGTACTCCTCTTGCTCTATAGATGGGAGTGAGGATATAAATGTTCTTGGTTTATGGTTGAATATGCCAAATATGTGTACACTTGGGCTTGATAACTAAGTGTTTTTGTGTGAGGGCGAGACCCTCTTAAGAAAGGAACTAATTGTGGTTTGGTAAGGTTTTACAATCCTAGCTTGGGGCTAGGTGTCGAACCTTAGTGGTATAAGGGTGGTTTATGATGGGGGTTGATGATGTATGGGTTTAACCTTTATTAAGAGTAGCGATGGGTGGAAGTGAAGTTGACGGTAGTTCGGTGATAATTGTCCTGCCGTGAGCAATTGTCTTCACTAATTGTTCTTGGATTTGAGTCTTGCCTGGGAGAGGATGGAATAAAATGTTAGTATGATCGTGTATCGGAAGGACAAGTGTGCCTTAATGAGTTATTCCCCTCGATGGAAATTTTCGGGAATGTAGAGAGGTCGTTAAAGGAATTGTGACTTGCTTTGATTATGTCATGTTGAGTTTTTTGTGGAGTGTGGTAGTCAGGTGGGTTGTGATAGAAGTGTGAAGTGTTTGTAGTGAGGATTCGAGCGTTTTGGGTTGATGGAGCCCTTTGTGGTTTAAACGCAGATTCTGTTTGGGAATTGAAGTGAAGGTCGAACTGTGAGAGGTTGCCCTTAGTTAAGCTAGATCAATACCTTTTCACTAAGTGTTGGTTTTGGGAACCCGCTTGTCGTTCGTTCCAGTTTGAGTCGTTGTGCGAATGTTGTGTGCTGCAGAGAAGTCTTTTGTCCCTTGGGGACTTTGTTGTTGATTTTTGCGTCTTTCGGATTCGAGGTCGAATCCTGTTGAAGGGGGGAAGAGTGTGACACCACGGAGTGTCGTAACCTTATTTAATGTGCTTGATAAGGTCAAAAACATTATGAATATGGTATTGGAGGTTAAAAACCATACGCTTTGAGGTTTAATCGCGTTTCCGGGGTTTTGGGCCTTTCCGGGGGAGTTTGGGCCCAAGAGAAGGGGTTGTGGGCTTTGGTGGGAAGGAGTATGAGTCCATTTAGGACTAGGAAACCAGGTTGGGGCTGGTAAAAGGGGATCCCCCTCCCCCTTGTGGCCGTGCGCCCCTCCCCTTTGCCCCCTTTGCTCCCCACCACTCCACCCCCTCTCCTCCACCCCTTGCTGCCCTAGGGTAGCCTCTCCACCCCTACACCTCGAAGATCCATCCGTTGGAGCGAGGAGCGAGGAGCGATCCGGGAGGAGATCTATTGGGTTTTCGTGCGTTGGGCGAAGGTATGGCTATGGGACTCCTTGGGGTTTGGCTAGGTACTGTTCTAATGGTCTTTATCATGTTTTTAGATCAATTGGTGGTGCTGAAATTCAGTAGATTGGATTAGATCTAGAAGTTGCCACGTTCTCTGTTTCGGGCAGCATGAGCAGTCGACCTAGGGTTTGGTTTTTCGCCAATTTAGGGTCGGAATTTGGTCGTACAGATGTTGAAGAAGTTGTACGTAATTTCAATACCTTTCAGTGGGTATAAAGAACTTTAAATTCCGCCAAGCCGTTTGAAAGTTAAGATCGTTTTACCGAATGTATTAAAATCTGTGATGTGATTGGAACAGATCACGGTATTTTGTAGATTAAACAATTTTAGTGTCCGAATCAGTCTTTCCCTATACTTAGAAAAAGTTGGGAAATTTCCTAAGCTACGCGAGGATGTACTCGTTTAATTGAATCGGAGTCCCAGAACTCAAGTTGTGTCTTTTGGAAGGCTGCTGTCCCGACGGGACAGAACCTCTGTTTTTGGGTTTTGCGAGTAGTTGGCAATGTCGGGGTAAATGAGGGTTTGCGTGCTGTTTTGTGGACATGATTGTGAGTGTGTGGTCCCTATGTGCAGGTGGTGTGGCCCCGGGAGTGCCTTCTACATCTCACCAATCCGTCGTCCGTGGTTGAGGCAAGTGTATTGGAATGGGTAGCGGGTTATTGTTTGCTATATCGGTTGTGATTGAGATCTAATACATGATATGTTCACATTCTATGCTTTAATGATTGCCAATGATATGATGGATATGCTTACTATGTTGTGATGCCATGTGATAATGTACGAGTTAAATATGATGTTGGCATATTTGCATACATGGCATGATACATGGCCCGGGCAGTGAGAAAGTCATAACTAATCCGGGGAAGGTCGGTGAGAAAAGTTATGACTATTCCGGAGAGCCAATGAGTAAGTCCTACATCGTGATTCCATTCACCGTGGTGAACGGAAGTGAGGAGTAGGCACCCTCCATCTTCGGGATGGAAGGGGGGAGAGGGTGCACACCGACGGGTGTGTACTCAACCATATTGGTATGAGTTTCCAAGGAGACATGAGCATAGCATTGCATTGCATACATAATGATGATGATAATGATATGTGATCATGAATGAGATGGTTTACATGATGTGAGATATTATTGCCATATAATTGCTCTTGTTGTACCATTGCAATATGCTTGCTGAGTTTCGAACTCACGCTTGTGTTTTCCTGTTGTTTTAGGTACCATGAGACCGGCATGCAGGGAATGGAAATAGTCACACTTCCGCACGTAGCTTCACTCATTTGATTCCACAAGTCATTCAACTTGTTTTTGATAATAAATTGCGTGTGATGATTATTGCTTTATGGTTTAGCTTTGCTATATGAGAGTCTTATTGTTCGTTTGACTCTTGGAGACATTAAATGCTTGAAACTAGACTTACATGGTTGTTAAGTCGTTATTTATTGCTGTTTTAATGGACTCTCATATTGCCGTATATTGCTATGCTGTTGTTGCTCCTTCAAATCATGTTAAAACAAAGGAGATGCTGCCGAAATCTCGGGTTTTAGCATTTACTCCTTTGCTGTAATTTACCTTAATTCTTGGTATTTAAATGATGTTTAGCTTATGTTTGGTAGCATTCAGGCATATTAAATGCCGGGGTGTTACAGCCATAGGTCCGGATGGCCGGGGATCACTGGAAGATAGCCGAAGATGAAGCCAGGGCAAGTCAAAAAAAGTCAAGGGAACCTTGAAAAATCTAGCTTGATGCTGCTCGGATAAAGGAGAATCGTTTGATCGCGATTCTAAAGGATAGAGTAGTGGTTAAGTCTAGTTTTACTTTGAGGAGAGTGCAAAACACGTTATGTTATTAGGTTTCGGGTTAGCCCAATGGGTAATTGTATAGGATCAAATATTGGTCTTTGGAGGGTAGCCTAGGATAGAAGTAACTCATCCAAGGGTGAAGGATGACCCATGGACACTATAAATAGAAGGGTGGGGGTAGCCTCCCCACTTGAAGGTTTTGTGTTCTCCTTTGAGCTTTGCGCACTTGTTGTGAGACTTTGTAAACCTTCACTCCAGAAATACAAAGAATTTCTTTACTTTACTTGTGAATTTAAATTCCGCATTAACATTATATCTTTATGTGAAATCATGTGCTGAAAAATTGGCTTAGAATTGAATTTGCAAAATGTGCTTGTGCTTGTGTTTGACTTTTTTCCAAGAAAACAGCGATTTTCCCATGTATGACGGACCAAAATGTTTGGTCTGTCATACACATGTTTTTTGGCGACTTCGATTTTCCTATGTATGACGGACCAAAAAATTTGGTCTGTCATACACATGCTTTTTGGCGACTTCGTTTTTCCCATGTATGACGGACCAAAAAGTTTGGTCTGTCATACACATGTTTTTTGGCGACTTCGATTTTCCTATGTATGACGAACCAAAAAATTTGGTCTGTCATACACATGCTTTTTGACGACTTCGTTTTTCCCATGTATGACGGACCAAAAAGTTTGGTCTGTCATACACATGTTTTTTGGCGACTTCGATTTTCCCATGTATGACAGACCAAAAAGTTTGGTCTGTCATACACATGCTTTTTGGCGACTTCGTTTTTCCCATGTATGACAGACCAAATTATTTGGTCCGTCATACACATGTTTTTTGAGAAAAACTGGAATTGTGTTTAATTTGATTTTGAGATAATGAAATTGGTGAGAATTTCATGTTGCTTGTTTTGAAGTGGACTTTATGCAATGCTCGTGTGAGTATTTGCATGGATTGATGTGAGTCAAGTCGTGGACTTGTGCTCGGAATTGTTTTGTTTTTTTGTTCATGTGCAGGTGTTGCTCAAGGTCGAACGTGGTCGATGACGGGATCGAGACTAGGTTCAGGGAGGAACTGAGGTCGTGAGGGTCGAGGGTGTCATGCGGGACGTTTGGACTAGAGGACAGTGCGCGTGAAGTCGATCGTTGCAGCGTGACGGTAGGTGGCCGTACACGTGTATACGAATTTTTCATACATGCATACGAATACATGTGTGTGCATGCAAGTGTACGTGCATGCAAATCATGTGTGTGTGCATGTGAGTGCGTGATGTAGCGTGCGTGGTGTGTGTGCATGCTGCATGTGTGCGTGCGTAGTGTGTGTGTGTGTGCTGCATGAGTGCGTGCGTGGTGTGCTGCATGTGTGTGTGTGCGTGAGTGCTGTGTCGTGTGTGAGTGCGTCGCGTGTGTGCAGGACGCCGTGTCCAAGAGGAGAAAGCCAGCTGAGTCCGAGAAGAATTTTGCTATCCGAGTCAGCCGGCGTGAGGTGAGATTGACATGGAGACTGCTTGCTCAATCCGAATACAAAAAGGAATAGGTGGCTGTGGAGTCCTTTAAATAGAGGTTGCAAGGGCTTAGAAAATAAAAATAAAAGGCAAAGGGCAAGAAGCAAGAGGTGCCTACAACAAAGAAGAGATTTTGTGTTTTCTTTAGTTTGTTTAAGGTTTTCTAATCTTGTGAGATTAGAGATTTTTGTGGTTTTCTAATCTTGTGAGATTAGAGATTTTGGTGTCCTCCCGAAAGGAGTGGCTTTGGAATAAAGAAAATGTTATGCAATTCTTTACATACTCTTTTGCTATGATTATTGATTAGAAGGATTGTTCGATTTTTGATAGAACTAGTTTTGATTTATGTTCGACTTGTCTCGCTAATTAATCTAGGGTTTTGATCTCTACGATATTAGATATTCTTCCGCTATTTAGGGGTCTTTAATTTTCCGAAAGAAATAGTTGAATTTTTTTTTCGGCATCTATTCACCCACCCCCCCTCTAGTTGCCTACTCGGTCTTACAAGTGGTATCAGAGCAAGGCTCTACTAATCCATCTTAACAGGTGATTAGTAAACGGTAAGTTATGGCAACAGAGAAATACTCAAACAAGCCGCCAATCTTCGATGGCACAGACTTCCCCCACTGGCGGATCCGGATGACTACATATCTTCAAGCTCAAGGTAACGCGATTTGGCGCAAGGTAAAAATTTCGTACGAGCTTCCTTCTAATGATGATATTGATAAAATCGAGTTTGAAAAAGATGTTGAAAACAATAATAGAGCTAGAAACATATTGCTTCAAGGACTTGCTAGAAAAGAATTCGATAGAGTCTGTCATTTACTCACTGCTCATGAAATTTGGAAATCTCTTCAAGATTATCATGAGGGTACTGACTCTGTAAAAGAAGCTAGGCAAGATCAATTTAAAAAGGAATACACTAGATTTGAAATGAACTCTGGAGAATCTCTAGATGATTGTTTTGCTCGCTTTAACAAAATCTTAAACAATCTTAGAGCTGTAGATGTAAAGTTGAAAGTGCATCTAGGCCCCTCAATTTGTTTTGGTGATTAATGATGACACAATTAAAGAGATCTAATGTTTTATCCAAGAATACTGCAGATATCGAGATTATATTGAGCTTGGAATGACATTGGACACCCCCACGACTACTTAAAATCAAAAGGACGGCATCAAGACCATAATTGTAATCTTATATTTATTTGCGTCTTAAGGATAGCCGTACTATTAAGAGGGTACGACGAGAAATCGACTTTAGGATGTGCATGTGCTCAACATCAATTTCTTGCATCTCAAATTAGCACTACTTCTTTTGGTTTTGAAAGGTTTAAAGTTGAAACCGAACTGGGTAACCCGGAGTATCCGGACATTTAGTCCGGAGTCTCCGGATTCAATCCGGAGTATCCGGACATTATGTCCGGAGTCTCCGGGTTGAGCCCCTCGGTTGCCTCTGGTTTGATGGGTCCGAGTATCCGGACATTTGGTCCGAGTCTCGGATAACCCGAGTCTCAGGGTTGTTTATTCGGACACTCCGGCTGTACAAAAGCAGGAGTAACGGCTAGTTTTCAAAAGAGTATTTAAAGCCCCACTCCACTCCAACGGCAAGGATCTCTATTGAGCTCATTCATAGCAGCATTCAAGCCATTCCTAACCATCTCTAAGCATTCAATAGAGCCCCCATCTTCCTCCCACCAATTAATTTGGTTGTTGATCTTTTTGGTGAGGAGAGGAAGAAGAAAAGTGCTAAGTGCATTCATTTCATCTTGTTGAGCACTAGTTCATCCTCCAAGCGATTCTTCGTGGTGCTATTACTCTTGGAGGTTGAAGGTCTCCTAGACGGCTAGGAGTCACCGGAGCTACCAAAGCGTGTGGTGAGCCCGGTCGTTTGTGAAGGCAAGTCTCGCCTCAGAAAGGAAGAGACAAGAAGTGAAGCCGTGAGTGCATTTGTGCAACACCGGAGGAAAGCGGGTTGAAAGAGACCCGGCTCAAGTGTGACCGAGCCACCTCAACGGAGACGTAGGGTTCCCTTCAAGAACCCGAACTTCGGTGAAAAATCTCGCCTCTCGCATTCTCTTTTTCTTCCTAGATTTGCTTGGTTAGATTTGATTTTGTAAAGTTAGATCTAGCTCGTTGCTTTGCGTATATTCAAATCTTGTCTAGCAATTGTTCTAGGTTGTTCTTGCTATTTACTTCTAGTAGTTTGTTGCACTTGCTAGAGTAGTTTTTGCTGCGTTCCCGAGCCAGCTAACCCGGAGACTCCGGTATTCTATACCGGACACTCCGGACAAGCCGGAGTATCCGGACCAAAACCCGGAGACTCCGGATTGACCAGCTCGGCCCGTTTTATTCCGCTGCGTAAATTTTAATCCGCCTATTCACCCCCCCTCTAGGCGACATCGTTGGTCCTTTCAATTGGTATCAGAGCCAAATCTCCTTTATTTTGGCTTAACCGCTTGGAGAATCAAAGATGTCGGACATAGAAAAGGTTACCGAAACCCATGGCCAAGAGAAAGCCTCGGGTTCCGGTATCGGGGTTGCTATTCCATTAGATTATTCCTCCTTTGGAGTCTCAAACTCCTCATCCTATGTTTCCGTCTCGTCCGGTCGAGCGCCTCACTTCGATGGTACTCGATATGCGGCATGGAAACATAAGATGAAGATGCATTTGAGATCACTTCATCCGTGTATTTGGAAGATTGTTGAAACAGGTTTCAAGCCCGCAAACCCCAACAATCTCACCTCCGAAGAAGACAAAGCTCAACACTTCAACGATTTGGCCGTCAATGCCTTGTTCAATGCTTTGAGCGACTCCGAGTTCAACCGGGTCGATGGCCTTGACAATGCCAAGGACATTTGGGAAAGATTGATGGTGTCTCACGAAGGTGTATCAAGTGTCCGTGAGTCAAAGATAGAACTCATCATTGGGGAGCTAAGTCGATTCACTTTGGAAGAAGGTGAATCGTACACAAACATGTTTGATCGCTTGATGGTGCTAGTGAATCAAGCAAAGGGACTTGGAAGCACCGAGCTCACCGACAAGGCCGTGGTGAAGATCATCCTCCGAGTGATCACCCCCACCAACCGCAATCTTATGCAACTCATCCGCGACCGGCCAAACTTCGACACCCTCACTCCTCATGATGTGATTGGCCGGTTGATGACGGATGAGATGATGGTAAAGGAAGCGGAAGTGGTGGAGGAGCTCAAGTCCGGCAAGAAGAAAGGCATCGCCTTGAAGGCCGTCAAGGTGGTGCAAGAGGTCGAAGAGAGCACAAGCGATGAAGAAGAGTCGAGCGGCCCCTTGACAAATGAAGATATGGCCTTGCTCGTCAGAAGATTCAACAAATTCTTGAAGAAGAAGGGCTACAAACCGGGTAGTCACTCCAAGAGCTATGGCAACAAGTCAAGAGGGCGTCACTCCTCAAGAAAGTGCTATGAGTGTGGGGAACCCGGCCACTTCATTGCCGAGTGCCCACACAAAGAAAAGAAAGAAGAAAAGCCCTACAAGAAAGACAAGTTCAAGAAGAAGGACAAGGACAAGAGCAAGAAGTACAAAGGCAAGGGTCATGCATACATTGGCAAGGAGTGGAACTCCGACTCCGACTCCGAGTCCGAGTCCAACTCCGACAATGAGGAAGGACTTGCCACCGTCGCCATTGCCACTCCACCGACAAAGTCAAAGAGTCTCTTTGACGACTTAAGCGACGGCGAAGGAAATACTCCAATGTGCCTTATGGCAAAAGGGCACAAGGTATCATCTAAGAGCACTACTCCTTCTATTGTTGATTATGGCTTAGATGATTGTGATGATGCTAGTGATGATGAGGAAGTAGCTTTTAAGTCTATGAATGATTTTGATATTGAAAAATTAGACTTGCTACTTAAAGATATTGAAAAATTGGAGGAAGTAGTTGAACAAAAGGAGGCTATTCTTGAGGCTCAAGAGGATCTCCTCATTTTTGAAAAGGAGAAGAACATTGAGCTAGAGAAGAGCCTAGCTTTTGAAAGAAAGAGAAATGAGGATTTGGTCAAAAGTTCAAATTTGACCAAAAATGAAGCAATTAGTCTTGAGATCACCAATGCTTCACTCTTAGAGCAACTTGCAAAAGCAAAGGATGCTTGCAAGGCTCTTGAAGTGAAGCTTGTTGATCTCTCGAATAAAACTTCTACCTCAATCAACAACTCCAATATTTCATTACCTTCAACGAGCAACGGTTGCGCTAGATGCTTTAATGTTGATGTTGCTACTTGTGCTACTAACCGTGAGACTTTGAAAGTCTTAGCTCATGAAAATGAGAAGCTTAAGGTGATGCTTGAAGATGGACTTCAAAAGTCCTACAAGGCAAGCAAGGGTTTAGAGGAGTATCTCGGTAGCGCCAAGGTAATCCTAAGAGGCAAGGGCTTGGGTATGTTCGCCAAAGGGCAAAAGAGCAACATTGTTGTTGCTCCTTTAAGCAAGCCCATTCACTTTGTAAAAGGTGAAGGAACATCCAAGCACAAAGCTCACTCCGAGTTCTTTGCTTCTTATGTGCTTAAAAGACTAACCTCGGTCGTGTAGTTGCTTATCATGTTGGGCGTAAGCGAATAATGCTCCTTGTGTTCGTTCTATTTGGGTCCCTAAATCACTTGTCACTAATGTGCGTGGACCTAACCAAGTTTGGGTACCAAAGAGCAAAAACTAAATGTCATTTTGTAGGCCTATATCTCCGGTGGAACAAGTTGGATTTTGGATAGCGGATGTACGCACCACATGACCGGAGAAAAGGCAATGTTTGCTCAATTGGACTCAAATGGATCAAGCGATTGAAAGCATTGTCTTTGGAGACAATGGAAAAGGAGAAGTAATTGGATTGGGTAAAATTTCTATCTCAAGCAATTTTCAATTAAATAATGTTTTGCTTGTTGATTCATTAAGCTACAATCTATTGTCCGTTGCACAATTATGTGAAGCGGGCTATAATTGTTTGTTTAATGAAAAGGGTGTGGATGTCATTAAGAGGCTTGACGGTTCAATAGCCTTTAAAGGGCGTTTGAAGGGTAAGCTCTATCTCGTAGACTTCAATACGGATAGACTTAATCTTGAAACGTGCTTAATGGCTAAATCCAGCATGGGTTGGCTTTGGCATCGCCGGTTGGCCCATGTTGGTATGAGGAATCTTCACAAACTCATTAAAGGCAACCACATTCTCGGACTAACCAATGTCGTCTTTGAGAAAGATAGGATTTGTAGCGCTTGTCAAGCCGGCAAGCAAGTCGGTGCCTCCCATCCCGCCAAGAATGTGATGACGACCTCAAGACCTTTGGAAATGCTTCATATGGATCTTTTGGTCCTGGCCGCCTATATAAGCATCGGGAAGTAAGTATGGTTTGGTTATTGTTGATGATTTTTCTCGATTCACTTGGGTGTTCTTTTTGCATGACAAAGGTGAAGTCCAAGTGACATTAAAGAAATTCATGAGAAGAGCTCAAAAGCGAGTTTGAAGTAAAGATCAAGAGAATTCGGAGCGACAAGCGGCACCGAGTTCAAGAATATTGGCGTGGAGGAATTTCTTGATGAGGAAGGAATCAAGCACGAATTCTCGGCTCCTATTCTCCTCAACAAAATGGGGTGGCCGAGAGGAAGAATCGAACCCTCATCGAGATGGCGCGGACGATGCTTGGCGAGTACAAGGTTTCCGATAGTTTTTGGCGGAAGCCATCAATACCGCATGCCACAGCTCCAACCGCCTCTACCTTCACAAGATCTTAAAGAAGACGGCGTACGGAGTTGCTCACCGGGAAGAAACCAAATGTCTCCTACTTTCGAGTCTTTGGGAGCAAATGCTATATCCTTAACAAAAAGGCTAAGTCTTCTAAATTCGCTCCTAAAGTAGATGAAGGTTTCTTACTTGGTTATGGAACCAATGCTTACGCGTACCGAGTTTTCAACAATACCACCGGTGTCGTTGAAATCTCGCGTGACGTGACTTTTGATGAAACTAACGGTTCTCAAGTAGAACAAGTTGATCGTGAGGTGATTGACAGGGAAGAACCTCCTTGTGAAGCTATAAAGAAAATGGCAATTGGAGAGGTAAGACCTCAAAATTTGGAATCTCACCCGAGCTCCCCAACCCGGAGTCTCCGGCCTGAAACCCGGAGTGTCCGGATTAGTCCGGAGTCTCCGGGTCCAATCTGAGTCTCCGGATGGAGTCGAGCTCGGGCGACATTCCCTCCTCGTCCAATCAAGCTCAAGATGGTTCAAATGCCACCCAAGATGATGAAGGCCCTATTCAAGCCTTGGACTCATCCGTACCTCATCCTAGAGTTCATCAAAGCATTCAAAGAGATCATCCGGTCGACAACATTCTTGGAGACATCAACAAGGGAGTATCCACTCGATCTCGAGTTGCAAATTTTTGTGAATTTTACTCGTTTGTTTCCTCTCTTGAACCTCTTAAAGTAGATGAAGCGCTTGAAGACCCAGATTGGGTGATGGCTATGCAAGAGGAACTGAACAACTTCAAGCGCAATCAAGTCTGGGAGCTTGTCAAAAGACCAAATCAAAACGTTATCGGCACTAAGTGGGTCTTCGAAACAAGCAAGATGAAAGCGGGATCGTGACAAGGAACAAAGCCCGTTTGGTTGCTCAAGGGTACACTCAAATAGAAGGTTTGGATTTCGATGAAACATATGCTCCAAGAGCTAGGCTTGAATCTATTAGAATATTACTTGCCTTTGCTACTCACCATGATTTCAAGCTATATCAAATGGACGTGAAGAGCGCCTTCTTAAATGGACCACTTTCCGAGATGGTCTACGTTGAACAACCACCCGGATTTGAAGATCCCAGACATCCGGACCACGTCTACTACCTTCACAAGGCACTCTATGGACTTAAGCAAGCTCCAAGGGCATGGTTCGAATGTCTTCGAGACTTCCTTCTCGGACAAGGTTTTGTAGTCGGAAAGGCCGACCCTACTCTCTTTACTAAGCACATTGATAATGATTTATTTGTGTGCCAAATATATGTCGATGACATTATATTTGGATCTACTAATGAATATTTGTGTAAAGAGTTTAGCAAGATAATGACCAAAAGGTTTGAGATGTCCATGATGGGTGAGTTGAAGTTCTTCCTCGGATTCCAAGTTAAACAACTTAAGGAAGGAACTTTCATTTGTCAAACGAAGTACATCAAGGACATGCTCAAGAAGTTCGGAATGGAGGACGCCAAGCCCATAAAGACGCCAATGCAAGCCAACGGGCATCTAGACCTCGACAAAGAAGGTAAACCGGTCATCCAAAAGGTATATCGTTCGATGATCGGTTCTCTCCTTTATCTTTGTGCATCTAGGCCCGATATCATGCTCAGCGTTTGTATGTGTGCACATTTTCAAGCCGCTCCAAAAGAGTGCCACATGGTGGCCGTTAAGAGAATCTTGAGATACTTAGTGCACACTCCTCATTTCGGACTTTGGTATCCGAAAGGATCCTCCTTTGAGCTTATTGGCTATTCGATGCGGATTATGCCGGTTGCAAAGTGGATAGGAAGAGCACCTCGAGGAACTTGCCAATTCTTGGGTAGGTCCCTAGTCTCGTGGTCTTCCAAGAAACAAAATTCGTAGCCATATCCACTGCCGAAGCCGAATACATAGCCGCCGGGAGTTGTTGTGCCCAATTACTTTGGATGAGACAAACTTTGAGTGATTATGGCCTATCCTACAAAAGCGTTCCACTTTTGTGTGACAATGAGAGCGCCATAAAAATTGCCAACAATCCTGTCCAACACTCCCGAACAAAACACATTGATATTCGCCATCATTTCCTAAGAGACCACGCAACCAAAGGCGAAATTGATATCCAACATGTGAGTACAAATGATCAATTAGCTGATATTTTTACCAAGCCCCTTGACGAGAAAAGGTTCTGTGAATTGAGAAGTGGTCTAAATATTCTAGATTCTCGTAACGTGGCTTGATAAGTGCTCATATATTGGTTGGTGAATGAAAAATGAAGTTCAAAACTTTATTTATCTTTTTCTCTGAATTTACCAGGTGTTATTGGCTCTTGATCTTAGGATCGCATCATTACTATGTGACTATAGTCTGATTGCTTGATTGCTAGCTAGTCACATGGTGGATGGATGCCCTAGGACTCCTTTCTCTCTCTCTCCGTGGATCTCCGAAGCTTTCCTTGAAAAATTCCTTTTCTTCCCGAGCTGGGGAACCCGGAGTATCCGGATTTCTATCCGGACTCTCGAGTAGCCGGAGTCTCCGGACATTTCGTCGGAGTGTCGGTTGGTCGAGTCTCCGGATCAAGTCCGAGTCTCCGGGTTAGGCGGCCGGTTAAACCCCAAAATCCCGCGGTTCGTTTCCTTTTCTTATTCCCACCGTGCCTCCTCCTCTCTCGTGCCCTTCTAGAGATTAGGGTGATTCCTTCCCCTCCCTTACTCCTCCATTCAAGGATCTTTGGACCCATCCTTCTCCTTGTTTGGAGTTCCCTAAGGTAAGGAACTCGTGCCCTAATCCTTCTCTTTTCGGGTTTGGACTCTTTCCTCCGCTTCTTAGGGGATCTTGTGTGCTTCATCTCGTCTAGGGTGCGGCACATCATCCTCTAGCTCTTCAATCTTCGGAGGAATCTCTCTCACTCTCCCGTGTTCTTCTTTTTCAATCCCTTGAGGTGAGTACTCTCTTTTTGTGCCCTATTCCCGCGAAATTCTTTGCTAGAGTTTGCCCTACTCGTTTCTTGAACATTCTTGTGGCAATCTAGATTCAATTTGATGGTTTGTGCGGGTTGGATTGTCTCTTCCTTGGCCACCCGTGCGCTCCCTCTGGCACATCCGGAGTGTCCGGACTCTGAGTCCGGAGTCTCCGGGTCCATCCGGAGTATCCGGACATTTTGTCCGGAGTCTCCGGATGCAATCCGGAGTATCCGGACCTTTTGTCCGGACTCTCCGGGTTGGGTGCCTCGGCCAGATTCAGTTAAATCATTGTTTTTCGCGTCGTCTCTTGGCTAATTCCTCTCGTTCGCTCTGTCTGGTCAGATGGATCCTTCCCAGGGAACTTCCGGTGGCAGTGATCCTCCTCAGCAGGCAGCCAGTGGCAGTGCTCCCGCTCAGGGCGCGTCTCCCACCAATTCTCCTCCGCATCCTCAGCAGCCTCCGCAGAAAAGGCAGAGAATTGGAGTGGCCAAAAGGCCCATTTCCAGACCTCGAGGCCAGCTAGCTTCAGGGTCAGCACCTGTCCTGTCTCCTCCTCCTCAGCAAGCTCCTGATCCAAATGAGCATCCTGCAGATACCCATGCCAGGCTTCGTGATCAGAAAAGAAGTCAGTTCCGTACCTCTGGGCACTTCATTGGTCCTCTGATCAAGGCCAAGCCAGTGTGGAACTATCCTTTGTCCGTGAATCCAATGAGAGTAATTGACTACCGGACAGGACCTGGTAAAGGGAAAGCCATAGTGGAGCAAAGGAAGAAAGATCCTTTGGAGCTCTACCAGGATGAGTATGTGGACCGCCGGTTTTGGAACCGGTTTCAGTCTGATTTCTATGAGACGGTCCTATACCCTCTTGAGCATCCAGTGGTTCGCATGAAGACCATTGACTGGTAGTACATGGCTTCAGCTGGCAATCCAGTCTTCAATCTGATCATAGAGATTTTCGAGCTGCATCGACGATCAAGAACATCATGGCATACAAGTATGATCGAACAATGAGATCATCATGCAGTTCTATGCCACCTTGTATTTTGACAAGAATGATGAGGCCATTTGGTGGATGACTGATAGGATCTGGTATGTGGCTAGCAAGAAGAGATTTGCCAGAGTGCTCAACCTCAGATACAATGCCAGTCCAAAGCTTCATGAGAAGAAAGTGATGACTCCTGAGCAGATTGAGGCTTTGTATGACACCTCGAGGAGTTTCACTGTTGGGACCATCAAAGGTCTCAAAGCTGTACAGCCGATCCTCAACAGGATGTTGAGAGTCACCCTTTCTCCCAAGGAGGGAGATGCTTACGCTATCAGTTCCTATGGTAGGAACTCTTTGTTTCACCTCGTTGAGAGCACTGAGCCTTTTGACATTGTCGATTTCTTGTGGGAAACAATGAGGCAGAACACGCAGAGCAACATGGCCAGTTGCAGCTATGCACCTTTCGTGATGACCTTGATCTCTTCAGTGAGTGGGCTGAAGTTTGTCAGAGATGAGGAGCATCTTTCTTACAAGGTCCGCCCTCAGTCTACTCCAGCCCCTCCAGCTGCTCCTGGTCCTGCTGCTAGACTTCGCCGAGGTCGTGCTTCAGGCTCTACCTCTACCCCGGCCGTGCCTCCTGCCAGCTCTTCAGGGCAGTCCGAGGATCCTAGCGGCACTCTTCAGAGGATGCTCAAGCATGTCTTTCTTCTTTGCCGCGACATCTCCACCAGGCAGAAGGTGATGAGTCGACAGATCAAGAAGAATGGTCAAGACATTCGCAGCATCCGCCGCCACAATGGCGAGGCAGTCTCTCCCAGCGATTCCTCCGGGTCTTCCGAGGAGAGTAGCGACGCTACTTCTGCTGATGCCTTGTTTGGGATTGCTTCCTCCTCTGCTCCTCCAAATACCGGTGACGCATTTACAAATGAGGGCTCTGAGTATGAGGCCTCCGACGACGGAGATGACGAGTGATTTCCTGTGACTTCCTTTTTTGGTGTCTTGATGCCAAAGGGGGAGTGATCTTTAGCGTTGTCTTAGTCTTGGACTCTTTATCTTTCCATCTGTCGCGTGTGGACTTGCTTGTGTTGCTTCAGTTATTTTGTTTATTTAGTGTTGTGAACTCTGTCTGTTCCATGTAATGTCGTTAATGCTTATTTTATGCTTGGATTACTTTCAGCTACTTGTATTGTATTCTCGGAAGCTGTGTTTGAGGGGGAGCTCTCATTTTTTTTCTCTCGTTAAATATGTGCATTCGTCCCCACTCAATTCCTCTAATGCACACATTTAGGGGGAGCTCCTCTTATTGATCTTATGCCTAAGTCTTGTTCTCGTTATTTTATTTGCTAATTAATTGTGTTGTCATCAATACACCAAAAAGGGGGAGATTGAAAGTGCATCTAGGCCCCTCAATTTGTTTTGGTGATTAATGATGACACAATTAAAGAGATCTAATGTTTTATCCAAGAATACTGCAGATATCGAGATTATATTGAGCTTGGAATGACATTGGACACCCCCACGACTACTTAAAATCAAAAGGACAGCATCAAGACCATAATTGTAATCTTATATTTATTTGCGTCTTAAGGATAGCCGTACTATTAAGAGGGTACGACGAGAAATCGACTTTAGGATGTGCATGTGCTCAACATCAATTTCTTGCATCTCAAATTAGCACTACTTCTTTTGGTTTTGAAAGGTTTAAAGTTGAAACCGAATCGTAACCGGAGTATCCGGACATTTAGTCCGAGTCTCGGATTCAATCGAGTATCCGGACATTATGTCCGAGTCTCCGGTTGAGCCCTCGGTTGCCTCTGGTTTGATGGGTCCGAGTATCCGACATTTGGTCCGAGTCTCGGATAACCCGAGTCTCGGGTTGTTTATCCGACACTCCGGCTGTACAAAAACGGGAGTAACGGCTAGTTTTCAAAAAGAGTATTTAAAGCCCCCACTCCACTCCAACGGCAAGGATCTCTATTGAGCTCATTCATAGCAGCATTCAAGCCATTCCTAACCATCTCTAAGCATTCAATAGAGCCCCCATCTTCCTCCCACCAATTAATTTGGTTGTTGATCTTTTTGGTGAGGAGAGGAAGAAGAAAAGTGCTAAGTGCATTCATTTCATCTTGTTGAGCACTAGTTCATCCTCCAAGCGATTCTTCGTGGTGCTATCACTCTTGGAGGTTGAAGGTCTCCTAGACGGCTAGGAGTCACCGGGAGCTACCAAAGCGTGTGGTGAGCCCCGGTCGTTTGTGAAGGCAAGTCTCGCCTCCGAAAGGGAAGAGACAAGAAGTGAAGCCGGCGAGTGCATTTGTGCAACACCGGGAGGAAAGCGGGTTGAAAGAGACCCCGGCTCAAGTGTGACCGAGCCACCTCAACGGAGACGTAGGGTTCCCTTCAAGAACCCGAACTTCGGTGAAAAATCTCGCCTCTCGCATTCTCTTTTTCTTCCTAGATTTGCTTGGTTAGATTTGATTTTGTAAAGTTAGATCTAGCTCGTTGCTTTGCGTATATTCAAATCTTGTCTAGCAATTGTTCTAGGTTGTTCTTGCTATTTACTTCTAGTAGTTTGTTGCACTTGCTAGAGTAGTTTTTGTTATGCTCTCGAAATTAACCCGGAGACTCCGGTATTCTATACCGGACACTCCGGACAAGCCGGAGTATCCGGACCAAAACCCGGAGACTCCGGATTGACCAGCTCGGCCCGTTTTATTCCGCTGCGTAAATTTTAATCCGCCTATTCACCCCCCCTCTAGGCGACATCGTTGGTCCTTTCAAAAGTACACTGACTCTGAAAATGCTAGACATTTCCTATCATCTCTTGATCTTAAAATCTGGCAAATGAAAGTGACTGCTTTTAGGGAAGCTCACAAGATGAGTGAAATGACTTTGGATAAACTTTATTCTAGTCTCAAGACTTTTGAAATAGACATTGTTTCAAGAACTTCCAATGATAACTCTATGGCTCTTAATGCTAATTCTTCATATGATAATGCTACTAGTTCTTCATCATCATATTCCATTACTGCTTTGAGTGCTCTTAGTGATGAACAGCTAGATCAAATACCAGAAGATACACTTGCTCTTCTTTCCAAGCGTGTCAATGCAGCTTACATGAGATCAAGGGAGAGAAGAGGAGCCTCCATCCACTTTGCTACAAGCTGCGGCAAGGCAGGGCACATCCGTGCTAACTGCTTCAAGAACAAAGATAGAGACGAGAAGGATCAAAGCAACTCCTCCAAATCCTTCCGGCCAAAAGGGAGCAAGGACAAAAATAAACAACGAACAAAGAAGATGCTCAACAAAGTCTTCACTGCAATTGGTCGCTTAGACTTAAGCGACATTGATGACTCAACTGACGATGAGAAGGAAGCGAAGCAAACGAAGCTGAACGAGAAAGATTTCACCGGACTGTGCTTCATGGTGAAAGGGAACACTAGTGATTTTAGTAACAACGACAGCACCTCCAGCGACGATGATGAGGTAATACCTTCGTATGATGAGCTTTGTGAAGTTTTAGTCATATTGAGAAAATCTTTAAGAAAATCTTCACTCAAAAATAAAAACTTAGAGAAAGATCTATCCATACTGAAAACTGAAAACTTTGATCTTAGAAATTCAAATTCTGAAAAGACATGTGATTCTTGCTTAGATCTCAAATTTGAAATTAAATCTCTAAAAGAGGAACATATGATTAAACTAGAACAAGTTTATGCTAAACAATTGAAAAATGAAAAACTTGTGAAAAATGTTGGTTGCTCTACTGATGGTTTACATGGTCAAACTTCTTGTTCTAAATGTCTCATACTAGAATTGAAGTTGCATGATGCAGATGCTAAGATTACTCAATTGCTTAATGATTTGCTTACACATGAAGTTCTTTCATGCTCAACTTGTCGCAAGCAAAAAGAAAAAGTAGATGTTTCCTGTAATAATTGTTTAACACTCTCTCGAAAAATTGATTACTTGGAAAAGTCTTTAGAACGTTTTACTAAATGAAAGAAAAATCTAAATATGATTTTGGATCAATCAAAAGTCAGCACTCATCACAAAGGTTTAGGTTTTGATCCTTATGCTCATCACAAATCATATGCTCCTGCTATTGTTATAACTCTTGAAAGTCGAAAGGTTGAAATTGTCAAAGAACTTGAGAAAACTGTCTTCAAATCTGCTGGAATTTTATCTTCTACTATGATGAATGCAAATGTTGCTTCTGCTTCTAAAGTCAAACCATTTGTTAAGTACAATTGCCCTCATTGTGGAAAAGATGGTCATTTGATGAATTTTTGTTTTATACTAGCCAAACAACAGAGAAAGGAAAATTCAAAGGCTAAGTCTAACTTTAGACAAACACGTATCATTTCTTCACATGTTCCGCTAGTGAAAGCAAACAAAATACCTGGAAATTCATCTACTTTGCGTTCACAAGCTTTTGTACGATCACATCCTCGTTGAGTGATTCAGTGCTGGATACCTAAATCATATTTCTCTAACCCCAGCACTGAATCCTCGACATCTTCTGTTCACAACATGTAGGTAGTACGAGAAGGGAAGGAGAACATCTGGGTTGTTGATTCAGGATGCTGCCAACACATGACAGGCAACCCAAGTTGGTTCTCCTCCCTAACAAAAGCATCTGGGAACGAAACGATCACTTTTGGAGATGCTACTCTTTGGGCCAGCGTCATTGCAAAAGGTACAGTGAAGGTAAATGAACACTTTACTTTGAAGAATGTCTCTCTGGTGTCTAAACTGAAATTCAACCTTCACAAGATTATCACAATTGTTGGATGAAAACTTTGAAGTGAGCTTTAAACCTAATGCATGTAGAGTACTCGATGCTTCTGGAAACTTGATTCTTGAGATATCTAGACTTGGAAAAGTTTTCATAGCAAATTTTAGCAATGCTTCAAGTTCACATTGTTTTGTTGCTTCAGAATCTAGAAATCTCAATTTTTGGCATCGTCGGTTAGGTCACATGGGCTTTGATCTGTTATCTAGATTGAGTGGTCTAGACTTAATTCGTGGCTTGCCGAAATTAAAATCCTGCAAAGACATTGTTTGTGCTTCCTGTCGACATGGTAAGATGGTTGGAGCACCTCATGCTCCTGTCTCTACTGTAATGACCACTGGCCCCGGTCAACTTCTTCACATGGATACAGTAGGACCATCTCGAGTACAATCGGCCGGAGGTAAGTGGTACTTTCTAGTGATAGTTGATGATTATTCGAGATACTCTTGGGTGCATTTTCTGTCTTCAAAAGATGAGATTTTTGGACTGTTTCATGTCTTCATTAAGAGATTGATAAATGAATTGCCTAACACATTGAAAGCCATAAGAACTGATAATGGTACTAATTCAAAAATGCTTTGTTCAAATCTTTTTGTGAAACTAATGGAATTAAACATCAATTTTCTTCACCATATTCTCCCTCACAGAATGGTGTTGTAGAAAGGAAAAATAGAACTTTGATTCAAATGGCTAGAACTATGCTAGATGAATACAACACTTCAAGAACATTTTGGGCTGAGGCAATTTCTTACGCTTGCTATATATCAAATAGGGTCTATCTCGTAGCTTTACTTGGTAAAACATCTTATGAACTGAGATTTGGTCGTAAACCGCCTGCTTCTCACTTACGAGTGTTTGGTTGCAAATGCTTTATCCTTAAACATGGAAATCTTGATAAATTCAAGCTCGTAATACGATGGTATTTTCCTTGGCTATTCGTTGCACTCTCGTGGATATCGTGGTACTTGATTTATCGACTAACAAATTGTTGGAGACATGCGATGTTACTTTTGATGAGGCTAGCCTCGAGCTAGACCCGACATTTCAGGTTCACGAGAAGATTTAGAGCCAATCTTTTGGATAAAAGATTCAAGAAAATGATGAAGATAATGATGATGATGAGCTCATACCTACAGAACGGGAAGATGTTCCTGAACAAATTGATGTGACTACTACTTCAGATTCTCCTACACCTCCCACGACGACTGAAACAACTGGACCTCCCCTTGCTGTTTTGAGAAACCATCCTCCTGAACAAATTATTGGAAGTCTTCATGAAAGGGTGACACGTTCTAATTCATCTCAAACTCTTTTATGCATGCATTCTGCTTTTGTTGCAAATTTTGAACCTAAGAACATTACTCATGCTTTAACTGATAGTTCTTGGGTAGATGCGATGCATGAAGAGTTAGAAAACTTTGAACGGAATAAAGTTTGGTCTTTAGTGGAACCTCCTAAAAATCAAAACATTATTGGAACAAAATGGGTTTTTAAAAACAAATTAAATGAAGATGGAATAATTGTTAGAAACAAAGCTAGCACTACAAGAAACAGTGAAAAATTCGTGGGTTTTTTTAAATTCGTGGGCCAAAAAAAACCCATGAATTTATACATTTAAATTCGTCGGTTCATAAAAAACCCACGTATTTAATTAAATTCGTGGGCCAAAAACTCACCCACGAATTTATATAGTTAAATTCGTCGGTTATAGAAAGTACCCACGTATTTAATTAAATTCGTGGGCCAGAAAAAAGCCCACGAATTTAACTGAGGGGTTAAACTGTGCGGCCGGCGTCTCTCTCGGTCTCTCTCTTCACTACACCGGCCCTGCAGCCCGAACATCGACGCCTCTCCCTATCCCCTGTTCGTCTCACTCAGCGCCGCCATCGCTCTCCCCGGTTCCCTGCTCGTTGCGACGCCGCCGTCCCTGAGGCTGCCGCGCGCCGCCTCCTCCCTCGGCCAGCCGCCGTCGCTGTCTCCCCCGGTCGCCGCCCCTGGTCACCGCGTCCCCGAGCCAGCCAGCTCCCTCCCTGAGCCAGCGCCTTCCCCGAGCCGGCCAGCGCCGCCTCCTACTGGCCACCGCACCCCTGCGCCACCCTCCCCGGCCGACCGCCGTGGGCCTCCTCCCAGATCCGACAGAAACGCCCCTTTGTGGTGAGCTTTCAACCTTAAATTAATGGGATGGGGATTTGATTTAATGTGCATGCTACATGTTTGATGAAATGCCTAGGAGATGTCCTAAAGTGTAAACCTTGTTAGTTGTGATTAATGGTTGCAAGGTGATTTGGAATCTGAGATTGTGCTGCTATAATTGTGATTTCTTAGTTGATCTATGATATGTGATGTTTAATTTATCTGTGATGTTGAGGTGAGCTCAAAGTTTGCATACTTGTTTTCAATTATCAAACACGTGCACAACCTTCCCCCCTGTCTTCATATGAGATCCACTTGCAGTTTTGGGGTGAAACTAAAGTACTAGATGGATTAATACAGCCATACTGATATTTTATATAGTTAGGAGGCATTCAGTTAGTCATTCTTCACTTTCGACTTTAAGCTCAATGTGAAATGATTAATTCGTTTGAAGTTATTTCATCTTATTTTATATTCGTTGCTTATGGTATATATATTTTTATTCTCTCGCTGCCGTTGTATATAATGTTAGAGTTTAGGGTTTGCGTCGAACAGTAGAGAGCCTAGGCGTCACCCGTTCGGGGACGGCGCATCTCACATTTGCTTGTGAGGTGCGCGGTTCCGGAATTGTCCAGCGTATTTTGGACAGCTCGAGAGTGTTGGTTGTTGCATGGGGCCTGTGACACAAGAGCGATCCGAACGTGATTTCGGCCGCATAACCCTGTTGTTCTCCGACGCACCAGCATCAGGCGTGCGTATGGAGATGGAGAATGGGTTATGCCGCGAAATTTCGCTCGATTCGTGAAGACGTCACAGGTCGCATGCAACGGCCTCCATTCTTGGGTGGGTTTAGAACACATCTTTCCTAATAGGGTTGTCTTTGTCACCTAAGCCACGGTCGTACGTTTACATCGTTTCATTTGTTTAGGTTTGAGAATGGGTGACGATCGAAGGGCGATGTATGACGGATGGAGGAGTGATGGGGGGCACTCAAGGGAATGGGGGCAGATCACGGATGCTTTCTTGAAGCAAGCATTACAAAGGTTAACGCCGTGCTGGGAGCCCTTAGCCGCTACTACTACCCTGGCATGGTTGAGTCAGGAGGGGATAGATTCGCGGGCCACAACTGGAAGCACTGGGCGTTGAAGGAGAACGTGGAAGGAGGCGAAGACAGCCATACATGTCAGGGCGCAGTGTGGGCTGGCTTCTGGGTGAGTTTGCGTTATGTATTTACTCTATTTGAGTATTGCTTTAAATGTAAATACAATTTGACAATGTGATTATATGTAGGAGAGGTTTCGGCTTGAGAATGAATACGATTACAACCTTTTGAAGAAGGCCAAAAGCGTCTTCAACAGGGCGGCACAAAAGGTTGTCGGAGATTCGTTTAGCAATGCACGGATTCAAGCTGTCATCAATTTTTACAAGAGGGTGAAGAAGGTGAACATGAGAAGAGGACCAGAGGCGAGGAGTATACACCTGACAGAACAAGAGTATCTCGAGAGCTCGGTCGATTGGATAATGAAGTACATGGAGGCTTGGAGGTGGATGTGCCGGTACTGGGCGTCGGAGGATTTTCAAGAAAAATCAAATAGAAATCGAGGGAACAGAAGAAGTAGATTGGGGAAGCGCAAATACGGCGCAGACGGACACATTGGCCTAGAGCAACGAATGGTAAGTATCGGTATTATCATTGTTAGTGAATTTGTCACTATGTTTCTAACTTTGCACCGTAGGAGGCTGAAAGTGGGAGTACTCCCTCTTTTGTGGAAGTTTACATCCGGGGGCACAAAGGCGAGGATCCACAGAACCCGGATGTTTTGTGCGACGACGGGGCTAGTGAGAGGATGGTAAGTATAAATGAAACAATATGTTTTGTGCAAATTTAAATCCGGGAGCACCAACATGCTGTTTTGCAGGCGTCATATGCAGAACAAATGACACAACGTCATGGGACGGAGATTGATTGGAGGGCCGCGCCGGTCGATGTGGAAGCCTTGTACCACGCTGGAGGGGGCCTAAAGCATGGGAGGTTCGTTAATAAAACTGATTTTAATTGTTTTTGCTCTATGAATAAAAAAATGTTGCACGGTCACATTTCAGTATATATCGTTTGTAGGTGGGCCATGGGGGACGGAGTTGTTGAATGCGATCGTCTTCCACGAGGCTCGGTTTCCTCACAGGGGAGTGCTCACTCGTCGAGGTCCGCACGGGAAGCACAAGCGCGGGAGGAGGCTCGTGAAGCACGAGAGGAGGCTCGTCAAGCGCGAGAAGAGTCTCGTCAAGCACGAGAGGAAGCTTGCAGAAGCTGAGAAGACTCAGAATACATGAAAATGTATCTGCAGGTAAAATCTCAACTTTGAACAAATCGATCATTTGTACATCTGTGATTAAAATCTAACAAACAATCTATATGCAAGCAATCAATCACAATCTCTTGGACCTAACGTGCCAGTGTTTCGCCCTCCTATTATGCCCCAGGTAAAGATACTTGAGTTCATTACTCTCTAACTCACTTAGCTCATAAAATCGCGTTTCTCACAAACTTGACTATTATGTCATAGGGCTCCCAGCCACCTCCTTTCTGCATGTTTTCTCCTCACATGCAGCCACCACCACAAGGAGAAGCATCACAGGGTGCTCAGCCTCCCCCAGCGTCCTTCATAAACCCTCTTGGGATCGAGGCACCACCCCTAGGAGATGCACCTCGGGTTATATGAAATTGATGCATTCTTTAATTTTAAAAACTCTATTCTCAGATACTTGATATCGTAAACTATGATCCATAGGGCTCCCGGCCTCCTCGTCCTTTCTACATGTTCACCCCACATGCAAATACCTTCTCAGAGGGAGAGGCACCACAGTAAAGATGGATCGGTTCAATTCGATATTCAAAATTTGAACGAAAGATTTAAATGTGGCATAATGTACCTAACTATGCCTTACAGGCTCCCAGCCTCCAAACCCGTTCTACATGTACCCACCACCTATGCTAGGCCAAGGAATGCCTATGTACTTCAACCATTGGGCCATGCGGCCACCTCGAGGCGACACCACAGGTATGGATGTCAAAAACATTCTAAGTTTGCGAAATGAGCTAAGTTTGTCAATTGTGAGCTAAACCAAGTCAAATTGAGTAAATTGAGCTACCTTCACAAAACTTAGTCAATTATATCACATTTAGGCAAATAAAACTCAATTCTGTCAAAGTTGAGCCAGACTTAGTCAACTTGAGCAAATTCAGCTATACGTGCAAAACTTAGTTGATTTTACTACACTTAGGCAACTCATGCTTAAACCTTGCACAAATCATCTCAATGTTTGCTAAGTTTGTGAATTGAGTTAACTTTGTTATTTGTGAGTCAAGACTAGTCAAATCCTGCAATTTGAGGTATTTATGCAATAATTATTCGATTCTTATCAAATTGATAATTAACATGTAAACCCTAGTCAAATTGAGGCATTCGTTCAAAACTGAGTCGATTCTACCACATTTAGCCAAATATAGCTTAAATCTTATCAAATTCATCTCAGTGGTTGCTAAGTTTGCGAAACAAGGTAATTCTGTCAATTGTGATCCAAACTTAGTCAACTTGACGAAAATTGCCTATTTGTGCAAAACTGATTCGATCCTAGGACATTTAGCACAAATCATTTCGATATTTGCTAAGTTCGACGATATGTTACTTGTAACACAACCTAGTCTTGAACTTGCAGGTTTCTGGGTCACGCCCTCCAGCACGTACTAACGACGACATCATAGAAGACGTCATAGTCTCGGCCTCCGGCGGTGGTGGTAGCGCTCACAACTCCAACAACCCCGAGACATGAATTGCATTGTGAGCTGGATTGGTGTATTACTGTTGGACTTTATGACTTCGCTGCCGGATTTGTATTGTGATGGATAGATTGTAACATGTAATCCGTAGTTTACAAATTGTCGTTGGATGTGTGATTGATTATCTAAGGATCTGCTAGAATGTCTCCTTCTGGTTTGAGAGATTGATATATATATTATCACTGCAAATATTTTTTTTGTCTGCTGAGTGGATGTCCTATTTACTAGAGAGGTCATGCCGAAATTTTGTACATTTCGGTGACTTAGTTATTCGTTATGGAGTTTGATTCTTGAATCATGTTGGTAATACTCTTGAATTGTTCGTAATACTCTTGAATCTTGAGTTGTCGATATATATTGAGTGTTTGATTGAATGTATAGATATTGATATTGAGTGTTTGATTGAATGTTGAATAAGATGCATAGCGATCGATATATATTGATTGTTTGATTAAATGTATAGATATTGATATTGAGTGTTTGATTGAATGTTGAGATGCATACCGATCAATATATATTGAGTGTTTGATCGATATAGATATTGAGTGTTTGATTGAATGTTGAATAAGTTTAATTGAATGTTTGATCGATATATATTTGATCGATATATATTTGAATCTTGTGATGGACTTATTGTGATGCGTGGTCGATATATATATTGAGTGTTTGGTTGAATGTTGAATAAGTTTGATTGAATGTATTGAGTGTGATGCATATGGATATATATTAAGCGTCAGTTAAATTCGTGGGTTTTACATGCATTGCAATTTAAGTTAAATTCGTGGAGTTTACATGCATTACGAATTTAATCATAAATTCGTGGGTTTTCCTGGCCCACGAATTTAAAAGTTAAATTCGTGGGTTTTCCTGGCCCACGAATTTAAGTTAAATTCGTGGGTTTTCCTGGCCCACGAATTTAAGTTAAATTCGTGGGTTTCTTTTTGACCCACGAATTTAAGTTAAATTCGTGGGTTTTCCTGACCCACGAATTTAAGTTAAATTCGTGGGTTTTGCTGACCCACGAATTTAATAATTAAATTCGTGGGTCGAGAGAAACCCACGAATTTATCAGTTAAATTCGTGGGCCAGGCAGAAACCCACGAATTTAACTTAAATTCGTGGGCACCCACGAATTTAATTGATTAAATTCGTCGAGTTAAATTCGTGGCCTAAATTCGACGGTTTGCGCACGAATTTATAGTAAATTCGTGGGTTTTAGCCTAAATTCGTGGGTTTCTGGCCCACGAATTTTCCCCTGATTCCTGTAGTGTAGACTTGTTGCTCAAGGATATTCTCAACTTGAAGGAATTGATTTTGATGAAACTTTTGCTCCTGTTGCTCGTTTAGAAGCTATTCGCATCCTCTTGGCTTTTGCAGCATCAAAAGGTTTTAAGTTATTTCAAATGGATGTGAAAAGTGCTTTTCTAAACGGTTTTATAGAAGAAGAAGTTTTTGTGAAACAACCTCCTGGCTTTGAAAATGAAAAATTTCCTAATCATTTATATCGTTTGTCAAAAGCCCTTTATGGATTAAAACAAGCCCCTCGTGCTTGGTATGATAGATTAAAAGGCTTCTTGCTTCAACATAATTTGGAGATGGGAAAAGTTGATAAGACTCTATTTACTCAAAATTCAAATGATCAATTTCTTGTAGTGCAAATTTATGTGGATGATATTATCTTTGGAGGATCCTCCCACTCTCTTGTGTTGCATTTTTCTGAGCTAATGTCTAGGGAATTCGAGATGAGTATGATGGGAGAGTTGACATACTTTCTTGGATTTCAAATCAAGCAAGCGAAAGACGGGATCTTCCTGCACCAATCCAAATATACAAAGGAGCTACTAAAGAAATTCGATATGGGAGAAGGAAAGTCAGTATCTACTCCAATGAGCACAACAACAATTCTGGATCTTGACGAAAATGGTGTCGAGATGGACCAAAAGGAATACAGAAGCATGATTGGATCACTTCTGTACTTGACTGCTTCGAGGCCTGACATACATTTTGCAGTATGTTTGTGCGCCCGATTTCAAGCCTCTCCTCGAGAATCATATCGACAAGCAATTAAAAGAATTTTCAGGTATCTTCGCTCCACTTCTGAATTTGGTATTTGGTATTCTTGTTCTTCTTCGCTTACACTCCTAGGATATTCTGATGCTGATTTTGCGGGGTGTAGATTAGATAGAAAGAGTACTTCTGGCACATGTCATTTTCTTGGCACTTCACTTGTTTCTTGGTCTTCTAAGAAACAGTCCTCAGTTGCTCAATCCATCTTGAAGTCGAATACGTTGCAGCCGCTAGTTGTTGTTCACAAATTCTTTGGATCACTTCAACTCTTAAAGATTACGGCATTAACTTTAATAGTGTTCCACTTCTTTGTGATAATACTAGTGCAATTCACATCGCTAAAAATCCTGTTCAACATTCAAGGACTAAACACATTGATGTTTGTCGGGACCCCGAATTTGCAAATCCGGACCCTCTGTGTATTCAGCACTAGTCCAGGAACGCGCTAGTGCACACAGTCTTAACATCGGTAAATATCACAATCATACCAATCGATACCATAAAAGTACTTTATTTAAATAATCAAACTGGTTACTCGACCTTATGGTCAAGTTACAAATATATGCCTCGCAAGGCGAACTTATTCAGAGAAAAATAATAGCAGCGGAAATTCAAATAACTTCGTGGCGCCATCCAGTATACCACAGGCAACTGACTGGGCTCGCTTCCCTAAGTAGATGGATCCTCTTGGAGTTCCTCCTCCAAAGCTGACGTGGTCTCCTCTTCAACTGGTGTTGTGTTGAGGCAAGGGTGAGTACTTGGTACTCAGCAAGTCATGCACAGAATGCAAGCTAATAAACTATATGCATGGCTTGGTACAAAGGAATAGCTCAAGGTATATTTGCGATGCTTGACATTTGAAAAGTAGCATATGTAGATACAAAAGCAGTAGAGATAAGTAAAGCATAAATAACTTTTCAAGAGGTTTTAGTCAACAATTTCCCCATCCTAAACCACATTTCCATTATCTTCATTGTTATACCAACCCATCCTTTCAAACCAAAGTTATTTTTGAGAAAATCTAACCCTTGACTGTAATTCCCGAGCGATGTCCAATACCGCGGACACGGCTATTCGAATAGATTCTAAACTCTGCAGAGGTTATGCACTTTACCCACAAGATACAGTCAAACACCACAAAGGCGAGTTCCCGTAACAAAGTCTTTCGGAGACTTCTAACAATACAAGTGGTCCTCCCCGGTTATTGCGCACTAACCCTTCCCTTCGCTAAGGCGAAGTCTAGGCCAATCAACCGTTAGATGGGTACTGGCCTCGGCCCGATGCGCTCCCCCGTACAACTTACACAAAGGGTGTAGTTGACCTCCTGAGGTCCCACAAGTACGTTATCAGCAACTTAGTCAACTAGGTCCGTCCCATTACAGACATGTGGTTGCACGTTAGACCCAGTTCAAAGGCTTGCAAGGTTAAGTCCTTAGGGTGACTAGGGCAAGACTACCCGAAGAACCAAATCAACACTCCCAACGCCACAACTGGCCCACCTGATTACTCTTGCCACATGCCCGGTCAAAGCGTTTATCAAACCCGCTTGATTACCATGCACCACGTGCCATCAACATCACATGATACTTTTCCAAAACAGGTTCAATATATCATTTAAGTCAATATTAACATTTGATTATCCAAAATCATGTTATGAGCACGTAGCAGGTCTAAGAAGTGTACTACAACGGTCTAAAACCCATGTTGGCAAATTAATAATGTCCAACTAGTAAACCACAACTAGGGTGACAAAGGGTCATGGCACATACTTAAATAATCAAGGTGTCATACAGCAAATTGGTACTTATCTAACCCCACATGATTAAAAAAAGAATTTTCTTAATTTAACTAGCATGCAATAGTTTAAATCAAAATAGATTTTGAAATAGGATCAACATGGTCAAAGCACAACTTGCCTTCAAAAAGTACTTGCTCTTGGTCTTGAGTTGGATCCTGAGTCAATACTTCTCCTTCGAATCCCTCTGGCACTTCAACGTCTACTCGTAAAGCGTGCAAATAGCAAATACACAAATAAACAATAGGCAAAAAGTGTCCAAACACCCAAATAAAATCCATAAACAGAGAGAACATAATTTTGTGGATTTTTAGAAACTGGAATCGTCAAATTCGAGTTAAAGCATAAAAGTTATGATTATTTAAAGTTTAAATAATCATTTAAATAATTTTGCAGAGAAAAAATTTAGTCCAAAAATTAAATAAAATTCATATTTAGGTAGATCTCAATTTTATACAAATTTAGAAATTTGAATCGCTCAAATCGGAGTTGAAACGCAAAAGTTATAAGCGTTTGAAGTTTGAATCTAAATTTGAATCAATATTTCGAATTAATAAATCATTTTCTTGTTCGGAAATTAATTATTGCGTCAGCATGGACACGTGGCAGCCTCTGATTGGTTGGCTGACGTCAGTCGGTCCATGGACTCGGTCCACGCTCGGCTCGGGTCTACCGTGGACCCGGTCCACGGCTCCATGTGAGACTGACATGTGGGACCACTCGGATGACGTCATTCTTGGCGTCGGCGAGGCTCGGCCACGGTCTTGCGACAGTGGGTCCACCGATGACGTCATGGATGACGTCACGGCAGCGATCGCCGACACGCAGGCCCTGTCGCTGGCCACGCGACGCTGCAGCATAACGCCGACGGTCGGTCCAACTTCCCGACACGTGGCGCAATCACGGCCGTTGGTTTGAAAATCAACGGCGCGGATTAGATCCAGGGTTAACACGTTGAAACTACTCGTCGATCGTGGGCCGTTCGATTTAGATCGGACGGTCCAGATCTAATCCTATAATAACACTACTACGGCACGTGGCAATTGTGAACCGTTGGATCTTGATCCAACGGTCCAGATCTAATCGGGTTGGGGACACGTGAACTCACCTCAACCGTCCGATCTGGATCTGACGGTTCACCGAGCTCGCGAAGTCCGGCGATGGCGCGGCGAGGCTTGGGCACCGGAGACGAGAACGACGACGAGCCCGACGGCGTTTCGGGGTTGCTCCGGCGAGATGAATCCTTCCTTCGGGTGCGTCTCGTCACGGTGGTTCCGGACCTGGGCTCCTTCTCGGCGGGAGACGACGGACGGCGGCGGAATCGGCGTTCAACCGCTGCGCACAGGGCTCCAACTCCGGCGAGCACGTACGGGCAAACGGCGACGGCTCAGGCGAGATGGCTCGGGGGAACGGGTGCGCAAGGACGAGGGCAACCTCGGGGGACGTCTCACGCTTTAAATAGCCTCGGCGTTCGTGCGAGACGGAAACCTAATTCTACACGGCGGCGGCGCGGCGGCGGAGTCCGGCTCGGACTCGGCGGAGACGACGACGCTCAGCCGTCCACGTGGCACGATCAACGGCCACGATCACGCGGGCGCGATCGGATCCGGGCCGGATACGGCTCGAACCGGTACGGGCGGATCTCAGCCGTTGGATCTTGATCCAACGGTTGGGATTGATTAGGTTTATGAGTGGGTTCGGTCGAGTCACGTGGCTCGGGTCGGACTCGAACTCGAGTCTGACTCGGGCTCGGTCGGATGAACAGTAACCGACTCGGTTTGATTTTCCAGCGATTTAATATTTAAAATAATTCCCAGTAATTCATTTAATTCATTAAAAATAGCAAAAGACTCAGAAAAATTCCAGAAAAATTCTGGAAAATATTTTGGATCATTTTGGACTCAAATAAAATATTTCCAACAAAATTTTATTTGCAAAATTAAATTTTTAATTATTTCAAAATGGAATAAATTCAAATAAATTCCAAATAAATCCAAATAAATTCCAGAAAATTCCAAAAATTCACCAAAGTGCCAAATCACACATGAATTTAAGAAAAGCAAAATTTTGGGGTGTTACAAACCTCCCCCCCTTAATAGAATCTCGTCCCCGAGATTCAGGGCTCACTACAGAATAGGTTTGGAAACTCTTTCCTCAAATCCTCTTCGCGCTCCCAAGTCGCTTCGCTATCTGTATGGTTGCTCCACTGAACTCTACAGAAACGGGTTGACTTGTTTCTAGTTTCTCGATCCATTGTGTCCGTAATCCTCACGGGATGCTCCTTATAAGTCAAATCCTCTTGCAACTCAATTGACTCTAGCGGTGTCTGCTCCTCAGAACTCGGAGACACTTCTTCAATTGGGACACATGGAATACATCATGCACTCCTCGCCAACGATCGTGGCAACTCCGGTGGTAAGCAACTTCGCCTCTGCGACTCAAAATCTTAAATGGTCCAACATAACGGGGTGCGAGTTTCCCTTTGGCATGGAACCTCTTAACTCCCCTGAGAGGCGTAACTCTGAGGTAAACAAAGTCTTCTGGTTCAAAACTCAAGTCTCGCGACGATTGTCAGCATAACTCTTTTGTCGTGATTGGGCTATCTTCAACCTTTCCCTAATCATAGCGATCTGCTCTTCAGCCTCTTGAAGAATATCAGGTCCAAAGACACGGCGCTCGCCGGTCTCATTCCAATTCAATGGCGTCCGATGGTCGACCATACAAAGGCCTCAAAGGTGACATCTCAGTAAACTAGCACGATAACTATTGTTGTAATCGAACTCGGCATACGGCAAACTCTTATCCCAAGAGGTAGCATAAGCCAATGCACAAGCTCTCAACATATCCTCCGAATCTGGTTGACTCTTTCGGTCTGTCCATCCGTCTGTGGATGATAAGGTATCTTGAAGTTCAAACGGGTTCCCATGGCTTCATGCAACTTATTCCAACCTTGAGGTAAATTGGGTACCTCTCCGATACAATCCTCTTTGGCACTCCGTGCAAAGCAGACAATCCTGATCATGTATAATTACGCTAATTTATCTCCGAGTAAGTGGTCTTCACGGAATAAAATGGGCTACTTTAGTCAAGCGATCCACTATAACCCATATGGAGTCATAACCCCTTGAGTCTTCTAAGAACCGGTAATGAAATCCATTCCGATTTCCTCCCACTTCCACTCAGGTATTTTCAACGGCTGTAGCAATCCTGCTGGTCTCTGATGCATTGCCTTGACTCTCTGGCATACGTCGCACAACGCAACATGCTCGGCAACTTCACGTTTCATACTCGGCCACCAGAATCTCTCCTTCAGATCCTGATACATCTTGGCGCTTCCAGGGTGAATTGAGTACTTGGAGTCATGGGCTTCTTCCAAAATCAGTTGCTTTAACTCCTTTTTGTTAGGCACACAAATCCGATCCTTCATCCATAACGTGCCTTGCTCATCCAACTTGAAGTCCTCTGCCTTGCCTTCTTCCTTGATGGACTTAATCCTGCGGATCTTGTCATCATCCTTTTGTCCTTCTCGAATCTGATCCTCTAGGGTAGGTTTTACTTCTAATGCGGCCAAGAAACCGCTAGGTACAACCTCAATCTTTATTTTCTGAAAGTCCCGACATAACTCATCTTGATTTGTGGCTAGCAACATACTCACGGTATGGCTCTTCCGACTCGAGCATCGGCAACTACGTTGGCCTTCCCGGATGGTAATGGATTCCAACATTGTAGTCCTTGATCAACTCTAGCCATCTCCTTTGCCTCATATTCAGATCCGACTGGTGAATATGTACTTAAGGCTCTTATGATCCGTATACACTTCACATCTGTTTCCAATCGAGATAGTGACGCCATATCTTCAAGGCATGCACTACGGCAGCCTAACTCTAGGTCATGTGTCGGATAATTTTCCTCATGCGGCCTCAATCGCCTTGATGCATAAGCGGCGACCTTTCCATTCTCAGACAAAGACACATCCAAGTCCTTGGCGCGATGCGACACAATAAATATCAAATCTTTGAGCAAAATCAAGTAGAACTAACACCGGTCTTGATGTCAATCGCTCCTTCAGCTCCTGAAATCCTTTCTCACATTCTGGCGTCCATGCAAACTTCTTTTCCTTCTTCAGCAGTTGCGTAAGAGGTTTCGCAATTGTCGAGAAGCCTTCGATGAAACGGCGGTAGTATCCTGCCATTCCAAGGAAACTCCGAATCTGGGTCACAGTCTTCGGCTGCTCCCAATGTAACACAGCTTCTACTTTGCTTGGATCTACGGCGACTCCTTCTGCGGTCATTACATGTCCAAGGAACTCCACTTTGTCCCTCCAAAAATCACACTTGCTGAACTTGGCGAAAAGTTGCTGTTCCCTCAGCTTTTCCAAAACTCGCCTCAAGTGTTCGGCATGTTCATCCTCTGTCTTGGAGTAGATTAGGATATCGTCTATGAACACGACGACAAACTTGTCCAAATATTCCATGAACACCTTATTCATCATATTCATGAAATAAGCTGGCGCATTTGTCACCCAAAAGACATAATCAGTAAACTCGTAATGTCCATATCTTGGCGAGAATGCGCCTTCGAATATCCTCTGATCGGATCTTCAACTGATGGTATCCCGATCTCAGATCAATCTTGGAGAAAACTCCGGCTCCTCTTAGTTGATCAAACAAATCATCAATCCTGGGTAGCGGATACTTATTCTTCACGGTGACTTCATTGAGTGCACGATAGTCGATGCACATCCTGAAACTCCCGTCCTTCTTCTTGACAAACAAAACTGGTGCTCCCCACGGCGACGAACTTGGTCTGATAAATCCTTTCTCCATCAACTCCTCTAGCTGTTTCTTCATCTCTACCAACTCCTCGGTGGACATCCGATAGGGTCTCTTTGCTATCGGTGCTGTACCAGGTACAAGCTCTATCACAAACTCTATGTCCCTGTCTGGCGGCATACCAGGTAGATCTTCAGGAAAAACATCTGGGTACTCATTCACTACTGGGACATCCTCTATGCTGATTGTCTTGGTACTGTTAACCATCAACTGTCTATCTCTAACTGCAGTGGCTTGAAATTCCACTTTCCTTCCACACGGGCTCTCAACTGAGATAGTCCTTCGCCCACAATCCAATACGGCCTTGTGCTTGGATAACCAATCCATTCCCAATATGACGTCTAAGGTCTGGGTCTCCAAAATTATAAGGTTTGCTAGGAACTCTATTCCATCTATTAGTATTCTCACCCCGGAACATCCTACTTTCGTTCGGAGTTCGGAACCAGGGGTTTGAACTAAAAGCATGCACTTAAGTCTTGAAATCCCCAAATCATTTCTAGTAGCAAAGCCCAGTACGACGTCCGTAGCATTCTGAAGTGCATCTGCGGTGACATGATTGACTCGGCCTCTCACCACGATGTCAGGGTGTGGCTCCTGATCTTTGGCGTCCTAGCCGGGTGGTTCCTAGATTGAAGCGAACTGGGTCACTCCTGCTGTCTTCTTTTGACAAGCTGTTGGCAAAGTGTCCTGGCTCGTTGCGGTTGTAGCGGCGTCTCACTGTTCCTTCTTTGCACGAGTAAGCGTTTCTAGCGGGTGAAGTGCAGTAGTTCGATTGATGTCTTTGTCTTTGAGGATGGTGTCCTTGTTGCATTCTCGTGGTTGGAATCAAGAATTGGTTTGGTGCAACTCTCAAGCGTTGTTGCGTTCCCTGGCGTGATCCTATTTGTTGCATCCTGCGCTTCTGTTCTCATCCGGTTCCTTGCGCTTGTCCTCAAGAATAAGCGCCTTATTCACCAACTCTTGGAAATGCAGGAAGGTGTGGGTGATCAACCCTACTTGCAATCCTGAGTTAAGTCCCTTCATAAAAGCGAGGTACTGCCTCGATTTATCTGTCGCTACATCCTCAGTGCGTGGCGTGCTAGCTGTGTGAACTTGTTCAGTAGTCGACCTTTGGTGATTACCTTGTTTGATGCTCTGAACTCCTCCTTCTTAAGGTCCATGATTCCTTCAGGCACGTGATCTTGTCGGAATGCAATGAACTCTTCCCAAGTGATATCTTGAGGGTTCTCTTGCGTGGCACGAAGTTCTCCCACCATTCGTAATTTGTTCCTTCCGGTGGTGAAGCGTGAAGTACCTTCTCATTTCCTATGCATTGAGCTATGTGTAGCTTCCTCTCGATTGATCTTAACCAATCATCGGCCTCCAATGGATTGGCATTCCGGAGAAAGTGGGTGGGTGAGTTCTCATGAACTCGACAGTCTTGTATTCTGGCGTTGTCCATGATTAACTTGATTAGCGATGGCCTGGCGGTGACGTGTTGCATTTGTTGCATCATAGCATGCATCAATCGAGTGCAGGCGACAAGAAAAGCTCCAAATTCTGCATATCCGGTGGCGGTGCTTTGGTGCTCCATCATTGGGGTTTTTCTTTGGCGAGAACCACTCCCATTGCTTCCAAAGTTTCCACGGGTGTTCACCATCTGTTGATTTGATCTAGGTTTAGAGATGAGAGGGAAACGAGAATAGACAAGTAATATGGAACTTATGCGGGCGAAAGGTGTAACCTTAAGGTCTAACTTTATTATTGATATTAATAACTTGGTATGGTTGCTTACAATGCCTAAGGGCCTTGCAACACATCTTGCACACTCAAGAAACAATGAAAACCAAATCGAGCTAACTCCGGAGTCTAACGCCTAAAGGGTGACTCTTTATTCTATGACGCGACTCGGCGAAGGAGTCTCACTATAGAACCTACGCTCACTCATCGAGAAAACCTCCACGGCCTGGGTGCAGGTCTTTGTGGCATAAGCGTAACGATCGCCATGTCCAGAATCGTGTCCTCTATGGTAGTCGAAGAAGCGGTGTCCTCATCGAGATCGACTCCTCCTCTGGATCTGGCTCGTGTAGCTCAATCTTGGCTCTGGTGCAGTCCGTACAAGGTCATCTCCAACTCGTCAATCCTTCGTAGAAGGTGTGCCACATACTCTTGAGCTTCCCGCCATCTGTTCTTCTCTGTCGTGATTTCCTTGCGGGCCTTCTGTAGCTCCTTGCTTGTATTATCTAGTACATCCTCCTGGGCGACGACAAATCGTGCCAACTGTGTAACCGTGGCATCCTCATCCTGAATCGCCTTCGGGTCAAGAAGGTTATCGCTGCGCGGATGATAACGGAACACCGTACTCTCCAACTCTCTGGCGTAGATACTGGTAATGTGCCGCATTGCTCGTCGTGATACTTCTTGGATACCCATCTGCATTGTAGATCTCCTGGCAGTGCAGTGTATTGGGCGATTGCCTGGGCCCCTCTTCCTGGCAGGTACCTCAATCCTCACGTCACAAGCCTTGATCAATCCCGCTTGCCTGATCACTTCCACTTGGTATTGGGGCTTCTCAAAATCTCCGAGAGTTTGTAGTATATGCCAAAGTTCCGCGGCGTGACCAACTCCCAGATCAACGTAGTTGAACTCTTCCTCCATCTGTCACGAGAGTGCTTTACGTAAGAACTCGGAATTTTTAAATTGTGACAAGGTAAGGGAAAATTTCAGCAAGAGACAAGAAAAGAGAGAAGGGGATAAGTCGAGATGTCATTTCTTATCTTGACAAATTTTTAACTTTTAGAAAATAGGTTTTATCCTCACTACGACCATTCTAGCTAGGGTTGAGCCTACAGTCAAGTATGGTTCTGATACCACCTCTGTCGGGACCCCGAATTTGCAAATCCGGACCCTCTGTGTATTCAGCACTAGTCCAGGAACGCGCTAGTGCACACAGTCTTAACATCGGTAAATATCACAATCATACCAATCGATACCATAAAAGTACTTTATTTAAATAATCAAACTGGTTACTCGACCTTATGGTCAAGTTACAAATATATGCCTCGCAAGGCGAACTTATTCAGAGAAAAATAATAGCAGCGGAAATTCAAATAACTTCGTGGCGCCATCCAGTATACCACAGGCAACTGACTGGGCTCGCTTCCCTAAGTAGATGGATCCTCTTGGAGTTCCTCCTCCAAAGCTGACGTGGTCTCCTCTTCAACTGGTGTTGTGTTGAGGCAAGGGTGAGTACTTGGTACTCAGCAAGTCATGCACAGAATGCAAGCTAATAAACTATATGCATGGCTTGGTACAAAGGAATAGCTCAAGGTATATTTGCAGTAAACAGCATTTGAAAAGTAGCATATGTAGATACAAAAGCAGTAGAGATAAGTAAAGCATAAATAACTTTCCAAGAGGTTTTAGTCAACAATTTCCCCATCCTAAACCACATTTCCATTATCTTCATTGTTATACCAACCCATCCTTTCAAACCAAAGTTATTTTTGAGAAAATCTAACCCTTGACTGTAATTCCCGAGCGATGTCCAATACCGCGGACACGGCTATTCGAATATATTCTAAACTCTGCAGAGGTTATGCACTTTACCCACAAGATACAGTCAAACACCACAAAGGCGAGTTCCCGTAACAAAGTCTTTCGGAGACTTCTAACAATACAAGTGGTCCTCCCCGGTTATTGCGCAAGACTAACCCTTCCCTTCGCTAAGGCGAAGTCTAGGCCAATCAACCGTTAGATGGGTACTGGCCTCGGCCGATGCGCTCCCGCATAACTTACACAAAGGGTGTAGTTGACCTCCCGAGGTCCCACAAGTAAGTTATCAACAACTTAGTCAACTAGGTCCGTCCCATTACAGACATGTGGTTGCACGTTAGACCCAGTTCAAAGGCTTGCAAGGTTAAGTCCTTAGGGTGACCAGGGCAAGACTACCCGAAGAACCAAATCAACACTCCCAACGCCACAACTGGCCCACCTGATTACTCTTGCCACATGCCCCGGTCAAAACTGTTTATCAAACCCCAGTTGATTACCATGCACCACGTGCCATCAACATCACATGATACTTTTCCAAAACAGGTTCAATATATCATTTAAGTCAATATTAACATTTGATTATCCAAAATCATGTTATGAGCACGTAGCAGGTCTAAGCAGTGTACTACAACGGTCTAAAACCCATGTTGGCAAATTAATAATGTCCAACTAGTAAACCACAACTAGGGTGACAAAGGGTCATGGCACATACTTAAATAATCAAGGTGTCATACAGCAAATTGGTACTTATCTAACCCCCCATGTTTAAACAAAGTATTTTCTTAATTGAACTAGCATGCAATAGTTTAAATCAAAATAGATTTCGAAATAGGATCAACATGGTCAAAGCACAACTTGCCTTCAAAAAGTACTTGCTCTTGGTCTTGAGTTGGATCCTGAGTCAATACTTCTCCTTCGAATCCCTCCGGCACTTCAACGTCTACTCGTAAAGCGTGCAAATAGCAAATACACAAATAAACAATAGGCAAAAAGTGTCCAAACACCCAAATAAAATCCATAAACAGAGAGAACATAATTTTGTGGATTTTTAGAAACTGGAATCGTCAAATTCGGAGTTAAAACGCAAAAGTTATGATTATTTAAAGTTTAAATAATCATTTAAATAATTTTGCAGAGAAAAAATTTAGTCCAAAAATTAAATAAAATTCATATTTAGGTAGATCTCAATTTTATACAAATTTAGAAATTTGAATCGCTCAAATCGGAGTTGAAACGCATAAAAGTTATAAGCGTTTGAAGTTTGAATCTAAATTTGAATCAATATTTCGAATTAATAAATCATTTTCTTTTCGAAATTAATTATTGCGTCGGCATGGACACGTGGCAGCCTCTGATTGGTTGGTCGACGTCGGTCGGTCCATGGACTCGGTCCACGCCGGCTCGGGTCTACCGTGGACCCGGTCCACGGCTCCATGTGAGGCCCGACATGTGGGACCACTCGGATGACGTCATTCTTTGGCGTCGGCGGGGCTCGGCCACGGTCGACAGTGGGTCCACCGATGACGTCATGGATGACGCCACGGTGCGATCGCTAACACGCGGGCCCGCGTGTCGCTGGCCACGCGACGCCAGCGTCTGGCCCGACCGTCGGTCCAACTTCCCGACACGTGGCGCCAATCACGGCCGTTGGTTTGAAAATCAACGGCGGATTAGATCCAGGGTTAACACGTTGAAACTACTCGTCGATCGTGGGCCGTTCGATTTAGATCGGACGGTCCAGATCTAATCCTATAATAACACTACTACGGCACGTGGCAATTGTGAACCGTTGGATCTTGATCCAACGGTCCGAATCTAATCGGGTTGGGGACACGTGAACTCACCTCAACCGTCCGACCGATCTCGACGGTTCACCGAGCTCGCGAAGTCCGGCGATGGCGCGGCGAGGCTTGGGCACCGGAGACGAGAACGACGACGAGCCCGATGGCGTTTCGGGGTTGCTCCGGTGAGATGAATCCTTCCTTCGGTGCGTCTCGTCACGGTGGTTCCGGACACGGCTCCTTCGGCGGGAGACGACGGACGGCGGCGAATCGGCGTTCAACCGCTGCGCCGCAGGGCTCCAACTCCGGCGAGCACGTCACGGGCAAGCAGCGACGGCTCGGCGAGATGGCTCGGGAACGGAGTGCGCAAGGGCGAGGGCAACCTCGGGGCGTCTCACGCTTTAAATAGCCTCGGCGTTCGTGCGAGGCGGAAACCTAATTCTACGGCGGCGCGGCGGCGGCGGCGAGTCCGCTCGGACTCGGCGGAGACGACGACGCTCGGCCGCCCACGTGGCACGATCAACGGCCACGATCACGCGGCGCGATCGGATCCGGGCGGATACGGCTCGAACCGTGCAGGCGGATCTCGGCCGTTGGATCTTGATCCAACGGTTGGGATTGATTAGGTTTAGGAGTGGGTTCGGTCGAGTCACGTGGCTCGGTCGGACTCGAACTCGAGTCGACTCGGGCTCGATCGGATGAACGAAGAATCGACTTCGGTTTGATTTTCCAGCGATTTAATATTTAAAATAATTCCCGATAATTCATTTAATTCATTAAAAATAGCAAAAGACTGAAAAATTCCAAAAATTCGAAAATATTTTGGATCATTTTGGACTCAAATAAAATATTTCCAACAAAATTTTATTTGCAAAATTAAATTCTTTAATTATTTCAAAATGGAATAAATTCAAATAAATTCCAAATAAATCCAAATAAATTCCAGAAAATTCCAAAAATTCACCAAAGTGCCAAATCACACATGAATTTAAGAAAAGCAAAATTTTGGGGTGTTACAATGTTCGATATCATTTTCTTAGAGATCATGTTGAAAAAGGAGCTATTGAACTGAAATTTGTTGATTCGGATGCTCAAATTGCTGATATTTTCACTAAGCCGCTTGATTCTTCTCGCTTTGCTTTCTTACGCGGTGAACTTGGGATCATTCATCCCCATGGGTTGATTTGAGGGGGCGTCTTGTTTTTAACTCTTTCATTTGTGTTACTTGACTTTGGTTACTACAAGGAGCTATTTTGACGTTTCACTTAAAGAAAACTCCCCTGTTTTCATTGCATCATGTAGTACAAAGCTTTGTTGACTATTCTTGTGTATATAGTCAAATTAATGCTACATTGCTTCACTTCTCACTAAAAGACTAAAAGACTAAAATAATTCAATTTGAGATGCTTTTCGAGAATATTTTGGCTCTTGTTCATTATGGTGTTGCATTTGTGAAATAGGCTTAAAAGTTTCTTGTCATCTGTTAAAAGGCTAGAGCTGATTAGAAACTATGTGTGAGCTTTTTGTTGGACTTCAAATGATCATTATGAGTCTCAAGCAAAATCAGTGTTTTAAATGATAAAAGCAAGTTGAAAAAGATGCAAGCAAAAGCTACTTGGCTAAACACAAGTTTAGTACAATGTGCAGCTTCCTTGCCAGGGATTTAAAAGATGCAAGAAAAGGCTACTTGTCTAAACAAAAGTTCAGAACAATGTGAAGCCACTTGCCAATTTAAACTGAGAAAGATACAAGAAAGAACTACCTACTCATACACAAGTATGGGCTAGTGTGCAGTTACTTGTCATCCCTGTTGATCTCAAAGCAAAATTGTCAAAATTGCTAAAAGAGAAAAAGGAAATTCAAATTTTTGAAAAAGCTTGAGACAAACATTAGTGAATTTGAAAGTCTCTCTTTGCTCATGATAGATTTCTTTTTAGCTTTGGCAACATCAGTTTCTGACATTTTACTTGTTTGCTCTAATTTGCTTATGCAACAACTTTTCTATGTGTTAGAGCCTCCATATTCTCACAATTTGCTTTCTCATTGGATAAATTGATAAAAAAATGTGAAAACTCTCGTAAAAACTCTCCAAAAGCCTTACTTTGATTATATACCTTGAATATACTTCAAAGCTTGAGATACTACATTCATTAAGGGGGAGTTTTTGAGTTCTTGATGTCTACATTGTCGAAGGGGGAGAAAATTGGGAATTATTGAAAAGATTATTGAAAAAAAGGGAAAAGAAAAAGGGGGAGTTGTTATTGAAAAAGAGGGAGAAGAAAAAGGGGGAGTTGTTTCCAACACACTTACTTTGGTCTTTGATCCCTTGGATTTCAAAATCTTTTGTAAAGTGAATGCCAAATGTTCAATTCTAAGTGGTGTTGCCAATGTTTTCATCAAGGGGGAGATTGTGAAATCATGTGCTGAAAAATTGGCTTAGAATTGAATTTGCAAAATGTGCTTGTGCTTGTGTTTGACTTTTTTCCAAGAAAACAGCGATTTTCCCATGTATGACGGACCAAAAAGTTTGGTCTGTCATACAAATGTTTTTTGGCGACTTCGATTTTCCTATGTATGACGGACCAAAAAATTTGGTCTGTCATACACATGCTTTTTGGCGACTTCGTTTTTCCCATGTATGACGGACCAAAAAGTTTGGTCTGTCATACACATGTTTTTTTGGCGACTTCGATTTTCCTATGTATGACGGACCTAAAAATTTGGTCTGTCATACACATGCTTTTTGGCGACTTCGTTTTTCCCATGTATGACGGACCAAAAAGTTTGGTCTGTCATACACATGTTTTTTGGCGACTTCGATTTTCCCATGTATGACGGACCAAAAAGTTTGGTCTGTCATACACATGCTTTTTGGCGACTTCGTTTTTCCCATGTATGACAGACCAAATTATTTGGTCCGTCATACACATGTTTTTTGAGCAAAACTGGAATTGTGTTTAATTTGATTTTGAGATAATGAAATTGGTGAGAATTTCATGTTGCTTGTTTTGAAGTGGACTTTATGCAATGCTCGTGTGAGTATTTGCATGGATTGAGGTGAGTCAAGTCGTGGACTTGTGCTCGGAATTGTTTTGTGTTTTTGTTCACGTGCAGGTGTTGCTCAAGGTCGAACGTGGTCGATGACGGGATCGAGACTAGGTTCAGGGAGGAACTGAGGTCATGAGGGTCGAGGGTGTCATGCGGGACGTTTGGACTAGAGGACAGTGCGCGTGAAGTCGATCGTTGCAGCGTGACGGCAGGTGGCCGTACACGTGTATACGAATTTTTCATACTTGCATACGAATACTTGTGTGTGCATGTGAGTGCGTGATGTAGCGTGCGTGGTGTGTGTGTGTGTGTGCTGCATGAGTGCGTGCGTGGTGTGCTGCATGTGTGTGTGTGCGTGAGTGCCGTGTCGTGTGTGAGTGCGTCGCGTGTGTGCAGGACACCGTGTCCAAGAGGAGAAAGCCAGCTGAGTCCGAGAAGAATTTTGCTATCCGAGTCAGCCGGCGTGAGGTGAGATTGACATGGAGACTGCTTGCTCAATCCGAATACAAAAAGGAATAGGTGGCTGTGGAGTCCTTTAAATAGAGGTTGCAAGGGCTTAGAAAATAAAAATAAAAGGCAAAGGGCAAGAAGCAAGAGGTGCCTACAACAAAGAAGAGATTTTGTGTTTTCTTTAGTTTGTTTAAGGTTTTCTAATCTTGTGAGATTAGAGATTTTTGTGGTTTTCTAATCTTGTGAGATTAGAGATTTTGGTGTCCTCCCGAAAGGAGTGGCTTTGAATAAAGAAAAGGTTATGCAATTCTTTACATACTCTTTTGCTATGATTCTTGATTAGAAGGATTGTTCGATTTTTGATAGAACTAGTTTTGATTTATGTTCGACTTGTCTCGCTAATTAATCTAGGGTTTTGATCTCTACGATATTAGATATTCTTCCGCTATTTAGGGGTCTTTAATTTTCCGAAAGAAATAGTTGAATTTTTTTTTCGGCATCTATTCACCCCCCCTCTAGTTGCCTACTCGGTCCTACACTTTACTTTACACAATTTAAATTTAGTATTTTACTTTCAAGCATTTAAATTCTGCACATTTGCCTCCCCTCCTTCTAAATACTTGTGGTTCTTAAGCCAAGGATGAATGATTGATGGATGAATCTTCTTAGATCATATCACAATCATCTAGGCTTCACTTCTTTCGATTTCTCTCTCAAATTTTTTCTATGTTCAATCTTTGAGAAATCTTGAAGATTGTGTTCTTAAAGTTTCTTTCTTTATTTCTTACTCAAGTATGTTCTCTCTGTGCACCAATCCTTTTTTATCTTATACAAAATTCATATGACCTGATATTGGGGTGATTCACTTGGAAAAGTTGCGTGACTTTCATACCTATTATCCCTCAAACTAGGAAGTTCATATAAATTATGGTTTTGGAGCCATGAGGTTTTTACCGAGCCCCAAATAATATGTCTGAGTTCTTTGTTTGGTAGAGCTTTTTATTTTCATCATAATTTTACTATGGTTAATCTGGATCTGATTTTTGGTGGGTAGCTTCCTGACTCCATTATCTTATTAGATAAAAATTTTGAAATTCAAATGAGTCACATATTTGGAGAGATCACCTTTTTACTAAGTTACTTTTGTGTCGGAAATTCACTTTTGCTTTTCAGAAGTAGTAGATATTGTTTTATTTATCCATTTTTTTATATAGGTGATTTGAATTGATTTCTTTTTTAGTGGACTGCCAACAACCATTAGTACCAAAGAAAAAATCTCTAGGACCATATGAGCTACAAATTTTTATTCATGGCAATTTTATTAGGGGAATGTGCTGCCATCTTTAAGATGATCCATAGTTGCTCTTGATTCTTGAGGTTTCCTTACTTGGTTTGATTATTTAACTTGGTTCTTAGGGCTTGTTGTTAGAAAAAGCATCAATCTTGTCCAAGAAGTGCGAATTTTTTAAATTGGGATTATTCACCCCTCTGATCGCCATCTTGATCTATCAAGATGTTAGGAATAACTATCACCGATACAACATTATATGCCTTTCTATGGGGGGAAATGATTATGATAGGGATGGAATGTCATTGTTTTTATGTATTATATGTGTTTAATTTCTGCCTCCGTAGTAAGGATCAAATATCACATGGCTGGTGCAAAGTTTTGCCTAGATGATGTAACATTTCTTATTATAATCTCTTTGCCACACACAAAAGGAAGTGTGAAAATAACAGCAACAAGAGTTGTTCATGTATTATCGGTAAAGTTGTACTCCTTTGCAGAGTGTAAATATTTTGAAAAGTCATGCTCGCAGTCACAAGAGACTTGGTGCTTTGACACTAGTTATCTTCTGAACTTTTATGCAAGAACCTATGTTGGAAAAATGATGGGTAACCGTATTTCAAATGTCATGCCAAGTTTGGCAGGGAATGGATCGATGAACACAATCATAGAGGATTGTGAGTTGCTCATATTTATGTTATATACTTATTTTTTACATACTTGTCAACTTCTCTTTACAAATTCCGTTTGCAATCTATTACTTTTTATTAATGATTAAATCGCCCTTTATGCAAAAGAACATAGTAGAATAGCCATCTTCCTTGATATAGTCAAGCATTTATTTATAATTGTGATACACTATAAGTCTTGCTAAGTACAAATGTACTCACACATGCTTGTTAATATTCAGTGGGCGAAGAAACCACGATCCCAAAAGATTCATATTTTGCTACAGATTATTAGGAATACAACGATGAATTTTTCTATGTTTAATTCTTGTCGGTTGCCTATGGATATTTTGGACTAAGGCATACCGCTGGACTTTGATATTCCACTACTTTTTTGCGTTTGGTTTGGCAAATAAGACCTTGTTGTAAGAACCATGTACAGTCGATCTATGTATTGATGTTATATTATGTATGGATATGATAGCCATGTTGTGAATATGCGTATTACCACTGATAATGGACTAGTATGGTATGCATATGAGACCCTCTGGTATTAATCCATGTCAGAAGGGAGGATTTAGACATGTAGTACCTCCGGTTAACTCTTATATACGAAGCGAGAACGAAAATATATACAGGATGTTATGTATATGTAGGCACACCCTATAGATGGCTTGGCATTGAGCTAATTTTAGACAAGCGTGTTACACCCGACTTCTTGTCTAACTCCAGTAGCGTATCTCCACAGGCTCCCAGTGAATTTAAGGTGGCTGAGGTTGAGCTCAATACCCGGCGACTTTGCCGTTGAATCTGTCTCTGCTAACTAGCACACTTAGGAGACAAATAAAAATAAATTCAAAATGTTTCAGTCTACGTACTATATGCACTTAAAATAATTTATTAGTTGGCAAAACAAAATCGAAAATGGCATTTACAATGTAAGACTACAGGAAACGACAATATTTTCGTCGGCTTAAATAGTTTTCGTCGGCCAGGAGGTGCCCGACGTAAATGACAAATTATTTTTGTCGGCTTTTGAAAATGTGTAACACCCCAAAATTTTGCTTTTCTTAAATTTAAGTGTTATTTGGCACTTTGGTGAATTTTTGGAATTTTCTGGAATTTATTTGAATTTATCCCCTTTTGAAATAATTAAAGAATTTAACTTTGCAAATAAAAATTTGTTGGAAATATTTTATTTGAGTCCAAAATGATACAACATATTTTCTAGAATTTTTCTGGAATTTTTCTGAGTCTTTTGCTATTTTTAATGAATTAAATGAATTTCTGGGAATTTATTGGATTATTTAATCGCTGGAAAATGCGAGTGGGTTTGTACTGTTCATCCGACCGGACCCGAGTCGGAGTCAGACTCGAGTCCGACCCGAGCCAGCCGTTTCGGTCGAACCCGCTCGGCCGAACCCTAACCGCGTGACCGTTGGATCTTGATCCAACGGCCACGATTGAGCCACGTCACTCGAGCCCGAGCCCGACCGAGCCAGCCAGCTTGCCCGAGCCAGACCCGAACCCAAACCCTCGCATCGTTGGATCTTGATCCAACGGCTGACGTTGATCCACGTCACCCAATCCGAATCCCTTTCGGATTCCCTTGCCGCAACGAAGTGGGCCTCGGTTTCCGCGCGTTTCACGGACGCCGAGGGCCCTATTTAATGCGCCGCCACCGCTGCCATGTTGCCGACTTCCGTGCGCACCTATAGCCCTAGCCTGCTGAGCTCAAGCCACCGTGTAGCCGCCGCAATCGCTCGCCGGAGTTGGCCGTGCGTTCCGCCGCGGTTTTGCGCCATTTCCGCCGCCGTCCGCCGTCCTCCGCCACCGTTAAGCCCAGTTCCAGAACCGCGAGGACAAGCCGCGTCGGTGAGGACCTTTCACATCGCCGGAGGAGCCCCGCAGCGCCGTCGCGAGTGTCGCCGTCCTCGTCTCCGGTGACCCAGCGCCGCCGCGAGTGTCGCCGTCCTCGTCTCCGGTGACCCAGCGCCGTCGATCGAGCTCCACCAGCCGTCCGATCCAGATCCAAGGGCTCAGATCGCGCCACGTCACCCCTCGGTGAGTTCCACGTTGAAATCCCCAGATCTATTTCCAATCGTTGGATTTAGATCCAACGGCGTAGATTGTGCCACGTAGCCTAAACCGCTCAGTACTAGATCCATTCTCAGCCGTTAGATCTAGATCAAACGGTTAGGGTTAGCCGCGTTGTAAACGTTAGATTGGATCTTGACCGTCCGATCAAGATCGAGCGGTCCAGATCAGCCGAGTTGTTTTCCAAACGCGTTAAGCCAGATCCAATCTGGGCCGTTGATTTTCAAATCAACGGCCAAGATCAAGCCACGTGGCGAGGTGAGGCCGCGGTCGGCGCCAGCGTCGTCGCGGCGGCGACACGCCGGGCCCGTGTGTCAGCGGCTGTCCCAGCCGTGCGGTCACCGGTGGGGCCCGCCTATCAGCGCTGTGGCCAAGCCACGCTGACGTCAGCAATGACGTCACCCGATGGGTCCCACCTGTCAGTGAGACGTGGGGCCGTGCGCCATGTCCACGGTGGACCGAGCCGCGTCGTGCACCGGGTCCATGGACCGAGGCGACGTGGCGGCTCCTGGTTGGTCCACGTGTCACTGCTAACGCAATAAATGAATTTCCAAAAAGAAAATGATTTATTAATTCGAATAATTGATTTCAGAATTTTTTTCAAACTTCAAACGCTTATAACTTTTGCATTTTAACTCCGATTTGTGTCATTCAAGTTTCTAAATTTGTATAAAATCGAGATCTACCTAATGATGAATTTTATTTAATTTTTGAACTAAAGTTTTTCTCTATAATTTTATTTAATTGATTATTTAAACTTTAAATGCTTGTAACTTTTGCATTTAAACTCCGAATTTGACGATTCCATTTTCTAAAAATTTATAAAATTATGCTCTCACTGTTTGTGAACTTTATTTGGATGTTTGGACACTTTTTGTCTAATGTTTATTTATTATTTGCTATTTGCACGCTTTACGAGTAGACGTTGAAGTGCCCGAAGGCTTCGAAGGTGAAGTGTTGACCCAGGAGCCAGCTCAGGACCAAGAGCAAGTACTTTTTGAAGGCAAGTTGTGCTTTGACCATGTTGACCCCATTTTCAAATTATTTTGGGTTTAAATTATTGCATGCTAGTTTAATTAGAAAATACTTTATTTAAATCCCGGGGAATTCGATAGATGCCAAATTGTTGTATGACACCTTGGTTAATTAAATATGTGCCATGACCCCTTGTCACCCTAGTTGAGGATTAAATAATTGGATATTATTAAATTGCCAACATGGGAATTTAGATCGTTGTAGTATATTGCTTAGACCTGCTACGTGCTCATGACATGATTTTGGACAATCAAATGTTAATATTAACTTAACGATATATTGAACCTGTTTTGGAAAGGTATCATGTGTTGTGTTGTTGATGGCACGTGGTGCATGGTAATCAACTGGGGTTTGATAAATAGTTTTCGACCGGGGCATGTGGCAAGAATGATCGGGTGGGCCAGTTGTGGCACCAGGAACGTCGATTTGGTTCTTCGGATAGTCTTGCCCTGGTCACCCTAAGGACTTAACCTTGCAAGCCTTTGAACTGAGTCAAGCGTGCAACCACATGTCTGTAATGGGACAGACCTAGTTGATTAAGTTGCTAATAACGTACCTGTGGGACCTCAGGATGTCAACTACACCCTTTGTGTAGTTGTGCGGGGGTGCGTACCGGGGCTGCGGCCAGGTACCCATCTAACGGTGGATTGGCCTAAACTTCGCCTTCGCTTAGGGAAGGGTTAGTGTGCAATCACCGGGGAGGACCACTTGTACTGTTAGAAGTTTCCGAAAGACTCTGTTACGGACACTCGCCTTTGTGGTGTTTGACTGTATCTTGTGGGTAAAGTGCATAACCTCTGTAGAGTGTAAAATCTATTCGAATAGCCGTGTCCGCGGTATTGGACATCGCTCGGGAATTACAGTTAAGGGTTAGACTTTCTTGAAAATAACTTGGTCTTGAAAGGTTGAGTTTGGTTTAATAATGATGTTGATGAAAATGTGGATTAGAATCGAGAAAGATGTTTATTTAACTCCTGGAAAAGTTATTGATGCTATACTTGTTTTTACTGCTTTCGAATCTACTTATGATACTTGTTAAATGCTCTTTACTGCAAATGTACCTTGAGCCACTCCTTTGTATTAAGCCATGCATGTAGTATATTAGCTGCATTCTGTGCATGACTTGCTGAGTACCAAGTACTCACCCTTGCCGCAATACAACACCAGTTGAAGAAGAATCTACACCAGCTTTGGAGGAGGAGCTCCCAGCGGAACTGTCTAACTAGGGAGCGAGCCCAGTCAGTTGTCTGTGGTATACTAGATGGCGCCACGAAGTTATCTTATTTTCCGCTGCAGTTATTTCTCTTTTAATAAGTTTCGCCCTGCGAGGCGTATATTTGTAACTTGACCATAAGGTCGAGCAACTCGTTTGGTTAACTATTTAAGGTACTTTATTATTTCGTTGAGTATGATTGTGATATTTACCAATGTTGAGACTGTGTGCACTAGCGCGTTCCTGGACTAGTGCTGAATACACAGAGGGTCCGGATTTGCAAATTCGGGTCCCGACAGAGGTGGTATCAGAGCCATACTGACTGTAGGCTCACCCATAGTTAGAATGGTCGTTGTGAGAATAAAACCTATTTTCTAAAGATAAAATTTGTCAAGATAATGAATGAATTCTCGACTTACCCCTTTCTTCCTTGTTCATACCCTTGCTGAGTTCTTTTGTCTTCCACATTGATTTTAAAATGTTGCGTCCTTACGCAAGTATCTTTTGACAGATGATGATGAAGAACAACTACACCGAGCGTGAAGGAGGCTATGCCACCGAGTTGTGGCGTATGCTTCAGTTTCTTGGAGGTTTTGAGAGACCGCTCTACCAAGGGACTACACTCGTGTAGGCAGGAGAAGTCATAGGATGGGACGTTCGGATCACGGTGTATGCCCGAGAGAAACAAAGTTCAGTTGCCCTTTCCACTTCACCGCCAGGAGGTCTACCTTTGAGATTGGAATCCAGGAGGTGTCGCGTCGAGCAATGCAGCGGATCGCTCGCACTTACTCCAAGGAGCTGGAAGGCACAGTGTTCCGTCACCACCCACGTCGAGACAGCAGAGCTCAACGGAAGCCGATAGAAGATGAGGATGCTACCATCACTCACTTAGCCAGATTCGTCGCCGCTCAGGAGGAGCTGATCGAAGACACAGTTCAGGAGTTGAAGAAGGCTCGCGAACAGGTTGAGGAGGAGAAGAAGCTCTTAGAGAATGCTCGTGAGTACGTCGCCTATACTGCGGAAAGGATCGCAGAGCTGGAGACCGCACTGTATGGCCAGGGTCCCGATCTAGTGTTGTAGTTGGACGCTCCAGAGCCAGAGGAGGAACCAGAAGAGGCGCCACCTGCACCTGCGTAACAGCCACAGCCCCAGCCAGATCCAGAGCCAGAGGAAGACGCCGCGTCATCAACCACAGCTGCAGTTGTGGGGCATGGCGATTGTTTCGCGCCTATGCCGTCGCACCCGCCGCGAGGAGGCAGTGGAGGTTTTCTCAACGAGTGAGCGTAGGTTTGCTGTTAGGACTCCTTCGTCGAGTCGCGTTATTGAATAAGATTCACCCTTAGAGACGTTGGATTTTCATTGCTTGCTAAGTGTGCAGTATGTGTTGCAAGGCCTTTAGGCATTGTAGGCAACCATACCAAGTTATTATTATTAATAATAAAGTTGGATTTTGAGTTACACTTTTCCCCCGCATAAGTTTCCCTACTACGTGTCTATTCTTGTTCCCTCTCATCTCTAAACCTTGGAGCAATCGACAGATGGTGAACACCCGCGGAAACCTTGGAGGCAACGGCAGTGGTTCTCGCCCAGCTAGAAACCCCAATGATGGAGCACCTGCACCCCACCTAGCACCGCCAGTTGACATGCAGAATTTTGGAGCTTTTCTTGCCGCTCAGACTCAGTTGATGCATGCTATGATGCAATAGATGCAACACGTCACTGCTCAGGCCACTGCCAATCAAGTCAATCAGGGACAACGCCAGAATACAAGACTGTTAGAGTTCATGAGGACTCATCCACCCACTTTCTCCGGGAATGCCTATCCGTTGGAGGCCGATGACTGGTTAAGGTCAATTGAGAGGAAGCTACACATTGCTCAATGCATGGGAAATGAGAAGGTACTCTACGCTTCTCATCAGTTGGAAGGGACAGCCGCCAAATGGTGGGAGAACTTCTGTGCCACGCAAGAGAACCCTCAAGACATCACTTGGGAGGAGTTTACAGCTGCGTTTCGTCAGTATCATGTGCCGGAAGGAATCATGGACCTCAAGAAGGAAGAGTTCAGAGCACTGAAGCAAGGTAATCAGCTGGTGGCCGAATACCTGAATAAGTTCACACAGCTTGCACGCTACGCACCTGAGGATATAGCGACAGATAAAGCCAGACAGTCTCGCTTTATGAAGGGACTTAACTCAGGATTACAGGTGGGACTGATCACCCACACCTTTCCAGATTTCCAAGAGTTGGTGAACAAAGCGCTTATTCTTGAGGACAAGCGCAAGGAACTGGACGACAACAGGAAGCGAAGGATGCAACATTAGGGATCGCGTCAAGGAGCGTAGCAATGTTTGAGGGTTGCGCCAAATTAGTTTTTCAGATTCCAGCCACAGAATGCTACAAGGACACCGTCACCAGCACCAAGACCCGTCAATCAGAACTATCAGACCCCAGCACCAGCCAGAAACGCCGCTTGAGCGATCAACAGGGATGAAGACGCTGCTACAACTGCAACGAGCCAGGGCACTTTGCCAACAGTTGCCCTAAGAAGACAGCAGGAGTGACCCCAATCCGCTTCAATCTGGGATCCACACCAACCAGGACGCATGCACTAGGAGTCAACCGAGGGACAAAGACCGAGGAAGCGGCACCCTGCAGGCGTGGTGACAGGCCGAGTCAACCATGTCACCGCAGATGCACTTCAGAATGCCACGGACGTCGTACTGGGTAAGTTACTTGTTAACTCAGTACCTGCAACAGTTTTGTTTGATTATGGAGCTTCGCATTCGTTTGTTTCTCAAGGCTTTGCTGCTAAAAATGAATTTGGAGATTGCAAGACTTAAATGCATGCTTTTAGTTCAAACCCCTGGTTCCGAACTCCGAACGAAAGTAGGATGTTCTGGGGTGAGAATATTAATAGATGGGATAGAGTTTCTAGCGAACCTTATATTGTTGGAAACCCAGACCTTGGATGTTATTTTGGGAATGGATTGGTTATCCCAGCACAAGGCCGTTTTGGATTGTGGACGAAGGATTATCTCAGTTGAAAGCCCGTGTAGAAGGAAAGTGGAATTTCAAGCCACCGCTGTTAGAGATGGACAGTTGATGGTAAAAAGCACCAAGGCAATCAGCATAGAAGATGTCTCGGTAGTAAATGAGTACCCAGATGTTTTTCCTGAAGATCTACCTGGTATGCCGCCAGACAGGGACATAGAGTTTGTGATAGAGCTTGTACTGCACAGTAGATAGCAAAGAGACCTTACCGGATGTCCACCGAAGAATTAGTAGAGATGAAGAAGCAACTTGAAGAGTTAATGGAGAAAGGATTTATCAGACCGAGTTCGTCACCGTCGGGAGCGCTAGTTTTATTCGTCAAGAAGAGGGACGGGAGTTTCAGGATGTGCATTGACTACCGTGCACTCAATGAAGTAACCATGAAGAACAAGTACCCTCTACCCAGGATCAATGATTTGTTTGATCAGTTGAGAGGAGCCGGACTTTTCTCCAAGATTGTTCTGAGATCGGGATACCACCAGTTGAAGATTCGATCGGAAGATATCCCGAAAACCGCATTCTCGTCAAGATATAGACATTACGAGTTTACAGTTATGTCCTTTGGTCTGACGAATGCACTAGCATATTTCATGAATATGATGAATAAGGTGTTCATGGAGTATTTGGACAAGTTTGTTGTTGTGTTTATAGATGATATCCTAATCTACTCCAAGACAGAGGATGAACATGCAGAGCACTTGAGGCGAGTTTTGGAAAAGCTGAGGGAACAGCAACTTTTCGCCAAGTTCAGCAAGTGTGACTTTTGGAAGGACAAAGTGGAGTTCCTTGGACATGTAATGACCGCAGAAGGAGTCGCCGTTGATCCAAGCAAGGTAGAAGCTGTGTTACATTGGGAACAGCTGAAGACCGTGACCCAGATCCAGAGTTTTCTTGGTATGGCAGGTTACTACCGTCGTTTCATTGAAGGCTTTTCGAACATTGCGAAACCTCTTACGCAATTGTTGAAAAAGGAGAAGAAGTTTGCATGACGCCAGAGTGCGAAAAAGGTTTTCAAGAGTTGAAGAAGCGATTGACATCAGCGCCGGTGTTGATCCTACCGGATGTTAATCAGAGCTTCGATATTTATTGTGACGCATCGCGCCAAGGACTTGGATGTGTGCTGATGCAGAATGGAAAGGTCGTCACTTATGCATCAAGGCAGTTGAGGCCGCATGAGGAGAATTATCCAACGCATGACCTAGAGCTAGCTGCCGTAGTGCATGCTTTGAAGTTATGGCGTCACTATTTGATCGGAAACAGATGTGAAGTATACATGGATCATAAGAGTCTTAATTACATCTTCACCGAATCAGACCTGAACATGAGACAGAGGAGATGGTTAGAGTTAATCAAGGATTATAATGTTGGAACCCATTACCATCCCGGAAAGGCCAACGTGGTGGCCGATGCCTTGAGTAGGAAGAGCCATATTGTGAACATGTTGACAGCCACAAGTCAGGATAAGCTATGTGAGGATTTCCAGAAAATGCAGATTGAAGTAGTACCAGAGGGATTCTTGGCCACATTAGAAGTGAAGCCTACCCTGGAGGATCAGATCCGAGAAGGACAGAAGGATGATGACAAGATCCGCATGATCAAGTCCAAGATGGATGAAGGCAAGGCAAAGGACTTCAAGTTGGACGAACAAGGCACGTTATGGATGCAGGATCGAATCTGTGTGCCAAACCAGAAGGAGCTGAAGCAATTGATTCTAGAAGAAGCCCATGACTCCAAGTATTCAATTCATCCTGGAAGTGCCAAGATGTATTAGGATTTGAAAGAAAGATTCTGGTGACCGAGCATGAAGCGTGAAGTTGCCGAGCATGTTGCGCTGTGCGACATATGCCAAAGAGTCAAGGCGATGCATCAGAGACCAGCAGGATTGCTACAACCGTTGAAGATACATGAGAGGAAGTGGGAATAAATCGGAATGGATTTCATTACCGGTTTACCCAAGACTCAAGGAGGATATGACTCCATATGGGTCATAATAGACCGCTTGACTAATGTCGCCCATTTTATTCCAGTGAAGATCACTTATTCGGGAGATAAGTTAGCTGAGTTGTACATGACCAGGATCGTCTGTTTGAATGGAGTGCCGAAGAAGATTGTATCGGACAAAGGTACCCAGTTTACCTCGAGGTTCTGGAATAAACTGCATGAAGCCATGGGAACCCGTTTGAACTTCAGTACAGCTTATCATCCGCAGACGGATGGGCAAACCGAAAGAGTTAATCAGATTTTGGAGGATATGTTAAGAGCGTGTGCATTGGCTTATGCTACCTCTTGAGATAAAAGTTTGCCGTACGCTGAGTTCAGCTACAACAACAGCTATCAAGCAAGTTTGCAGATGTCGCCATTTGAAGCACTATATGGTCGACCCTGTCGGACACCGTTGAACTGGAACGAGATAGGTGAACGCCGCGTCTTTGGTCCAGATATTCTCCAAGAAGCCGAAGAACAGATTGCCATGATCAGGGAGAGATTGAAGATAGCCCAATCACGACAGAAGAGTTATGCTGATAACCATCGCCGAGACCTGAGTTTTGAACCAGAAGATTTCGTGTATCTCAGAGTCACACCACTCAGAGGAGTTAAGAGATTCCATGCCAAAGGAAAACTCGCGCCGAGATATGTTGGACCATTTAAGGTTCTCAGCCGTAGAGGTGAAGTTGCATACCAGCTGGAGCTACCGCAATCACTAGCAGGAGTGCATGACGTGTTCCACGTGTCCCAGCTGAAGAAGTGTCTCCGAGTACCTGAGGAACAGACACCGCTTGAGTCAATCGAGTTACAAGAGGATCTGACTTACGAGGAGCACCCCGTGAAGATTTTGGACACCATGGACCGAGAGACGAGAAACAAGTCAACCCTTTCTGCAGAGTTCAATGGAGCAACCACGCGGAGAGTGAAGCAACTTGGGAGCGCGAAGAGGAATTGAAGAAAGAGTTTCTGAACCTATTTCTTTAGAAAGCTCTGAATCTCGGGGATGAGATTCTGTTAAGGGGGGAGGTTTGTAACACCCCAAAATTTTGCTTTTCTTAAATTTAAGTGTGATTTGGCACTTTGGTGATTTTTTGGAATTTTTTGGAATTTATTTGGAATTTATTTGAATTTATCCCCTTTTGAAATAATTAAAGAATTTAACTTTGCAAATAAAAATTTCTTGGAAATATTTTATTTGAGTCCAAAATGATCCAAAATATTTTCTAGAATTTTTCTGGAATTTTTCTGAGTCTTTTGCTATTTTTAATGAATTAAATGAATTTCTGGGAATTTATTGGATTATTTAATTGCTGGAAAATGCGAGTGGGTTTGTACTGTTCATCCGACCGGACCCGAGTCGGAGTCAGACTCGAGTCCGACACGAGCCAGCCGTTTCGGTCGAACCCGCTCGGCCGAACCTTGCGGTGACCGCTTGGATCTTGATCCAACGGCCACGATTGAGCCACGCCACCCGAGCCCGAGCCCGACCGAGCCACCACCGCCGAGCCGGACCGAACCCAAACCCTCGCACCGTTGGATCTTGATCCAACGGTGACGCTGATCCATCGCCACCCAATCCGAATCCCTTTCGGATTCGCCGCCTGAACGGTGGGCCTCGGTTTCGCTGCGTTTCACTGACGCCGAGGGCCCTATTTAATGCACCGCCCGCTGCCATGTTGCCGACTTCCGCGGCGCCTCAGAGCTTCTAGCCCGCTGAGCTCAAGCCGCCGTGTAGCCGCCGCAATCGCTCGCCGGAGTTGGCCGTGCATTCCGCCGCGGTTTTGCGCCGTTTCCGCCGCCGTCCGCCGTCGTTAAGCCCAGTTCCGGAACCGCGAGTTCAAGCCACGTCGGTGAGGACCTTTCACATCGCCGGAGGAGCCCTGCAGCGCCGTCGCGAGTGTCGCCGTCCTCGTCTCCAGTGACCCAGCGCCGCCGCAAGCCATCGCCGTCGATCGAGCTCCACCAGCCGTCCGATCCAGATCCAAGGGCTCAGATCGCGCCACGTCACCCCTCGGTGAGTTCCACGTTGAAATCCCCAGATCTATTTCCAACAGTTGGATTTAGATCCAACGGCGTAGATTGTGCCACGTAGCCTAAATCGCTCAGTACTAGATCCATTCTCAGCCGTTAGATCTAGATCAAACGGTTAGGGTTAGCCGCGTTGTAAACGTTAGATTGGATCTTGACCGTCCGATCAAGATCGAGCGGTCCAGATCAGCCGAGTTGTTTTCCAAACGCGTTAAACCAGATCCAATCTGGGTCGTTGATTTTCAAATCAACGGCCAAGATCAAGCCACGTGGCCAGGAGGCTGACCGCCGCGCCAGCGTCGCCAGCGTCGCGTCGCGACGCACGCCGGGCCAGCGTGTCGGTATCCCAGCCGTGCGGTGACATCACCCATGACGTCACCGGTGGGGCCCGCCTGTCAGCGCTGTGGCCAAGCCACGCTGACGTCAGCAATGACGTCACCCGATGGGTCCCACCTGTCAGTGAGACGTGGGGCCGTGCGCCAGGTCCACGGTGGACCGAGCCGCGTCGTGCGCCGGGTCCATGGACCGAGGCGACGTGGCGGCTCCTGGTTGGTCCACGTGTCACTGCTGACGCAATAAATGAATTTCCAAAAAGAAAATGATTTATTAATTCGAATAATTGATTTCAGAATTTGTTTCAAACTTCAAACGCTTATAACTTTTGCATTTTAACTCCGATTTGACTGATTCAAATTTCTAAATCTATATAAAATCGAGATCTACCTAACGATGATTTTTATTTAATTTTTGGACTAAAGTTTTTCTCTGTAATATTATTTAATTGATTATTTAAACTTTAAATGCTTGTAACTTTTGCATTTAAACTCCGAATTTGACGATTCCAGTTTCTAAAAATTTATAAAATTATGCTCTCTCTGTTTGTGAACTTTATTTGGATGTTTGCAAACTTTTTTTCTACTTTTTATTTATTATTTGCTACTTGCACGCTTTACGAGTAGGCGTTGAAGTGCCCGAAGGCTTCGAAGGTGAAGTGTTGACCCAGGAGCCAGCTCAGGACCAAGAGCAAGTACTTTTTGAAGGCAAGTTGTGCTTTGACCATGTTGACCCCATTTTCAAATTACTTTGGGTTTAAATTATTGCATGCTAGTTTAATTAGAAAATACTTTATTTAAATCCCGGGGAATTAGATAGATGCCAAATTGTTGTATGACACCTTGGTTAATTAAATATGTGCCATGACCCCTTGTCACCCTAGTTGAGGATTAAATAGTTGGACATTATTAAATTGCCAACATGGGAATTTAGATCGTTGTAGTATATTGCTTAGACCTGCTACGTGCTCATGACATGATTTTGGACAATCAAATGTTAATATTGACTTGACGATATATTGAACCTATTTTGGAAAGGTATCATGTGTTGTGTTGTTGATGGCACGTGGTGCATGGTAATCAACTGGGGTTTGATAAATAGTTTTCGACCGGGGCATGTGATAAGAATGATCGGGTGGGCCAGTTGTGGCACCAGGAACGTCGATTTGTTTCTTCGGATAGTCTTGCTCTGGTCACCCTAAGAACTTAACCTTGCAAGCCTTTGAACTGAGTCAAGCGTGCAACCACATGTCTGTAATGGGACAGACCTAGTTGATTAAGTTGCTAATAACGTACCTGTGGGACCTCAGGATGTCAACTACACCCTTTGTATAGTTGTACGGGGGAGCGTACCGGGGCTGCGGCCAGGTACCCATCTAATGGTGGATTGGCCTAAACTTCGCCTTCGCTAAGGGAAGGGTTAGTGTGCAATCGCCGGGGAGGACCACTTGTACTGTTAGAAGTTTCCGAAAGACTCTGTTACGGACACTCGCCTTTGTGGTGTTTGACTGTATCTTGTGGGTAAAGTGCATAACCTCTGTAGAGTGTAAAATCTATTCGAATAGCCGTGTCCGCAGTATTGGACATCGCTCGGGAATTACAGTTAAGGGTTAGACTTTCTTGAAAATAACTTGGTCTTGGAAGGTTGGGTTTGGTTTAATAATGATGTTGATGGAAATGTGGATTAGAATCGGGAAAGATGTTTATCTAACTCCTGGAAAAGTTATTGATGCTATACTTGTTTTTACTGCTTTCGAATCTACTTATGATACTTGTTAAATGCTCTTTACTGCAAATGTACCTTGAGCCACTCCTTTGTATTAAGCCATGCATGTAGTATATTAGCTGCATTCTGTGCATGACTTGCTGAGTACCAAGTACTCACCCTGGCCGCAATACAACACCAGTTGAAGAAGAATCTACACCAGCTTTGGAGGAGGAGCTCCCAGAGGAACTGTCTAACTAGGGAGCGAGCCCAGTCAGTTGCCTGTGGTATACTTGATGGCGCCACGAAGTTATCTTATTTTCCGCTGCAGTTATTTCTCTTTTAATAAGTTTCGCCCTGCGAGGCGTATATTTGTAACTTGACCATAAGGTCGAGCAACCCGTTTGGTTAACTATTTAAGGTACTTTATTATTTCGTTGAGTATGATTGTGATATTTACTAATGTTGAGACTGTGTGCACTAGCGCGTTCCTGGACTAGTGTTGAATACATAGAGGGTCCAGGTTTGCAAATTCGGGTCCCGACACAATGTGCCGATGAAAATACATGAGTCTCCGCGCAAATGGTTTTTAAAAAATTTGGTTTGATGTTTGCGTCGGCCGGGGCCGACGAAAGTTGGACACGTGGCATTTTTTTTATTTGTGTCGGCCCAGACCAATGAAATTAGGACGCTGGCCGACGAAATTAGGACGCTGGCCGACGAAATTAGGACGCTGGCCCAGGCTCCTCCAAAAAGCCCTAATTTGTTTCACAGAGGAGCCTGACTCACAAGACCGCACGCGCCCACGCCCAACACCTCCGTGCCGCCGCCGCTCGCGCTACGCCCGCGCCACCCACCGGCCGGGCCTCCGCACTGCACCGCCACCTTCCGCCCGCTCGCTACGGCCGACGCTAACGCCGAGACCTCCGTGCCGCCGCCGCCCTCCGCTACGCCAGGTTACCCACCGCCGCGCGCCTCAGCCGCACCGCCACCTTCCGCCCCTCTCGCTTACGGCCGACGCCACACCGTGCCTCCGCCGGGCCTCCACCGCCGCGCCTCCGCTCTGCGCCGCCACACGCCAGCCAGATCTGCGCCCGGCGCGCCTCCGTCTGCCGCTGCGTCGCCACGCCGCCACCTCTCGCCGCACCTGTGCCCCACGCCGCCGTCCGTGAGGTAATATATCAACTCATATTGACGTACAAATTTGAAATGTGTTCAGTGAATTTGATTGTTGAAGAATATGCCCTAGCATCGTTAAAATTAATTGTACTCAATATCAGAAGTAGAGTTCGATGTTTTTGATGTTATAACATATGTGCAATGTTAGTAATGTTAATTGTGCTCAATGTTAGTAGTTGTGCTCAATGTTACAATATTTGCTTAATTGTGCTCAATGTGAATCGTGGTCAATGTTAATATTTTCGTTGTTAGTAGTATATGCTCAATGTTAGTAATGTTGGTAGTATATGCTTAATGTTAGTAACATATGAACTCATATTTTCGGAGTTTGTAGTATATGCTCAATGTTAGTAATTGTGCTCAATGTTACAATATTTGCTTAATTGTGCTCAATGTGAATCGTGGTCAATGTTAGTATTTTCGTTGTTAGTAGTATATGCTCAATGTTAGTAATGTTAGTAGTATATGCTTAATGTTAGTAATATATGAACTCATATTTTCGGAGTTTGTAGTATATGCTCAATGTTAGTAACATTAATTGTGCACAATGTTGATATATGCCATAGCATTGTTAATGTTAATTTTTGATCGTTAATGGGAGCACAAATAAACCTAACAACATTATCATTCCATATATGTTAGTAGTTCATGTTTTGCTTTATATTGTAATCTCGCTGAATGCTGCCTTGCTTTATATTGTAATCTCGTTGAATGATGCCTTGCTTTATGCTGTAATCATATACATATACGTAGTGCGTTGAAGATGGGAGATGATCGTGCGTGGATGTACAGTGGTTGGAGAAGTAATGGGATGCCCACAAAAGAGTGGATGGTGAATACACAAGCTTTCATAGATTTTGTGTACTCCTCATCTCCAGGTGGCGGTTTGGCAAAGTGCCCGTGCTCTAGGTGTCGGAATTATGCTCGGCATGTCAAGTCTGATATGGAGCACCACCTATGCAAATATGGTTTCATGCCGGATTATCAGACATGGTATGAGTATGGTGAGGCCCCACAAGGACCTATGTCAAATCCGGTCGATGCTTTCGATGACCCAGAGGATCGGATGGATGAAATGATGGGTGATTTTATTCATCAGTTTGAGGATCAACCTGGGCCGGAGGTTAAGGAATTCTTCAGTCTTCTTTCAGCTTCGGAAGAACCTTTGCATGAGTCCACAAGTGTTACATAGCTTGCTGCCGTGACACGACTAATGGCTATCAAATCAAAGTACAAGTTCTTTATAGGTTGTTACAATGATCTGATAGATTTAATATTTGAAATTCTACCAAAGCCTCATAAGATGCCGAAGGACTTCTACAACTCCAAAAAACTTTTGTCCGGCCTTGGAATGCCTTACCAGAAGATTGATGTGTGCATCAATAATTGTATGTTATTTTGGAAAGAAAATGCAAATGCAAATCACTGTACATCTTGCAAGAAATCTAGACATGTCGAGCTATTGAATGTCGAGCTATTGAATGAAGAGGGAAGTGTGCTGCCAACAAGAGTACCAGTCAAAGTGTTACGATACCTGCCTCTCACACCAAGGCTCCAACGGTTGTACTTATCAAAGTCAACTGCTCAGCATATGAGGTGGCATAAGGAAGGCGTACGTATCAACAAGGGTTCTATGGGTCATCCATCAGATGGAGAGGCGTGGAAGGCATTAGATAGATATGACCCAGATTTCACCAAAGAACCTCGGAACGTGCGGATTGGGTTGGCCACTGACGGTTTCACACCTTTCAACACAACTGCAACCTCATACTCTTGCTGGCCTGTCTTTGCAATTCCATACAATCTTCCTCCCTCTCTATGCATGAAGAATGAGTTTGTATTTCTAACACTAGTCATACCAGGGCCTGATCATCCTAGAAAGCACTTAGATATGTTCATGCAGCCTTTGGTTGATGAGCTGAAGCAGTTGTGGAATGGGGTGAGGACATATGACAATAGTAGAAAAGAGTATTTTACCATGCGTGCCGCATATGTTTGGTCCATACATGATTTTCCTGCATACGGTATGTTCTCGGGATGGAGCGCACACGGTTGGTTATGTTGTCCAATATGCATGGATGATAGTGATGCATTTCGTTTAAAAAATGGTGGTAAGTTCTGCTTCTTTGATTGCCATAGGCGATTCACGCCTCATGATCACCCATTTAGAACGCAGAGAAATGCATTTCGTAAAGACACAATTATTACAAAGGGTCCACCAAAGCGTCGTACCGGCCATGAGATCGTTGCTTGGCATAATCAGCTAGTCCGAACAGATAATGGGTTTGAAGGGGTTAAAGAAACACACAATTGGACTCACATATCTTCCATTTGGAATCTTCCATATGCTAAATCTCTAATTATCTTGCATAATATTGATGTTATGCACCAAGAACGGAATGTTGCGGAGAGCATCATCAGTATTTGTTTTGACTTCAAAGATAAGACAAAAGACAATATAAAGGCACGTAATGATATGGCCGAGATATGTGACCGCCCAACCCTACTGCTGAGAGAAGATAAAGATGAACGTAGAGGGAAACCAAGAGCTTCATATTGCCTTAAACCGGTAGAAAAGAAAGAGATACTTGTCTGGTTGAAGAATATCAAATTTCCTGATGGTTACACATCAAACCTGAGGCGTGCGGTGAGCATTGTAACTGGAAAGTTAAATGGCCTGAAGAGCCATGATTACCATATTATAATAGAAAGGCTACTCCCTGTAATGTTCCGTGGTTACTTTAAAGAAGAAGTTTGGACAATATTAGCAGAACTTAGTTTTTTCTATAGGCAGTTATGTGCCAAGGAAGTGTCCACTACAATGATGCGAAAATTGAAGAAGGATATTACGGTGCTTATATGCAAGATGGAGAAGGTATTCCCACCAGGCTTTATGAATGCAATGCAACATCTCTTGGTGCATTTGCCATATGAAGCGGAGATTGGTGGTCCCATGCAATACCGATGGATGTACCCAATAGAGAGAAATCTTAAACAAATTCGAGCAACCGTCCGTAACAAGGCACGTGTTGAAGGATGTATTGCAGAAGCATTTTATCTCAAGGAGATATCGTACTACACAAGCACATATTTCGCCGATGAACACAACATCAATATTCATATACCACGATATCACACCTCTCAAGACATTCCTGCCAGCAATCTGAAAATATTCCAGTGGAAAGGTAAGGTTGTTGGTGGAAGTTCGAATCACGCTCTACCTTTAGAGGAATGGAATGCTACATTGTTGTATATGTATGCAAACATCGAAGAAATGGATAAGTATTTCGAGTAAGTATTAGTATCTCATTTTGACTACTTCCTTTCTTGACCAATATTCTAACTTCAATAAATTTTCGATAGGTTGTTTGATCAACAACATTGGAGATCAACCCAACAACCTACTCCTAAACAACTGGACAAATTACGACGTGAAGGTTTACGAGGAGGCCCCAATTTTGTGACGTGGTTTCGACAACATGTAAATTCCTTTCAACACATACAAACATTTCATTAAGTTAAATATCTAGTTGACTGAACGCTCCTCCTCTTACAGTGCATGAGTGATAACACAGTTCATTTAGACCTAGCACAGCTATCACATGGAAGCATTTCGCTTTCGCTCTGCAAAATTTGAAGCAACACATCCACAATTAGCAACAACAAATAGCGGAGTTGTCACTAAAGCCTACGATGTGAATGGGCGCCAAACAGAGTACTATGGTGTGATTCAAAACATAGTAGAATTCAAGTTCGGGGGAGCTAAAGACCTGAGAGTAGTCTTCTTTTATTGCGACTGGTTTAGTACAGTACTAGGAGTAGGGATAAAACGTAACAACAAAGTTGGTCTGGTCGAAGTTAATCATCGATCACGTCTCACTGGCTATGATCCATTTGTGCTCGCTCATCAAGTTGAACAAGTGTATTATTTGTCGTATCCATGTACCTTGGAAAGCTTATCACCTTGGTGGGTTGTTCAAAAGGTTAATCCCCCTGGTCGTTTGCCCACTCCTAGAGGCGTCGACTATGGTGAAACTGATCTTGACAACACTGTCCACGACGTATATCAAGCAGATGGTTTGCCAAGCTCCTTTCAGTTTGATCTTGGGTTGGGAATTGACGAAATAGTTGGCGATACAACAGATGTTATTGGTGAAAATGTTCGAAGCAAGAAACGCTCTCGTTGTAGCTCAAATGGCTCGCAAAATGATCATAGATCCATGCCTCGTCGTGGTAGTGCACAAAATATTTCCATTGAACCTTCTCAGGACGAGGACTTCTAATAAGTATGCCTCCATATTGTATTATCCATCCCCTTCATTGATTATTTCGATTTTTAAAATATCCTTCATTCATTAGTTATCCTTCTTTTGCTAATAATATCTTGTATTATTTTTCATGCAGGATGAGGTCGTTTACTCACATTGGCAGCAAATTTCTCTCAAAAGGAAAGAAGAAAGATGGCTCTTCATCTTCGAAGGGCCAAAGTTCAGCAGAAGGTTCTCTCTTTAGAGGTTGTAGCTCTCAGCAGAGCCGACGAAGTGCGCTTGAGAGATGCCTTGAGGAGGCTCACAATGAGGTTGCTCCACCAGTAGAGGCTCGAACAGAGGAGGTAATGTTATATTTTTCTAATATTACGCTCATATATAACATTAAACTCACTTCTTGTTTCTTTGCTATGGAGTAGGAGGCAGGGGATGGAGTTGGCCAGGAGATAGGGGATGGTGGGGATGGAGCTGGCCATGAGACTGGGGATGGAGGGGATGGAGCTGGCCAGGAGACTAGGGATGGTGGTGAAGGAGTTGGCCAGGAGACTAGGGATGATGGGGATGGAGCTGGCCTGGACACTGGGGATGATGGGGACGGGGAAGATGAAGGGGATGGAGATGGTGCTGCACCTGTGTTTAGGTTTAGAGGGTCTAACCTGATCAATGAGGTTCCAACGGACCTCCGAGCACGGAGACAGATTGTGCCACATGGTGAATGGTGAGTAAATGATGCAAATTTTGTTGTCATTTTATGATTACTTATTTTGTAACAAAAAAACTTGCAATTTGCAGGCAATGGGTTGATCTTATGTGGGAAGGGAGAAATCGGTTGCGACCTGTTAATGCTAACTTGGGAGCTTTTTGTCGGTACCACTATCCAGGGTTGGTCTTGGTGGGCGGTGTCTTTCAACCGACATTGAAGTGGGAGCACTACAAGTTGGCTATAGATGGCCAGCACGGTGCTGTTGCCATGTGGGTGTGGGCAGATTTCTGGGTAATATTCATAATTCTCACTTTTCTTGTACATTATTAGTTTTATAGTAAAGATGTCTAACAATATTATGTTCCCACAATTAGTTGAGGTATCGTTTGCCTGATGGACAAGATCAGGCATTGGCAGCTAAGGCGAAGTATGTCTTTGAGAATGCTGCAAAAAGGGTGGTGAAGGACATGATGTCCAATGCTCGTATCCAAGCAGTGTGTATATACTACAAACAGTTCAAACGTCAGGATATGAGCAAGAAGTTAGGCGCTTCAAAAATCTACCTTCGAGAAGATGAGTACCTGCAAGTGGACCTGCCTTGGCTTAGGAAGTGCCCTGATGCTTGGCAAGCACTCTGTGCCTACTGGGCCTCTCCTGCCTTCGTGGAGCAGTCTAGGATGAAGAGGGGCAATCGCCAGGCAGGCCCTAGGGTAACTCAGCGGTATGGCGCCGATGGTCATCTTCGTCTCGCTAAGCGAATGGTATGTTTGTTATATCATAGTGACGCGAATGGTATGTTTGTTATATCATTGTTGTTAGCTCATTATATTATACTTACAATTGTACTCACTAACACAAGTGAACATTGAATTACAGGAGGCTCAAAGTGGACTTGCACCAAGCTCTATTGAGACGTATCTTCGAGGCCACTACGGAGCTGATTCTACACAGCCAGATCAGCTTTGTAGTTCTATAGCTACACAAAATTTGGTCAGTACAACTTCCAAAATACCAACTTAATGCATTTTCAAGATTTCTCCTAAATTGCATATATTGTAGGCTCGATACGGATAATTGATGGTCGAACGTCATGGAGAAGACTATGATTGGAGGAAAGAGGAGATCGATAATGTTGCTTTGTACTCAAGTGGTGGTGGAAAGAAACATGGCAGATTTCCCATGTTCAATGGGATCGTCGATTCCAGTGTAGCCTTAGCTGAGGTGAGGTCGTCTTCTTCTCAGAGTAGCTCACGAGGTTCTTGTGATGTTAGGCGGGACGAAGAGATGTTGAGGCAACAGCAGGAAGCAATAAGGCAACAAGAAAAACTCTTGAAACAAGCAGAGGAAAGGATGAAGCAACATGACCAGTACATGATTGAATGGCAGAGATCACAACAACAGCACATTCAAGTAATAAATACATTTGATCTTTTATGAATTCAAATGCTTTAAGTTAAAAGAAATATCTTGAATTGTGCTCCATGAACCGTAGTTGTTAGCTACTTGTGAAGTTTATGAATTCAACTTGTCGACGATTGGGGAGCAGGCCCCCGCCGAGCTTACTTGTTGGTGGAGGGACCAACTGTGACCCCTTCTCACGTGAGGGATTACTCAAAGGGATGACTCACTGGACTTCAACAGGCGTGGACACAGCAGTTTACCCTGGTTCGGGCCTCTCAGGAGGGAGATAATAGCCCTACTCTAGCTCGAGTATATTCTTGCAATGTATCTGAGCGTATGTCTCTTGTCTTACAGTTCGTCTGTCTGTGTCTGTCCCCCTCATGGTGGGGACGCTTTTATAGCTTACAAAGGATCGAATTCCACGACCCCACTACCCGCACGTTTGGACCTCGTCCAAACGTGGCAACTGGTGGATCCTATCTTTCCGCCACGCTCCCACGGGAAACGTAACGGGCTAACGGAAGTTACGCTCGGGTGGTTATTCCCACCGACCCCGGGACCTCGTAAGGTCGGCCGATGGCCGGCACCGAGCTCGGACATCTTACCCGAGCCCGAGCTCGGAATCGACTGGAATACGTGGCATTCTAGGTCTCACCCGAGCCCGAGCTCGGAACTGGCCGGAATGCGTAGCCTTCTAGGTTCTGATTAGACCGTCCAGGGTAACGACCTCCTGGTGGCTCGGGCGGGAGCGAGCTTGGTCGTTGGTGGCATCCGAGGTAATTTATGGAAATTACCCGACCCCCCGACAGCTAGGCCCCGAGGTTCAAGTGGGAAAAGGTCTAAGGAAGGCCTTCCCCTTGGGCCTACCGTTTTACGAGCATGTCGGTTCTGCCGCGGCGGACAACTGCCGCGACCAACGAGCTATTAACCTTCTCCGGGAATGAGCTTGTTGCCCTGTACTGCCGCGCTTGAGCGAATGTAAGTGGGTTCTCTCAACGGTTCCTTCTCCCGGAAGCCTGAACCGTCCTTCCTGGGGAACCGTCTTTTCTGGCAGGATGGTTTCGATTTGCGTGCCCACGTGTCGTTTCCCGGATGGCGAACGCCTCAACTGCCCTCTGTGCCTCTAGGGCTTCCTCGACCATAACGGCGGGAAGTCCTTTTGCTTTCCCATTTCCTGGAGGAGTTTTTAAACACTCGAAGAGAAAGCCCTTAGACTCACTTGGCCATTTTGCGATCGCTGCATCTCATACTCCTCTGCTTCGGCGCTCATCCTTCTCCTTGATCATCTTTTCCACTCTCATGGCGAGGTTCGGCGTCAGCAAGCTCGACCGGCGCAAGCTGGAGATTCTTGAGCGGGCGAAATACCTCGACGCTGGCACATGGAGAGCTCCTGGTGCCGAGGAGAGCCCGCAGCCGGAGGAGGGGGAGATCGTCTCCACCGAGCTCTACGCCATGAACGGGCTCCGGACGCCCGAAAGTGAGTTCGTCGAGGCCGTACTCGCCTTCTGCGAGTGCGAGATCGTTCACCTCCACCCCAACTCCATTCTCATCATGGCCATCTTCACCCATCTCTGCGAAGGGTTCGTGGGCGTCGAGCCCACTCCCAGTCTCTTTTTCCACTTCTACACCCTCTCGCGCACCGGCACGCCTTCGCAGGCCGGCTGCCTCTACTTCCGCCTTCGACCTACCCGCCCATACGAGTATCCGAGCTTCACGCTCAAGGACTCGGTGTCGGGTTGGGCCGACTCTTGGTTCTACTTGAGGAAAGCAGAGGGCGGCTCGCTTTCCTACTCCGGCGCCAGAGGTCGCGCCGTCGAGACGCCCCGACCGCTCGCGGAGCCCGAGGAGGAGAAGATCCTCATCACGATCAACGAGCTCACGTGCCTGGGGCTGACCGGCCGGGACGTTACCCGGGACTACGTCAGGAACCGGATATCACCCCTTAGGAGGAGGGAGCATCCCTTCTTCAAGGTCGAGGGGTGGCAGGACATCACCCGGGAGTCACGCTCAGGTATGTCATCGCCCCCGATCTTCTTTTCCGAGCAGAGGATGCCCCTTCTCACGACCTCTCCTTTGGCTGGTATGCAGCTCCGCCAGAGGACTGGGTGGATGTGAGGGTGTCCGAGATGTTCGGCACCCCTAAAGGCAAGGAAATCATTGAGGGCCGCCAGATCCCGAACAACGTCCTTAACCGGACCGAGGCGGTAAGTCTTTAATTCAGACTTCTTATTTTGTCCGGACAGGTTTTTTTCTGGGAGTCTTCCGACCTCATTCGAGTTCTCTTTCCTTTCCTTTGGCAGGAGAAGGTTGCCCTCGAGGTCGCCGTGGCCCAACTGGGATCGCAGTTGGCGGGACAGGGTCGAAAGACCAAAGGACGGGCGGGTCGTAAGCACCGCGCCCGATCTCCGTCGGCCACGCCCTCCCCGCCTAGGCGTACACGCAGGCGTCCCGGGCCGGACGACCGCTCACCCCGCCAGCACTTGGAGTATGCCGATCGGCAGGAGGTGAGCGAACTAAGATTGTGGATGGATGAGTACACCCGAGACAATCCCGAGCTGATGGCTCGCTTATGCGCCCGGCGCTGCGCGCGAAGAAGGAGGCTGCACGCGTCGGCCCAAAGGAAGGTCGAACTGGAGGGCCAGATTGCGGCCCTTCAGGCCGAGCTCGCGCGAGTGAGCTCGAGCTCAGCTCCCGGGGACCGCGAGGAGGAGAAGGACGAGCTGGACCCCGCCCCCTTGGTCCCGAGGTCCCGCAGGTCGTCTGCTTGGGGGAGGCCGACCCTTCGGTCGCCAGGGCCGACAAGGCGCGCGAGGACATGGCCGCCCTCCTGGACCGCGCCCGAGCTCAGCTAGCGGACGCCGAGCGAGGCCGGGCCTCCTACTCCTCTTGTTTGTCTCTTTCTCCCAAGACCACACTAACCCCACATCGTCTATAGTGGGTGTGGCGGCTGGTGCGGAGTTATGGGATTTCGAAGCGATGGCTGACGATATTCTTGACCTCGTGCTAGAGAGGGAGCTTGCCCGGGCTGCCGAGGCCGTCATGGGCGACGAGGCCGAAGTGGGAGCTAGGGCCGCGGAGGCCCAGTCCCCACGGGCCGCTGGTGGCGACGACGTCGAGGTGGGGGAGCCCGCTGCCGCGGAGCTCCGGGACCCGGAGGTTGTGTCTCCCGAAGAGGAGGCACGGAAGAAGATCGCGGCCGCCGATGCCCGAGCCGCGATGGAGGGCATCCCCCACATCATAGTCGTGGAGTCTGATGGTGATGAGCAGGCCGCTGAAACTCCCCGCGAGGATTCTTCCGGCGCCAGCGGCATCATCACCGCGACTCTCCAGGAGATCGCCGAGGTCTCCCCTGCTCACGACGCCACGCCGGGTCCAGCCACGGCCGGCGTCGAGGACCCTAATCTCGGCGGAGCTCGTCCGACGAGGAAGAGCCGGCTACCCTGCCGGTTGGGGAGACGAGCCCGGCCATCGTAGGTGAGCCGGGGCAGCTTCCAGACGAAGGGGATCTGCCGGGCACCGAGGCTGCTCCAGTCGAGACCGACCTCCCGGCCGCCGACCCGGTGCCCCCAGTTGATCCCGCGCTCGGGGACGCTGCTGCAGCCCAAGGGCCGGATGCCGACCCGGTGTCCCCGGTTGCTCCCATGGCCGTAGACGCCGAAGGGGTGGAGCCCCCGGGCGCAACTTTTGCCCGGGAGGAAGAAGAGCAGGAGGTGATCCTCGCTCTTGAGGCCGTCCCTCTCCAGGAGGCAGAGGTCGTCCCCCAGGGCAAAGCTCCTTCGCCCTCAGGGGACGGGGGAGCTCGGGCTCAAGCCTCCGCGCCCGATCAAGGAGAAGGAATCGAGGCGGGAGATCTCTTGCCCATCCAGGGGGAACAGGACGAGACGGAGGACCCCGCCGAGATGTTCCAGCAGGGGCTGGAGGCTCGGCTTTGGTGGGTAAGTACTCCTGACTCATGCGTTTTTATCAAAAAATTCGATCACGACCTGAAATACCTTGCCGCGCAGGTGCTGGAGTCCACCATGAAGGACTTCCATGCCGCCACCGTGCCGCCAGAAGTTGTCGCGAAGCACCAAGCCGAGCAGGACGCCAAGATCGCGGAGCTCGAGCGCCGGGTTGCCGAGCTGACATCTTCTGAGGCCGAGATCCGGCGGAAGGTGGAGGAGTCCGTGCACGAGCTCGTGAGCGCCTCGGCCGAGCGAAAGGTGCAAGGTCGGGCCTTGAAGCCACGGTGGCGACCTTGCGCGACGCCGCCCGAAGCGCCGAAAGGACAATCGACCAGCAACGGGAGGAGTCCAGGCGACTTCGACAAGCGGCAAGCGAAGGTCGGGAAGCTCGCCGGCGGGTGCTCGACCTTGAGTCCGAGCTTGACTCGGTGCGGGACGAGCTCGTCGCTCTGCAGGACGAGAAGCGTGCCGGGCTCCTGTAATTTTCTTTTTCCTGTCTTTACCTGTAAAAAACTTAAGGGGAAAACCGCCCAGTTGAACATAGAAAGAGCGTTTATCTATCTCTAAACGTTTTTTGTTGTTTTGTCCGAGATGATAACGATTTGTTTGGTGTCGTGGTTCCTTGTTCGGCGGAGTTCGGCCTTACGCGACTTAGCAGTCAATCGTACTAGGGAGTAGCTACCTCGCGAGCCGCACGAGGTCGTGGCCACATGGTACCCCTATAGCCCCCGCCGCCAACGGAGGTCGTGGGCGATCGCGAGCACGACCTCGTTGGCGGAGTAGAGTTCTCATGGAGACCGTGGCTCTTAGGGTACGGTGCGCCGATGCCGCCCACCGCCGACTTGAGCTCGGAACCATTCGTAAGGGTGTCCTGTGCGAATCTTTGCTTATGGCGGAGGTCTACCGCGAAAAGATGGTCGCCTTACGAGGAAGGAAGCCCTCGAGGTCGAGCTCTTGTCGTGCGGTGTTTTGCCTCGACGACCGACTCCGCCTCGACACTTTGTCTGGGTCGAGCTTAATCGTAGAATTTTTTGCGGAGGTAAAGGAGAAAGAGAGAGAGAAAGAACGAGAGGACAAGGTGACAAAATTTATTAAAAAGGTAGGCGAGTGTGGTTAGACATGGAACTTACGCAGTTGGTCGATGTTCCAAGTGCTGGCAAGTTCTCGACCATCTTCCATCGCGAGACGGACAGCCCCCGGGCGCGCTGTAGAGACGACCGTGTAAGGACCTTCCCATCTCGGCGTTAGCTTGTTGGCTTTTGACAGGTCTTGGACCCGTCGCAGAACGAGATCGCCGATGTGCAAGGTCCTTGGTCGTAACGATTTAGCGGCGTGCCTGCGGAGAGCTTGCAGGTAGACCGCGGATCGCAGCAGGACCCGTTCACGAGTTGCCTCCGCGAGGTCAAGGTCGAGAAGGCGCTCGCCTTCTGCGTCGATGCTATCGGCTAGGTTCACCCTTGGGGATCCTAGGACAACCTCGGCGGGTAGGACGGCTTCCGCGCTATATACGAGCTGAAAGGGGGTCTCACCCGTAGCTCGGCTCGTCGTGGTGCGGACCGACCAGAGGACGGGAGGTAGCTCATCCACCCAGGCCTGACCATGCCGATCGAGGCTTTTGAAGACTCTCTTCTTGATTCCTTGGACGATCTGCCCGTTCGCGCTCTACGCCCCATTGCTCTGTGGGTGGGCCACGGATGCGAAGCATATCTTGGTCCCGACCTCCTCGCAATAAGCCTGAAACACCTCGCTTGTGAACTGAGTGCCGTTGTCGGTAATGAGGCGACTTTAACGCCAAAGCGGGTTACTACATTATTGCGGAAGAACCTTTTAGCCGCCTGTGCCGAGATGGTTGATATAGGCTCGGCCTCGATCCATTTAGTGAAGGTGTCGATTGCGACGAACAGGTATTTACAACCCTTCCTCCCTCTGGGAAATGGACCGAGGATGTCGATGCCCCAAACCGAGAACGGCCAGGTTAGTGGCATGGTCTGTAGCGCATATGCCGGCTGATGGACCTTCCGAGCATGGAACTGGCAAGATCGGCAGGAGGTTACCATGGAGCGCGCGTCGGCCAGAGCCGTCGGCCAGTAGTAACCTAACCGGAAGGCTTTGCTCACCAAGGTCCTGAAGGACGAGTGAGCTCCACACATTCCGTCGTGGATATCCTTGAGGAGATATTTGCCTTCCTCTTGGGTGATGCATTTGGAGAGGACTCCAAGTGCACCTTTGCGGTATAAGAGTCCTTCGACCATTTTATAGGCTGAGGAGCGTCTTATGAGCCGGGATTTCTCGGCTTCCTCCTCGGGCAGTGTCCCGTGAGCGAGATACTGGATGAATGGCGTCATCCAACTCGCGTCCTGCTCGAGGAAGGAGACGGTACCACCCGTCTCGGTTGCCTCCTCCTTGGTGGGTATGGAGGGCTTGTAAAGGTGCTCGACGAGCACCCACGGGCGGAAGGTGGGCGGAACCGACCTTCGATAGATGGTCGGCCAGGGCATTGTCCTTCCTGGGATGTACTGATACCTCGAAGTTTTCAAGTACTTCTCCATCTTCCTTACTTCAGCCAGGTAAAGCGCCATTGAGTCATCGAAACACCGATACTCCTTGTTAACCTGGTTGACGACCACCGCGAGTCGCCCTTCGCAGCTAGTCGTTGGACTCGAGCGCTTTGCATGCCCGGCCCTGGCTAGCGTATCTTCGTATTCTGCCGCATTGTTTGTTGCGCCGAAATGCGCTTGAGGGCGATCGATCCGCTCCCCGAGGGGATTCGAGGACCACTCCACCCCGAGCAATCGTAAGCTCGGGATCCGTCTGGCGTGCATGACCCAAATGACCGTGCTCGGACCGTTGGGTTCGGGCTCTGACGGGCGTGGTTTGTCCATTCGGCCAGGAAGTCCGCTAGGACCTGAGACTTGATCGCTGTTACGCCGAGAATTGATCTCGACCGCGAGCTCCATGGCCCATTTCGCGATTCGTCCGCTATGCCTTGATTCCCGAGAATTTCTAAGCGGGAAGTTGGTCGGGACTTGGATTTTGTGGGCCTGGAAGTAGTGTCTTAACTTCTTCGAGGCCACGAGGAGCGATAAAGGAGCTTCTGACCTCGGGTAACGCTCCTTTGGTCCGTGTAAGACTTCGCCGACGTAGTAGATCGGCGCCGCACCCGCCCCGTTTCTACCGTTATGACGGCGCTTACCGCTGGGTGTGGCGGCCAGGTAGAGTAAGAGAACCTCTCCCATTCTCGGCGTGGTCAAGACCGGGGGTCTTGACAAATATAGCTTTAATTCTTTGAAAGAGCGGGCTGCTTCCTCTGTCCAAGCGAAACCGTCGTGCTTCCGGAGCGCCTTGAAGAAAGGCAGCCGCTGCCTCGAGCCGCGAGATGAAGCGACTTAGGGACGCCATCCTTCCTGGCCGTGGATTGCACCTCCCGCGTACAAGCGGGTGGCCGCATGTTCTCGATGGCCTCTATCTTCTCAGGGTTGGCTCCGATTCCTTGCGGACCGATCATGTAGCCGAGTACTTTGCCAGCCTTGACCCCGAACACACATTTTTTAGGGTTCAACTTTATTCGATGCTTATTGAGGTTATGAAAAGTCTCCTCTAGATCGGATACATGGCCCGAGGCCATCTTGCTCTTGACGACTATGTCGTCTACATATACTTCCAGGTTCCGACCTATTTGGTCCGAGAAGGTTTTCTTCGCATGAGGCGCCGAAGGTCGCTCCAAATGCCTCGCATCAAGGACATGGTCGTAGCGTAATGTGCCAAACGGCGTGATGAAGGAAGTTTTCTCCTCGTCGTCGGCGATATGCCGATCTGGTGATAGCCTGAGTAGGCGCCCGTAAAGCTCATCGCCTCGAGCCGATCAAGGCGTCGACCAACCGGTCTATCCGAGGTAGCGGAAATTGTCTTTCGCATGCGGCATTCAGCCCCGTGTGATCGACACACATGCGCCACTTGCCCCCTTTTTCATCACGATAAGGGTTGGCCAACCAATCGAATGGTCGACCTCCCGTATGAAACCGGCTTTGAGGAGCTTGTCCAGCCTTCTTGATGATGGCTTGCTTCTCCGGGAGAAGCGCCTGAAGCTTCACGCACATGCTTTTGTCGCCGGATCGCTAGCCTCGTGCTCGACGACCTCTTGGGACTCCGGGCATGTCGGACGGTTCCCAGGCGAACGTGTCCGCGCTTCTCCGGAGGAAGGTCACGAGCTCGAGTTCCTATTTAGGGTCCAGGGAAGCCCCCACATGTACGACCTTGCCTTGCTCTGCGTCGCACAGCGGGATGGCCTTAGTTTCTCCCCCGGCCTGGAGGGTAGCCCTGGGCCGGGAACTCCTCGGCTCTTGGTCGGGTCCAGCAGGGCAGCTGCCCGACCATGTCTAGAGCCTAAATCGCAGCCTTAGGGCCGCCGGGCTTCCTTTGACCGTGATCACGCCGCCGGGGCCGGGGACCTTCAAGCATTGGTACCCGTGATGAGTGGCGGCCATGAATTTGGCGAGCGCTGGCCGGCCCAGGATGGCGTTGTAAGCCGACTCGAAGTCGACTACTTCGAACGTGATCAGTTCCGTTCGGAAGTTGCTCGGTCGCCCGACGTTCTTGGCAGACGATCTGGCGAGCGGCGACCGACGCGTTCGGGCACTATTCCGTAGAACGGGACCACCAAGCTTTTGATCTTGGAGCGAGGGATTTGCATCTCGTCCAAGACCTTGGCGGATATCAGGTCTAGGGAGCTCCCGCAATCCACAAGGACCCGACCTACCGCGGTGTTGCAGATCGTTGGGCTAACGACCATCGGAAGCCTTTGGGGTTTTGTCAATCCCAGGGGGCAGTCGTCCTTGGAGAAGGTGATCGGTAGCTCGGACCACTTGAGCTGCTGGACAGGAGGCTTCCCCTGAGTGACACGAAGCACCTCGCGAGCGGCCTCCTTTAGCTCCCGACGCGACCCATAGGCGGCGGAGCCCCCGAATATCACAGCGATGTGGTTTCTCGGCTCCTGGTACTCCATGTCCGTATCTTCCTCCTCGGCGGGCTTCTTGCCCTTGACGTCTCCTTCTTACTCTGGGAGCGTAGGCATGGGACCCTTGCCACTGTAGAATTGCTCCAGGCGGGAGGCCCATGTTCTGCAATTCCGCAGGTCGTGCCCGTGTGCCTGGTGGAGCGGGCAAAAATAGGCGCTAGCCCGTCCGCGTTGGTCGCCGCGGTCTTGGTCGTCCCGGTTTTGCTCGCTGCTCCGCTGAGCCGGTCGGCCTTTTCCTTTCGCAGCTCCTCCTTTATACGATTGCGAGGTTGGCCGTTGTCGTTGTCGTTCGATGGCCGCCACCATGTCGGAGACGGAGGGTTTTTTCTTTTTTTTTCTTTTTTTCTCGATCGAGCTCACGCTCTTTCGGCTTGACGCCCCTTCGAGCCCGGGCTGAGGGGGCAGCTTTCCCTCGTCCAGCAGCTTCTTCCATTGGACGGCCTCGTCCGCGTTGGCATAACGGCTACCATGCGAATGTACCGTTGGCTGTGATGTCCGGTGAATTTCGAGGTCCCGAGTGAAGCGACGCCTCGGACTCGAACTTGAAAGCCTGTGACGACCGCCTCATCCGAGATGCTTGGGATGGAATTGCGCACTTGCATGAAGCGCCGACGAATCGGGCGCAGGTCTCGCCTCCGCTTGTATCAGACGCCAAGGTCGCTCCTTCCTCGGCGGACGTAGCAGCCTCCGAAGTTAGCTCGGAGAGTGCCGCCACCGGGCCCAGACCGGATCGAAGTTTTCCTTCGTTGAATAGCCACGCCCGAGCCGCCCGCCCAGGATCAGGCGTAAAGTTAGCCATGACCCTTTCATCACCCCCGGCGGCTAGAATGGCCGTGGTGTAGATCGAGAGAAACTCGTCGGGGTTCTGAGTCCCATCGAATCTCTCGATGTGACCCGGCTTGAACCTTGTCGGCCAGGTCACACGTCAGAGCGACGCTGCGAACGCCCGCACCAAAACGGATCGTCGGGACGGTCACCACGAGCGCGGTCGGGCGATCCCCACCGAGCCCGAGGTTAGTGGGCCCAGCGAGTGAATATCTCCCTACGCCAGTAGGATGGAGAGTGGCCCGAAGAGGAATGTTCGGCCCGGTTCGCCTGATGGCTCGCATTCCGCCGGTCCCGAGGGGCCCCGGAATTGCTCCGGTGCCTCCCCGAGCCCTGCCGCCGCCACGGCCACTGGGTACGGTTGCGTGAGTCGTCGGGGTGGAGGCGCTGACGCCGGCCGGCGGCGTTCGTGAATTGCTCTGGCGTCCCTTTCTCGGGAGGCTTCCGCCGCTTTTATGTCTGCGGGCGATATCCTCGAGGTCGCCGGCCACGGCCGCGCCCATGGCTTCTAGGTCGACTCCGCCAGAAACTCTCTCGAGGTTGCGTACCACCGCGGGCCAGGGCTTGAAGGCGTTCCCGCCGGGGAACGCTGGGTGACGAGCTCCTGCTCGCCGTCGCGACGGGCTCCGAGTCCCGTGACGCTGCGGAAATTCTCACGGACTTCGCCCTGGTCTTATCGGTCAGGCCACCTCGGACTTGCCGGCGTAAGCCGCCGCCGTCCGATTCGTAGATGCCTCGCAGGTGCTCCTTGGCCGCCAGAGCGGTGAAGACGCCGCCGCCGGATTTGCTCCGACATTTCCATCCTCCTCCGCAACGAAGACGTTACGGGATTGGACGGATCGCGAGGGGACATCACGGTGTCTCCCCGTGAAGCGGTCCCCTGGTCGAAGCTCGAAAAGGTCCGGGATGTCCGGACCATCGTGAGCCCGCCATACTCGCCGTCCGAGAGGGCGCCGAGCCGAGCGAAGAATCGCTTCCGGCGGCGGTTTCGCGAGAAGCTCGAACCGCCATGATTCCCAAGGCCGGGCGACGTTAAGCGGCCCCATTGTCGAAGAATCGCTTGTCTTCTTCCTCAATTCCGGGGCGCCGAGGCCCTGGCGATCTTGGGAATTTGTCATCCTCCGGATTCCTCACGAAAGGGAAAGTCGGTCCCCACGGACGGCGCCACTGTCGACGATTATTGGGAGCAGGCCCCGCCGAGCTTACTTGTTGGTGGAGGGACCAACTGCGTGACCCCTTCTCACGTGAGGGATTACTCAAAGGGATGACTCACTGGACTTCAACAGCGTGGACACGTTAGCTTACCCTGGTTCGGGCCTCTCAGAGGGAGATAATAGCCCTACTCCACTCGAGTATATTCTTGCAATGTATCTCGAAAGCGTATGTCTCTTGTCTTACAAATCCTGCATGCGGTTCTGTCCTCATGGTGGGGACGCTTTATAGCTTACAAAGGATCGAATTCCACGACTTACACCCGCACGTTTGGACCTCGTCCAAACGTGGCAACTGGTGGATCCTATCTTTCCGCCACGCTCCCACGGGAAACGTAACGGGCTAACGGAAGTTACGCTCGGGTGGTTATTCCCACCGACCCCGGGACCTCGTAAGGTCGGCCGATGGCCGGCACCGAGCTCGGACATCTTACCCGAGCCTGAGCTCGGAATCGACTGGAATACGTGGCATTCTAGGTCTCACCCGAGCCCGAGCTCGGAACTGGCCGGAATGCGTAGCCTTCCAGGTTCTGATTAGACCGTCCAGGGTAACGACCTCCTGGTGGCTCGGGCGGGAGCGAGCTTGGTCGTTGGTGGCATCCGAGGTAATTTATGGAAATTACCCGACCCCCCGACACAACTATATTCAATTGTGAATTTGTTTGTCTAATATATAATGTTTATATATAGTCCTTTATACTTATAATTATTTAATGTTACTTAATTGATGTGTCACTCCCACCATTTCAACCTCCTTCACCTCCTGCCTTTTTCTTTCCACCTACAAATATGGTAGATTTCATTTTGATTGTTTGGTTATTTACATTAATAGTGGTAAATTTTGCAAACTTTTGGATACATTATACAGGGGCCGCCACCGCCTCCTGCAGCTGGAGGTGATATTGGTAGTAATTCAGGGTCACCATCAGTTACTCAATATTTCAACTCAAGCGGCGATGTGGGTAGCGGACACGACTTCCACACTTCACCAAGGTAAATTTGTATTTGTGAGATAAATCTATGGCATGTGTGTTATTTGTGTAAGAATATCAATTTCATACCTACATCAAAAGTTGATTGTTACATCATGATTGTTGTCAAAAGATGCTCAATGTTAAATGGAAATCTGGGTGTATTAACTGTTGTCTCTTGTCTGCTGAGTGGATGTCCTAGTTTTAGAGGAGGTACTGCCGAAATTTCTAGTAGTTTAGGTAACTTGCTAGTCATTACAAAGGAAGTAGATTACTTGTATGTAGAAATGAATATTTAATTAACTTTTCTTCTTGAGTCTGATGCCATGTTCTTTTGCTCTTCTGTAATTGTCATGTTTTGCATTTGTTCTTGTACCATGTTTTGCATGTTCTTTTACCATGTAATTGCCATGTTTCAAGTCTGTAATTGCCATGTTCTTTTGCTCTTGTAATTATCATGTGATTGCCATGTTCTTTTACCATGTAATTGCCTGCATGCGTATACTATCAGTATGTGCTTTCTCTATTGTAATAAATGAGCTGAGAAGATCTCTGAAATACAGAACAAGAGATTAAACCCATGTGCATAATTTGTTTTCAAATTATTTCTTTTGTTGTGGATACACTTTCAACATTTATAATCAAGCTCAAACGATATGTATGTATGGTATATGTAGATATCATCGGTTTTAATATTTCCTTTTGGCATATGATGATATGTAACACAACAAAATCCATGTGATGCATATAGTAAATTAACAGTTGTAAACATAGAAAACAATGTGCGTGCATGATATATGTATTTACCATCAATTGTTTTATTGTTCCTTGTGTTTTGCACAGTATATTTAGCACGATAACTGTCAGTTGTATATCTCAATTTATCTACATCATTATATCACCTTTGAATTAGTTTTGTACATGATGTTATATACGGTTATATGATCTCTTTATCAATATTACATCTTCATGTATTGCCAATTTGGGCTGTATTGTTATATCTTCAAACCACTTTTGCAATTACAAGCTTGCTTGCATAACTGATTTATATGTTCTTTTGCTCTTCTGTAATTTGAGTCTGATGCCATGTTATTTTACCATGTAATTGCCATGTTTTGCATTTGTTCTTTTACCGTGCTTGACTATTTTGCTGGTTGCAGGAGTTGATGTCCACAATATTGTGGACTAACGAAGCAATGTTGAAGTACATCAATTGAGCTCCAATAATGCATGTCGCTGTGTTGTGTTTTGAGGGAACTAAGTTTTTGATGCTTCACCATTGTTGTGTGAGGTGGATTTGTCAGGTGAATGTTTGAAATGAACTTGTGATGGAGACTTATGGATGTTATAATTTTCTATATTTTTTTTGGAATTTTTCTGTGAATTTTATGCATGCAACGAATGTTTGTGAAATCTGTGAATATGCGAATATGTGAACCTGTGAAATTTCTGTGATATGCTCAATGTTTTGTATTTTTTTTAAATTCGCCTCAGTATTTTCGTCGGCCCAAACCGATGAAATTAAGTCGACAAAATTGATCAAACAACGGTGATGACGTGGCCGTCATGTTTATTTTCGTCGGCCCAGGCCGACAAAAATATTTGTGCCATGTCAGCTGTGGGTGTCGACGACTGGTCACGGCCTGCATTTTCGTCGGCTGACTTGGCCGTCGAAAATACGGATATTTTCATCGGTTACCGTCGAAAATATGGCTATTTTCGTCAGGACATTTTCGTCGGCTTATTTTCGTCGGTTTGACGACGACAATAGCTTTTTTCGTCGGTTTTAACTTCATTTTCGTCGGTTTATGGCCGACGATAATATTCCTGTAGTGAGATGCATGATGATACTGTCAAGATAGTTACTTCAATAAGGTACTGCAAAACTTTGTTGATTTTACAATATAATTGTAGGAATGAATTGAAGCTAGTTGATTCAGAGAAAAAAACATATATTCATCTCGAAATTGCAATGCGGTACGCGAAGCGAAAGGAAAAGATTAAACTAGATAGCACTAGCCTTACCTGTCAATGCTAACATAATAGGCATCAAATATCTCTGCCACATGCCATCTTGGCACCACCCACATGCCCAACCCAACCAACGCTTTTATTTATACACCTCCTTGGCCTCTTGCATTTTCCCTGCGGACCCTGCCTGCTGCTCTCTCTCTCTCTCGCTCGCCAAGCTGTAGATCCAAGCTCTCCTCCACATCTCTCCCCCTCAGGTAGTGCAGATTTCTTCTTATCATCCTGCCAGTTCCTCTCAGATCCATCTCTTCTCCATTTCTCTCTCAAGAGTTAAGCACATGAAAAGGCCCACCTGCAGAGGCTCCATCGCAAGCCAAGAAACCACAGATCAACAAGGTACTTCCCTAGCTTGCATGCATAAGATGTTCCAAAATACTTAATTTTGAGACTAATTTGCGTGATTTTCATCACATCAACCATTCGTACTAAATTTTGAGAATATAGCCGCTACGCATTTTGAAATTAACCATCGAATTATGCGTACTATATATGCGTGTGTGTCAAGGTGATTAATTGAGACAGCAAATTAACAATTGGAGATGTACAGATTTTGATAACGTAACATATGCAACATGGCCATTAATTTACTCTCCCCTTCTCTTGTTTGCAGAAGAAAGCAGTAACATGGATGGCCAAGAAGTCGATGGCCACGGCGCAGCGGAGCGCGACGACGTCGTCGTGGGGGCGTACGACGAGGAGGAGGACGAGGAGCTAGCCGGCGGCGCCGGAGGGCTCGGGGAGAAGAAACGGCGACTGGCGGCGGAGCAGGTGCTCGCTCTGGAGCGGAGCTTCGAGGTGGACAACAAGTTGGACCTGGAGCGCAAGGCCCGCATCGCGCGTGACCTCGGCCTCCACCCGCGTCAGGTCGCGGTGTGGTTCCAGAACCGCCGGGCACGCTGGAAGACCAAGCAGATCGAGAGCGACTTCGCCGCCCTCCGCGCCCGCCACGATGCCCTCCGCCACGAGTGCGACTCCCTCCGCCGCGACAAGGACGCCCTAGCCGCCGAGGTACGCATCCTACATCTTGTTATTGTTGCACTAGCTACTCTCCATGTCCATGTCGCCTCCTTTTGATCAAATGAACAAGACGCCATGTCGAAGTTCGTGTCAGATAAAGGAGCTGAGGGAGAAGGTGGAGAAGCAGATAGCGATGAAGCTGGAGGCGGCCGCCGAGGAGCGGCCGTCGACGGTGGCGGTGGCGGTGGCAGCAGCAGCAGCCGCCGCCGCAGTCTACAAGGACAGGTCGACGGACAGCGACTCGAGCTCTGTGTTCAACGAGGAGGCGTCGCCGTACTCTGTCGCGGCCTTCGACCACCACCAGCCGAGCTTCACGGGTTTCACCTCGTTCTTGACCTCCTCCAGTGCGTTTAGCTCTTCTTTCCCTTGCTTGTACCATGGATCACATTTGGACCAGGAAGACGGACTCCTCAGCGCCGGTGCCGTCTTCTTCTCCGAGGACCAGGCCACCGGCCTCTCCTGGTACGGCAGCGAGGGTTGGTAGTATTGAGCTAGCTCTTGGTTTGGTTGATTGGTGACCACCATTCTTGTAAAATATGGCATTGTACATGCATGCATGGGGAAGTAACTATAGTCAAGTTTATAGTTTTTACCTCCGAGGGCACCAGGGCTGGCCCAAAGGCATGGGCAACGTACGGGTGCGACTGCCTAGGGCCCATGAGTGATAAGTCCTGACCAAGTATTGTCAAGTTTATATTTATGCGTCTTGCAGTCTCAGGAATTCAAGCTTAGGTCCGAAAAGCACAGGAGCCAATATATTCCGAAACAGGCCAATGTAAAAAGAAATAAAGTAAAAATTGCTAGTCGATTCTCTTTCTAAGATTCAGCTTTCCACTAATTTTCTAAATAATTATTTGCCTTTTTAAGATCTACAACATTTCCACAATTGTTTTATTCAAATTTTTAACAAAATCTTGCTACACGCTCTGGTTTCTATCAAATTAACCAAACCCGGAGTGCTTTTGTTCCTTATGCTCAAACCTATTCTTGTATTATTGTGTGGTAGGTGCGATAGATGGTCTCTCTTATCATATTTTTGTTAATGCGGTCTTCTATATTAAATTATAGTCCTTAATATTTTGTTGTATTATACTTTATTCGCTTATGGACTCGTTAGACTATCCAGGATAGCTTTTATAAGTAACTTGGGTTCTTTCCCATGTATTTAAAGAACATTTTGTTTCAACATTTTAAATACAAATTGTCACTGAATATTTGTTTGAACAAGGGCTCTTTGTTTCAATAATACCCTAAGGCATAGCATGCATGCAATCCGCATAAATTTAGGAGAAAGAGAGATTGAGGGAATGTTTGAGGGTGTAAATGTAAAAGGCCATCTGCGGCAGTAGAATTTGCGCTAGGTTAAAAGTTAAAAACCTAGTATGGTGTAAATCAGCTGCTATATAGAGGGAGGGAGGTGAAATTGTAAGGTGAGAGGAAAGTGACTAAGCTATGCTATAGCATATTTGTACCTAGGGTTTGATCATACACTAGTATAGAAAACCTTATTGCAGACAGTTCACAAACGTTATCACAGACGGTTCCTATTAGGAACCATCTGTGATGATCTTCATCACAGATGGTTCCAATTAATGTCATCATATGCATAATTCAGCACTACATAATATATGATACATCGTCTAGGTCTCTAAATTTACCATGTCATGGATGTTCCAAATTTAGATAAGTCTCTAAATTTACCATGATATGGATACTACAAATTTTAACTAAGTCTCCAAATTTAGACGGGCTTGGATTTAACTTCCTGAGAGGTCACCCATCCTACTACTACTCTCACCCAAACACACTTAACTTCGGAGTTCTTATAGGATCCAGTACTTTAGTGCTGGTATGATCGCATGCGACATGTAACACGTCCCTCTCCCCTTAACCCCACAGAGTACCCAAACACCGATTTTTAATGTTATCATACTCCAAACATGGTTTGAGCTATATTTTAGTGTTGTCTCATACTCAGAAACAGATACAAAACTTCGGAGGCCGTTTTGAGTCCTTAAACGATGTTTTTTTAATTCTATCGCCGCGCTCGCACTCACGCAAATCACCATTTTCGGATGAAACTTCTCGTTAGTTTTCCAACGAGCCAAAGAACGCCCCGGTCGAAGTTACGAGTTAAAAGTTATGGCCGTTTTACCAATGCAGATAATAGGACTACTATTTGTGTCGGTTTTTGGATAGACCCAACACAAAAAATTGGACTATTTGCATCGATTCCAATACAAATGTATTTGTATCATTTTTAATTGAAACCGACACAAATAATGTATTATTTGTATTTGTATCATTTGTGTCGGTTTTTAGATATCACAAGCGGTTTCTAAATAGAACCATCTGTGATGTTGTCACTAACGGTTGCACTATAGAATCGTCTGTAATGTTTCTCATCATAGACTGTTTATCACAACTGTTTGTGATGAAACGTCTAATATATATAAGCTTTTCTGTAGTAGTGATAGGATGTGCTCCTTTTAACAACAATGGCAGGAAGCTAACCAGCTAGAATTAGTGATGCATGCATGATGGTGACGAGTGGATTTGTTTAACCATGGCACAAAATTAAGGAAAAAGTCTATGCTTGATTGGTGAGAAGGGAGGAGAATGTGCTCACTTTGATGTTGCACGGCATGCAATATTGTAATGCTCCGGCGAAGACCAGCAAATGCTATAATATGTACGTATACAGGACTATAAAAGATACCAAATGCGGGCCCTTCTAGATGCATCTTGGAAAGTGATACGCACAATGAGCTGAGCCAATGGATGAATTGGCCCTCATTTCATATATTTTAATGTACGTATTGGATGATCTTGACATCATCTGTTTAATTTTGTGTTGTAGAATGCGGGAGCCAGCTAGCAATCGAGTTTGTTAATTTGGTGTATCATCTCTGAGCAGATCAAAGTGTACATTAAAGTGGACAAATTAAGAAATGTCTATATATGCTGCTATACTGATCATTTGTCGTACAAATTTCATGCACTTGCACTACTATAGAGAAGCACATTAGTGACGGTTCTAAACTCACATCAGTGGCGGTTTTGAACCGCCACTGATAATCGGCGATTGTCATTGGCGGTTTTAGAACCGCCACATATATGATTATCAGTGACGGTTTGTGAGCAAAACCGCCACTGATAATTCCATTATCAGTGGCGGTTTTATCCACAAACCGCCACAGATAAGGCAATACCAGTGGCGGTTTGTAGGTAAAACCGCCACTGGTATTGCCTTATCTGTGGCGGTTTGTGGATAAAACCGCCACTGGTATTGCCTTATCTGTGGCGGTTTTAAAAGTAAAACCGGCACTGGTATTATTATCAGTGGCGGTTTGTGGATAAAACCGCCACTGATAATCCCCATCCACAGTATAAAAAATACGTAATTCTGGCTAGCCTCAGGAATTGCTAGCCATGCCCTCTGAAACAAGATACAGAAAGAAGCTATCATCTATCCATCCATTTCTCCATTACACAGGAATTACAAAATAACCACAAGAAGCTATCGTATGTCCATCCATTTCTCCATTACACAAGAATTGTATATACATGCCGAAGGACAAAGCTTGTATAAAGCTTGGAAATAATCGCTTATATAAATTTATTCTACATTTCATAGTAAACCACAAGATGATACATTTCTGTATTAACTCAACTGCATGCTCATATAACGCTTGGAAATAATCGCTTGTATACGCATTCTTTATAGGGCTCCCATACCATCCAGTTGACAATTTCCTGAATGTGGTCTATATATTCTTTCTTTTCAGCTTCTGGATTTGTGTCATCAAACCTGTAGTTCAGATATATATATATATATATATATATATATCAGTCTATATTGTCATGAGCAACAATGCAAAAACCCTGAAGCATCAACAAATTCAAGTTCTGTAGCCACGTATAGACCAAGCAAAAGTGCAAAACAAATCGGAAGTCTCAATTAAAAAGGGAAATGTAGAATAAATAGATGTATAGCCTAAGACAAGGTACGTAAATTCAAACACCCTTGTGCCTACAATATATCATCTATACAGAAATGAGTAGATAAAACAAATTAGATGAAAGGGAAGCTTCTATTCATATCTGATACAAAAATACCCTTAAAGTAGCGTTGACATGACAACAATGCTTATAAGAATGGTAAGTTGGCAGGAGTAAACTGTTCAAAATGAAAATCTTATTACCTAAGGTAACAATGACCATTTCGCTCTTTAGCCAGTCCAAAATCAATAAACATAGCCTGCATAAGACGAAGAATGTAAGCATAATCTTCAAAGTACATAAAAGTGGTATATATGGAAGTGTATTTCATGGAGAAGATTATCAAAACCTTGGCATGACGAATATGAAGATATCCATTAGGTTATGGAGGGAAACGAGTCAAGGTACTTCCAAGAATATTTCTGTATGGACCTAGCTCATTAAAGGAAATCAAGACCACTTAAGTTAATTTGTTACACTTGACAACCAACCAAAGAACCAATCAAGGTACTTCCAAGAATAATAACCATAATTTATGGATATCAGAGAACAGTAGAGTGCAAAATCCTAAAACAGCAATTCGATTAGTGGCCAGTTAACTTGACTTCCATTAAATGAATATTCCCATGATGCAAAGCAGTATAAAACCTCTTACAAAAGGTGCACATTTGATTTTACTGCATCGTAACCACATTTACAGACTTTAGATCTACTAACGAACCAACTACTTCCTAAGCTACAAGCCTACGAGCCTTCAGAGTTGTTTGGAGGCGAAGGACGTGTAAGAAGAGTATGGATCACTGGATCGTTGTTGTCTTCATCATAAAACTCTCCCTTTTTGTTGATGACTTCCTTCATGATGAAGTAGGCGAGCTGTCCCTGAATGGCTTGGATTTCAAGAGGAAGCAGTCCTGCCGTAGGCAATTTGAGGCGCTAAAAGTAGGAAAAATAAATCTCAGAGTTTATGTATAGAAATTGAATGGTGCGAATAAATGTGTAAAGTTAACATGACAAACCTCTACATCATTGTCTACTATTGTAGAACCTAAGATTTCGCGCATGTATTGGCAATACCTAAGTACCCACACAAATTTGTGCCTCGCGGCTGCTTGTGGCACTGCAAAAATTGAATAAACTAAGATGTCATGGAAGGAATTATTTACTATGAAATGCGATATAAGAATATTGCCTGCGTGCGTACCGGAAATTTAGTACGGACTGAAAGGGATTTCTGGAAGGGGCGGTATCTCAAGCTTTTTGTACAATATCTTTTGAACGCCTCATTCATTAGACTTAACAGCTCTTCGTAGTCTTTTTTATCTTTGTCCAGCGGGTCCATGATCAGCATCTTGCTCTTTTCTGGAGTAATTACTACGAGAATCCAGTGGAACCTACATACGCATGTGTGATGCTATAGTCATTACTCCTAGGATAAGAGTAATGAACGAATTCAATGAATAATTTAACTAGCCAACGAGAAACTTACTTAAAATTGTATGGAAGAAGTATGAACTCCTTGTCTTGTAGTTTTAGCAACGCCTTGTATACGTATTCCTCGACCTCCTTTGGTGCTCTTGTGATTTCGGTCTGGCAGACCGTTCCCGGGTCGAGGAATCCCACTGGCCCCTTGGTTCTTCTCAGTTCAATCATCTCGTATCTAGATAAGGAAAAAGTAAGATATGACATTTATCGGTATTACTTGAATGTAAACCATTATTTATATATTAGCCACCTACAGTACTAGGGATGGCAACGGGGGCATTCCCCGCCGGGGAGTGCCTCCTCATCCCTGTCCCTGCGACATGAAATTTTCCCCGTTCCCCGTCTCGGGGGAGAAAATCCCCCCGTCCCCATCCCCGTTCGGGTATCGGGGCCCCGTCGGGGACCAATCCCCGCGAAAAGTTCACACAAGAGAAGAGCTCTTATAGCCATTTTAACTCTAAAATTATATCAACAGGCAAGGAAAAAAAGAATGCATGCATTCATTGAAAATTATGTTGTCCCGTTTATGAAAATGTGATTATGATGGGCTAGAGAATATGTTTGCAATCTAACAATCAAATTGGACTAAACTAAATTCGGGTCCCCAACCGGGTCCTCAGCGGGAAAGAAATTTCGTCCCCTCCCCTCGCCATCCCCGATGGGGGAATCATTTTCCCCGTTTTCATCCCCGCGGGGGACGATTTCTTCCCATACCCGTCCCCTAATAGAGGAATTCCCCGCTGGGGATCGGGGAACGGGCCCCCATTGCCACCCCTATACAGTACCCAGCATCTCAAAAAACGCACGTCGAGGGCGTCGTGATAGAACAAGTTGTGCAAGTTATCGAATTCTATCAGGAAGTAGCCAGTGTCCTCATGGTGAAAATGTTCCTCCTGGAAAATGGCAGTGATCACCTTCGGGAGTACATCTTGGTTGGATCACTCCATGTACCAGTTATGTAATCGCTGCATCATGAGTGTTAGACTATTAAACTTCGATTCGGTGACTAATGGCTTTCCAATCTCGAATTTCAGCCTTTCTTGATTATCTTGTCCTTTAGATTTCGCCTTGCCCTTTCTTTTTCCTATGATAACATCATACTCTGTTCTGGCTTCGCCTGATCTAACTGATATGGCTTGTCTAATGTGCCATTTCTTTGGATCAGGTGTTGTAAGTTCATCCTTTGAAGTGGTCACACTAAGCATTTCATGTTGAGGTGCTGGTGACGAATGGGCTCCTAGAATAGGCTCCTTTGAAGTGGGCGAACTAGCCATTTGACGCTCAGGTGTTGGTGATGAGTGGGCAAGTTCTACTGCATGAGAGTCTGGCACTATATGGTTCAAAATGATGTCACGCTTACGCCACTGGATGAATGTGTGAACGGCACTTCCTAGAGTTGTAACCTCATCATTACAGGGCATTTCCAGCCCGATGTCAGCAAACTATGGATGCACTGTGTTCACCTGGACCTTTGCATAACCTGGAGCTATCGGAGAGTTGTGCAAAACATCCCCTTGTTGGAATGGATAAGCTATCCCTGTAGCAGCCTGTAAAAATATGTTCATGACAGGTACATTGAGCTGGCAGGGTGTGGGGTCTTGTATGTCGTCCACAGGATAATGGGTGTTATCCTGTTGTTCCAATGGTGTGGACGCGCAACTGCTACAGCGATTCGTAGGGCTGGCGAGAATAGTGTTGTGTCCTTGCGATTGGCTCATGGCTTCTTGTACTTTCTGTTGAACTTGTTGTTCAATGGTGATTTGTAATTCCCGAAGCATCTTTTCCTTCATCTGCTCCAAATCCTGTTCCGCACGCTCTTCTTTGGCTCTCTTGCGACTCCTATAAGAGTCTCCGTGCTCTGGGAAACCTACCTTCCAGGGAACCTTAACTCCAACACCTCGTGTCCGACCAGGGTGCTCTTTGTTTCCCAAGGCCGCTGTTAGTTCGTCCTTCTCCCTTTCAGCGTGAAAATTTCCCTGGGTGGACTCGACGTGCAGCTCCTGAATTCGTTGGGAGATTGCCTGATCATTGCTACTTTTGAATGATAAGCCCCCATCAGACATGATAGATGCCCTTGCTAGCACATAATGCTTAACGCGATCCGGTAGTCCGGCCAAGGGACTTGTGCCAGTCGATCGGACTGCATCTAATTCTTGCCTCTCCCACTGAGGAATTTTACCCGCGTAGCCACTCGTGCCTAGTCTGTGGGGGTGAGTGTTCCTCCTTGCGATTTGTCGGTGGTCCTCACTAGATTTCATTGCTGTTTCATCTTGCTTCATCGCAACAAATTCGTCCCAATATGGCTCTACTTTAGGATAATCTCCGATGGCTGACCGATTTTTCATCACATAGTTTGTATTTAGCCTGGACTTGAAGTTCCTCCATGCGACATCCATGGTAATCAACGCATTTCGACGCACGAGCTCTTCGGCATCTTTGGGGAATTCAAAAGATTCTTTCAGCTCCGTCCATAGATCGATTTTTGTGGCTCCGGGCACTTTGTGCCAATCCAAATAGGTGATTGGAACTTTATCCCTTACGATGTAACCGCATGTTGACCTATATTTCGATGCTATTTTTTTCGGTGAAAGAGGGACTCCAGCATCTGAGACCCTTGTTATGGTATGTCGGCCTTCAGGCTTCTTAGTTTTCCCTCGGCCTCGACGTCTTGCAACAGGAGCATCAGCATCTCCGGCAGCGGGGGAGGCCTCGGCATCTGGGGTGGTTGTAACACCCCGGCATTTAATATGCCTGAATGCTACCAAACATAAGCTAAACAACATCTAAATACCACATTTAAACATAAATTCCAGCAAAGTCGCTGTCGACGATCGGTTTCGCCGGCAATAAGATTTGTGATTCTAGGGGATTTGTGCGGGATCTGAGCTTGATGGCAACACAGGATGCGAGGGCAATCTGTTTTAGACAGGTTCGGGCTCTCTCGGAGGAGATAATACCCTAGTCCTGTGTTCTTGGATATATATGAGCTTCCTCCTTTTTCTTGTTTCTCCCTCCTCCCCTTATATACTGGGGGAAGGGTACATGACAGATGGGCGCCACCGGGCCCTCCACATGGTGACCTCACCAACACATATTTTGTCTTCGTCGGCTATGGCGCAATACGTCTTAGAGAGGTGGCTGTGCTTTCCCTGACCCACGCTTTGCCGCCTGTCGAGGTTCCAAAGATCTGCAGCTCATGCGAGTGTCAGGCTGCATGCTTCGTTTTTGGCGGGTTGTTTGGGCGTGGCGCGAAGCTTCCCCGAAGGATCGGGAGTTGCCTTGGGGAACAAGTCGAAAACCTCCTCCGGGCCAGTCGTGGTGCTTCTGGGCTTTGGGCCTACTACTCCGCCCGTCTAGCCCAGTCAGGTGTAGGCCCCACTTGCGGGACCCCTGTCTCAGACATCCCACAGTCGCACATGCTAAAAACCGAGATTTCGGCAGCATCTCCTTTGTTTTAACATGGTTTGAAGGAGCAACAACAGTATAGCACTATGGAATATGAGAGACAACTAAAAACAGCAATAATTAACGACTTAGCAACAATGTAAGTCTACTTCCAAATATATAATGTCTCCAAGAGTCAAACGAACGAAAAGATTCTCATTTAGCAAAGCTAAGCCTTAAGGCAATGATCATCACACGCAATTTATTATCAACACTAATTGAATGACTTGTGAAATCAAAAGAGTGAAGCTACGTGTGGAAGTGTGACTATTTCCCTTCCCCGCATGCTGGATTCATGGTACCTAAAAGAAAACAACATAAACACAAGCGTGAGTTCATCACTCAGCAAGCATATAACATGGCAATAATGTCTCACATCATGTATATCATCTCATTCATGAACACATAACATTATCATCATCATTACATATGCAATGCAATACAATGCTCATGTCTCCTTGGAAACTCATACCGGTATGGTTGAGTACACACCCGTCGGTGTGCACCCTCTCCCCCCTTCCATCCCGAAGATGGAGGGTGCCTACTCCTCGCTTCCAAACACCACGTGGATGGAATCACGATGTAGGACTTACTCAATGGCTCTCCGGATTAGTCATAACTTTCTCACCGACCTTCCCCGGACTAGTTATGACTTTCTCACCGCCCGGGCCATGTAACATGCCATGTATGCAATTATGCCAACATCATATTTAACTCGTATATTAACACGTGGCATCATAACATAATAAACATGCTTATCATATCATTGGCAATCATTAAAGCATGGCAAGTGATCATATATCATGTAGTCAATTCCATCTATTCTCAACAAGCAACCTACAAATCGGTATCCATTACAACACACTTGCCTCAACCACGGGCAACGGATTGGCGAGAAGTAGAAGGCACTCCCGGGGTGTCACCACCTGCACATAGGTATCACACACTCACAATCATGTCCACAAAATAGTACGCAAACCCTCATCTACCCCGACATTACCAACTACTCGCAAAACCTAAAAACAGAGGTTCTGTCCCGTCGGGACAGCAGCCTTCCAAAAGGCATAACTCGGGTTCTAAGACTCCGAATCAATTAAACGAGTACATCCTCGCGTAGCTTAGGAAATTTCCCAACTTTTTCTAGGTATATGTAAAGACTGATTCGGAATATAAAGTTGTTTAATCTACAAAATACCGTGATCTGTTCCAATCACGTCACAGATTTTAACACGCTCGGTAAAAAAGCCATAACTTTCAAACGGCTGGGCGGAATTTAAATTTCTTTATATCCACGGAAATATAACAAAATTATCTATAACTTCTTCAACATCTGTACAACCAGATTCCGATTCTAATGTGGCGAAAAACCGAACCCTATATCGACTGCTCATGCTGCCCGAAACAGAGAACGTGGCAACTTCTAGATCTAATCCAATCTACTCAATTCCAGTACCACCAATTGATCTAAAAACTTGATAAACACTCTTAGAACAGTACCTAGACCAACCCCAAGAATTCCCATGGCCATACCTTTGCCCAACGCACGAAAACCCAATAGATCTCCTCCCGGTTCACGCGATCTCCTTCCTCGCTCCAATCCCGCCGGATCTCCTCGTCGCGGAGCGCTCCAACGGATGGATCTTTGAGGTGTGGAGGTGGAGAACTCCCTTAGGGACAGCAAGGGAGGAGGAGAGGTGGTGGAGAGGTGGTGGAGCAATGGGGGAGGTGGAGGCGCCACAAGGAGGAGGTGGGGAGGTGTGGGGGGCGGCTAGGACTTGTGGGGGCGCAAGGGCAGGGGGTGAACGCCTAAAGGGGCTGGGGGAGGCCCCCAACCAGGTCTCCTACTCCTATTAGGACTCAAACTCCATCCCACCAAAGCCCACGACCCTTTCCTTTAGGCCCAAACTCCCCCGGAAAGGCCTAAAACCCCGGAAACGCTATTAAGCCTCCTATCATATGGTTTTAACCTCCAATACCATATTTCATAAATTTTTTGACCTTAACATTCACATTAAATAATCTCACACCATTCCGTAGTGTCACAGTGGTTCGATGGATATTAAGGTATCTGCTTGGGCTTGAGTTCGGGGACGGGTCGGAAGCATCCTCCAACCCAGGCTGGGGCTCAGACTCCATAAGAACTACAATTCGAAAGTAAACATAATTTAAGGAATTACGGAAATATCTAAAAATGGATGAATTGAAGGAAGTTTAAGGAAATATCAAAACTTGTTGTCTGATAGTTCTAGGAAGCAATCAATTTCTGGAAGTGGTCCATAGTTTTGTTTTTAAAGAAGAGAGAAGATGTCAGATTACTTTGAGAATATCATAGCAAATTAATGAGAATGTAGGTTAATTGATTGATAATGCTCTCAGGCACTTGGTGTAGGAATGATAGAGACTAGCTCTTACCTCATGTACACTTGGGTCAAGTTTATCTCATTTGAACTAAACAATTAACTATGTAAAGAAGGCCTTGAATCCTTACCTCCAGAAATATCATGCAGTTTAAGGTATTATTTAATCAATTTCACTGTTCTTATGATCATACCATTGGAATAATACTTATATACATATTGTAGGTTATTTAATATACCGAACCAACATATATAGCAATGCATGTTGGCAAATAAAGTAACACATACATTAAGCAAAAGAGGACAACTACAGGTAAAGAATAATGAAGAAGCTTTGCAACAGTCATCTGAAGTGGTCAATTTTTAGCATGTACGTCTACTGATTCAAGGCCTAATTCACAACCTTAATTGTCTAATTCATCATTTGACCCAATTTGCATCATCGAGCAATAAAATTTGTAGCAAAAGAAAACGATGAAGCATTGACATGTATATTGACCATTAGAATAATGCACACTTTGTCATGTGATGATAGAAGATGGTAAAATGATGGCAGGATGACATACGAATGTTAACAGAAGTTGTTGCTGCACAAATGACAGCATCAAATTTTCCGAAACAGGAACCAGGGAATGACAAATGATGTACGTGGTGGCACACCACATAAGTTACAGCATATCTTTATTGCTTATCAATAGTTAGTCTATAACATAGATGAGAAGAGTCTAGTAGAAGCATCATTTACAGTAAGCAAAAGGTAATAATGCTATTTTTCGAACAACAATAACATAGGCATAAATATTTTTCAAACAATAATAACACGTGATTGCTTGATAGGCATCACCAATCAAACACATTGCAAACAACATTTGAACTGTAATTTGAGCTGTCACACTAAGCTTTGCAAACGCATTGCATAAATATCTGTAGAAAATAATGCACTTGTGATCATCCCTATACAACCAAAAACCGTGACTTCTTAACCTCAAAATGCAACACAATCATTTTCATTGATTCAACACAGCGAACGCGCATACAATCATTTGGCTTTGCATTAACAATTTGACAGTCCGCACTTCATCAATCATAGTAGGCTCAAGATCATCAAATCAGTCTAGAATATAATATACAACAGTGTAGATCTAACTAGATCAGTTTCTAACAAATACAGTTGGTGTAGCGAACAGATTGAGCAAACCATTCGTAATAACTAAAATGAGCAGCAAGCTTCAGCAGAAAATAAGCTCCTACACCCAGGACAATCGAAAATAGAGATATCCAACAGTACCCTAATCCACCAAAAGAAGCCAAAATCACCTAGAAGTGCAACAGGACCACGCAGAACCACATACTACTCAAACCATGCAGCATCTAAACAGGTTTAATTCAAAATTCTGTACAAGATTTACAAATGCCACATACAAATTGGCCGACAAAGGGCTGACGGGGACATACCAAATTGGCCAGGGACGGGGACGGGGGCATACCAAATTGGTCGACGAAGACGAAGACAGGGACGGGGACATACCAAATTGGCCGATGAAGACGAGGATGGGGGCGGCGCCGACGAGGACGGAGGCGACGCCGAGCTGGGACGGAGGCGGCGACGGGGATGGGGGCGCCGAGCGGGGGCGTCGACGGGGACGGGGGCGCCGACGGGGATGGGAGGGCATCGGGAGGAGAAGCACCGTGAGGGAGAACAGCACTCTGGGGTTAGGGACTTAGGGTTAAAGAGAAGCCGCGTGAGGAAGAACAGCACTGTGGGGTTTATATGGGGGACGTATCAGTGGCGGTTTTTAATAACAACCGCCACAGATACTCCTTATCAGTGGCGGTTGTTCTTGAAAACCGCCACGGATACTCATTTTTAGTGGCGGTTGTTCTTAAAAACCGCCACAGATACTCATTTTCAGTGGCGGTTGTTCTTAAAAACCGCCACTGATACTCATTTTCAGATTTCCTTTCAATATAAAGCCATCATATTTATTAACTTGTAATTATTCATAATTAATTTATCTGTGGTAAATAATTATCCATGTATGCCTATCATATATATTAACTAGTAATTATTTATAATAAATTTAGCTATGATGAATAAATATATATTCGTACTAAATTTACTAATTGCTAATGGATGATGTGTTTACTTATTTCACATGTGAAAATAAAAGAGTATTTTTTACCAAAAATTGCCATTACTTCACATAATACATTTTTTTGACATTACATTTCTATTACCCCACGTAAATACACACATTTTGCCATTACTCCTAGCTAATTATTTTCTTTCACAATTTGCCCTTCCTCATGATCATCGCGATGATAGGTGGCTTCCTGAGTGGTTTCTTCCTGGAGCCTGATGCTGCCATCTACGAAAGGAGGCAACTCATCAAAATAGTTGTACTCTTCCTCGTCCATGACATTCTCAACTCCGACGATCCTTCGTTTTCCTTGAAGAACTACATGACGCTTCTTATCTGCCGGGTCGATTAGATAGAAGACTTGTGCTACTTGCTTCGCAAGAACGAATGGTTCATCTCTATATCCGACTTGCTCGATGTCCACAGTACTGAAGCCGTATTTGTCCACTTTGACACCCTTTGTGAGTTGGACCCAACGACACCGAAACACCGGGATCTTGAAAATGCAGTAGTCGAGCTCCCAAATCTCCTCTATGACCCCATAGAAGCTGCTCTTCTTGCTGCCTGTGTTGTCGTAGGCATCTATACGGACACCACTGTTTTGGTAAGTACTTTTGCTATCTTGAGCTCTCGAGTAAAATGTATATCCATTTATGTCGTATCCTTGCCATGTCACGATTGTACCTGATGGACTTTTTGCCAACCACCTCAACGTAACACTCGTTTCTTCACCAGACATGTGCTCCTTGAACCAATGATTGAACACACGATTGTGCTCTTTTGTTATCCAAACCTCTAATCGTCCACGATTTTCCCTCCACAGCTTATCCTTGTGCATGTCCATATATGGGGACACCTCGACTGACTATTGCAAGACTGTGAAATGAGCTTTTTCGAATAAAAAAACGATCATAAGAATTTGTGGATTTCTTTTCTATTACTCCTTTCCCAGCTAGCCTCCCCTCATGGCGTGATACAGGCACTCCTACCGGTTCAACCTCGTGCATGTAATCGACGCAGAACTCAATAACCTCCTCAGTTGCATAACCTTCTACAATGGAACCTTCCGGCCGCGATCGATTACGCACATATTTCTTCAGAACACGCATGTACCTTTCGAATGGGTACATCTGATGCAGGAATACTGGGCCACAAATATTTATCTCATTCACAACGTGAACAATGAGATGGACCATGATATCGAAAAATGATGGAGGAAAATACATCTCTAGCTGACACAGAGTCTTGACCACATCAGCCTGCAGTTCATAAAGTCCAACGGGATCGATGACCTTCTGTGAAATCGTGTTAAATAACAAACACAACCTCATGATTGCCTCTCGAACCTTGTCAGGCAAAATACCTCTAATTGCAACAGGGAGCATTTGTGTCATCATCACATGACAATCATGAGACTTCATGCCAGTTAACTTCAAATCTTTCATCGATACAAGTTTCTTGATGTTTGCGGAGTAACCCGACGGAACTTTCACACCATGCAAGCACTTGCAGAGGTCTGTTTTCTCTTTCTTGGACAGAGTGTAGCATGCTGGGGGAAGGTAAAGTCGGCCTTTCCCGGTGTCTTGAGGATGTAGCTCGGCTCTGATCTTCATATCTTCCAGATCCCGACGGGCCTTCAGTCCATCCTTTGTTTTGCTAGGAATATTTAGTAAAAGACCAAGCATGCTATCACATACATTCTTCTCTACATGCATGACATCGATGCAATGTCGAACCTCTAAGTCCTTCCAATAGGGCAAGTCCCAAAATATGGATCTCTTCTTCCACGTGGTTTTCTCAGTACGGGACCTTGATGTACCCCCCTTTCCAAGAACAACATTGATATCCTTAACCATATCATATACCTCTTCCCCAATAAGAGGCCTTGTAGCTGAACCGTCCTCCTTTGTACAGTCGAATTGCTTTCTCATATTGCGGTACGGGTGATTCCTTCGAAGGAACCGACGGTGGCGCATGTAGACTGTTTTCCTCGAGTTGTTAAGCCACACACTACTAGTTTCATCCATGCATTGGGGGCAGGCTTTAGCTCCTTTTATAGTACGGCCGGACAGGTTACCCAGGGCTGGCAAATCATTGATGGTGCAGAACAACAATGCGCGTAGCGTGAAGTACTCCCATTTGTACTCATCCCATACCTGTACACCTTCATTCCACAGTAGCACAAGATCTTCCACCAATGGTTGTAGGTATACATCAATATCATTGCCAGGCTGTCTCGGCCCTTGGATAAGTAGTGACATCATAATGTACTTTCGCTTCATACACAACCAAGGAGGAAGGTTGTAGATACAGAGAGTCACAGGCAAAGTGCTATGAATGCTGCTCATGTTACTGTAACACCCCAGCATTTAATATGCCCGAATGCTACCAAACATAAGCTAAACAACATCTAAATACTATAATTAAACATAAATTCCAGCAAAGGCGCACATGCTAAAAACCGAGATTTCGGCAGCATCTCCTTTGTTTTAACATGAATTGAAGCAACAACAATAATAACATGTCAATGTGGCATAACGAACGATAGCAATAACATGATCAAACGGAAAAACAGCCACCACACCACTAAGGATATAAATTCTATGCATCACATGACAAATATGGACTAATCAATTACTCATAACGACCAACGAATCATCGAAACCATAGTTTAGTTCAATGAATTAACCATAACCATAAGGGAAGGAACATGTCATTGTTTAAATGTGTGATGCTAAGTGATGACGTGTGACTAGCTCCCTTTCTCGCATGTCGGATTCATGGTACCTAAAAGAAAACAACATAAACACAAGCGTGAGTTCATCACTCAGCAAGTATATTGCAATGGTACAAACATAAACAATTACATAGCAATAATATCTCACATCATGTAAACCATCTCATTCATGGCCACATATTATCATCATCATCATCAATATGTATGAAGTGCAATGCGATGCTCATGTCTCCTTGGAAACTCATACCGGTATGGTTGAGTACACACCCGTCGGTGTGCACCCTCTCCCCCCTTCCATCCCGAAGATGGAGGGTGCCTACTTCTCGCTTCCGTCCACCGCGGTGAATGGAATCACGATGTAGGACTTACTCATTGGCTCTCCGGAATAGTCATAACTTTCTCACCGACCTTCCCCGGATTAGTTATGACTTTCGCACCGCCCGGGCCATGTATCATGCCATGTCACGTATGCAAATATGCCAACATCATAATCACTCTTACATTAACACATGGCATCATAACATAGTAAGCATATTCATCATATCATTGGCAATCATTAAAGCATGGCATGTGATCATATCATATCCAATTTCATCTATTCTCAACAAGCAACCTACAAACCGCTATCCATTACAATACACTTGCCTCAACCACAAGCAACGGATTGGCGGGAAGTAGAAGGCACTCCCGAGGTCGCACCACCTGCACATAGGTACCACACACTCACAATCATGTCCACAAAACAGTACGCAAATCCCCATCTACCCCGACATTGCCAACTACTCGCAAAACCCAAAAACAGCGGTTCTGTCCCGTCGGGACAGCAGCCTTCCGAAAAGCATAACTCGGGTTCTAAAACTCCAAATCAATTAAACGAGTACATCCTCGCATATCTTAGGAAATTTTTCAACTTTTTCTAGGTATAAGGAAAGACTGATTCGGACTCTAAAGTTGTTTAATCTACAAAATACCGTGATCTGTTCCAATCACGTCACAGATTTTAACACGCTCGGTAAAACAGCCATAACTTTCAAACGGCTGATCGGAATTTAACGTTCTTTATATCCACGGAAAGATAATGAAATTATCTACAACTTCTTCAACATCCGTACGACTAAATTCGGATTCTAAATTGGCGAAAGACCGAACCCTAGGTCGACTGCTCATGCTGTCCGAAACAGAGAACGTGACCAACTCAAGAATCCATCTAATCTAATCAAATCCAGCACCACCAATTGATCTAAAAACTTGATAAACACCCTTAGAACAGTACCTCGACCAACCCCAAGGATTCCCATGGCCATACCTTTGCCCAACGCACGAAATCTGAATGGATGTCCTCCCGGTTCGCTCCTCGTTCCTCGCTCCTCGCTCCTTGCTCCTCGCTCCAATGGATGGATCCTAGAGGTGCAGGGGGTGGGGAGGCCACCCTAGGGCAGCAAGGGGGTGGAGGAGAGGTGGTGGAGAGGTGGGGAGCAAAGGGGAGCAATGGGGGAGGTGGAGGCGCATGCAAGGGAGAGGGGGATGTGGGGGTGGCGGCTAGGGCAAGGAGGGAGAGGTGGGGGCGCCCAAGGGGCAGGGTGTGGGGTGCAAGGGGGTAGGGGGGAGGCCTTTTACCAGCCCCCCATACCTGTTCCTAATCCTAAATGGATTCCCACTCCATCCCACAAAGCCCACAACCCCCTCTTTTAGGCCCAAACACCCCCGGGAAGGCCCAAAACCCCGAAAACGGCCTGGAAACGCTATTAACCTCCATACCCTATGGTTTTAACCTTAATTCCACATCTCATAATGTTTTTGACCTCATCATGCACCATTTATAAGGTTCCGACACTCCGTGGTGACACATCACTTCATAAGGCCCAAAAACGCGAGTAAACCTCAAGCCGAAAGGTTTTATTCTGTAATTTCACATTTTATAATGTCACACCATACCGTAGTGTCATAGTTACTGAAAGGATTCATTCCATCCGTACTCAACCCAAACCTTATATTCCTCAGCTCATTTCTGAAGTTCTCCCTAAAGAGCCTATCGATGGTTCTCCTTTGAGGCGAGAATCGTAGGGTGTCTCAGCTTTCCATCCCTCTTTCGCTCTTCTGAGTGCCATCGCATCAGCTTGGCATGCTTTTTATTTGCAAATAAATGCTTTAGACGAGATATTACTGGCAAATACCACACCACTTTAGCGGGAGCTCCATTCTTCACCTCTATGCCTTCGCTGTTCTCGCTCTTACGCTTGTATCGCGATGCTTTGCACACCGGACATACATGCATGTCTGCATAGTCTTTATGATAGAGTATACAGTCATTTGGACACGCGTGTATTCTTTCTACCTCCAATCCCAAGGGACATACAACCTTCTTGGCAAAATACGTGGTCTTAGGCAACAGGTTGCCCTCTGGAAGCATGTCCGCTAAGAGACATAGCAACGCTGTGAAACTCTTGTCAAACCAACCATTACTTGCCTTTAATTTCAGTAGTGAAAGCACGGTGTGCAACTTTGTGTATTCCTCCTTGCAACCCGGGAACAAAGGTTTCTCTGAGTCCTCCATCAAACCCTTGAACTGATTAAACTCTCTCTGACTACTTTAGTTTCCTTATGTATCGCGCAACATTTGAGCCAGATTATTGTCATCATCAACGACCAACCTATCCTCATCGGATCCATACCCGATGTCAGCTACCATATTGTTGGCTCCGTCGTCGTCGACATTATCACATTGAAGTATGATCTCCTCTTCACCGTGCCTTGTCCAACATGTATAGCTAGGTACAAAGCCCCTCCGAATCAAGTTCAAGTGGATTTGGTCTTTGTCCGAAAACATCTTCTCATTCTTGCAATCAATGCATGGACAATGCATGTACTCCGTCTTCTTTTGCAATTTGTTCTCCTCGGCTGCTCTTAGAAAAGCAGATATGCCGTCCATGTATTCTAGGTTGTAACGGTTCGCATTGTACATCCATATCCGGTGCATCTACAATTAATTAATGTAACAATTATTAATATGCAATAATCTTAATTACATAAATCATTAATCCTATATCCACTGATAAAGCCATCATGATCACCCATCTACCATATTAACTAAAATTTAATATTTGTTACTATCCAATAACCTACATATAAATATCCAATATCCACTGATAGAGCAAGATAGTAAATTCATCATCTACATATAAATTAATCTACAAAATGCTAGGTTAATAAAAACAAATTAAATATTAATTTTGCATTTGAAGAGAGTAGAACCTTAATTAAACCATCACTGATAAAAGTGAGCTAACAATACCCACTAATGGAGAGCAAGATGTATATGCACGCACTAACGGTAAGAAAATTAATGGTAATTAGAAACAAATCTGAAGTACTATACATAGCCAAAATTAAATTTATCCTCTCAAGTAGCAACAGAATTCATCATCTCAAAATGCAAGGCAACTTCATGATCACCTATCTCAAAATGCTTGCCATAATTTATCATCTAAAAAAGGTAGACAACAATTAATCTAATGGAGCAAGGTAATAAATTCATCATCTAGATAAATTAATCTACAAAATGCTAGCTAAATAACAAAAAATTGAATCTAAGCTTTGGAATTGAAGAGAGGACAATCTTAAATAAACTAGATGTAAACATTAAATTGCAACTACATCACCACAAATGAAGAGAGGAGAACAAATTACTCACCTTGGAACAACCCTAGGAAGTAAAAGCTCAAGATTCCTTGCAAACAAAATATCAAATCTTGGAACTTTGCTTTCTTCTCGGGGAGGAAGATGACCATGAGCTCCTGTAGAGTGCTGCAGAGACTAGTATTTATAGGGAGTATTATTTGTGGCGGTTCTAAACTAAAACCGCAACCGAAAACAGTATTTGCGACGGTTCTAAAGTAAAACCGCCACAAATAGTCACATTATCACTGACGGTTTTTACTTTGAATCGCCACAAATAGTGCCCAAGTATCAGTGGCGGTTTTTATTCCTAACCGCCATAGATAACAGAATATCAGTGGCAGTTTGTGGATAGAACCGCCACTGATAGTGATCGAAGTATTTGTGGCGGTTGTTATTAAGAACCGCCACGGATAGTCCATTATCTTTGGCGGTTCGGAATAAAAACCGCCACGGATGATCTTCGCATTGGTTTCAGCTGAAAAACCGCCACTGATATTCCTATCAGTGGCGGTTCCAAACAAACCGCCACTGATAGGGCGTCTCCTATGTGCAGTTTTGTAGTAGTGTTGTAAATTAAGGTTTTTGTAAATTAATTCTTTCTGCAATATTAGCAATAGCTATCGTTATAATGTTTTGTTAATTTGTGTATATGTGCCGATGCTTATTGGCGAAGTCTATATTAACTACTTTAAATGAACATAACTATTTTAATGCATTGTTGCATTGTAATTAAGGGAGTAGCTATTGCACTATATGTGTCGGAACACACAGCCGTGTTTTGGATACCTGACGATCGACACATGCACCGCATGGTGCACCCCCTACCTCTCTTTGGATCTGTTAGCATGGCCCCCATACTCCATAAGCCCTGCCCCCACCGAAACCATTCAAATCAATTTCACAGTTTTCAACTAAAAGAAATTTTCTTTTAATTCACGATTTTGAAATAAAATCTTTGACCCAAAGGAGGAGGAGGAGGAAGAGACGTAGTAGAAGGGGGAGGAACACGGGGATGCGCAAAGAGGGCACGGTCAACTCCAGCGGGTCTTACCGATGTTGGTGTCAGAGGTGGCAGTGTTAGCATTCCTTGGATGGCACTACTACAAAAAGTCTTATGTTAGACTCCTCATCATTGATAGTAGCTAAAAATCATCTGTGATGATTGTAACACCTGCGTTTTGTAATTAAGCTTAATGAAGCTAATTAAGTGTTAATTAGTGCTCTGACTTGTTTGCTAACTTTAAATTGGAGTCATTCGCTTTCGGATTCCTTTTTGTTGTTTCGTTCGGTTGTTTTTCCCAATCGGAGCCTTCGGGTTCGAATTTGGGTGAACATCCAAATCGTTGAAGTTAGAGCTAAACCCTAAGTTCCTAAACCTTTACTAGAATTCCCCGAGCCTATCCCAAGAGACCCCGTTGCTTTTGGACGAGCGCCGTTGCGAAAACCGCAAAAGATCCAGAGTTTCCAGACCTGGAGCGGCAGTACCGCAGGCGTAAGCCCGGTACTTCCAGGCGAGGGGCAGTACCGTCCTGCCCAGGTGGTACTATCGGCCGAGCGTTGAGCACGGGGGGACAAGCCCCTGTTTTTGCACGTCGCCGGCCATGCCTCCCTTCCTTGATTCCCGTGCACCCCCACGTCATCCTACCGCCTTAAGAAGCCAGGGGAGAGCCCCCTTGTTCCCCCTCCTCCTCCATTCCCTCCCTCTTCCTCTCTCTTGCTCTCCCTCTCCATTTCTTCTCCTCCTCCCGAGCTCCACCTCTCTTCCTCCATTTCGAACCGGCTTAAGCAAGATTGGAGCAAGAAGACCCAAGTTCAAGGTGTAAGGAAGCTTCATCAAGCCCCTAAGAGGCTTCTTGCTTGGTGGATTCAAGGTTTGAGCTCATTCCCTAGGGTTAATCTTAAACCTTGGCCCCTCCTCTTCTTTTCCCCTTTGATCTAGCTCTAGAAAACCCTTGTTCTAGTAGTAGATAATTGATTCTTCGAGTTGCTAGACCTAGCTTACGGTTAGAAAAATTGTTTTTGCGTGATCGATTCATTCCGTAAAACCCCGATCTACCTCTCGTTGGGTTCATTCGCCTCAGGATCTCGTTTCTCGAATTTTCGAAGACTTCCCTTTGAAACCTTAGCTCCAGGAAATCGAGAAAATGACTATCGAATGTATCCCATGCCTCGAAGGTCGATTCTCGCAGAGGAATCGAGTTTGAGCTCGATTCGGGTTCAGAATCGAATTCAGGATCTTTTAGGTTTTTCGAGTTTCAGGAGTTTGATCATCGTGCACTGAGGCTGTAGTCGAGCTCTCGGTCACGTAGGACCTTAGTGCGCTATCGGAATCAATACGCATATTGCAACCCCGCTGTTTCAACAGATTTGCGAAAAGATGTATTTTGGGCATTCGGAGCAATTTCACGTTCCGAAGTCCCGAAATCCTTGAGTCCGACGTGTATGGGTACCTAATGCCGTAGATGTCCCATCACTGTGTCAAAAATTGAATTTGGACTCCTCTCGAGTTAAAATCCGATTTTCCGTCGTATTCGCCCTCCGTTAGGTTCAAAAAGGGAAAATTCGGGCAATCGAGCTCAAAACTTGTCGTGGTCAACGTGAATAAGTCCCTAGCATCGCTAGGAACCTATCCATGCCCTAGCCGCAAGTTCTGGACTCGATTGCGCGAAATTCAACTTTTTTGAAAAACTTTCTCCCTAGTGGTCGGCACTACCGACTTGTGAGGCCGGTACTGTCGCCCTCGCCGGCAGTACCGCTCACATAACAGCGGCGGTTAATTTCCAGAGGTCCCTTTTGCGATTTCTGGCAACCGACACTACCGGGCTGTGAGGCCGGTACTGTTGCCCTCACGGTAGTACCGGAGGTAACCCCGGTACCTTTTTTCCAAAGAGCACCCTTTTTTGAATCGGCCAGTGGCACTACCGGGCTTGTTGGATGGTACTAGCGGCCTCAGATCGGTACTACCGCCCAACAGTAGCCGATACTACCGGGCTTAGGAAGAAATCCTGATTCCTTTTTCCGTTTGGGTTCTCGTTTTCCATTTTCAGGTTTTATTGGTATTTGATTACTTCTTTCCCTGTGGTTGATGGTGTTGTTGGTTTTAATTGTTCTCCGCGTAGACGTTGATGTGTCGAACGCCGCATATGACCCCGACTACGTTCTGGACTCCGATTTCGTTGAAGAGCAAACATGCAAGCACCTCCTTTGACCATTTTGATCCTATAATTGCAAATTCTATGTTGAATTGTCAAAACTATTATGCATGCGTGTATGTTCTATAAAGATGCTAGTTGTGGGAAAACTTGGTAGTTAGACTCAAATTGGTGGATTTCCTTAATCATAATTGATCTGTGAACCTTGTTGAACCATAGGTTAAACACCTAGACATAAAAATAAATGTCAGATGGGTAATAACGAGAAGTATCTGCATATGCTTAGTTATGCTGTAGAATGTATTGTATGATGTTACAACTCGATCAATTTCAATTCTTCTTGGAAATGGTCGGTTTGGTTGGATTTGGTCAATGGTTAGGAGTTGGGTGTTGGTTTGGGAAATGGTTGGATTGGTGTTATTGGAAAATGGAAAAGGGGTATTTAGACACGGGCGAGATGTTTGGTGATTGGTGGTTCGGAATTTGGTTTGGTTGGTCTCGTTGGTTTGGAATGGTTATCGGATTGGATGGCAAGACTGAGGCTTGATTTTGTTTTGGTTCTTTCTATGGGAAGGTTATGGGCTAGTGGGAGCCCGTAGGGACCACTAGTGCCATCCTTTGTGGCCATAGCAAGTGGTTTGGAAGATCTCGCCTGAATCACCCTAAGGACTGAACTTGATGCTATTACTGGGTCAAACAGTACAGCCACATGTGCCAGTATGGGATGGCCTTGGCCTAGTAAATTGGAAAGGATTTGGGTCTTGCATCAATAGGAGGTGGGAGAGTTGGACACACTTGCCATGTCAGTGTGTTCTAGGGACTCCCTCGTCGAGGCATCGAGGGGGAGTTTGCCCAATACAACGGTAATGCCTACTATGGGGAGGTATGGGCCAGTAGTGGGAGCCCGTAGGGACCACTAGTGGACATCCTCTTGGGACCATAGCTAGGAATGCACATTACCGGGTTGGTACAAGGTTTAAATTCCAACCTATCGAAAGGTCTCATCACAGTCTACTAAAACGGGTACGTTGAGTATCGCATGGCATGGTTGACATAATTGCTATAATGTGTCATGTGGGTAAAGTGTACAATCTCTACAGAGATATAAATAAACTAATCGATTGGCCGTGCTCACGATCATGAGCAGCTTGGGAAGTACTATCAAGTATAGAATTTCCGGTGTTGGTTCTGGTCTAGTCTTGGTTCAGTCTCGGGAATGGTTTTGGTTGGAACTTGGATGGGAGCTGGATTAGTTAATGGGTCTGGTCGGAAGTTGGTTTTGGAGAATGGATTTGGTTTGGTGGGTTAGTTCGGTTGTCGGTTTGTAGGAAGGGAATGGTTGGAAAATTTGGTTTATGAGCAAATTTTTATGTTTATTGTTCTCATTAAAACAATCTCTTTACAATTGCTTTACAAATTGTGAATGTTTTGAATCTATTATGTTATTGCAAATAAATCTTGCTCTATGCTTAAGACAGACTTAGTGTAGAAACTTGTATCCTTTGTTATAGCCTGCATCTATATTAATATTTCCATACACTAAAGTCTTACGAGTACATACTTGTACTCACCGTTTGCTCTAAAGGATTTTGGTCAAAGGAAGAAGAAGGTAATGAAGGCAACCTCGATGAGTTGCAGTTCGCTGTGGAGTCCGACGATTTCGCTGAGGGCTAACTGGATTCCTTCCAGTCAATTGCCTGAGGGGAATGGCACACTGCGCCTTTCTTTTGGATTTTCCGCTGTGTTTTATTCTAACTTTTGGACCTGTGCAGACCATGTTGCCTTAACCTGTAATATTAACTAGTTGTAACAACTTTACCTTTCGGATGTAATATATTTACTCTTGCATAGTTGTGACCTGTGTTGTATGACAACGTGTGGGTGCTGGGCTACTAATCCAGGGAAACAGTACTAGACACACGGTTGCGAGAAGCTCGGGTCGTGTTCGATGGTTGGCATGTGCACTCGTGTCGAGTGTTGCCAACCAATTGACCTCAATCCGAGTACGGATTTAGCTTAGCGGTCGAAAGTTGTTACGAGTTGCATTAATTACCAGTCCGGAGCCCCCACAATAACCCCTCATCATTGACCATTCTAGACAAAAATAGTCAATGATGAGACCATCATCACAGACAGTTTTATATAAAAACTGTCAGTGATAATTACTATATATATCACAGACGGTTCTCACTACGAACTGTCTATGATACGTATCCATCATAATCTATTCTAACTACGAACCGCCTGTGTACGGAGAGACCACTATATAAGCATACCGATAGAGGTTCGTCGTGTAGACCTTGGCCGCTCCCACCTCATTTCATCTCCCCCAAACTCTAGTCTCTAGCCCCCTAGCATCCTCCTCCTGGATGAACTCCTCCCCCCCTCGACTTCCTCCTCGGCTACCTCCTCCCCGAGACCTCCTCCTTAGCTGCCTCCTCCCTAGCGACCTCTTGCTTGGCTACCTCCTCCCCCGGTGACCTCCTCCTGGGCTCCTCCGCGGATGACGACTACACCCTGGAGGAAGATGATGACATAGAGGCCTTAGCGGCCATCGAGGAGAGGGGACAATGGCTCGGCTGTGTTGGTGTGCAGTAGATTCTTCGTTTAGTTGGTTGCCTGTGCCGGTTTTGGTCTTTGTGACCTTCAAGTATTGTTCGGTATCTTCATCTCCTTTGGGCGGGGGTGATAGTTCTAAGGTCTTGAGTAGTGTTAATTGCATCCTGGGCCTCTTATAAAAAAATTTCTTCTCTTCGACTAATCGAGATATGCCTAATTAACCCTATGTCAAAACCTAAATAAATTTCGGAAGCGTAAACTACAGTTTTGACAATTAAAGCCTAAATCAACTAGGCTCACTAGTGCAATAACAAAATTAAGTCTCTACACAAGAATTGTTATGTTGATAAAACAAACTATACTAAGCAATTCTATATACAATCAAGCAATATAGATAAATACACAATAATGTAAATGCTTGAATGTAAAAGACAAGTAACACACCGACTTTTTACCGTGGTGTTCGGAGACTTGCCGATCTCCCCTAGTCCACGTTGAGGAAGTCCAACTCACTTTGGACCGGCTCACTCACTTGAGCCTTCCACCTCAAATCCACTCGTGGTAGATTTTCACCTCTTTGGGTAGGCTAATCTCCAACCTTCACAAACTTGCTGGGGCTTCTTACAAACCTTGAGAGCTCCCGTGCACGACACTCCTACGTCATCTAGGAGGCGGCAACCTCCAAGAGTAAAAGGTCAAGCACTCCGCTTGAACTTTACCTAGCGCAACACATGCGCTTCCGGTGACTCCTAAGTGCAACACATGCACTAGGATCCTCTCAATCACACTCTAATTGCAACACATGCAATTAGTCTCACTCTTGAGCTCAAAAACCAAATTGAGGTGTGCAACACATGCAAAACCCTCTCAAGTACTCATACAAGCTCAAACACACTCAAGAATGCAGCAACAACATGCAAATGCCTACCCAAGGGGTCCTTATATAGCTCCTAAGCCAAAACTAGCCGTTGGGGACTAAAACCCTAAAAAACTTAGCATTTGTGGTATTACCGCGGGCACAAACCTGGTAGTACCACCCCTCAAGCCAACAGCTAGAAAACTAGCTGTTGCACAGGAAATGCGGTACTACCGTCATGTAAAATGCGGTAGTACTGCAATGTAAACTGCGGTAGTACCACTGTTTCAGCACTAAAACAATCATAACTTTTTAATCGGAAGTCCAATTTAGGTGATCTTGGAATATATGGAAAGCTTATCAAGAGGGCTACAATTTCCACCCTTTTTCCAAGATTTAATCACCCATATATATTTTCAAATAACACAAAAACTCCAATTACTACACTCTTTGAAAATATGTACCAGCAACTAAAAAGTTGTACTACCAAACCAGCGGTAGTACCAGCCTTTGAACCACAGTAGTGCCGGCATTTAAACTCATAGAAAAATACACTTCTGCAGAATAACTACCACTTCACAAAACCTGGTACTACCGCACCTACGGTAGTACCGCTCTAAACACTGCGGTAGCTTCGACCTCAAAAACTCCAGAAGAATACCCCTTTCTAGAATAAATCTATCGCTCCACAAATAGCGGTACTACCGGCCAGCGGTAGTACCGACGTCCATATGGCGGTACTACCGGCCAGCGGTAGTACCGACGTCCATATGGCGGTACTACCGGCCTTGTGGTACTACTGACAATACAATTACGATAGTGCCGGACTCAGGAGAAAAACAAGTTTTTCAACTAAAATCTTTTTTTCGAAACTTCAACAACTATTCTTTTGGGCCAAATGGTGATCAACTCAAGATCACACTAAGTTGCAAAACACATTCGCAACACTTCAAAACCATGCTCAAAGAATTTCAACCAAACTCCGATAAGTTTGTGAAAACACATTGTGACACTACGGAATGACGGTATGAGTCATTTTCGATGTCGGCATTAAGGTACGACTTTGGTGTCATATTTTTGGGCCTTTTCCGTGAGTTTGGGCCTTTCCGGGGGAGAATTTGGGCTTTTCGAGGGAGAAATTGGGCTTCCGGGGGAGCTTGGGCCTTGGGGGACTGTTTTGGGCCGAAAGTGGGGGAGTTTAAGCCCATGAGGAGGTGGAATTGGGCAGCAAACTTGCTGCCCATGCTTGGTGCACCCCCCAACCAAAACCCTAGCCGCCGTCACCCCAACTCCCCCATGTGCCACTCCCTTTGCCCCCACTTGCGCCTCCCCTTCCCCTTCCTCCCCACCACCTCTAGCCGGCCCTAGACGAGCTCCACCCCTTCCGCTTGCTGCCACGCCCATCCTCTTCGCTGTCCTCACCGTTGGGAGGCTCCGCGATGAGAGGATCCGGCGGATTTGGCGTGAGGAAGGAGATCGCGGGAACCGGGAGGAGAAGATTCGCCGTTCGTCGGTTCGTGGTTCGTCAGGCGAAGGTATGGCGATGGGTAATCTCTTTGGGGTGGATTAGATGCTGTGTTAATGGGGGTTTTGGTGCTATTAGATCAGAAAGTGGTGATGCAATTAGATGGAATTGATGAAAACTAGAGTTTGCATAGTGTTCTGTTTTGGGCAGACTGGGCGTCCGACCTAGGGTTTGCGTTTTCGCAATTTTAGAGTCGGATTTTGGTCGTCCGCCTGTTGAAGAAGTTGTAGGTAATTGAATTAACTTTAATTGTACACTAACAACATTCAATTCCACCCAGCCGTTTGAAAGTTATGGTTGTTTTACCGAACGTGTTTAAAACTGTGACGTGATTGGGACAGAACGCGTTGTTCTGTAGATTAAACAATTTTATAAGCCGAATCAGCTTTTCCCAATAATTAGAAAAAGCTAGGAAATTTCCTAAGCTTCGAGAAAATGTACTCGTTTGTCTGATTTGGAGTTGTTAAGCCCGAGTTATGGCCTTCCGAAGGCTGCTGTCCCGTTGGACAGAACCTCTGCTTTTGGGTATTGGGAGTAGGTCGCGAAGTCGGTTTAACTAAGTGTTCTTGTGTGCATATGGTTGAGTGTATTGAACCCTTGTGCAGGTGGTGTGACCCCGAGAGTGCCCTTATCATCTCGCCAATCCTTCGGCCACGGTTAAGGCAAGTGTATTGGAATGGTAGCGTGTTGTATGTTGCTAGTCTTGATTAGATGCAAATTGATTACATGATATGCTATCTTGCCATGATTAGTGTTTGCCCATGATATGATGAAAATGCCTTATTATGATACTATGCAATGATTAGTTGAGTTATGTGCAAGTTGTTTATGTTTATGGCATAATTGCATACATGGCATGAGAACTGGCCAGGTCGGTGAGAAAGTCATAACTAGTCTGGTGAGGTCAGTGAGAAAGTTATGACTAATCCGGAGCGCCATTGAGTAAGACCTACCTCGTGATTCCATCCACCCTTGTGAATAAAAGCGAGGAGTAGGCACCCTCCATCTATGGGATGAAAGGGGAAAGAGGGTGCACGCCGATGGGTGTGCACTCGGAAATACCGGTATGTGCTTCAAAGAGACATGTGCATCGCATTGCATTGCATGGATGACGTTGTTTTATGAGATTCTTATGATGTTCTATGAGATGCATATGAAGATGATTATGACAATGTTATATGAGAGCAAAAAGGAAGAAGTTTATGAGTTGATTCTCATGATGTGTGAATGGCATAAAGTATGTATGTGAATTGTTATTGTTTTTGTACCATTGCAATACACTTTGTTGAGTGATGAACTCACGCTTGTGTTTTTATGATGTTTTTAGGTACCATGAAACCGGCATGCGGGAAAGGGAGCTAGTCACACGTCATCACTTAGCATCACACATTTAAACAATGACATGTTCCTTCCTTCAATTGTGATGGTTAATTCATTGAACTAAATTGTGGTTTTGATGTTTCGTTGGTCGTCATGAGTAAATGATTAGTCCATATTTGACATGTGACGGATAGGCTTATATCCTTAGTTGTATGGTGGCTGAAATTCCTGATTGTCATGTTATTGCTATCGTTCATTATGCTATCTTGATATGTTAATATTGTTGTTGCTTCAATTCATGGAAAAGCAAAGGAGATGCTGCCGAAATTTTCGGTTTTAGCATTTACTCCTTTGCTGTAATTTATCTTTATTTATGGTATTTAGATGCTTCTTCTTTCATGTTTGGTGACATTCCGGGCATACTAGATGCCGGGGTGTTACACACATTTCGCAAACGCCTCAAAGAATATATTTGCAAAAATGTATTAAGCAAATAAATCCCGCAGTCTATGAGATTAATCCTCTTAGCCATGTCATGGTCAAACCATGACCAAAACAGCCTTGTAAAAACCACAGTGCAAGATCACAAGCTCTAAGATCTGGACTCATAGACCTCCTGTTTATTTGCACAACGAATTTTGCAAATAACAAATAAAATCTCAAGTCATGGGCTATCGCCCTTTCGCAACACATGCAAATCCATAGCCTCATGCAACACCAAATCATTTCAAATGCTTGAGCATCCTCGTTTTGCCACACAAGCAAAACCTAGCTCCAAGCAATTAAATCAAATCAACTCAAATGCATGAGTTCTCTAATTGCCACACATGTAATTTTCTAGCTCCATGCAACCACTAAACCACAACCTTGCTTGAGCTCTCTCCTTTTGAAACCCATGCAAATATAGCTCCAAGCAATACCATTTAAACTCATAAAGATTTTGGTTTGAAAACAAAAACATAAAGTTCAATGATTGTAACACATGCAAAATATGAACTTCATGCGAAAACCAACGTATGAGCTCTTCCCACTTGCAACATATGCAAATCAGAGCAATCATACTAAAAGCCAAAGCATATACTTATCCTATTTGCAACACATGCAAATCAGAGCAATATGCCAAAACCAAACGCATTCGCTCGTCCCATATGCAACACATGCAAATCAGAGCTAATATGTGAAAAACCAAATGAGAAGAACACATTGAGTTCGAGTGACCGGATTGAGTTTATCACCATAAGATGAGGTTCAAACTAAAGACTCAACCCCTCTTAATAGTACGACGCTGTAACACCCCAATTTTTGCTTTACATGAATTTAAATGAAATTTTGCACTTTGGTGAATATTTGGAATTTTCTAGAATTTATTTGGATTTAATTTGAATTTATTCCCTTTTGAAGTAATTAAAGAATTAAAAATTTTAAAAAAAGTTTTGTTGGAAATATTTTATTTGAGTCCAAAATGTCTCAAAGTATTTTCCAAAATTTTTTTCGAATTTTTCTGATTATTTTGCTATTTTTCTCGAATAATTTGAATTTATAGAAATTAATTTAATTATTTAATCGCTGGGAAAACCCTAACGGGTTAGCACTGTTCATGCGACCGAACCCGAGTCAGACTCAAGTCCGACCCGAGCCAACCAAGTCGCCCGAGCCCAACCCCCTGCGACCGTTGGATCTTGATCCGACGGCCAAGATCGCGCCACGTCGCGCCACCGTTGACTCCGTCTCGGATACGGATTGCGCCGCCGTGTGGGCCTACGGTTTCGGATATCGCGCGCACACCGAGGCCATTTAAGGCGTGGGTCATCGCCCGAGGACCGCCTTCACCCCGCGCTGCTTTTGCCCTAGCCGCCGCCCGTAGCGCCTCGTCGTGCCCGCGATTGCTCGCCGTAGATGCGCAAGCTCCGCCATGGACTTTGCTTCGTGCCGCCGCCGTTGAGGATGCCCTGCCGTGTTCAAGCCCAGATTAAGATTCCCCAAGCCGAGGCGCGCCCGTGGGTCATCTTCTTCTCGCCGGAGCAGCCCGAAAATGCCGTCGGTGGGTCGTCGTCATCGTCTCAGGCAGCCGCAAGCCTCCGCATCGCCTTCACCACCCCCGAGCTTTATCCACCGTCTGATCGAGATCAAACGGCCACGATGAGTCCACGTAACCCCAAACCGTAGAGAACCAGATTAGATCTAGACCGTTAGATCCAGATCCAATGATCAGCGTTCGTCCACATCACCCCGTAACGAATCCACGTTGCGGTAATTAGATCCAATCTCAGCCGTTGGATTTAGATCCAATGCTTGGGATTGTGCCACGTAGCACGTAACCGCACCGTGCTAGGAGTAATCTCAGCCGTTAGATCTAGATCGTACGGTTGGAGTTAACCCGCGTGGTAGCGTTGACGTGATCTCAGCTGTCCGATCGAGATCGAACGGCATAGATTGAGCCACGTGTCGCCACCCGAGTCGTGCCAAGCCACCCCATGGTGAGGCGAGATCCCGATCGGATCTCGACCGTTCGATCTAAATCAAACGGTCCAGATCAACCGCGTTATTCCAAAATGCGTGGGATGAGATCCAATCTGGACCGTTGATTTTCAAATCAACGGCCCATATCAAGCCACGTGTCCGGAAGTTGGACCGTCGCGGTCCACGCGGGTCAGCCGCGGTCGCCTCTGACGTCACGCGCACCATGACGTAACCGCTGACGTCACGGTGGACCAAAATCGAACTGTGGACCGAGTCCATGGACCGCTGACATCATAATTCGATTTTTCAATAGAAAAATAATTCGATGGAAATTCAAATTCCACGCTGACGTCAAGCTGACATCATAAATCGAATTTTTTAGTAGAAAAATAAATGAATTAATTCGGTTTATTCTTTTGTTTGAATTTTCAAACTTCAAACTCTTTTAACTTTTGCGTTTTAACTCCGATTTGAACGATTCCAATTTCTAAATTTTTATAAAATTGAAATATACTTAAATATGAATTTTAATTAATTTTTGAATATGAAAATTTCTCTATTTATATTTAATTAATAGATTCTTTAAACTTTAAACAATTATCACTTTTGCATTTTAACTTCGTTTTGGGCGATTCGAATTTCTAAAAATTTATAAAATTATGCTCCTTATGTTTATGGACTTTATTTGAACTTTTCGGCAAAGTGTATGTACTATTTTATTTATTTATTGCTATTTGCACTCGTTACAAGTAGACGTTGAAGTACACGAGGGCTTCGAAGGTGAAGTGTTGACCCAGGAGCCAACTCAAGATCAAGAACAAGTACTTTTTAAAGGCAAGTTATGTGTCGGGACCCCGAATTTGCAAATCCGGACCCTCTGTGTATTCAGCACTAGTCCAGGAACGCGCTAGTGCACACAGTCTTAACATCGGTAAATATCACAATCATACCATTCGATACCAATAAAGTACTTTAATTGAATAATCAAACTGGTTACTCAACCTTATGGTCAAGTTACAAACGTATGCCTTGCAGGGCGAAACTTATTAAGAGAGAAATAGTAGCAGCGGAAAATCAAATAAATTCGTGGCGCCATCCAAAGATAATGACAGGCAATCGACCAGGCTCGCTCCCTAAGTAGACGGTTCCTCTTGGAGCTCCTCCTCCAAAGCTGGTGTAGTCTCCTCTTCAACTGGTGTTGTATTGCGGCAAGGGTGAGTACTTGGTACTCAGCAAGTCATGCACATAATGCAGGCTAATATACTATATGCATGGCTTGATACAAAGGAATAGCTCAAGGTATATTTGCAGTAAACAGCATTTGACAAGTAGCATAAGTAGATTCGAAAGCAGTAGAAACAAGTATAGCATAGATAACTTTTCAAGGAGTTTAACAAACATCTTTCCCATCCTAATTCACAATTCCATTAATCATCATTATTAAACCAACCAACCTTTCAAATCCAATTCATTTTTGAGAAAATCTAACCCTTGACTGTAATTCCCGAGCGATGTCCAATACCGCGGACATGGCTATTCGAATAGATTCTACACTCTGCAGAGGTTATGCACTTTACCCACAAGATACAGTCAAACACCACAAAGGCGAGTTCCCGTAACAAAGTCTTTCGGAAACTTCTAACAATACAAGTGAGCCTCCCTGCTATTGCACACTAACCCTTCCCTTAGCTAAGGCGAAGTTTAGGCCAATCAACTGTTAGATGGGTACTGGCCTCGGCCAGACGCTCCCGTACAACTTACACAAAGGGTGTAGTTGACCTCCTGAGGTCCCACAGGTACATTATTAGCAACTTAATCAACTAGGACCGTCCCATTACAGACATGTGGTTGCACGTTAGACCCAGTTCAAAGGCTTGCAAGGTGAAGTCCTTAGGGTGACCAGGGCAAGACTACCCGAAGAACCAAATCAACATCCCCAATGCCACAACTGGCCCACCTGATTATTCTTACCACATGCCCCGGTCGAAAAACTATTTATCAAACCCCAGTTGATTACCATGCACCACGTGCCATCAACATCACATGATACCTTTCCAAAACAGGTTCAATATATCATTAAGTCAATATTAACATTTGATTGTCCAAAATCATGTCATGAGCACGTAGCAGGTCTAAGCAGTATACTACAACGGTCTAAAACCCATGTTGGCGATTCAATAATGTCCTACTAGTAGTCCACAACTAGGGTGACAAGGGTCATGGCACATATTTAAATAATCAAGGTGTCATACAGCAAATTGGTATTTATCTAATCCCCCATATTTAAATAAAGTATTTTCTAATTGAACTAGCATGCAATAGGTTAAATCAAAATAAGTTTCAAAATAGGATCAACATGGTCAAAGCACAACTTGCCTTCAAAAAGTACTTGTTCTTGGTCTTGAGTTGGTCCTGAGTCAATACTTCTCCTTCGAATCCTTCCGGCACTTCAACGTCTACTCGTAAAGCGTGCAAATAGCAAATACACGAATAAACAATAGGCAAAAAGTATCCAAACATCCAAATAAAATCCATAAACAGAGAGAACATAATTTTATGAATTTTTAGAAACTGGAATCGTCAAATTTGGAGTTAAAATGCAAAAGTTATGATTATTTAAAGTTTAAATAATCAATTAAATAATTTTACAGAGAAAAACTTTAGTCAAATAATTAAATAAAATTCATAATTAGGTAGATCTCAATTTTATACAAATTTAGAAATTTGAATCACTCAAATCGGAGTTGAAACGCAAAAGTTATAAGCGTTTGAAGTTTGAATCAAATCTGAAATCATTATTTCGAATTAATAAATCATTTTTTTTTCGGAAATTAATTATTGCGTCAACCTGGACACGTGGCATCCGCTGATTGGTTGGCTGACGTCAGCCAGTCCATGGACTTGGTCCACGCTCGGCTCGGGTCTACCGTGGACTCGGTCCACGGCTCCTTGTGAGACTGACATGTGGGTCCGCCTCGGGTGACGCCATCACGACGTCGGCGGGGCTCGACCGCAGTCTTGGCAGTGGGACCCATCGTGACGCGTCATTCTTGGCGTCGGCGCTCGGCCGGGCGATCCAGCGACATGCGGGCCCGCCATGACGTCAGCGTGACGTCATGGTGCAGTTTGGCCGGGCCGCTGACATGCGGGCCCCGCATGTCAGCGTCACACGCACGCGCGCGTGAACGGCACTGACCGCGGCGGTCAGCCTTTCCGGACATGTGGCGCAATCTCAGCCATTGATTTGAAATTCAACGGCCTAGATTAGATCTGAGTCTCACGCGTTTGGGTTAACGCGTTTGATCTGGACCGTTGGATCTAGATCCAACGGTCGAGATTGGATCTGAGATTTTTGGATGGGATCTCACCGTCGGGTGACGTGGCGTGATCTTGGACCGTGCGATGGAGATCCAACGGCTCACAGCGCTCGCGGATGACGATGGCGACGCGGCGGAGCAGGGCCACCGGAGACGAAAACGACGACGAGCCCGACGGTGCCGGTCTCTCGGCGAGTGAGAGGTACCACTGCGCCTTGGCTTGGGGTCCTGGATCGGGCTCGCCAAGGCGGAAGACGGCGAATGGCGGTGGAATGAAGCAACAACCGCGGCGGGGAGAGAGGGGACTCCGGCGAGCAATTGCGAGGTGACGGCGGCGGATAAGGCTCCGGGAGTTGGGGAAGACGATGCGCACGGGTCGGCGATCTCGAGCAACGATCCACGCCTTAAATACCGGGCGCGCGACGCCGAGATTCGCTGCTTCGCGGCGAGCCGTGACGGGCGGCGGAGTCCGTTCCGAATACGGTGAGATGACGTGGACGCACGAGGGCCGTCCACGTGGCGCGATCGACGGTCGAGATTGGCTCGGGTGCGGCCGTGACTAGCGCGGATTGATCCTGACCGTTGGATCTTGATCCAACGGTTCGGATCTGAGCTGAGTTGGAGTTGGTTCGGTCGAGTCAGCTGGCTCGGGTCGGACTCGAGTCCGACTCGGGTTCCGACTCGGTCGGATGAACAGTACTCGACCCGATTGATTTTCCAGCGATTTAATATTTAAAATAATTTCCAGTAATTCATTTAATTCATTAAAAATAGCAAAATACTCAGAAAAATTCCAGAAAAATTCTGGAAAATATTTTAGGGTATTTGGGACTCAAATAAAATATTTCCAACAAAACTTTATTTGCAAAATTAAATTCTCTAGTTATTTTAAAATGGAATAAATTCAAATAAATTCCAAATAAATCCCAGAAAATTCCAAAAATTCACCAAAGTGCCAAATCACACATAGATTTAAGAAAACAAAATTTTGGGGTGTTACATTATGCTTTGACCATATTGATACCATTTTTGAAATTAATTTAATTTAAATTATTGCATGCTAATTTAATTAGAAATTGTTTAACTTATTTCTGGGAATTAGATAAATGCCTAATTGTAGTATGACAACTTGACTATTTAATTATGTGCCATGAATCCTTGTCACCCTAGTTGTGGTTTATATAGTTGGACATTATTAAATTGCCAACATTGGGTATTTAGACCGTTGTAGTATATTGCTTAGACCTGCTACGTGCACATGACATGATTTTAGACAATCAAATGTTAATATTGACTTAATGAGATATTGAACCTGTTTTGGAGAAGTATCTTGTGTTGTGATTGTTGATGGCACGTGGTGCATGGTAATCAACTGGGTTTGATAAATAGATTTAGACCGGGGCAAATGACAAGAAAGTTATGTTTGGTCATGAGTGGCACCGGGGATGTCGTTTTGGTTCTTCGGGTAGTCTTGTCGTGGTCATCCTAAGGACTTAACCTTGCAAGCCTTTGATCTGAGTCAAGCGTGCAACCACATGTCCGCAATGGGACGGACCTAGTTGAGTAAGTTACTAATAACTTGCATGTGGTACCTCGGGGTGTCAACTACACCTTTTGTGTAGCTTGAAAGGGGAGCGTACCAGCGCTATGGCATGGTACCCGTCCAACGGTATGTCGGTCCCATACTTCGCCTCTGTTAAGGGAAGGGATGGTGTATGACAGAAACCGGAGAGGTTCACTTGTATAGTTTGCGGTCTCTGAAATGCTTTGTTACGATCACTCGCCTTTGTGGTGTTTGACTGTATCTTGTGGGTAAAGTGCATAACCTCTGTAGAGTGTAAATCTATTCGAATAGCCGTGTCCGCGGCACTGGATATTGCTCGGGGATTACAGTCAAGGGTTAGACTTTCATGAAAACAACTTGGACTTGGAAAGTTTGGTTGGGTTAAATAATGACGTTGATGGAAATGTGGATTAGGAAAGGAAAAGTGTTTACTTAACTAGAAAAGTTATTGATATTATCGTTACTTTTACTGCTTTCGAATCTATTTATGTTACTTGCTAAATGTTGTTTTACTGCAAATGTACCTGTTAGCCTATTCTTGAACTAAGCCATGCATATAGAATATTAGCTGCATTCTGTGCATGACTTGCTGAGTACCATGTACTCACCCTTGCCACAATACAACATCAGTTGAAGGAGAAGCGATGCCAGCTTTGGAGGAAGAACTTCAGGAGGAGCCTTCTACTTAGGGAGCGAGCCCAGTCAGTTGCCTGTGGTATACTGGATGGCACCACATTGATGCTTTTATTCCGCTGCAATTTATTTCCTTAAAAAGTTTTCGCCATGTGTGGCGTACTCTTGTAACTCGACATAAGGTTGAGCAACCTGTTTGGTTATCTTAATTAAAGTACTTTATTACTATTGATGTGTATGATTGTGATATTTACCGATGTTGAGACTATGTGCACTAGTGTGATGCTAGACTAGTGCTGAATACACAAGGGGTCCGGATTTGCAAATTCTGGTCCCGACAGAGGTGGTATCAGAGCCATACTGACTGTAGGCTCACCCATAGTTAGAATGGTCGTAGTGAGGATAAAACCTATTTTCTAAAGTAAAAATTTGACAAGAAAATGAATGAAATCTCGACTCATCCTCTTCATTCTTTTCATACCCCATTTGCTGAATTTCTCTTGCTATCCCATGGTTTCAAACTTTTGAGTTCTTATGTGAGTGTCTTTTGGCAGATGTTGATGAATAACAACTACGTTGAACGTAACGGAGGCTACGCTGCCGAGTTGTGGCGTATGCTGCAATTGCTTGGAGGTTTTGAGAGACCGCTCTACCGAGGGACCACCATCGTGCAGGTAGGACTGGTCATAGGATGGGACGTTAAGATCACGGTGTATGCTCGAGAGAAGATGAAGTTCAGTCGTCCATTTCACTTCACCGCTAGGAGGTCAACATTTGAGATGGGAATCCAAGAGGTGTCACGTCGAGCGATGTAGGAGATTGCTCACACTTACTCCAGAGAGCTTGAAGGCACAGTATTCCGTCACCACTCACACCGAGACAACAGAGCTCAGCGAAAGCCGATAGAAGATGAGGATGCTACCGTCATACACTTGGCCAGATTTGTCATCGCCCAGGAAGAGCTTATCAATGACACATTCCAGGAGTTGATGAAGGCTCACGAGCAGGTTGAGGAAGGGGAAAAGCACCTAGAGAATGCTCGTGAGTACGTCACCTATGCTGCGGAGAGGATCGCAGAGCTGGAGACCGCACTGTATGGGCAGGGCCCGGAGCTAGTGTTGGAATTGGACGCCCCAGGCCCGGAGGAACCAGCACCTGAGCAGGAGCACTAGCCAACACCACAGACGGAGCCTGAGCCTGAGGATGATGCCGCTTCTTCGACTACTGCCATTGTGGGGCATGGCGATCACTTCGCGTCTATGCCGCCGCACCCGCCGTAAGGAGGCAGTGGAGGTTTTCTCGACGAGTGAGCGTAGGTTTTGCCGTTGAGACTCCTTCGTAGAGTCGCGTTATAGAATAAAGAGTCACTCTTGGAGGCGTTAGACTCCAGTGTGTTAGTCGATTTGGATTTTCATTGCTTGCTGAGTGTGCAGTATGTGTTGCAAGGCCCTTAGGCATTGTAAGCAACCATACCAAGTTATTATTGATTACATAATAAAGTTAGATTTTGAGTTATACCCCTCCCCGCATAAGTTTCTCTACTACTTGTCTATTCTTGTTCCCTCTCGTCTCTAAAACTTGGAGCAATCGACAGATGGTGAACACCCATGGAAACCTTGGAGGCAACGGAAGTGGTTCTCGCGCAGCTGGGAACCCTAATGATGGAGCACCAGCACCCCAACCAGCACCGCCAGTTGACATGCAGAACTTTGGATCCTTTCTCGCTGCATAGACCCAGCTGATGCATGCCATGATGCAGCAAATGTAGCAGGTCACTGCTCAGGCTGACGCTAATCAAGTCAATCAAGGACAGCACCCACATTCTCTAGGAACGCCAATCCATTAGAGGCGGATGATTGGCTAAGGTCAATTGAGAGGAAGCTGCACATTACTCAATGTGTAGGAAATGAGAGGGTGCTCTACGCCTCTCATCAATTAGAAGGGACCGCAGCAGAGTGGTGGGAGAACTTCTGCGCCACGCGAGAGAACCCACAGGACATCACATGGGAGGAATTTACCGCTGCATTTCGCCAATATCACGTACCAGAAGGGATAATGGACTTAAAAAAGGAAGAATTCAGGGCGCTGAATCAAGGTAACCAACCGGTGTCTGAGTATCTGAACAAGTTCACACAGCTTGCACGCTACTCACATGAAGACGTTGCAACAGACAAGGCCAGACAGTCTCGCTTCATGAAGGGACTGAACTCAGGACTGCAGGTGGGACTAATCACCCACACCTTCCCCGACTTTCAAGAGCTGGTAAACAAAGCACTCATCCTTGAGGACAAGCGCAAGGAGTTGGTTGAAAACCGGAAGCATAGGATGTAATAGCAGGGATCACGTTAGGGAGCGCAGCAACGTCTGAGGGTTGTGCCGAATCAGTTTTTCAGGTTCCAGCCGTAGAATGCAGCATGAACACCGTCGCCAGCACCGAGACCCGTTAATCAGAATTTCCAAACCCCAGCTCCAGCCAGAAACGCCGCTATGGGTAGCTAGCAGGGCACAGTTAGGCGCTGCTATACATGTAACGAGCCAGGGCACTTCTCCAACAATTGCCCCAAGAAGACTGCAGGAGTGACCCCAGTTCGCTTCAACTTGGGCTCCACACAAGCTAGGACACCCGCACCAGGAGCAAATTGCAGAGTAGCACAGCCAGGAGCCGTGCCCCAGACCGTGGTGAGAGGCAGAGTCAATCACGTGACCGCAGATGCACTTCAGAATGCCACGGACATCATATTGGATAAGATACTTGTCAACTCAGTGCCTGCAACAGTTTTATTTGACTCTGGAGCTTCGCATTCGTTTGTTTCCTGAGATTTTGTTTCTAAGAATGATTTGGAGATTGTGAATCTTAAATGCATGCTTCTAGTTCAAACCCCTAGGTCAGAACTCCGATCTCAAGTCGGATGTTCTGGGGTGAGAATACTAATAGATGGGGTAGAGTTCTTAGCGAACCTTATTATTTTGGGAACCCAGACCCTAGATGTTATCTTGGGGATGGACTGGTTATCCAAGCATAAGGTCGTGTTGGAGTGTGGACGAAGGGTCATATCAGTTGTGAGCTCATGTGGGAGAAAAGTGGAATTTCAAGCAACCGCCGTTCGAGACGGACAGTTGATGGTCAACAGTGTAAAGGCAGTCAGCATAGAGGATGTTCCAGTGGTGAATGAGTATCCTGATGTTTTTCCTGAAGATCTGCCGGGTATGCCGCTAGTCAGAGACATAGAATTTGTAATTGAGCTAGTACCCGGAACAGCACCGATAGCAAAGAGACCTTATCGGATGTCAACCGAGGAGTTAGTAGAGATGAAGAAGCAGCTTGAGGAAATGATGGAAAAAGGATTCATCAGACCGAGTTCATCGCCATGGGGAGCGCCAGTTCTGTTTGTCAAGAAGAAGGACGGGAGTTTCAGGATGTGCATTAACAACCGTGCGCTCAATGAAGTCACCGTGAAGAACAAGTACCTGCTACCCAGGATCGATGATCTGTTTGACCAGTTGAGAGGAGCCGGAGTTTTCTCCAAGATTGATCTGAGATCAGGGTATCACCAGTTGAAGATCCGATCAGAAGATATCCCGAAGACCGCATTCTCGTCAAGATACGGACATTACAAGTTTATGTTTATGTCCTTTGGTCTGACGAATGCGCCAGCTTATTTCATGAATATGATGAATAAGGTATTCATGGAGTATTTGGACAAGTTCATTGTTGTGTTCATAGACGATATCTTAGTCTACTCCAAGACAAGGGATGAACATGCAGAACACTTGAGGCTTGTTTTGGAGAAGCTGAGAGAACAGCAACTATTCGCCAAATTCAGCAAGTGTGATTTTTGGAAAGACAAGGTGGAGTTTCTTGGACATGTGATGACAGTAGAAGGAGTCGTTGTTGATCCAAGCAAAGTTGAAGCTGTGTTACATTGGGAACCGCCGAAGACAGTGACCCAGATTCGGAGTTTCCTTGGGATGGCCGGTTACTACCGCCATTTTATTGAAGGCTTTTCGACAATTGCGAGACCTCTTACGCAATTGTTGAAAAAGGAAAAGAAGTTTAACTGGACGCCGGCATGTGAGAAAGGTTTCTAGGAGCTGAAAAAGCGATTGACATCAGCGCCGGTGTTAGTCCTACCGGATGTTAACCAAAGCTTTGATATATATTGTGATGCATCGTGCCAAGGACTTGGATGCGTGCTGATGCAGAACCGGAAGGTTGTTGCATATGCGTCAAGGCAGCTGAGGCTGCATGAGGAGAATTACACGACGCAGGACCTAGAGTTAGCAGCTGATGTGCATGCCTTGAAGTTGTGGCGACACTACTTGATTGGGTGATGCGAAGTGTACACGGACCATAAGAGTCTTAAATACATCTTCATCCAATCGGATCTGAACATGAGGCAGAGGAGATGGTTAGAATTGATCAAGGATTACAATGTCGGGATCCATGACCATCCCGGGAAGGCCAATGTGGTGGCTGATGCCTTGAGTCGGAAAAGCCATACCGTGAATATGATGATAGCTGCAAGTCCGGATGAGCTATGCAGGAGTTTCAGAAGATGCAGATTGAATTAATACCAGAAGGATTCTTAGCCGCATTGGAGGTGAAGCCTACCTTAGAAGACCAGATCCGAGAAGGTTAGAAGGACGATGACAAGGTCCAGCAAATCAAGTCCAAGATGGAGGAAGGCAAGGCAAAAGGCTTCAGACTGGATTATCAAGGCACGTTGTGGATTAAGGATCGCATCTGTGTACCGAACAAGAAAGAGCTGAAGCAATTGATTATGGAGGAAGCCCATGATTCCATGTATTCCATTCATCCAGGAAGTGCTAACATGTACCAGGACCTGAAGGAGAGATTCTGGTGGCCAAGCATGAAACGTGAGGTTCCTGAGCATGTTGCATTGTGTGATGTGTGCCAAAGAGTTAAAGCAATGCATAAGAGGCCAGTAGGATTGCCGCAGCCATTGAAGATTCCTAAGTGGAAGTGGGAGGAAATCGGAATGGACTTCATTACCGGTTTGCCGAAGACTCAAGGAGGATATGACTCCATATGGGTCATAGTGGATCACTTGACTAAGGTCGCTCATTTTATTCCTGTAAAGACCACTTACTCAGGAGATAAACTAGCAGAGTTGTACATGACTAGGATCGTCTGTTTGCACGGAGTGCCGACGAAGACTGTATCAGACAGAGGTACCCAATTTACGTCAAGGTTTTTGGATAAGTTGCATGAAGCCATGGGGACCCGTTTAAACTTCAGTACTGCATATCACCCGCAGATGGATGGGCAAACTAAAAGAGTTAATCAGATTCTGGAGGATATGCTACGAGCTTGTGCATTGGCTTATGCTACCTCTAAGGATAAAACTTTGCCGTATGCTAAGTTCAGCTACAACAATAGTTATCAGGCGAGTCTACAGATGTCACCTTTTGAGGCACTGTATGGTTGACCTTGTCGGACGCCATTGAACTAGAATGAGACAGGTGAACGCCGTGTCTTTGGGCCAGACATTCTTCAAGAAGCCGAAGAAAAGATTGCCATGATCCGAGAAAGACTGAAGATAGTTCAGTCAAGACAGAAAAGTTACGCGGATAACCGTCGCCGAGACTTGAGCTTTGAACTGAAAGATTTCGTGTACCTTAGGGTTACACCTCTCAAGGGAGTTAAGAGATTTCATGCCAAAGGATAACTCGCGCCGCGCTATGTCGGTCCGTTCAAAATCCTTAGCCGCAGAGGCGAAGTTGCTTACCAGTTGGAGTTACCGCAGTCGTTGGCAGGTGTGCATGATGTGTTCCATGTGTCACAACTGAAGAAGTGTCTCCGGGTGCCAGATGAGCAAACACCGTTGGAATCGATAGAGTTGCAGGAGGACCTGACTTACAAGGAGCACCCTGTGAAGATTCTGGACACCATGGATCGAGAGACGAGAAATAAGTCAACTCGTTTCTGCAGAGTCTAGTGGAGCAACCATGCAGAGTGTGAAGCGACTTGGGAGCACAAGGAGGATTTGAAGAAAGAATTTCCGAACCTATTCCTTAGTTAGCCATGAATCTCGGGGACGAGATTCTGTTAAGGGGGAAGGTTTGTAACACCCTAATTTTTGCTTTACATGAATTTAAATGAAATTTTGAACTTTGGTGAATTTTTGGAATTTTCTTGAATTTATTTGGATTTAATTTGAATTTATTCCCTTTTGAAATAATTAAAGAATAAATAAAGTTTTGTTGGAAATATTTTATTTGAGTCCAAAATGTCTCAAAGTATTTTCCAAAATTTTTCTGGAATTTTTCTGATTATTTTGCTATTTTTCTTGAATTATTTGAATTTCTAAAAATTAATTTAATTATTTAATCGTTGGGAAAACCCTAACGGGTTAGCACTGTTCATGCGACCAGACCTGAGTCAGACTCGAGTCCGACCCGAGCCAACCAAGTCGCTCGAGCCCAACCCCCCGCGACCGTTGGATCTTGATCCAACGGCCAAGATCGCGCCACGTCGTGCCACCGTCGACTCCATCTCGGATACAGATTGCACCGCCGTGTGGGCCTAGGGTTCCGGATATCGCGCGCACGCCGAGGCCATTAAAGGCGTGGGTCATCGCCCGAGGACCGCCATCACCCCGCACCGCTTTTGCCTAGCCGCCGTGTAACACCCCAATTTTTGCTTTTCATGAATTTAAATAAGATTTGGCACATTTGTGAATTTTTAGAATTTTCTGGGATTTATTTGGAATTTATTTGAATTTATTCCCTTTTGGAATAATTAAAGAATTTAATTTTGCAAATAAAATTTTGTTGGAAATATTTTATTTGAGTCCAAAATATTCTAAAATATTTTTCTGAATTTTTCAGGAATTTTTCTAAGTGTTTTGCTATTTTTAATGAATTAAATGAATTTCTTGGAATTAATTTGATTATTTAATCGCTGGAAAAACCCAAACCGGTTTCACTGTACATCCGACCGGACCCGAGGCCGACCCGGACCCGACCGCGCCAGCCGTCTCGGTCGAACCAAGTCACCGAACCCTAACGCGCGTGACCGTCGGATCGTCATCCAACGGTCACGATCGCGCCATGTCACCCGAGCCCGACTCCGACCGAGCCAGCCAAGTCGCCGAGCCAGACCCGAGCCCAAACCCCGCAACCGTCGGATCTTGATCCGACGATCCACGTTGAGCCATGTCACCGAATCCGAATTGGATTCGGATTCCGCCGTCGTGACCGGGTCGACCTCGGTCTCCGCGCAATACACGGAAGCCGAGGCCCCTATTTAAGGCGCCGCCACCTCCACCGGGTAGCCGACTCATGTGCGCACCCGTAGCCCTAGACCACGTCTCCTGAGCCGCCGCCGTTTGCCCGCTAGAGCTCGCCTTAGTTGCGCTAGGTTTCCACCGCGGTTAATCGTCGATTCCGCCGCCGTTGAGCCCAGATCCGGAACTGCAAGGACGAGACGCGTCGGAGGGTACCTTTCACCTCGCCGGAATCGCGCCCAAGCGCCGTTGCCGTGGTCGCCGTCCTCGTCTCCGGTGAACCAGCTCCGCCGCACGCCATCGCCGTCGTTCGAGCTCCACCAACCGTCCGATCAAGATCCAAGGGCCCAGATTCGTCCACGTCATCCCCAGTGAGATCTAACATGTTAATCTCTAGATCTATTTCCAACCGTTGGATCTAGATCCAACGGTTTAGATTATGCCACGTAGCTAATACCGCACCGTGCTTGGATAGATGTCAGCCGTTAGATCTAGATCGAACGGCTAGGGTTAGCCATGTTGTAAACTCTAGATTGGATCTTGACCGTCCGATCGAGATCGAACGGTCCATATCAGCCGAGTAGTTTTCCTATTGCGTTAAGCCAGATCTAATCTGGGCCGTTGATTTTCACATCAACGGCCGAGATCTAGCCACGTGGCTAGGAGGCTGACCGTTGCGGTCGGGCCAAGCGGCCACATCGTTTCACCGCCGACGCCACCGTGACGTCACGTGGGGCCCGTGATGTCGGCCGATCGAACCAAACCGCACCACCATGACGCCATCGGCGTCACGGTGGGGCCCAGCTGTCAGTCGTCCCTCAGCCGAGCGTGATGACGTAACCGCTGACGTCATCCGATGGGGCCCACATGTCAGTGAGACATGTTCTCGTGGACCGGGTCCACGGTGGACCCAAACCGAACCGTGAACGACGTCCATGGACCGGCTGACGCAATAAATCAATTTTTCAATAGAAAAATAATTCGGTGGAAAATCAAAATCCACGCTGACATCATGCTGACGTCATTATTCGGTTTTTCAGTATAAAAATAAATAAATTAATTCGGATTATTGATTTATTTGAATTTGGAAACTTCAAACGCTTATCACTTTTGCAATTTAACTCCGATTTGAGTGATTCAAATTTCTAAATTTTTATAAAATTGAGATCTACCCAATGGTGAATTTTATTTAATTTTTAGACCAAAGTTTTTCTCTGTAATATTATTTAATTGATTATTTAAACTTTAAACGCTTGAAACTTTTGCGTTCTAACTCCGATTTCGCCGATTCAAATTCCTAAAAATTCATAAAATTATGCTCTCTCTGTTTATGGACTTCATTTGGATTTTTGTATACTTTTTGTCTACTGTTTTATTCATTTATTGCTATTTGCACGCATTAGGAGTAGACGTGGAAGTGCCCGAAGGTTTCGAAGGTGAAGTGTTGACCCAGGATCCACCTCAGGACCAAGATCAAGTATTCTTTGAAGGCAAGTTGTGCTTTGACCATGTTGATCCCATTTTGAAATTAATTTGGTTTGAATTATTGCATGCTAGTTCAATTATAAAATGCTTTAATTAATTTTTGGAGATTAGTTAATCTCCTAATTGCTGTATGCCACCTTGACAAAGATAATTGAATGCCACGAACCCCTTGGCACCCTAGTTGAGGATTAAATAGTTGGACATTATTAAATTGCCAACATGGGAATTTAGATCGTTGTAGTTTATTGTTTAGACCTGCTACGTGCTTGTGACATGATTTTGGACAAACAAATGTTAATATTGACTTAATGATATATTGAACCTGTTTTGGAAAGGTATCATGTGTTGTGATGTTGATGGCACGTGGTGCATGGTAATCAACGGGGGGTTCGATAAATAGTTTTCGACCAGGGCATGTGGCAAGAATAATCAGGTGAGCCAGTTGTGGCATCGTGAGCGTTGGCTTGGTTCTTCGGGTAGTCATGCCCTGGTCAACATAAGAACTTAACCTTGCAAGCCTTTGAACTGAGTTAATCATGCAACCACATGTCCGTAATGGGACGGACCTAGTTGAGTAAGTTACTAATAACTTGCATGTGATGCCTCGGGTGTCAACTACATCCTTTGTGTAGCTTGAAAGGGGAGCATACCAGTGCGATGGCATGGTACCCGTCCAACGGTATGTCGGTCCCATACTTCGCCTTTGTTAAGGGAAGGGATGGTGTATGGCAAAAACCGGAAAGGTTCACTTGTGTAGTTAGCTGTAACACCCCAATTTTTACTTTTCATGAAATTAAATATTTATTTTGCACATTTGTGAATTTTTGGAATTTTCTGGAATTTATTTGGATTTATTTGGATTTAATTTGAATTCATTCCATATTGAAATAGTTAAAGAAATTAAATTTTCAAATAAAGTTTTGTTGGAAATATTTTATTTGAGTCCAAAATGTTCCAAAATAGTTTCCAGAATTTTTCTGGTATTTTTTTGAGTGTTTTGCTATTTTTAATGAATTAAATAAATTTCTGGAAATTATTTTAAATATTAAATCGCTGGAAAATCGAATCGGGTCGAGTACTGTTCATCCGACCGAGTCGAACCCGAGTCGGACTCGAGTCCGACTACGCCATGCTTGATCAAGCCGAACCCGCTCGGCGAGACCCTAGCCGCGTGACCGTCGGATCAAAATCCAACGGTCCGCGTTGGACCACGTCACCCGAGCCCAGGCCGGATCGGACCCGCCCGCGTCGGATGAATCCCAGCCGTTGGATGGAACACGTGGACGATTGAGATTGCTTCGTCTCCGCCGAGTCCGATACGGACTGCGCCGCCGCGTTCGTTAGGGTTCCGATTTGTGCGCGCATCCCGAGGCTATTTAATGCGTGGGACATCGCCCGAGGTTGCCCTTTGCTGTGCGCACCCGAAACCCTAGCCCGTCGAGCCCTAGCCGCCACCGCTCTGCCGCAATCGCTCGCCGTAGTTGGAATCCCTCTCCGCCGCGGTTTTTGCTTCGTCCCGCCGCCGTCCGTCGCCCTTTGCCGCCGTTGACCCCAGATCCGCACTCCCCGCGATGAGACGCACCCGAGGGGAGGACTCACCTTGCCGGAGGAGCCCGCAAACGCCGTTGCCCGTGTCGCCGTTCCCAGCTCCGGCCAGCCAGCTCCGCCGCGCCGCCATCGCCGACCCCGAGCTTCGTGGACCGTTGGATCACCATCGCACGGCTAGGATCACACCACGTCACCGCCGGTGAGATTCCAATCCAAAAACCCCAGATCCAATCTCAACCGTTGGATCTAGATCCAACGGTCCAGATCAAACGCGTTAACCCAAACGCGTGAGAGCCAGATCCAATCTGGGCCGTTGATTTTCAAATCAACGGCAGAGATTGAGCCACGTGTGCGGAAGTTGGACCGGGCGAGCCAGACGCTGCGGCGTGACGCCGACACGCCGCCCGCTGGGCCGACGCGGCGAAACCGCACCATGACGTTAGCACGGGCCCACCCGTCAGCGGCCACCCCAACCATGCAAAGGACGCCACCCATGGCGCCAAAGGTCCCACTGCCGCCACCATGGGCCGAGCCTCGCCGACGCCAAGAATGACGTCACCTGAGTAGTCCCACCTGTCAGTCTCACGTGAGCCGTGGACCGAGTCCACGGTGGACCGAGCCGAACCGTGGGCTGAGCCCATGGACCGGCTGACGTCAGCCAGCCAATTAGAAGTCGACACGTGTCCAGGCTGACGCAATAAATGATTTACCGAAAAAGAAAATGATTTAATAATTCAGTTTAATAATTGATTTGAATTTCAAAACTTCAAACGCTTATAACTTTTGCATTTTAACTCCGATTTGAACCATTCAAATTTCTAAAAATTCATAAAATTCAGATCTACTCAAATATAAATTTTATTTAATTTTTGGACTAAAGTTTTTCTCTGTAATATTATTTAATTGATTATTTAAACTTTAAATAATCATAACTTTTGTGTTTTAACTCCGATTTGAGCGATTCCAGTTCCCAAAAATTCATAAAATTATGTTCTCTCTGTTTATGGATTTTATTTGGATGTTTGGACACTTTTTGCCTATTGTTTATTTGTGTATTGCTATTTGCACGCTTTACGAGTAGACGTTGAAGTGCCCGAAGGCTTCGAAGGAGAAGTGTTGACTCAGGATTCCTCTCAAGACCGAGAACAAGTACTCTTTGAAGGCAAGTTATGCTTTGACCATGTTGAACCCATTTTTGAAATTAGTTTGATTTAAATTATTGCATGCTAGTTTAAGTAACAAATGCTTTAATTACTTTTGGGGAATTAGATAAACGCCAAATTGCCTTATGACACCTTTGTTAAATAATTGTATGCCATGACCCCTTGTCACCCTAGTTGTGGATTACATAGTTGGACATTATTAATTTGCCAACATGGGTAATTAGACCGTTGTAGTTCAATGCTTAGACCTGCCACGTACACATGACATGATTTTGGATAATCAAATGCTAATATTGACTTAACGAGATATGGAACTTGTTTTGGAGAAGTGTCATGTGTTGTTGATGATGTTGATGGCACGTGGTGCATGGTAATCAACTGGGGTTTGACAAATAAATTTCGACCGGGGCATGTGGCAAGTAATGATCAGGTGGGCCAGGTATGGCATTGGGAAGGATGATTTGGTTCTTCGTAGTCTTGCCTGGTCACCCTAAGGACTTAACCTTGCAAGCCTTTGAACTGAGTCAAGCGTGCAACCACATGTCTCATGAATCGGACGGACCTAGTTGATTAAGTTGCTAATAACGCACTGTGGGACCTCGGGATGTCAACTACACCCTTTGTGTAAGTTGTGCGGGGAGCGTCTGGGGCTGCGGCAGTACCCATCTAACGGTGGATTGACCTAAACTTCGCCTTTGCTAAGGGAAGGGTTAGTGTGCAACACCGGAGAGGACCACTTGTGCTGTTAAAAGTTTCCGAAAGACTTTGTTACGGGAACTCGCCTTTGTGGTGTTTGACTGTATCTTGTGGGTAAAGTGCATAACCTCTGCAGAGTGTATAATCTATTCGAATAGCCGTGTCTGCGGTATTGTACATCGCTCGGGAATTACAGTCAAGGGTTAAACTTTCTTGAAAATAATTTGGACTTGAAAGGTTGGGTCTGGTTAAACAATGATGTCGATGGAAATGTGGATTAGGAATGGGAAAGATGTTGATTAAACTCCTGGAAAAAAAATTATTTATGTTATACTTGTTTCTACTGCTTTCGAATCTACTTATGCTACTTGTCAAATGCTGTTTTACTGCAAATACACCTTGAGTTACTCCTTTGTACCAAGCCATGCATGTAGTATATTAGTTGCATTATGTGCATGACTTGCTGAGTACCAAAGTACTCACCCTTGCCACAATACAACACCAGTTGAAGAAGAATCTACACCAGCTTTGGAGGAGGAGCTTCCAGAGGAACCGTCTACTTAGGGAGCGAGCCCAGTCAGTTGCCTGTGGTATACTGGATGGCGCCACGATGTTATGTTATTTTCCGTTGCTATTATTTCTCTCTTAATAAGTCTCGCCCTGCGTGGCGTATATTTGTAACTTGACCATAAGGTCGAGCAACCAGTTTGACTATTTAATTAAAGTACTTTATTAGTATCGAGTGGTATGATTATGATATTTACCGATGTTAAGACTGTGTGCACTAGCGCGTTCCTGGACTAGTGCTGAATACACAGAGGGTCCAGATTTGCAGATTCGGGTCCCGACAGAGGTGGTATCAGAGCCATGCTGACCGTAGGCTCAACCCTAGCTAGAATGGTCGTAGAGAGGTTAAAACTTATTTTCTAAAGGTTAAAAGTTCATCAAGATAAGAAATGACATCTCGACTTATTCCCTTCTCTCTTTTCTTGTCTCTTGCTGAATTTTTCCTTACCTTGTCACGATTTAAAAATTTCGAGTTCTTACGTGAGCACTCTTGTGACAGATGGAGGGAGAGTTCAACTACGTCGATCTGGAGGTTGGTCACGCCGCGGAACTTTGGCGTATGCTGCAGACTCTCGGAGATTTTGAGAAGTCGCAATACCAAGTGGACGTGATCAGACAAGTAGGATTGATCAAGGCTTGTGACGTGAAGATTGTGGTACCTGCTAGGAAGAAGGGCCCAGGCAATCGCCCGATACACTGCACTGCCAGGAGGTCTACAATGCAGATGGGCATCCAAGAGGCGTCACGACGTGCAATGCGGCACATTACCCATATCTACGCCAGAGAATTGGAGAGCACAGTGTTCCGATATCATCCGCGCAGCAATAACCTTCTTGACCCGAAGGCGATTCAGGATGAGAATGCCATGGTTACACAGTTGGCACGACTTGTTGTCGCCCAGGAGGATGTACTCGATGATACAAGCAAGGAGCTACAGAAGGCCCGCAAAGAAATCACGGCAGAGAAGAACAGATGGCGGGAAGCTCAAGAGTATGTGTCTCACCTTCTGCAAAGGATTGGAGAGTTAGAGACGGCATTGTACGCACTGCAGCCGAGCAAGACTGAGCTGCACGAGCTGCACCGGAGGAGCCGGAGCTTGAGGAGGACACTACTTCTTCGACTACCACAGATGACACAGTTGCTGGACATGGCGATCGTTTCGCGCCTATGCCGCAGCGTCCGTGCCCAGGCCGTGGAGGTTTTCTCGATGAGTGAGTGTAGGTTCTATAGTGAGACTCCTTCGCCGAGTCGCGTCATAGAATAAAGAGTCACCCTTTAGGCGTTAGACTCCAGTGTTAGTTCGATTTGGATTTTCATTGCTTGCTGAGTGTGCAGTATGTGTTGCAAGGCTCCTAGGCATTGTAAGCAACCATACCAAGTTACTATTGATTAAAATAATCAAGTTGGACTTTAAGTTACACCTTTCGCCCCGCATAAGTTCCATATTACTTGTCTATTCTTGTTTCCCTCTCATCTCTAAAACCTAGAGCAAACCACAGATGGTGAACACTCGTGGAAACCTTGGAGGCAATGGAAGTGGTTCTCGCCCAGCAGAAAACCCCAATGATGGAGCACCAGCACCGCCAGTTGATATGCAGAATTTCGGAGCTTTTCTTGCTGCTCAGACTCAGTTGATGCATGCCATGATGCAACAGATGCAGCCCGTCACCGCTCAGGCCACTTGTGAAATCATGTGCTGAAAAATTGGCTTAGAATTGAATTTGCAAATATGTTTGTTCACGTGTTTTGTCAATTTGACAAGAAGCAGTAAGTTTCGCTTTTGCGCCGGACCAAGATCTCAAGAAACAGTAAGTTTCCCATGTACGGCGGACAAACTTTGTTGGTCTGTCGTGGACATGCTTTTGAACTCATTGAGCCAAACTCAATTTTCCTCAAAAACCAGTAAGTTGTGCATGTACGACGGACAAAGTTTTTGGGTCTGTCGTGAACGTATTTTTGAGCTCATGAGTCGAACTCAATCTTCCAAGAAACCAGTAAGTTTTGCATGTAGGGCGGACAAACTTCTTTGGTCAGTCGTGAATGGCTTTTTGAGGTTTGATTTCGCATGTACGACGGACCGATTTTGTTTGTCCGTCGTAAACATGTGTTTCACCGGAATGTTTTCTTTTGGAACCGAGAGTTTCCCTTGTACAACGGACAGACTTTGTTGGTCCGTCGTGAACTGTTTTCTAGGGTTTCACTTGGCATTTACGCCGGACCATATTTCCTTGTCCGTCGTGAATGCGTTTTTGCTGAATTAGGGTTTTGAGCAGAATTGAAATAATTTGAATTTGAGATTATGAAATTTGTGATGATTTCATGATGCTTCTTTTGAAGTGGACTTTATGCAATGCTCGTGTGAGTAGTTGCATGGATTGACATTGAGTCAAGTCGTGGACTTGTGCTCGGATTTGTTTTGTGGTTTGTTCATGTGCAGGTATTGCTCGAAGACGAATGTGGTCGATGACGGGACCGGAACTAGGTTCATGGAGGAACTGAGGTTCGGGACTAGGTTCAGGAGGAACTGAGGTCTTGATGGTCAAGGATGTCATGCGGGACGTTCGGGCTAGGAGAATGGTGCACATGAAGAATGGTTAGTCACGTGAGAATGGCAGGAGGTCATTCGCGTGCAAAGTGTTAGTCACGTGAGTATGGCAGGTGGCCATACGCGTGCAAAGTGTTAGTCACGTGAGTATGGTAGGGTTGCCATACGCGTGCAAGAGTTTACTCGGCCAGGTTGGGCAAAGTAGAGTTGTGTTGGATACGGATTCCTTCTAGGGAATAGGAATCGTATTCAGAACTCCTTGTGGGTTGGTGCTTTAAATAGGTGGGGGTCTCCTGTTGAAAGGCACCAAGCAGAGCTAAGCGCATCAAGCCTTGAGCTTGGTTTTAGGGTTTGTACTCTTTTGATGAGAGTACTTTAGACAAAAGAAATAAAGATCAATTCTTCTAGTTCCCGCATTGCTTCAACGTTCTCTTTTTGGTTCTTGTTTGCATGCTTGTTCTTGTTCTAGATTGGTTTTTGTTCTTTAAGTTTTATCTTGATTTGATCCATCAAAAACCTCTCTAGGGTATTGATCTAGTGTTTCTCAAAGTCTAGTTGATCAATCTTTTGTCGTTCTTGTTTAATCTTGAAGTTTTGATTAGATTGATTCTCGTCAAGTTCTGGATCAGCAAGCTTGCGAAGCTCATAACTTTTGATCCGTAAGTCCGATCGAGCTGATTCTTTTTGGGTTCGATTCGTATTGGAATCTAGTTTCTTGTATCCAAATTTCAGATCAATCTAACGGTTGGATCTCTGAGAATTCGTGTTTTACCGAACCTCTGTCATTCTGTTTTTGTCGAAAACGAGGCAATTATTTGGTTCTGTTTTAGGGGTGAACTTTTAATAGGTCAAGAATTTGGTTTTAGCTTCCGCACAATCATTCACCCCCCCTCTGATTGCTATATTCGTATACTTCGATCCTACAAGTGGTATCAGAGCAAGGTTTCTCTAATCTATCTTAACCGGTGATTAGATCAATGGATCGTTATTCGACAAAACCATGTGTGTTCGATGGTGTTGATTTTCAGTTTTGGAAGGCCAAGATGGAGGCGTTCATCCAAGCACAGGGCTTCACAATTTGGGAGAAGGTCTACAAGCCATATGAAGTCCCTCGCAAACGACAACGTCAACGACACCAATCGCACACATGTTGAAGCAAATAGCAAGGCGCGCAACTTGATCATCCAAGGCTTGGGACGCAACGACTTTGATCGTGTGGTTCATCTTCGATCCGCATATGAGGTATGGAAATCTCTTTGTGATTACCATGAGGGTTCTAACACCACAAAGAAGTTCGCCAAGATATTTACAAAAAAGAATACATGCGTTTTGAGATGAAACCTAGTGAATCCGTAGATGACTTCTTTGCACGTTTCAATAAAATTCTTAGCAATCTACGTGCTGTTGGAGTTAGCTACACTGATGCTGAAAATGCTCGACAATTGCTTAGTGCTTTGGACATGTCAGTGTGGGAGATGAAAGTAACATCTATACAAGAATCTACTACCATGAGCACACTCACATTAGATGTTGTTTACTCTAAGTTGAAAACTCATGAGTTGGATGTTCTTGCCAGGAAGGGTAACATTAAATCAATTGCTTTGATCTCTAACCCTAACATGTCAAATGCAAATTCTTCTTCTAGCTTTGCCTTGTCTTCCATGTCTTCTTTAACAGATGAGCAACTTGAAGAGTTTCTGAAGAAGATCTGGCACTACTCTCTTCTCGCTTTAACAAAGCTTTGCAGAATGTGAGAATGAGAAAGAGAGGTGGTCCTCCAAGATGCTATGAGTGTGGTGACCTCAACCATATTCGCACAAATTGTCCTAAGCTTGCAGGAAAAACATCAAAGGAGGAGAAGGACAACGATGTAAGGAATGAGAAGAAAAGGTTCTCGTCAAATGATAGGAAGAAGAAGAGCTTCATCAACCGCAAGGTGGTTCACCGAGTTCTTTCCGCTCTTGAACAAGTCAATTTGAGCGATGTGGACTCGGAGAGCAGCGAAGATGATGCAACTCCAAGCAAGCATGATTTGATAGGATTATGTCTCATGGCAAGCAGCAAGGATAGCTTCACCGAGGACGACCACGACAGTAACTGCAATGAGGTAGATCCCTCTTATGATGAATTAGCTATTGTTGTTGCTCGTCTTGGAAAATTGCTTGACAAACGTGATAAGAAAATTAAGAAACATGATTTCATTATTGAATCATTGAATGCTGAAATTGCTAGACTTAAGACTTTGATTCCTAGTGATGATACTTGCAAATCATGTGACTTAATTTACAATGAGCTCACCTTGCTTAGGAAAGAACATGCTCTTTTGTTGCATCTAAATGAGAAAATGAGAAACATGTTGTACATGCTAGTCAGTTCCAATCGATGATTTGCATAGTTCAACTTCTTGTTCTCACTGCTCAACTCTGGAATGAAACTTGCAAGATGCAAAGGCTAGGGTTTCTCAATTAACGGCTACTTGTCTTTCACATGAAAGTCTCTCAGGCTCAACTTGTCGCAAGCATAAAGGAAAAGTCGATGTTCCTGCAATAATTGTTTAACTCTTGCTAAGAAAGTTGATTACTTGCAAAATTCTTTGGAACGCTTCACTAATGGCAAGAAGAAGTTGAACATGATTTTGGATCAATCTAAGGTTAGCACAAACAAGAGAGGTTTAGGTTTTGATCCTTATGCAACATATGAAACTAAACCTCGCACCGTTGTTCGTGCTCCTTGCAAAATTGAGTTATCTAATGAGCCTAAGAAAATTGCTTTTCAATCTGGTTTTTTATCCTCTACTATGATGAATGCAAAATGTGCTTTTACTGTTAAAGCTAAACATCATGTCAAGTACACTTGCACTCATTGTGGTAGAGATGGACACTTAGTAGATTTTTGCTTTAGACTAGCCAAACAAAGAAAAGAAGGAAAGAACTGAGGCTAGGACAAATTTCAGCAAAGCACATTTTTATGCGCCTAGAGTGATGAAAACACCTTCTGCTCCTACAAACATGGGAAAAGGCAAATCTGATTTTGTGCATAAAAATTATCGTGTTGTGCCCTCTTGTTGTGCGTCGTGTGTCTCAAGATCGATTCCCAAAAATCTCATTCCTAACCCCAAGATCGAGACCTCGACATGTTTTGTTGCTATGTAGGCTTCTCGCGAGGAAGGAGAACATATGGCTAGTGGATTCCGGATGCTCACGCCACATGTCCGGTAATAAGAATTGGTTCTCCTCCTCACTCGTGCATCTCGTCGAAAGTGTTACTTTTGGAGATGCTTCTTCCTCTTCTGTTGTGGCAAAAGGTACAATAAAGGTAAGTGACAAGTTTATGTTCAAAGATGTGGCTCTTGTTGAAAATTTGAAATATAACTTGCTTTCTGTCTCACAAATGCTTGATGAAGATCTTGAGATAAGCTTTAAGAAAAATGAATGCAAAGTGCTAGATGCTTCAGGTGATCTTGTGTTCAAAATTTCTCATTTTGGAAGAGTCTTTAAAGCTGATTTTGATGCATCGCCTTCTTCTAAGCATAGGTGTCTAATTGCCAATGTTTCTAAAGATTTATTCTTTTGGCATCGTAGACTTGGTCATGTTGGTTTTGATCATCTTACTCGTGTAAGTGGTTTAGATCTCATACGTGGCTTGCCTAAGCTTAAGGGTGATAGCAATCTAGTATGTTCTTCTTGTAGACATGGTAAGATGATTGCAGGTTCACATCCACCTCTTACCATGATGATGACAAACGCTCCAGGACAGCTTCTACATCTTGATACAGTTGGACCATCTCGAGTTCAATCCTTTGGAGGCAAACGGTATGTGCTTGTGATTGTTGATGATTTTTCTAGATACTCTTGGGTGTATTTTATGGCATCTAAGGATGAGGCTTTTAGTCATTTTAGAAGTCTTGTTCTTAGGCTTTCGTTGACCATCCAGAGCTCTCAAAGCTATTAGAAGTGATAATGGAACTGAATTCAAAAATGCTTCCTTTGATCTCTTTTGTCCTGAAAAGGAATTGATCATCAATTTTCATCTCCTAGAGTGCCTCAACAAAATGGTGTAGTCGAAAGAAAAACAGAACGTTAGTTGAGATGGCTAGAACCATGTTAGATGAACATCTCTCTCCTAGAAATTTTTGGGCTGAAGCTATTTCAACCGCTTGTTATGTTTCAAACCGTGTGTTTTGAGATCAAAATTGGGTAAGACTCCATATGAGCTTCTGGTTTGGACATAGACCTTCTGCTTCTCACTTTCGAGTTTTTGGATGCAAATGTTTTGTCTTGAAATCTGGAAATCTTGATAAATTTGAAGCTAGATCAACTGATGGCATTTTTCTTGGATATCCTGCTCATACTGTGGCTATCGTGTGCTTGTTTTGGAGACTAACAAAATTGTGGAAACTTGTGAAGTTACTTTTGATGAGGCTAGTCCAGGCACTAGTCCAAGTGATGCACACAAAGCATACATTCAGGGGAGAAAATCTTTGAAGATGATGATGATGTTGAAGATGAGGTCTTGACTCTTCCTAATGCACAACAAGATGTAGCACCTTTGGCACCTACTACTACATCACCTACAGCTAACCATCCTCAAGCTACAACATCATCTGTACATGCTGAAAATGAAGAAGGAGAAGGAGAAGTCTCAAAAGCCAATGCTCCCTTGTACATTCAAAAAATGCATCCATCTGAACAAATGATTGGAGACCTAAATGAGAGAGTCACTCGATCCAGGTTTATTCATTCTGACACTCATGCTCATTCTGCTTTAGTTGTCTCTTTTGAACCCAAAGATATATCTCATGCATTATCTGACGAATCTTGGATCAATGCCATGCATGAAGAATTAGAGAATTTTGAACGAAATAAAGTTTGGAAACTTGTCTCACCACCTCTTGATTTTAATGTTATTGGAACTAGATGGGTTTTCAAAAATAAACAAAGTGAGGATGGTGTTGTTGTTAGAAACAAGGCTAGATTGGTTGCTCAAGGTTACACTCAAATTGAAGGCTTAGATTTTGATGAAACCTTTGCTCCTGTTGCTAGAATTGAAGCCATTAGAATCCTTTTAGCTTTTGCTGCATCCAAAGGTTTCAAATTGTATCAAATGGATGTGAAAAGTGCTTTTCTTAATGGCTACATAAATGAGGAGGTTTATGTCAAGCAACCACCTGGTTTTGAAAATCCAAAGTTTCCAAATCATGTGTTCAAACTATCAAAAGCTTTGTATGGTTTGAAACAAGCCCCTAGAGCATGGTATGATAGGCTAAAAACCTTTTACTTGAAAAAGGCTTTTTAATGGGAAAGGTTGACAAAACTCTCTTTTACTCAAGCAAGGCAATGATCAACTATTCGCTCGCATTTATGTTGATGATATTATCTTTGGTGGTTCATCTCATGTTTTAGTGTCTGAGTTTTCGAAACAATGAGGAAGGAGTTTGAGATGAGTATGATGGGTGAGTTGACATACTTTTGGGATTTCAAATCAAGCAAACGAAGGATGGTACTTTTGTACATCAAAGCAAATACACGAAAGACTTGCTACATCGCTTTGGAATGGAAAACAAAGCAAGCCGATCATGACACCCATGGAGAGCACTTGCGCACTTGACCCTGATGAAGATGGTGAGCAGGTTGATCAAAAGGAATATAGAAGCATGATAGGTTCACTTTTGTACCTCAACGCATCAAGGCCGGATATACAATTTGTCAGTATGCTTGTGTGCTCGTTTTCAAGCTTCCCCACGTGCTTCACATCGACAAGTCGTCAAAAGGATTTTCAGGTATCTTCATGGAACTCAAGATTTTGGCATTTGGCTTTCGCTTCCTCATGCATTAGTTTGAGATCTTTTTCTGATGCTGATTTTGGAGGATGTAGAATTGATAGGAAAAGCACTTCTGGTTCATGTCACTTCTTGGGAAATTCTCTCATTGCATGGTCATCTAGAAAGCAATCTTACATTTGCACAATCAATCACGAATCTGAATATGTGGTCAGCTGCTAGTTGTTGTTCTCAAATTCTTTGGATAGTAGCTACACTTAAAGATTATGGGGTTAATTTGGATAGTGTTCCTCTTTTGTGTGATAACACTAGTGCAATTTGCATTGCTAAGAACCCCGTGCAACACTCTAGAACAAAACACATTGACATCAGATTTCACTTTCTTAGAGATCATGTTGAAAAAGGCAACATTGTGCTTCATCATGTGGATACTGAACATCAATTGGCAGACATTTTCACAAAACCTTTGTCTTCTTCTCGTTTTGCTTTTATTCGGGGAGAACTTGGGATTGTTCATCCAATGGGTTTGTTTTGAGGGGGAGTTTCTTTGCCAAGTTCTTTCACTTGATGAGCTCACTTTATCATATTTCTTTATATACTATATAATTGAGCTAATATATGATAATCTAAATTGTTCCACTTGAACTAAGAATGACATTGCGGAATTCCCTGATCTGATTGCCTATAGCTAAATACTCTGTGATATCTTACTCTTCTAGGCTTGATATTGAATCCTCTTGACAAATTTGGGCTATGAAGCAAGTGTGGTTTCAACTTTACTCTTTCATAAGACCTTTTAATCACTTTTGCATGTTTATAATCAAAGAAAAATGAAAAGAAAAGGGAATCAATAAAAAAGGGTTGTTAAAAGCAAAAAACCTCAAGTTATGTGCTTCAGGGTGCTTTCCCTAAAAAGATAAGATGTATGCTTCAAGCATGCCATTCCCTCAAAGATAAGATGTATGCTTCAAGCATGCCACTCCTAGAAAATAAAAGAAGTATGCTTCAAGCATGCCACATGCAACTTATTGTTTAAAGATTAAATTGGTCTACTAGATTGGAGTTGAAACTACTTGCTCGCCCTAAGTTGTTAGTTGCTTCAATTTTTAAAGTCTTGCTTTTTCTGCTAAGATCTTGCTTAGTACTTGGCTATAGTTGACTAAATTGAGGTTGAGATGCATGTCATTCCCTAACTTGTTAAAATCACATCAAGATCATGTATTTTGCATATTATATGATATATAAGGTTATATGATCGAATGAGATCATCTTTTTCTATCTTGGCACTCCCTTGTTTCTCTTTGTGAAATCTTTGTTTCAAGAAAAATTTTGAATCTGTTCTCTCTCTTATACTCTTGATGAATCCATTGTCAAAGGGGGAGAAATTTGGGAATCATTGAAAAGTTTAAGGAAAAAGGGGGAGTTGTGTTTGGAAATTTGAGAATTTTGGGAGAAGTTTGGAGAAATTTTGAAATTTTTGGGCACATTGCACATTCACACACATTTTCCTTCTCAGGGGGAGATTTTGTTTTACATTTTGGTCAAAGAGGGAATTCTGTGTTTTCTTTTTGGTCCTTGATCCTTTGGATTTCAAAATCTTTTGTAAAGTGAATGCCAAATGTTCAATTCTAAGTGGTGTTGCCAATGTTCTCATCAAGGGGGAGATTGTGAAATCATGTGCTGAAAAATTGGCTTAGAATTGAATTTGCAAATATGTTTGTTCATGTGTTTTGTCAATTTGACAAGAAGCAGTAAGTTTAAGCTTTTCTTGGCGCGGACCAAGATCTCAAGAAACAGTAAGTTTCCCATGTACGGCGGACAAACTTTGTTGGTCTGTCGTGGACATGCTTTTGAACTCATTGAGCCAAACTCAATTTTCCTCAAAAACCAGTAAGTTGTGCATGTACGACGGACAAAGTTTTTGGGTCTGTCGTGAACGTATTTTTGAGCTCATGAGTCGAACTCAATCTTCCAAGAAACCAGTAAGTTTTGCATGTAGGGCGGACAAACTTCTTTGGTCAGTCGTGAATGGCTTTTTGAGGTTTGATTTCGCATGTACGACGGACCGATTTTGTTTGTCCGTCGTAAACATGTTTTGGCCGAAATGTTTTCTTTTGGAACCGAGAGTTTCCCTTGTACAACGGACAGACTTTGTTGGTCCGTTGTGAACTGTTTTCTAGGGTTTCACTTGGCATTTGCGCCGGACTGGTTTTGTTTGTCCGTTGTGAATGCGTTTTTGCTGAATTAGGGTTTTGAGCAGAATTGAAATAATTTGAATTTGAGATTATGAAATTTGTGATGATTTCATGATGCTTCTTTTGAAGTGGACTTTATGCAATGCTCGTGTGAGTAGTTGCATGGATTGACATTGAGTCAAGTCGTGGACTTGTGCTCGGATTTGTTTTGTGGTTTGTTCATGTGCAGGTATTGCTCGAAGACGAATGTGGTCGATGATGGGACCGGAACTAGGTTCATGGAGGAACTGAGGTTCGGGACTAGGTTCAGGAGGAACTGAGGTCTTGATGGTCAAGGATGTCATGCGGGACGTTCGGGCTAGGAGAATGGTGCACATGAAGAATGGTTAGTCACGTGAGAATGGCAGGAGGTCATTCGCGTGCAAAGTGTTAGTCACGTGAGTATGGCAGGTGGCCATACGCGTGCAAAGTGTTAGTCACGTGAGTATGGTAGGGTTGCCATACGCGTGCAAGAGTTGTACTCGGCCAGGTTGGGCCAAGTAGAGTTGTGTTGGATACAGATTCCTTCTAGGGAATAGGAATCGTATTCAACTCCTTGTGGGTTGGTGCTTTAAATAGGTGGGGGTCTCTGTTGAAAGGCACCAAGCGTAGCTAAGTGCATCAAGCCTTGAGCTTGGTTTTAGGGTTTGTACTCTTTTGATGAGAGTACTTTAGACAAAAGAAATAAAGATCAATTCTTCTAGTTCCGCATTGCTTCAACGCGTTCTCTTTTGGTTCTTGTTTGCATGCTTGTTCTAGTTCTAGATTGGTTTTTGTTCTTTAAGTTTTATCTTGATTTGATCCATCAAAAACCTCTCTAGGGTATTGATCTAGTGTTTCTCAAAGTCTAGTTGATCAATCTTTTGTCGTTCTTGTTTAATCTTGAAGTTTTGATTAGATTGATTCTCGTCAAGTTCTGGATCAGCAAGCTTGCGAAGCTCATAACTTTTGATCCGTAAGTCCGATCGAGCTGATTCTTTTTGGGTTCGATTCGTATTGGAATTTAGTTTCTTGTGTCCAAATTTCAGATCAATCTAACGGTTGGATCTCTGAGAATTCGCATTTTACCGAACCTCTGTCATTTTGTTTTTGTCGAAAACGAGGCAATTATTTGGTTCTGTTTTAGGGGTGAACTTTTAATAGGTCAAGAATTTGGTTTTAGCTTCCGCACAATCATTCACCCCCCCTCTGATTGCTATATTCGTATACATCGATCCTACACCACTGCTAATCAAGTCAATCAGGGACAACACCGGAATACAAGACTGTCAGAGTTCATGAGGACTCATCCACCCACTTTCTCTGGGAATGCCAATCCATTGGAGGCCGATGATTGGTTAAGGTCAATTGAGAGGAAGCTACATATCGCTCAATGCATGAGAAATGAGAAGGTACTCTACGCTTCTCATCAGTTGGAAGGAACAGCCCTCCGAATGGTGGGGGAACTTCTGTGCCACGCAAGAGAACCCTCAGGACATCACTTGGGAAGAGTTCACAGCTGCATTCCGTCAGTATCACGTGCCTGAAGGAATCATGGACCTCAAGAAGGAGGAGTTCAGAGCACTGAAGCAAGGTAATCATCCAATGGCTGAATACCTGAACAAGTTCACACAGCTTGCACGCTACGCACTTGAGGATGTAGTGACAAATAAAGCCAGACAGTCTCGCTTCATGAAGGGACTTAACTCAGGACTGCAGGTGGGGTTGATCATCCACACCTTTCCAGATTTCCAAGAGCTGGTAAATAAGGCGCTTATTCTTGAGAACAAGCGCAAGGAACTGGATGAGAACAAGAAGCGTAGGATGCAGCATCAGGGATCGCGTCAGGGAGCGCAGCAACGCTTGAGGGTTGCGCCAAATCAGTTTTTCAGATTCCAGCCGCAGAATGCAACCAGGACACCGTCACGGCACCAAGACACATCAATCGTAACTATCGACCCGGCCCCACCGAAATGTCGCTTCAGGCAGTCAACAAGGAACAGTGAAACGCTGCTACAACTGCAACGAGCCAGGGCACTTTGCCAATAGTTGTCCAAAGAAGACAGTAGGAGTGACCCCAGTTCGCTTCAATCTGGGATCCACACCAGCTAGGACGCCAGCACCAGGAGCAGCACCCCACACCGTGGTGAGAGGCCGAGTCAACCATGTCACCGCAGATGCACTTCAGAATGCCACAGATGTCGTACTGGGTAAGTTACTTGTCAACTCGCACCTGCAATGCTTTGTTTGATTCCGGAGCTTCGCATTCGTTTGTTTCACAAGGCTTTGCTGCTAAAAATGATTTGGAGATTGCAAGACTTAAATGCATGCTTTTAGTTCAAACCCCTGGTTCCGAACTCCGAACGAAAGTAGGATGTTCTGGGGTGAGAATACTAATAGATGGGATAGAGTTCCTAGCGAACCTTATTATTTTGGAGACCCAGACCTTAGATGTCATTTTGGGAATGGATTGGTTATCCAAGCACAAGGCCGTATTGGATTGTGGACGGAGGACTATCTCAGTTGAGAGCCCGTGTGGAAAGAAAGTGGAATTTCAAGCTACCGCCATTAGAGATAGACAGTTGATGGTTAACAGCACCAAGGCAATCAGCATAGAAGATGTCTCAGTAGTGAATGAGTACCCAGATGTTTTTCCTGAAGATCTACCTGGTATGCCGCCAGACAGGGACATAGAGTTTGTGATAGAGCTTGTACCTAGTACAGCGCCGATAGCAAAGAGACCTTACCGGATGTCAACCGAAGAGCTAGTAGAGATGAAGAAACAGCTTGAGGAGTTGATGGAAAAAGGATTCATCAGACCTAGTTCGTCGCCATGGGGAGCGCCAGTATTGTTTGTTAAGAAGAAGGACGGGAGTTTCAGGATGTGCATAGATTATCGTGCACTCAATGAGATCACCGTAAAGAACAAGTACCCATTACCCAGGATAGATGGTCTGTTTGATCAGTTGAGAGGAGCCGGAGTTTTCTCCAAGATTGATCTGAGATCGGGATATCACCAGCTGAAGATTCGATCAGAAGATATTCCAAAGACCGCGTTTTCGTCAAGATACGGACATTATGAGTTTACTGTCATGTCTTTTGGATTGACGAATGCGCCAGCTTATTTCATGAACATGATGAATAAGGTTTTCATGGAGTACCTAGACAAGTTTGTCGTCGTATTCATAGATGACATTCTCGTTTACTCCAAGTCAAGGGAAGAGCACACAGAACACTTGAGGCTAGTTCTGGAGAAACTGAGAGAACAGCAACTCTTTGCCAAGTTCAGCAAGTGTGATTTTTGGAAGGACAAGGTGGAGTTTCTTGGACATGTGATGACCGCAGAAGGAGTCGCCGTTGATCCAAGTAAAGTAGAAGCTGTGTTACATTGGGAGCAGCCGAAGACCGTAATGCAGATCCGGAGTTTCCTTGGAATGGTAGGTTACTACCGCCGTTTCATTGAAGGCTTTTCGACAATTGCGAAACCTCTCACGCAATTGCTGAAAAAGGAGAAGAAGTTTGCATGGACGCCAGAGTGCGAGAAAGGTTTTCAAGAACTGAAGAAACGATTGACATCAGCGCCGGTGTTAGTTCTACCGGATGTTAATCAAAGCTTTGATATTTATTGTGATGCATCGCGCCAAGGACTTGGATGTGTGCTGATGCAGAACAGAAAGGTTGTTGCCTATGCATCAAGGCAGTTGAGGCTGCATGAGGAGAATTACCCGACACATGACCTAGAGTTAGCTGCCGTAGTGCATGCCTTGAAGATATGGCGTCACTATCTGATCGGGAACAGATGTGAAGTGTACACGGATCATAAGAGCCTTAAGTACATATTCACCCAGTCAGATCTGAATATGAGGCAAAGGAGATGGTTAGAGTTGATTAAGGATTACAATGTCGGAATCCATTATCATCCCGGAAAGGCTAATATGGTGGCCGATGCCTTGAGTCGGAAAAGCCATACCGTGAATATGTTGATAGCCACGAATCAGGATGAGCTATGCCAGGAATTTCAGAGAATGAAGATTGAGGTGGTACCTAGTGGATTCTTGGCCGCATTGGAAGTAAAGCCTACCCTAGAAGATCAGATTCGAGAAGGACAGAAGGATGATGACAAGATCCGCAGGATTAAGTCCAAAATGGAGGAAGGCAAGGCAAAGGACTTCAAGCTAGATGAGCAGGGCACGTTATGGATGAAGGATCGGATTTGTGTGCCCAACAAGAAGGAACTAAAGCAACTGATTTTGGAGGAAGCCCATGACTCCAAGTATTCAATTCACCCAGGAAGTGCCAAGATGTATCAGGATTTGAAGGAGAGATTCTGGTGGCCGAGCATGAAGCGTGAAGTTGCCAAGCATGTTGCATTGTGCGACGTATGCCAGAGAGTCAAGGCAATGCATCGAGAGACCACAGGATTGTTGCGGCCCGAAAATACCTGAGTGGAAGTGGGAGGAAATCGGAATGGATTTCATTACCGGTTTGCCTAAGACTCAAGGAGGTTATGACTCCATATGGGTTATAGTGGATCGCTTGACCAAGGTCGCCCATTTTATCCCCGTGAAGACCACTTACTCGGGGGATAAGTTAGCAGAGTTGTATATGATCAGGATCGTCTGTTTGCACGGAGTGCCAAAGAGGATTGTATCGGACAAAGGTACCCAATTTACCTCAAGGTTTTGGAATAAGTTGCATGAAGCCATGGGAACCCGTTTGAACTTCAGTACAGCCTATCATCCACAGACGGATGGACAGACCGAAAGAGTCAATCAGATTCTGGAGGATATGTTAAGAGCGTGTGCATTGGCTTATGCTACCTCTTGGGATAAGAGTTTGTCGTATGCCGAGTTCAGTTACAATAATAGTTACCAGGCTAGTTTACAGATGTCACCTTTGAGGCCTTCAGATGGTCGACCCTGCCGGACGCCATTAAACTGGAATGAGACCGGCGAGCGCCGTGTCTTCGGGCCTGATATTCTTCAAGAAGCTGAAGGGCAGATTGCCATGATTAAGGAAAGGTTGAAGATAGCCCAATCACGACAGAAGAGTTATGCTGACAATCGTCGCTGGGAATTGAGTTTTGAACCAGAAGACTTTGTATACCTCAGAGTTACGCCTCTCAGGGGAGTTAAGAGGTTCCATGCCAAAGGGAAACTCGCACCCCGTTATGTTGGACCATTTAAGATTTTGAGCCGTAGAGGCGAAGTTGCTTACCAGCTGGAGTTGCTGCAGTCGTTAGTAGGAGTACATGACGTGTTCCATGTGTCCCAGCTAAAGAAGTGTCTTCGAGTGCCAAATGAGCAAACGCCCTTGGAATTGATTGAACTGCAAAAGGATCTGACTTATAAGGAGCATCCCGTGAAGATTTTGGACACTATGGACCGAGAGACTAGAAATAAGTCAACCCGCTTCTGTAGAGTTCAGTGGAGCAACCATGAAGAAAGCGAAGCGACTTGGGAACACGAAGAGGATTTGAGGAAAGAGTTTCTGAACCTATTCCTTAGTTAGCCTTAAATCTCGGGGACAAGATTCTGTTAAGGGGGGAGGTTTGTAACACCCCAATTTTTTCTTTTCATGAAATTAAATATTTATTTTGCACATTTGTGAATTTCTGGAATTTTCTGGAATTTATTTGGATTTATTTGGATTTAATTTGAATTTATTCCATATTGAAATAATTAAAGAAATTAAATTTTCAAATAAAGTTTTGTTGGAAATATTTTATTTGAGTCCAAAATGTTCCAAAATAGTTTCCAGAATTTTTCTGGTATTTTTTCTGAGTGTTTTGCTATTTTTAATGAATTAAATAAATTTCTGGAAATTATTTTGAATATTAAATCGCTGGAAAATCGAATCGGGTCGAGCATCGCTCATCCGATCGAAGTCGAACCCGAAGTCGGACTCGAGTCCGACTCCGCTTGCGGTCAAGCCGAACCCGCTCGGCGAGACCCTAGCCGCGTGACCGTCAGATCAAAATCCAACGGTCCGCGTTGGACCACGTCACCCGAGCCCAGGCCGGATCGGACCCGCCCGCGTCGGATGAATCCCAACCGTTGGATGGAACACGTGGACGGTCGAGATTGCTTCGTCTCCGCCGAGTCCGATACGGATTGCGCCGCCGCGTCCGCCGCCGTGTTCCGTTAGGGTTCCGATTTGTGCGCGCATCCCAGGGCTATTTAATGCGTGGGACATCGCCCGAGGTTGCCCTTTGTTGTGCGCACCCGAAACCCTAGCCCGTCGAGCCCTAGCTGCCACCGCTCAGCCGCAATCGCTCGCCGTAGTTGGAATCCCTCTCCGCCGCGGTTTTTGCTTCATCCCGCATCCGTCCGTCGTCCTTCGCCGCCGTTGACCCCAGATCCGCACTCCCCGCGATGAGACGCACCCGAGGGGAGGACTCACCTCGCCGGAGGAGCCCGCAAACGCCGTTGCCCGTGTCGCCGTTCCCAGCTCCAGCCAGCCAGCTCCGCCGCGCCGCCATCGCCAACCCCGAGCTTCGTGGACCGTCGTATCACCATCGCACGGCTAGGATCACGCCACGTCACCGCCGATGAGATTCCAATCGAAAAACCCCAGATCCAATCTCAACCGTTGGATCTAGATCCAACGGTCCAGATCAAACGCGTTAACCCAAACGCGTGAGAGCCAGATCCAATCTGGGCCGTTGATTTTCAAATCAACGGCCGAGATTGAGCCACGTGTGCGGAAGTTGGACCGGCGCGGTCAACGCCAGATTGCGGCGTGACGCCGACACGCCGCCCACGCTGCCGCCAACGCCGGCGAAACCGCACCATGACGCCAAGACGGGCCCACCCGCCGCCGCCACCCCAACCGTCGCAAAGGCGCCACCCATGGCGTCACGCAAAGGTCCCACTGCCGCCACCATGGGCTGAGCCCCACTGACGTCAGCAATGACGTCACCTGAGTAGTCCCACCTGTCAGTCTCACGTGAGCCGTGGACCGAGTCCACGGTGGACTGAGCCGAACCGTGGGCTGAGCCCATGGACCTACCGACGCCACCACCAATTAGAAGTCGACACGTGTCCAGGCTGACGCAATAAATGATTTACCGAAAAAGAAAATGATTTAATAATTCGGTTTAATAATTGATTTGAATTTCAAAACTTCAAACGCTTATAACTTTTGTATTTTAACTCCGATTTGAACCATTCAAATTTCTAAAAATTCATAAAATTCAGATCTACTCAAATATGAATTTTATTTAATTTTTGGACTAAAGTTTTTCTCTGTAATATTATTTAATTGATTATTTAAACTTTAAATAATCATAACTTTTGTGTTTTAACTCCGATTTGAGCGATTCTAGTTCCCAAAAGTTCATAAAATTATGTTCTCTCTGTTTATGGATTTTATTTGGATGTTTGGACACTTTTTGCCTATTGTTTATTTGTGTATTGCTATTTGCACGCTTTACGAGTAGACGTTGAAGTGCCCGAAGGCTTCGAAGGAGAAGTGTTGACTCAGGATTCCGCTCAAGACCGAGAACAAGTACTCTTTGAAGGCAAGTTATGCTTTGACCATGTTGAACCCATTTTTGAAATTAGTTTGATTTAAATTATTGCATGCTAGTTTAAGTAACAAATGCTTTAATTACTTTTGGGGAATTAGATAAACGCCAAATTGCCTTATGACACCTTGGTTAAATAATTGTATGCCATGACCCCTTGTCACCCTAGTTGTGGATTACATAGTTGGACATTATTAATTTGCCAACATGGGTAATTAGACCGTTGTAGTTCAATGCTTAGACCTGCCACGTACACATGACATGATTTTGGATAATCAAATGCTAATATTGACTTAACGAGATATGGAACTTGTTTTGGAGAAGTGTCATGTGTTGTTGATGATGTTGATGGCACGTGGTGCATGGTAATCAACTGGGGTTTGACAAATAAATTTGGACCGGGGCATGTGGCAAGTAATGATCAGGTGGGCCAGGTATGGCATTGGGAAGGATGATTTGGTTCTTCGGGTAGTCTTGCCCTGGTCACCCTAAGGACTTAACCTTGCAAGCCTTTGAACTGAGTCAAGCGTGCAACCACATGTCTGTAATGGGACGGACCTAGTTGATTAAGTTGCTAACAACGTACCTGTGGGACCTCAGGATGTCAACTACACCCTTTGTGTAAGTTGTACGGGGAGCGTCTGGGTCGCGGCCAGGTACCCATCTAACGGTGGATTGACCTAAACTTCGCCTTTGCTAAGGGAAGGGTTAGTGTGCAACACCGGAGAGGACCACTTGTGCTGTTAAAAATATCCGAAAGACTTTGTTACGGGAACTCGCCTTTGTGGTGTTTGACTGTATCTTGTGGGTAAAGTGCATAACCTCTGCAGAGTGTATAATCTATTCGAATAGCCGTGTCCGCGGTATTGGACATCGCTCGGGAATTACAGTCAAGGGTTAGACTTTCTTGAAAATAATTTGGACTTGAAAGGTTGGGTTTGGTTAAACAATGATGTCGATGGAAATGTGGATTAGGAATGGGAAAGATGTTGATTAAACTCCTGGAAAAAAAATATTTATGTTATACTTGTTTCTACTGCTTTCGAATCTACTTATGCTACTTGTCAAATGCTGTTTTACTGCAAATACACCTTGAGCTACTCCTTTGTACCAAGCCATGCATGTAGTATATTAGTTGCATTGTGTGCATGACTTGCTGAGTACCAAAGTACTCACCCTTGCCACAATACAACACCAGTTGAAGAAGAATCTACACCAGCTTTGGAGGAGGAGCTTCCAGAGGAACCGTCTACTTAGGGAGCGAGCCCAGTCAGTTGCCTGTGGTATACTGGATGGCGCCACAATGTTATCTTATTTTCCGCTTCTATTATTTCTCTCTTAATAAGTCTCGCCCTGCGTGGCGTATATTTGTAACTTGACCATAAGGTCGAGCAACCAGTTTGACTATTTAATTAAAGTACTTTATTAGTATCGAGTGGTATGATTGTGATATTTACCGATGTTAAGACTGTGTGCACTAGCGCGTTCCTGGACTAGTGCTGAATACACAGAGGGTCCGGATTTGCAGATTCGGGTCCCGACATTAGCCGTTTCCGAAAGGCTTTGTTACGATCACTCGCCTTTGTGGTGTTTGGCTGTATCATGTGGGTAAAGTGCATAACCTCTGCAGAGTGTAAAATCTATTCAAATAGCCGTGTCCGCGGTATTAGACATCGCTCGGGGATTACAGTCAAGGGTTTGATTTTCTTGAAAATAACTTGAACTTGAGAGGTTTGGTTTGGTTAAATGATGATGTTGATGGAAATGTGGATTAGGAATGGGACAGATGTTTATTTAACTCCTGGAAAAGTTATTGACATTACACTGTTTCTATCGCTTTCGAATCTACTTATGTTATTTGTTAAATACTGTTACTGCAAATGAACCATGAGCTATTCCTTTGTACTAAACCATGCATGTAGCATATTAGTTGCATTCTGTGCATGCCTTGCTGAGTACCAAGTACTCACCCTTGCCACAATACAACACCAGTTGAAGAAGAGTCTACACCAGCTTTGGAGGAGGAGCTCCAAGAGGAACCATCTAACTAGGGAGCAAGCCCAGTTAGTTGCCTGTGGTATACTGGATGGCGCCACGAAGTTATCTCATTTTTCGCTGCTATTATTTCTCTTTTATTAAGTTTTTGCCCTGCGTGGCGTATATTTGTAACTTGACCTTAAGGTCGAGCAACCAGCTTGGCTAACTTTTTAAAGTACCTTATTATTTCGTTGGGTATGATTGTGATATTTACCAATGTTGAGACTGTGTGCACTAGCGTGTTCCTGGACTAGTGCTGATTACACAGAGGGTCCGGATTTGCAAATTCGGGTCCCGACAGAGGTGGTATCAGGGCCATACTGACTGTAGGCTCAACCCTTAGTTAGGATGGTCGTAGTAAGGATAAAACCTATTTTCTAAAGATAAAAGTTTGTCAAGATAATGAATGAATTCTCGACTTATCCCCTTCTACTTCATGAATATGATGAACACGGTTTTCATGGAGTACTTGGATAAATTTGTCGTCGTGTTCATAGATGACATTCTCATCTACTCCAAGACAAAGGAAGAACATGCAGAGCACCTGAGGCGAGTTTTGGAGAAGCTAAGGGAACAACAACTCTTCGCCAAGTTCAGCAAGTGCGATTTTTGGAAAGACAAGGTAGAATTCCTTGGACATGTAATGACCGCAGAAGGAGTTGCGATAGATCCAAGCAAGGTAGAAGCTGTGTTACATTGGGAACAGCCGAAGACCGTGACCCAGATTCGTAGTTTCCTTGGGATGGCAGGTTACTACCGCTGCTTCATTGAAGGCTTTTCGACGATTGCGAGACCCCTTACGCAATTGTTGAAGAAGGAGAAGAAGTTTGCCTGGACGCTAGAGTGCGAGAAGGGTTTTCAAGAGTTGAAGAAGCGATTGACATCAGCACAGGTGTTAGTTCTACCAGATGTCAATCAAAGCTTTGATATTTACTGTGATGCATCGCGCCAAGGACTTGGATGCGTGCTGATGCAGAACGGGAAGGTCGTCGCATATGCATCGAGGCAGCTGAGGCCGCATGAAGAGAATTATCCGACGCATAACCTAGAGTTAGCTGCCGTAGTGCATGCTTTGAAGTTGTGGCGTCATTATTTGATTGGGAACAGATGTGAAGTGTATACGGATCATAAGAGTCTTAAGTACATATTCACCCAATCAGACCTGAACATGAGGCAGAGAAGATGGCTAAAGCTGATCAAGGATTATAATGTGGGAATCCATTACCATCCCGGGAAGGCCAATGTGGTGGCCGATGCCTTGAGTAGGAAGAGCCATACTGTGAATATGTTGATAGTCACAAGTCAGGACAAGCTATGCAGGGATTTTCAGAGGATGCAGATTGAGGTGGTGCCGAAAGAATTCTTGGCCTCATTGGAAGTAAAACCTACCCTGGAGGATCAGATCCGAGAAGGACAGAAGGATGATGACAAGATCCGCAGGATCAAGTCCAACATGGATGAAGGCAAGGCAAAAGACTTTAAGTTGGATGAGCAAGGCACGTTGTGGATGGAGGATCAAATTTGTGTGCCAAACAAAAAGGAGCTGAAACAGTTGATACTAGAGGAGGCCCATGACTCCAAGTATTTAATCCATCTAGGAAGTGCTAAGATGTACCAGGATTTAAAGGAAAGATTCTGGTGGCTGAGCATGAAGCGTGAAGTTGTCGAGCATGTTGCGCTGTGCGACATATGCCAGAGAGTTAAGGCAATGCATCAGAGACCAGCAGGACTGCTGCAGCCGTTAAAGATACCTGAGTGGAAGTCAGAAGAAATCGGAATGGACTTCATTACCGGTTTGCCGAAAACTCAGGGTGGATATGACTCCATATGGGTTATAATAGACCGCTTGACTAAGGTCGCCCATTTTATTCCAGTAAAGACCACTTACTCGGGAGATAAGTTAGCGGAATTGTACATGACAAGGATCGTCTGTTTGCATGGAGTGCTGAAGAAGATTGTATCGGACAGAGGTACCCAGTTTACCTCGAGATTCTAGAATAAGCTGCATGAAGCCATGGGGACCCGTTTGAATTTTAGTACAGCTTATCAACCTCAGACGGATGGAGAGACTTAGAGAGTTAACCAGATTCTAGAGGACATGTTAAGAGCTTGTGCATTAGCTTATGCTACCTCTTGGGATAAAAGTCTGCCGTACGCTGAGTTCAACTACAACAATTGTAACACCCCGACATCTAGGATGCCTGAATGCTACCAAACATAGGCTAAACAACATCTAAATACCATAAATTAAGGTAAATTACAGCAAAGGAGCAAATTCTAAAAACTAAAATTTCGGCAGCATCTCCTTTGTTTTAACATGAATTGAAGGAACATCAACAGCATAGCAATATATGGCAATATAAGAGGCATCTAAAAAAGCAATAATTAAAGGCATGACAACAATATAAGTCTAATCCCAAGCATTCAATATCTCCATGAGCCAAACGAACAATAAGACTCTCATATCGCAAAACTAAACCATAAATCAATATGCATCACACTTAATTTATTATCAAGACCCAATTGAGTGACTGTGGGAACAATTGAGTGACGCTACGTGTAGAAGTGTGACTAATTCCCTTCCCCGCATGCCGATCTCATGGTACCTAAAACAACAAGAAAGCACAAGCGTGAGTTCAACACTCAGCAAGCATATTGCAATAGTAAACAAAAACAATTACATGGCTATAACAACTCATATCATGTCTTTCATCTCATTCATGGTCACATATCAATATCATCACCATTATGTATGCAATGCGATGCGATGCTCATGTCTCCTTGGAAACTCATACCGGTATGGTTGAGTACACACCCGTCGGCGTGAACCCTCTCCCCCCTTCCATCCCGAAGATGGAGGGTGCCTACTCCTCGCTTCCAAACACCGCGGTGGATGGAATCACGATGTAGGACTTACTCATTGGCTCTCCGGAATAGTCATAACTTTCTCACAGACCTTCCCCGGACTAGTTATGACTTTCTCACCGCTCGGGCCATGTATCATGCCATGTATGCAAACATGCCAACATCATAATTAACTTGTATATTAACATATGGCATCATAATATAATAAGCATACACATCATATCAATGGCAATCATTAAAGCATGGCAAGTGATCATATCATATAATCAATTACATCTAGTCTCAACTAGCAACCTACAAATCGCTATCCATTACAATACACTTGCCTCAACCACGGGCAACGGATTGGCGAGAAGTAGAAGGCACTCCCGGGGTCACACCACCTGCACATGGGTACGACACACTCACAATCATGTCAACAAAACAATAAGCAAACCCTCTTCTACCCCAACATCGCAAACTACTCGCTAAACCCAAAAACAGAGGTTCTGTCCCGTCGGGACAGCAGCCTTCCAAAAGGCATAACTCGGGTTCTAAGACTCCGAATCAATTAAACGAGTAAATCCTCGCATAGCTTAGGAAATTTTCCAACTTTTTCTAAGTATATGGAAAAACTTATTCGGACTCTAAAGTTGTTTAATCTACAAAATACCGTGATCTGTTCCAATCACGTCACAGATTTTAACATGCTCGGTAAAATGATCATAACTATCGAACGGCTGGGCGGAATTGGACGTTCTTTATACCCACGGAAATATATTTAAATTACCTACAACTTCTTCAACAGACGTACGACCAAATTCCGAATCTAAATTGACGAAAACCCAAGCCCTAGGTCGACTGCTCATGCTGCCCAAACAGAGAACGTGGCAAACTCAAGATTCCATCTAATCTACTCAATTCCAGCACCACCAATTGATCTAAAAAAATATTAATCACCCTTAGAACAGATCCTAGACCAACGCCAAGGATTCTCATGGCTATATCTTCGCCCGACGACCGAAAACCCAACGGATCTCCTCCCGGTTCGCGCGATCTCCTTCCTCGCTCCAATTCCGCCGGATCTCCTCGTCGCGGAGCGCTCCGATGGACGGATCTTTGAGGTGTGGAGGTGGAGAACTCCCCTAGGGGCAGCAAGGGAGGTGGAGAGGTGGTGGAGCAATGGGGAGCAATGGGGGAGGTGGAGGCGCCACAAGGAGGAGGTGGGGAGGTGTGGGGGGCGGCTAGGGCTTGTGGGGGCGCAAGGGCAGGGGTGGGGGCGCAGGCAAGGGCAGGGGGAGGCCCTTTTTACCAGCCCAAATAGGTCTCCTACTCCCACTTGGACTCAAACTCCATCCCACCAAAGCCCACTACCCTTTCCCTAAGGCCCAAACTCCTCCGGGAAGGCCCAAATCCCCAGAAACGGCCTGGACACGCAAATTAACATCATAACGTATGGTTTCAACCTCCAATTTCATATTTCATAAAGTTTTTGACCCCAATATTCACATTATATAAGGTTACGACACTCCGTGGTGTCACATTCTCCCCCCCCTTAAACAGGATTCGACCTCGAATCCGAAGAACGCCAAAATCAACAACATGTTTCCCCAAGGGACAAAAGACTTCTTCGCAACACAAAACATTCATACAGAGACTAAAACCGGAACAAACAACAAGCGAGTTCTCAAAACCAACACTAGCGAGAAAGTGTTGATTTAGCTCAACAGAGTGGAACCTCTCACGGTTCCATCTTCACTTCAATTCCCAAGCAGAAACTGTGTTTCAACCACAAAGGGCTCCATCGACCCAAAACGCCCGAAACCTCACGACAAACACTTCACACTACTATCACAACCAACCTGACTACCACAATTCATTAAACCCAACATGACACAATCAAAGCGAGTCACAATTCCTTTAACGGCCTCTCTACATTCTCGAAAATTTCCATCGAGGGGAATAACTCATTAAGGCACACTTGTCCTTCCGATACACGATCATGCTAACATTTCATTCCATCCTCTCCCAGGCAAGACTCAAACCCAAAACAAATAGTTAAGACATTTGCTCACGGCAGGACAATTATCACCGAACTACCGTCAACTTCACTTCCACCCATCGCTACTCTTAATAAAGGTTAAACCCATACGTCATCAACCTCCATCACAACCCACCCTTATACCACTAAGGTTCGACACCTAGCCCCAAGCTAGGATCGTAAAACCTTACCAAACCACAATTGGTTCCTTTCTTAAGAGGGTCTCGCCCTCACACAAAAACACTTAGTTAACAAGCCCAAGTGTACACATATTTCGCATATTCAACCATAAACCAAGAACATTTATATCCTCACTCCCATCTATAGAGCAAGAGAAGTACAATTCTTTTGAACCCATGTGGACCACACACAACAACTCAAGCCCAAAGCGTTAACAACCAATTTGGAATGAATTCGGCAACATCCAAGCCAAATCATAAAGGAAGCATTAATCCCCTACACCACCACCAAAATACTAGAAATTCTTCATTTTTTTTCATACTAGAAAGAAATGGACATCTCGATTCATGACATGCATGCACACTTTTCAAGAGCACTCCTGATTAGTCATATATCCATATATGACTTTCTCACCGACCTGGCTCATCGACTCCTTTATGATTAATTATGCATAAACAATGTCTCATTTTCCTTTTTCACCATTCATTCATCATGTAACAACGGTACCGAATAGTCATTCACCAAATGGCTTCTTCCTCGGTATCAAATAATGGAAACACAATTAACATCGAAGGTTGCGGAAATTCATATGGACTATGACAGCAGCATAGTTGACAGTAAAACACCACGTCGCATCACATCCCACATCAATTGAAAACTGAACTTGCAAAACATTGCATTTCATCCAAATCCAACATTTTGGAAGAGAGCATAAAAATTTCAAGTCAAGCATCTGCTCCCACAACCGTCACAAATTTTCTCAAGGAGAGGGAAACTCATTTCAAAAAGGGAACACCTCACTAACAAAATCACTTTATAAAACATTCATAAATTCCACCTTTTTGAAGCACTCGCAAACATCACACACATTATGCAAATAAATCCATCTCCAGTCAAAAAGAGTTACAAATTAAATCTCAAGAATCTTCAACACAACCCAGTAAGACCTTCTACTTCCTTTAAAATTTACTCCAAAGATGATTCAGTGCGAACGCGAAGGAGCGCGATCCACTCAAAGACTTTTGGGTGTAAAACCATACACATAGCACAAATTAAACAAAATAGCCAAAACCAAAGATTGGCAACAATAGCTACGGGTTTTAGGGAAACTCGGAAACACAACACAAGGAATACCTTGACCGAAGGCATTCAACCAAAATGGCTAACAACCACACTAGTTCAAAAGGTTTTAAACACTAGCTCAGCATGAATCCCACCATAACTTGTATTCCACTACACTTACCATTTAAGCATTCAATAATCTCTGTTTACTCATCAAGAGAGTCCGACCGGGTTTAACAAAATTTTACATAACAATTTCTTTCTCTGGTTACCATTCCCAACACTTTTAATTAAGGTTTAAGATGCTTATCACAAAGACACCCAACCATGACTACATTGACATGATCCCCACGGATCACTAAATCATATAACCACGTCTTCTATATTTCAAACATAGTATTTCAACAGCTACTTGAGCATGGTCAACCTATCAATTTATACTATCCATACGTCAAAATCTTGACAATTGAAACTTGTTCAATCAATAAAATGACTTCAACAATTAAGTAATATCTCTACAAGATAAAATTCGTAAATAGGATTCTAAGATATGCATTCATTAAAAATTAAAATCTTGCATCATGATTATTATCCATTGTTCATCCCATCACAACATGTACTCGACATAATACCACAGTTTTTAGACTTTTCTTCTATTGGATCAATGGTTTCCAACAATTAACAACACTACCAAGGCATCAATATCAATTCTTTGCATAATCATCAATCAACAATATTAGTTTTAGCTACCTTACACATAGGTTGCAACAAAATTGTCATTACACAACATACTCCAACTATTAAATTAGATTTAATAGGGTAGATCAGCACAATGTTCTTAACAACATCATTAACAAAAAGTCTTATGTCTTCTCAATTGATATCAATACTAGCATTTTAGACACACAACTGCATACTTCCATATATACTAGTAGTTTGCAACAACGTAAATAGCAACTCTAATCAACTTCCAAATTAAAGTCACTAGTCAACACGATTAAATTTCTCTATTAATCCATTAGATTAGAACATCTTTAAACAACCAGCAAAGTTTCTTTAACAATAATAGCAGTCTACATCATCTTAATGTTTCAACTATGCATCAGGGTTTAAAACTTTAAACATAATCGGGGGTCATAAGCAATTTTAAAGCAAAGCAACCGATTCTAAGCATGTACATTAACACATTTAATCATTCCCACTATGGGGTACTCTACATCACTAGAGGTTCACCTAATCTTAAGCTAAGGTAACAATTACATTTAATTGATTCAACTCGCAAATTAACTTAACAATACGTCATTCCATAAACCACATTGGTACATACTACATAACATGCTAAACAACAATTCTCACTATTGACAAACGATTTCAGTCAAAAGACTACTTACTTTGTTTGCAGCATTTTTTTTAAAACTCAACCCAAATTCACACGGAAACTTGACTCTCAAATTTGCAATGAGACAAACCCAAACTTGGTCATGCAAACGGAATTCTCCAAAATACCTTTCAATCTCAAGGACTCCCATAGAGGAGAATGGTTGAAAGACAATTTTCTCGAAAGGGAACCAAGCGATCAAGTAATCCTTTTCAAATAAAACCTTAACACCAAACCCCAACCTTTCACGAAACAAGAAGGGTTTTCAAAGATGATTTCTTAAACCAGTAAAATGACGAAATCAAACACCACCTACTCCTACAAAGCCACAGGACTTCAGCCCTGACAACAGGTCTGGCATAATGCCGCAATAACTCTTTTGACCTCGGAGAAAGACAAACATAGGAATAGATTGAAAGCTTCTCCCCCATAAAGAAATCAACAAACTAAGCATCAAAGCTGGAAAGGCGACCAAAAGAAGCGCAACACTAGACTCTTCTTCTTCGCCTTCAACCAAGGAAGACAAAACCACACACCGCATACGGAACAATCCGAGAAAAATCCAATGCCAAACACTTTTCTTTTGGTTTCAGTCAACTAAAACCAAGAAAACCAACCAAGATCGACCACAGAACGATAAAAAAGATCCGAAGGAATCCACCACCAAACTCTTCTATTTGCCTCTAGTCAACTACCCGATCTACGATAGAAAAGGTAAGCACTCTTTCCCCACAAGGGGTTAATAGTTCTTCGGTGATGGCTTTAACCGGCCATACCGTCAAACCACACCCTTACTATGAACAAAAGTGGTGACCGAAACCCTTCGGCACCACAACCCCACTTTATCACCACAACAAGCACAATTCAATCTTTTATCTCATAAACATAGCAACATGCATTATCAAATGAAGCATTCAATATTGAAGCTTAAATACAACGTTTAAGCGTAAAGAAACGATACCCATACCCTTTCCTACTGTGCATCCATGTGTGTCAAATTTTAGATTAGTTATTCCACTTTTGCAAGTTTTAATGTTGCTATCCTATGACAAAATTTTAGTTAAAAACCTAAGCCATGTTTCTAAGTTATTCCACATCAAATTTTAGTTGTATCCTACAGCCCGCTCTGATACCAACTGTAACACCCTGGCATCTAGCATGCCTGAATGCTACCAAACATAGGCTAAACAACATCTAAATACCATAAATTAAGGTAAATTACAGCAAAGGAGCAAATGCTAAAAACCAAAATTTCGGCAGCATCTCCTTTGTTTTAACATGAATTGAAGGAACATCAACAGCATAGCAATATATGGCAATATAAGAGGCATCTAAAACATCAATAATTAAAGGCATGACAGCAATATAAGTCTAATCCCAAGCATTCAATGTCTCCATGAGCCAAACGAACAATAAGACTCTCATATCGCAAAACTAAACCATAAATCAATATGCATCACACTTAATTTATTATCAAGACCCAATTGAGTGACTGTGGGAACAATTGAGTGACGCTACGTGTAGAAGTGTGACTAATTCCCTTCCCCGCATGCCGATCTCATGGTACCTAAAACAACAAAAAAGCACAAGCGTGAGTTCAACACTCAGCAAGCATATTGCAATGGTACACAAAAACAATTGCATGGCTATAACAACTCATATCATGTCTTTCATCTCATTCATGGTCACATATCAATATCATCACCATTATGTATGCAATGCGATGCGATGCTCATGTCTCCTTGGAAACTCATACCGGTATGATTCAGTACACACCCGTCGGCGTGCACCGTCTCCCCCCTTCCATCCCGAAGATGGAGGATGCCTACTCCTCACTTCCAAACACCGCGGTGGATGGAATCACGATGTAGGACTTACTCATTGGCTCTCCGGAATAGTCATAACTTTCTCACCGACCTTCCCCGGACTAATTTTGACTTTCTCACCTCCCGGGCCATGTATCATGCCATGTATGCAAACATGCCAACATCATAATTAACTTGTACATTAACATATGGCATCATAACATAATAAGCATACTCATCATATCAATGGCAATCATTAAAGCATGGCAAGTGATCATATCATATAATCAATTTCATCTAGTCTCAACTAGCAACCTACAAATCGCTATCCATTACAATACACTTGCCTCAACCACGGGCAACGGATTGGCGAGAAGTAGAAGGCACTCCCGTGGTCACACCACCTGCACATGGGTACCACACACTCACAATCATGTCCACAAAACAATAAGCAAACCCTTTTCTACCCCGACATCGCAAACTACTCGCTAAACCCAAAAACAGAGGTTCTGTCCCGTCGGGACAGCAGCCTTCCAAAAGGCATAACTCGGGTTCTAAAACTCCGAATCAATTAAACGAGTAAATCCTCGCGTAGCTTAGGAAATGTTCCAACTTTTTCTAAGTATATGGAAAAACTTATTCGGACTCTAAAGTTGTTTAATCTACAAAATACCGTGATCTGTTCCAATCACGTCACAGATTTTAACATGCTCGGTAAAACGATCATAACTATCAAACGGCTGTGCGGAATTGGACGTTCTTTATACCCACGGAAAGATATTTAAATTACCTACAACTGCTTCAACAGCCGTACGACCAAATTCCGACTATAAATTGACGAAAACCCAAGCTCAATGTCGACTGCTCATGCTGCCCGAAACAGAGAACGTGGCAAACTCAAGATTCCATCTAATCTACACAATTCCAGCACCACCAATTGATCTAAAAACATGATAATCACCCTTAGAACAGATCCTAGACCAACCCCAAGGATTCCCTTGGCCATACCTTCGCCCGACGACCGAAAACCCAATGGATCTCCTCCCGGTTCGCGCGATCTCCTTCCTCGCTCCAATTCCGCCGGATCTCCTCGTCGCGGAGCGCTCCAATGGAAGGATCTTCGAGGTGTGTAGGTGGAGAGCTCCTCTTGGGGCAGCAAGGGAGGTGGAGAGGTGGTGGAGCAATGGGGAGCAATGGGGGAGGTGGAGGCGCCACAAGGAGGAGGTGGGGAGGTCTGGGGGCGGCTAGGGCTTGTGAGGGCGCAAGGGTAGGGGTGGGGGCGCAGGCAAGGGCAGGGGGCCCTTTTTACCAGCCCAAACAGGTCTCCTACTCCCACTTGGACTCAAACTCCATCCCACCAAAGCCCACTACCCTTTCCCTAAGGCCCAAACTCCTCCGGGAAGGCCCAAATACCCAGAAACGGCCCGGAAACGCAAATTAACTTCATAACTTATGGTTTCAACCTCCAATTTCATATTTCATAAAGTTTTTGACCTCAATATTCACATTATATAAGGTTATGACACTCCGTGGTGTCACAACAATAGCTACCTGGCAAGTTTGCAGATGTCGCCATTTGAGGCACTATACGGTCGACCTTGTCGAACACCGTTGAATTGGAATGAGACAGGTGAACGCCGTGTCTTTGGGCCGGATATTCTTCAAGAAGCCGAAGAGCAGATTGCCATGATCCGGGAAAGGCTGAAGATAGCACAGTCAAGATAGAAAAGCTACGCCGATAACCGTCGCTGACTTGAGCTTTGACCCAGAGGATTTCGTGTACCTTAGGGTTACACCACTCAAGGGAGTCAACAGATTCCATGCCAAAGGAAAACTCGCGCCGAGATATGTTGGGCCATTCAAGGTTCTCAACCGTTGAGGTGAAGTTGCATATCAGCTAGAGTTGCCGCAGTCTTTGGCAGGGGTACATGACGTGTTCCACGTGTCCCAGCTGAAGAAGTGTCTTCGAGTACCAGACGAGCAGACACCGTTAGAGTCGATAGAACTACGAGAGGATCTCACTTACAAGGAACATCCCGTCAAGATTCTGGACACGATGGATCGAGAGACGAGAAACAAGTCAACCCGTTTCTGCAGAGTTCAATGGAGCAACCATGCAGAGAGTGAAGCAACTTGGGAGCGCGAGGAGGATCTGAAGAAAGAATTTCCAAACCTATTCTTTAATAAGCCCTGAATCTCAGGGACGAGATTCTGTTAAGGGGGGAGGTTTGTAACACCCTAATTTTTGCTTTTCATGAATTTAAATAAGATTTGGCACTTTTGTGAAATTTTGGAATTTTCTAGGATTTATTTGGAATTTATTTGAATTTATTCCCTTTTGAAATAATTAAAGAATTTAATTTTGCAAATAAAAATTTGTTGGAAATATTTTATTTGAGTCCAAAATGTTCTAAAATATTTTCCAGAATTTTTCTGGAATTTTTGCTATTTTTAATGAATTAAATGAATTTCTGCGAATTAATTTGATTATTTAATCGCTGGAAAAAACCAAACCGGTTTCACTGTTCATCCGACCGAACCCGAGTCCGAGTCAGACTCGAGTCCGACCCGGACCCGACCGCGCCAGCCATCTCGTTCGAACCAAGTCACCGAACCCTAACGCGCGTGACCGTCGGATTGTCATCCAACGGCCCGACTCCGACCAAGCCAGCCAAGTCGCCGAGCCAGACCCGAGCCCAAACCCCGCAACCGTCGGATCTTGCTCCGACGATCCACGTTGAGCCACGTCACCGAATCCGAATTGGATTCGGATTCCGCCGTCGTGACCGGGTGGACCTCGGTCTCCGCGCAATACACGGAAGCCGAGGCCCCTATTTAAGGCGCCGCCGCCGCCACCGGGTAGCTGACTCCCGTGCGCATCCGTAGCCCTAGGCCACGTCTCCTGAGCCGCCGCCGTTTGCCCGCTAGAGCTCGTCGTAGTTGCGCTAGGTTTCCGCCGCGGTTAATCGTCGATTCCGCCGCCGTTGAGCCCAGATCCGGAACCGCAAGGACGAGACGCATCGGAGGGTACCTTTCACCTCGCCGGAATCGCGACCAAGTGCCGTTGCCGTGGTCGCCGTCCTCATCTCCGGTGAGCCAGCTCCGCCGCACGCCATCACCATCGTTCGAGCTCCACCAACCGTCCGATCAAGATCCAAGGGCCCAGATTCGTCCACGTCATCCCCGGTGAGATCTCACGTGTTAATCTCTAGATCTATTTCCAACCGTTGGATCTAGATCCAACGGTTTAGATTATGCCACGTAGCTAATACCGCACCGTGCTTGGATAGATGTCAGTCGTTAGATCTAGATTGAACAGCTAGGGTTAGCCACATTGTAAACTCTAGATTGGATCTTGACCGTCCGATCGAGATCGAACGGTCCATATCAGCCGAGTAGTTTTGCTATTGCGTTAAGCCAGATCCAATCTGGGCTGTTGATTTTCAAATTAACGGCCGAGATCTAGCCACGTGGCTAGGAGGCTGACCGTCGCGGCCATCGGCCACGCCGGCCATCACGACGCCACCGTGACGTCACGTGGGGCCCGCATGTCAGCGACCGAGCCAAACCGCACCATGACGTCATGCTGACGTGACGGTGGGGCCCACCGCCACCGCCCTCACCGAGCGTGATGACGCCATCGCCGACGCTATCCGATGGGGCCCACATGTCAGTGAGACATGTTCTCGTGGACCGGGTCCACAGTGGACCCAAACCAAACTGTGGACCATGTCCATGGACCGGCTGACGCAATAAATCAATTTTTCAATAGAAAAATAATTCGGTGGAAAATCAAAATCCACGCTGACGTCATGCTGACGTCATTATTCGGTTTTTCAGTATAAAAATAAATAAATTAATTCGGATTATTGATTTATTTGAATTTTAAAACTTCAAATGCTTATAACTTTTGCAATTTAACTCCGATTTGAGTGATTCAAATTTCTAAATTTGTATAAAATTGAGATCTACCCAATGGTGAATTTTATTTAATTTTTAGACAAAAGTTTTTCTCTGTAATATTATTTAATTGATCATTTAAACTTTAAATGCTTGTAACTTTTGCGTTCTAACTCCGATTTCGCCGATTCAAATTCCTAAAAATTCATAAAATTATGCTCTCTCTGTTTATGGACATTATTTGGATGTTTGTACACTTTTTGTCTACTGTTTTATTCATTTATTGCTATTTGCACGCATTACGAGTAGACGTGGAAGTGCCCGAAGGTTTCGAAGGTGAAGTGTTGACCCAGGATCCACCTCAGGACCAAGATCAAGTATTCTTTGAAGGCAAGTTGTACTTTGACCATGTTGATCACATTTTGAAATTAATTTGGTTTGAATTATTGCATGCTAGTTCAATTATAAAATGCTTTAATTAATTTTGGGAGATTAGTTAATCACCTAGTTGCTGTATGCCACCTTGACAAAGATAATTGAATGCCATGAAGCCCTTGTCACCCTAGTTGAGGATTACATAGTTGGACATTATTAAATTGCCAACATGGGAATTTAGATCGTTGTAGTTTATTGCTTAGACCTGCTACGTGCTTGTGTAACACCCTACAAATCTAAACTGTCGTACAAGAAAATTTTGACAGCATCTCTCCTAAAATTAGGACAAAACGGAAGCGACAACAAGATTCATAATAACCATTATAAACAGGAATAACATAAAAGCATCAATACTAGAGATAACAAGTCTAAATCAACCAGAAAACAAACATAAACGTAAAACAGCTCCAAAGAGGACATTGTGAGACCCTCAATTTTTATGCCACAGTGTAACATAAAAATAAGGTTCTGAAGTGCATACCGTGCCATTCCCGTGATCAGTGGCTGGCACGCACCAACACGGTTTGAAATTACAGCCATACACAAGTTCAACTTTTATTACAATAAGAGTTCATTATAATACCAAAAGTAGCAATAGAAACATGTCTCATTGTTTGCCTACTAAACCCAAAACTTCACAGGCAACAGACGAGATGAACCTAGAGAGAACAGTCGTCGCCAAAATTTACGAGATCTTCATTATTGTTATCGTCAACGGAAAATTCCTGCTCATCACCTAAAATCATTGTTGAAGCAAGTTGAGTACATTGGTACTCGCAAGACTTTGTAGTGTTTGCAAATTCTAGAATATATGCAAGCTGAAAGGTAAGTGGGTTTCTATGGTTGTTTTGCGGAAAGCAAAAATTTGAATGAAGTATTACTGAATAGTAACAAAAAGCGTAAATAGAATTTGAACAATTTATTAGTACTTGAAATAACAGATAATGAGACAGATGATAACAATCTACTCACGGCCCTTTCGTGAGTAGGATAACGAACAAGACCCTCCATGGCCTTAAAAATTCAATATAACCATAAGTGACATCTTCACTGATATGAATCATTTTCAAACCATTTAAATAGGTTTTCAAAGATAGAAAACAATTAACTATGTGATGACTTTACCAAGTGCTCATGACCGCGAGCGCGGCTAATCGATTAGGTTTAGACTCTGCAGAGTTTGTACTGCTTTACCCACAAGATATGTTCTCCCTTTTTGCAAGCTATAAGACACACTTCCTTTGGTATGTCCGCGGGGAGTTCATAACGAAACCGTTTGATTACTTGAACCTTAACTTTGCACTAGCCCAATGACGTTATTCCTGACTATGAAGGAAGCTAAAAAGGTAAAGGTGATTCCGGAGTCAGTAACCCACCAGGAATAGAAATTCCGGAGTCAGTGACCCACCAGGAATAATAATAACAGCCCCAATTTCATAGCCAGGCGTACATCGTTACAACGGCAGATGCCAACACCTCGGTGATGACACCTCCCTCGAGCAAACCTATATCTGGAATGCCCGTGCTACAACTGCCTACCAATGTGCAAAGCTAGTTTCAAATAACTTTAATAGGTTAAGACTGTCCCATTTCAGTACTTGTGGATGTACGGTTGTCTTGGCCTGAAAACAACACATTAGCTCGGTCCTTATTGTGACATGGGCAATACTCCACCCTATCTACGTACACGTTAAAACATGTACAACCGGCTATTGCCAATAATCACCCATGTCGAAACAGTAGTTTTATTATCATTTTTATCAAACTACCAGTATCCTTTACTGCTTAAATAAACCATAAAAGATTTCATAAAGAGGAGTATAGTTGAAAACATTTCCAGTGTTGATCTAAAGCAGTGCTAAGCAATTGCAGGTAAATAAGCGATTATACCCAGTTTAATGGACTTAACCATTCCTATGGTTTTCATGGATCGTATGTCAGTATGATTAAGGGAATCCATCAATTCGGGTTATAACTACCAAGTAACACCAATTAAGGATTTATAGAAATATGAGCATGCAGGAAGATTCTTAATCACATTTTAGTGGATTATGAAATCTGGGTTCAAGAATGCTCAAGGGGGGTGCTTGCCTTGCTCCTCGGTAGAATAGGCTGGATTAGTGTCGTCAATGACGAAGTCGGTAGTCTCAGCGTCTATACGTTGATTAAGAACATAGCAAAAGAAATACTTCAATATCGATAAAAGAAGTAAATGCATAAACAACGAAGACAAGTTGAGAGATTCAAATGAAATCAATCCAAATCAATAAATGATGGCAATCATTTCATCATTTCATGTATGACCAAGTCATAAATTTAGGTCCTAAGGACAAAAGTATAAAGGTATCTATAGCATGACTACTTTCCTTTGTGTATTATTTTATTTTAATTTACGAATTCAGGAAGCTAAGATTGTAGAATTAAATTTAACAAAGTTCATTTCCAATGTGTATGATCAATTGTACTAATATGAATTAGCATGGAAAGCAATCCTAATCATATTAAATGAAAGTATATGGTGCACCCTAACTTTCATCTTACCATCTGATCCTAATTAGTGTAATGAGCACAAAGAAACAAGTTTCATTCATTTTGGACCATTTTTGAGTAAGTTATCACAATTATATCAAATTTATGCATTAAATTGAATCCTAATAGGAAAATTTCACAATTCAACTACAACTTTGAATTTAATCACATATTTGGACATTAATTGATGTAAGGATTCAAATAAAATTGGTTTTACTTAATTTGGACTTAGTTTGCAAAAACCCTACATGGCACATATTCAAATTCAAACTTTAAATTTAAAATCAGATTTAAATTCCTAAACAAGTTTCAAATGTTTTTGCATATTATGAAACTAGAGGATTTATAAAGAATTTAGAAACTGGTTTCACTTGATTTGGACTGGTAGATTAAAAGTTATACATGTTTAAAGCGCTCGGTTTGAATAAATCCAGGGAAATTAGAAAATACGCTTTCAATGCATGGAAGCGTATTTCCTCAATTTCGCGCGCTGGATTCGTTCGAACCAGGCTAAGACACCGGCGGGTGGGGCCGGGCTGGCAGTGACTCAAGGCAGAGGCTCACGGCTTCGAGCTCGCCGGCGGCGAGACAAGGCCGGAGCGGTGGAGTGGGTCTCGCGAGGAGATCCAGCACCTCAAGATGAGTCTCCGGGACAGTTCAAAAAGAGATCGACGGTGACCGGTTAGTCCCGCGACAGGCGACGGCGGCGGTTCACGGCCGGACTCGGTGCGACGGCAAGTTAGACATTAAGGGGTTCGATTAGTGGATGGTTAAGCATTCTCATGGTTCATGGATGCGTTTGTGATATCTCACCGTGCGGATAGAGCCTCGAGGAGTGTTGTCGGCGACTGCCGGGGTTGGAGAAGAGGGGCGCGCGTGGAGGGAAGGCTACGGTGGTTCTCCGGTTGGATTGACCGAGGGGTTTTGTTCGCAGGGTTATGTAGATGCTTCAGCTAGAAGGAATTTGGGAATGGATGTGTGTGCAACGAATTTGCTTGAAGATTGATGGCCGTAGTGGTTTGGTCGGAGACGGAGAAGAAGAGCAGTTTCTCGGCTCTGAGGAGGATTGGATGGTGAATGACATAGGGGAAGGAGGCACAACACAAATGCGACCCCAACGTGCCCTTTTATAGTTGGATTGAGGCGGTAGATAAGCTCGACCACGGTGTGAACTCGGCGAGGGGTTTGGCGGCTTGCAACAGAGAGAGGTATGGCCGGCTAGGCAAGGTGGCGATGGTGTCAGGCGAGAGGCGACGTGGTTGCCTGGGAGCTAAGCCATGCGATGCCAGAGAGGGAAGGCCAGAGGCGGTGCACCGGCTCCGGTTGCTTCGGCTACGCGCGAGCATAGAGGAGCGGAAGGAAGAAGAAGGCCCTGACGAGTGGGTCCCGACCCCACGCGACAGAGAGAGATGGAGAGGAGGTGAGGCAAGCAATGACAGGTGGGGCTGGCTACGAGAAGAAGGCCCACATGGCAGTGAGATAGAGATGTGAGTGGGGTACACGGGCCAGATTGGGTCCCAAAGAGAAGAGGGCCCACTGGTCAGCGAATGGGGGTAAAGGGAGCTGGTCTGACACGCATTGATGGAGGTTGGCCCACATGTCAGCCAAGGGGAGAGGAGAAAACAAGGTTCAAAATAACCATTATAAACAGGAATAACATAAAAGCATCAATACTAGAGATAACAAGTCTAAATCAACCAGAAAACAAACATAAACGTAAAACAGCTCCAAAGAGGACATCAACAGGTCTATGATTAATAAAATTTCAGCAAGCTAATGAATTATTAAATGCACTAGTCCATGTGATTCGTGATGACCCCGGAGGGTTGATTGTGCTACTAAGCCCACCCTTCAAGCTTACGACTCGCGAGAACTACCTGAAAACAACAAAATAACAAGGGGTGAGATTGGGTAATCTCAGCAAGCGGAACAACTTCTAACGAATAACACAGCCACAGTAAAACTAGCATACCAAATTCCTCATGTCCAATACCACATTATAGAGTCCACACAACCTCAGTAAAATGCATATGATTGTGCACATGCTTATGCCATGATCCTCCTCACCGTGCCCTTTCTCGGGAACACACGGTGTTGTACGGCATTTGATCGCGCCGCTGGCGTCGACAAACTTCCAATGCATGATTATGCAGTTAATGCTTCATGCATAAATACATTCATAACTTCCCACTCTGAATTCACATGCTTGCATACCATCAAATAACATGGATAGAATGCGAACATCATTGAGATAGAATATCTCCACAATTCATCTTGCAAACAACATCTTTCTTCATTCTTAATCATGATTCAAAAGCCAAACAACCACATCACAATGCAGGATAGGATATTGTAATCTCATAAACAAGTAGTTCAACCATGTAGGTGTGCTGCAATTAAGGTTTATATTGAAAACGAAACAAATAGCGAGTTATAGTTTAGCAAGACCGCTACTTCCACTTGCCTTTACCAACGTGGATGACGAACCTAGTTGCGTCCAGAAGGGGCACCACCTGTACAAGTATTATTTCAGTACATAGCGACATCACAAATGATCACACAACTCGAACACACGCTTCCTAATCCCCGTTCCCTTCTTAAGCGCCAAAAACCCCAATCTGTCCGGGTCAAACAGCAGCACCCTCTCTTCACAATTTCGTATCTTTTTTTATACAGATCATAAAAATACAAAAAAATTACAGTAGCTAGATATTGACGAGATCTACAACTTTCATGAAGATCACAAATTTCAATTCCACAGTTAAATATGCCTAAACAAACGTACAACACAGTTGACAAAATCTGTTTCCAAATTCTGTCCGTCATCTTGAAACAGCTATAACTCTCAGACCGACGCCCCAAAAATTCTAAAAAAATTACAGAAGCTAGATCTCGACATTATCTACAACTTTCTAGTTATAGGTTTTTGCAGGAAAAATCGTCTATGCCACGTAAAACGCAAAACAATCCGCGCTGCACAATCTCCCCTTCCAAAAACAGCACCACGTGAACATCTACCCTTCTCCCCCATCAAGATCCATCTAAATCACTCACCACCAGATCTAATACACTCCTAATCCCTAGGTAGAACAGGGGTGAAAGATTGGGAATTTTACCTTGATTTCTCCCTTGAGAACCCACGAAAAACGCGCGACGATTCCCGAAACGGAAATCTGCTCGTCCTCCATGCCTCCACGGATCCTCTTCTCGCTTGCTCCTTCGCGTTTCGCGATGGATCTTGAGCCACCACGCAAGGGGAGGAAGAGGAGGGGTGGTGTGGCTGCTAGGGGAGGAAGGGGGGGTGCCCTAGGGCTTTTGGGGGGGGTGACACCCCTTTTATATGGTGGGCCGGCCCACTAGGGGAAAAGAGAGAGAGGTGGGGAGGGGATTCGCAGCCAAGGCCCAGGTTTTCCTCGGCCCACTGTTTCTAGCCCGACAACTCCAAATTTAATATTAATACGCCGGATAAACTTCAATTATTTCATCCCCCGACAAATCCTTCATTCCTCTCCCGAAACAAAACCAGGAAAAGGAACCCTAGAATCGCTCTGACGCTCTAAGGCATCACAGCTTGTGACATGATTTTGGACAAACAAATGTTAATATTGACTTAATGATATATTGAACCTGTTTTGGAAAGGTATCATGTGTTGTGATGTTGATGGCACGTGGTGCATGGTAATCAACTGGGGGGTTCGATAAATAGTTTTCGACCGGGGCATGTGGCAAGAATAATCGGGTGGGCCAGTTGTAGCATCGGGAGCGTTGGCTTGGTTTTTCGGGTAGTCATGCCCTGGTCAACATAAGGACTTAACCTTGCAAGCCTTTGAACTGAGTTAATCGTGCAACCACATGTCCGTAATGGGACGGACCTAGTTGAGTAAGTTACTAATAACTTGCATGTGATGCCTCGGATGTCAACTACATCCTTTGTGTAGCTTGAAAGGGGAGCATACCAGTGCGATGGTATGGTACCCGTCCAATGGTATGTCGGTTCCATACTTCGCTTTTGTTAAGGGAAGGGATGGTGTATGGCAAAAACCGGAAAGGTTCACTTGTGTAGTTAGCCATTTCCGAAAGGCTTTGTTACGATCACTCGCCTTTGTGGTGTTTGGTTGTATCTTGTGGGTAAAGTGCATAACCTCTGCAGAGTGTGAAATCTATTCGAATAGCCATGTCAACGGTATTGGACATCACTCGGGGATTACAGTCAAGGGTTAGATTTTCTTGAAAATAACTTGAACTTGAGAGGTTTGGTTTGGTTAAATGATGATGTTGATTGAAATGTGGATTAGGAATGGGATAGATGTTTATTTAACTCCTGGAAAAGTTATTGACATTACACTGTTTCTATCGCTTTCGAATCTACTTATGTTATTTGTTAAATGCTGTTACTGCAAATGAACCATGAGCTATTCCTTTGTACTAAGCCATGCATGTAGCATATTAGTTGCATTCTGTGCATGACTTGCTGAGTACCAAGTACTCACCCTTGCCACAATACAACACCAGTTGAAGAAGAGTCTACACCAGCTTTGGAGGAGGAGCTCCAAGAGGAACCGTCTAACTAGGGAGCAAGCCCAGTCAGTTGCCTGTGGTATACTGGATGGCGCCACGAAGTTATCTTATTTTCGGCTGCTATTATTTCTCTTTTATTAAGTTTTCGCCATTCGTGGCGTATATTTGTAACTTGACCTTAAGGTCGAGCAACCAGCTTGGCTAACTATTTAAAGTACCTTATTATTTCGTTGGGTATGATTGTGATATTTATCAATGTTGAGACGGTGTGCACTAGCGTGTTCCTGGACTAGTGCTGATTACACAGAGGGTCCGGATTTGCAAATTCGGGTCCTGACACGCCGCCCATAGCGCCTCGTCGTGCCCGCGATTGCTCACCGTAGTTGCGCAAGCTCCGCCACGGACTTTGCTTCGTGTCGCCGCTGTTCAGGACGCCCTGCCATGTTCAAGCCCAGATTTGGATTCCCCAAGCCGTGGCGCGCCCGTGGGTCATCTTCTTCTCGTCGGAGCAGCCCGAAAACGCCGTTGCGTGGGTCGTAGTCCTCGTCTCCGGCAGCCGCAAGCCGTCGTGTCGCCATCGCCGTCCCCGAGCTTTATCCACCGTCCGATCGAGATCGAATGGCCACGGTGAGTCCACGTCACCCCAAACCATAGAGAACCAGATTAGATCTAGACCGTTAGATCCAGATCCAACGATCAGCGTTCGTCCACGTCACCCCGTAAGGAATCCACGTTGCTATAATTAGATCCAATCTTAGCCATTGGATTTAGATCCAACGCTTGGGATTGTGCCACGTAGCACGTAACCGTACCGTGCTAGGAGTAATCTCAGCCATTAGATCTAGATCGTACGGTTGGAGTTAACCCGCGTGGTAGCGTTGACGTGATCTAAGCCGTCCGATCGAGATCGAACGGCATAGATTGAGCCACGTGTCACCACCCAAGTCGTGCCACGCCACCCCACGGTGAGGCGAGATTCCGATCGGATCTCGACCGTTCGATCTAAATCGAACGGTCCAGATCAACCGCGTTATTCCAAAACGCGTGGGATGCGATCCAATCTGGACCGTTGATTTTCAAATCAATGGCCCAAATCAAGCCACGTGTCCGGAAGTTGGACGGTCGCGGTCCACGCGGGTCAGCCGCGGTCGCCGCTGATGTCACGCGTGACGTCAGCGTGGGGCCCGCGTGTCAGCGGGATAGCCAACCGCACCATGACGTCACCGTTGACGTCACGATGGGGCCCGCATGTTCGTACCATCAGCCGAGCGTGGTGACGTCAGTAGCTGACATCATCCCGTGGGTCCCACATGTCAGTGACACATGAACCCGTGGACCGGGTCCACGGTGGACCAAAACCGAACCGTGGACCGAGTCCATGGACCGATGGCGTCATGCTGATGTCATAATTCGATTTTTCAATAGAAAAAATAATTCGGTGGAAATTCAAATTCCACGCTGACGTCATAAATCGGATTTTTCAGTAGAAAAATAAATGAATTAATTCGGTTTATTCTTTTATTTGAATTTTCAAACTTCAAACGCTTATAACTTTTGCGTTTTAACTCCGATATGAATGAGTCAAATTTCTAAATTTTTATAAAATTGAGATCTACTTAAATATGAATTTTAATTAATTTTTTAATATGAAAATTACTCTGTTTATATTTAATTAATAGATTCTTTAAACTTTAAACAATTATCACTTTTGCTTTTTACTCCGTTTTGCGCGTTTCAAATTTCTAAAATTTTGTAAAATTATGCTCCTTCTGTTTATGGACTTTATTTGAACTTTTTGGCAAAGTGTATGTACTATTTTATTTATTTATTGCTATTTGCATGCGTTACGAGTAGACGTTGAAGTACACGAGGGCTTCGAAGGTGAAGTGTTGACCCAGGAGTGTAACACCCCAGCTTCTACTAAGCCCAGAATGTCAACAACACAGACCATACAACAATTAATACCATGACTAAATGGAAATTTTCGGCAGCATCTCCTTTGTTTTAGCATAAATTTGAACATCACAATATCATATCAATATATAGATCAATCAAGATATCAATATGCATCGACAACAATACATGAGCATCAACTAGAATAACAATAAGCAATGATAATCATGGAATAAGCATCAACTAAGACTAGGATGATAAAACAAATCGCTCCAAAGACCCACATGACACACATGAGGGAAACCAACACACATAATATCCGTACACCAAAATCAACATAACTTATTGCCATGTTTCCATAGAAATGGGTGAATTATCTAGATTATGAGTGCTACGTGAGAAGTGTAGCTAAATTCCCTTCCCGCGCGCCGATTTCATTGTACCTAAATAAACAAACAACATAAAACACAAGCGTGAGTTCATCACTCATCAAAGTGTAATGTAATGAAAAACAGAGTGCAAGACAACAAACCATCAACTTCAATCTTCATAAGCATTACATACCACAACATTACCAACCTCATGTACACGACATGTAAAACATCATAATCATCTCTTAGTCAATATGGCATTCGTCTCATGAACAACTCAACAACATTCTCATTAACATCTCAAAAGAATTCTCATTCATAGTTTCATTCATGCAATGCAATGCACATGTCTCCTGGAAACTCATACCGGTATGGTTGAGTGCACACCCGTCGGCATGCACCCTTTTCCCCCTTCCACCCGAAAATAGAGGGTGCCTATCACTCGCTTCCATTCACCTCGGTGCTGGAATCACGATGTAGGACTTACTTGAAAGAATAGCCCCGGACTAGTCATAACTGTTCTCACCGACCCTACCGGAATAGTTATGACTTATCTCACCGGCCCGCCATGAAAATATGCCATGAATGCAAAATGGACAACAACGTATACATAAATAGAAATATTGCATATCAACACATGGCATCTCAACATGTAGGACCGTATTCAACAATCGACAGAACTGCTCAAAACATGGCATGTGAATCATTTATCAACAACAAGCATTTTTAATCATGGCATGAGGACACCATATCATCGACAACATTTAAATCATGGCCTAAGGACATCCTTTCAAATATAACATGTAATTCATGGCAAGACAACATGTTATCTATTCCAAATACTATCAAGCAATTCTAGCAACACGTATAGCATACAATCCACGCAACACACTTGCCTTCAACCACGAACAACGGAGTGACGAGAGGTTGAGGGCACTCCCGGAGGCACACCACCTGCAAACATGTGCCACACACACAAATCAAGTCCACAAAACAGCACACATATATCCCACTACCCCGACTTCGCTTACAACTCCTAAAATCAGAAAACAGCAAATCAGTCCCTTCGAGACAGCAGCCTTCCAATGGGCATAACTTCTGTTCTAGGACTCCAAATTGAATAAACAAGTACATCCTCGCGTAGCTTAGGAAATTTCCCAACTTTTTCTAGTTATAGGGAAAGACTGATTCGGAATCTAATGTTGCTTAATCTACAAAATACCGTGATCTGTTCCAATCACGTCACAGATTTTAACACGCTCGATAAAACAGTCATAACTTTCAAACGGCTGATCGGAATTTAATGTTCTTTATGTCCACGGAAAGATAATTAAATTACCTACAACTTCCTCAACGTCCGTACGACCAGATTCCAACTCTAAATTAGCGAGAAAGCCTTCCCTAGTTCGGGTTCCCAATCTGCCCGAACAGAACGTGAATACAACTCTAGTTTTCATCAAATCTACCCCATGGCAGCACCTCCCTTGATCTAAAAACATGAAATCCATCCCTAGATCAGTACCTAGACCTAATCCCTCAGATCCCCCATGACATACCTCTTCCCGGCGAACAACGAACACCGAAAACGCTCCTCCCGGCTTCCCGATCGTCCTCCTCGCGCCGGAACCGCCGGATCTCCTCGTCGCATGGCTTCCCGATGGAGGAAGCAGCAGGGGGAAGATGTGGGGAGCCCCTCTAGGGCAGCAAGGGGAGGTGGAGAGGGATGGGGGAGGGCGCAAGAGGCTAAGGGGGGTGGCGGCTAGGGAGGAGGAGGCAATGGGGTGGAGGGGAAACAAGTGGGGGCTAGGGCTAGGGAGGGGACTTGTTTGGGGCGCAGGTAGGGCTAGGACAGCAGTTTTGCTGTCCTAGACAACCTCCAAAAGGCCCAAATATGTCCCACCTTCGGCCCACATGGACCCCCCAAGGCCCGAACTCCCCCGGAAGGCCCAATTCCCCTCCGGAAAGGCCCAAAATCCCCCGGAAAGGCCCACACTTGCAGAAACGGCGCGAAAACATGTTACAAGAGTCGTACCTTATGGCCGAGATCGAATATGACTCATACCTTCATTCCGTAGTATCACATTCTCCCCCCCTTAAACAGGATTCGACCTCGAATCCGAAGAACGCCAAAATCAACAACAAAGTCCCTAAGGGACAAAAGACTTCCTTGCAACACCAAAACATTCACACAAAGATTTAAATCGAAACAAACGACCAACGAGTTCTCAAAACCAACACTTGGCGAGAAAATGTCGATTTAGCTCAACAGAGTGCAACCTCTCACGGTTCCACCTTCACTTCAATTGCCAAAAAGACCACGAAAGAAAACGGTCTCACACTCCTCATTCGATACATTACTTGGCACTAACGTGCCCAATCCCTTTAATCGAAACTACTCTCCAAAAGAACATGGTACTAGCCTCTGGAACCCTCTCTACTGTGGTTTGCCGTATTCAAGACGACGACGAACCAGGCGAGACACTACACTCCAAGACAACCCACTGTTTGAACAAACAGGGTTAAAACCATGCAAAAGATTGATCTTTTAGAAAAGCCAATACCCACCACTAACATAAAAAGGGGAAAGCTTTCTTTAAAACCAAGGTTCTTAAAACCCGCAAGAATAGTAATGACTGAAGAAAAATGCTACGGTTGACTCAACTCGCTCATAGATCAGCGACGAAAGATCCAATACGCTTCGAAAAGGAAAAGCAGTTACTAGCAACCACCAAGTGGTCCACTAGTAACTTAATCAACCCTACCGAGGAACACATCAACGACTCAATACCCAAGAAGGTTTGCATTGAGTCCAACACAACCTTCCTTTACTCCTCACCTTTGACCTACTTACGATCCACTACTAACAACACCTAATGCTTAGGTCGATAACAACCCATACTGGATTTCTCTTCCAAGCGGGTCTCGCCCTCAAGCTCTTCCACCCAAGGACTAAAACAAGGACACAACGATTGGATAAACTCAACCATAAACCAACATACCAGAAATTCTTCATTCTTTCATACTGGAAAGTATCGGACATCTCGATTCATGACATGAATGCACACCTTTGAAGAGCACTCCGGATTAGTCATGTATCCATATATGACTTTCTCACCGACCTGGCTCAACGACTCCTTTATCATTAAACATCGATAAACGATGTCATGTTTCCCTTTTCACCATTCATTCATCATGTAACAACCAGTACCGAATAGTCATTCACCAAACGACTTCTTCGGTATCAAAGAATTGAAACACCATTAACATCGAAGGTTGCGGAAATTCATATAGACCATGACTGCAACACCGTTAGCACGAAAGCACCACGTCATAACAGAACCCTCCATTACTTGAAAGCTAAACTTGCAAAACCTCGCATTTTAACCAAAATCAGCATTTTGGAAAAGAACATCGACTCCAAAGTCAAGCATCTGCACACACAACCGCCACAAATTTTCTCAAAGAGAAAGGGAAACTCATTTCCAAAAAGAATACTTTACCAACAAAAAAGCACTAATGAAATATCCCTGAAATCCACCTTTTGAAGCACACGCAAACACTAGACGCATTTTCCAAATAACTCCAACTATAGCCAAATAGAGTTACACATCAAGGGCTTAACTCAAAAGTTTCCAACACAACCCGTTATGACCAACTGCTTCCTTTTAAATATTTATTCCAAAGGTAATTTAGTGTGACCGCGAAAGAGTGCGACCCACTCAAAAAATTTTGGGTGTAAATCCATACTCATAGCACAAACTAAACAAGTTAGCCAAATCCAAAGGTTGGCACCCATCACTACGAGTTTTAGGGAAAACTCGGCAACACAACACAGGGAATACCTTGACCAAACGCATTCAACCAAAAATGGCAAACAACCAAACCAGTTTAAAAGCTTTTAAACACAAGCTCAGCATAAAAAGAACCATCTGTGGTATTCCACTACGCTTTCCATTAAAGACTTCAATAATCACTATTTACTCCTTGAGGAGCCCCATCATGATTCAACCAAAACTACACAACAGGTTCTTTCTCTAATTACCTTTCCCAACACTTATAAATAAAGTTTATGATGCTTATCAACAAGACATCGAACCAACACTACCTCATCCTAATCTCCACAGACACACACTTAACAATTAACATCATGTTAATTATCCGTGGTTCACTCCATCACAACATGTTATAATAACCTCCATTTTAACAATGGCTTCTAAGAAGTAATCTAAACAATTACCACCACTACTAAGTCATCAATATCAATAAATGGGCATAATCATAAAAACAACTACATTGTTTTTAGTTACACTATCTATATATCATAACAAATTGTCGCTACACAACATATTCCAACTATTAAAATAAATTTAATAGGTTAGACCATCCCAATGCTTTAGCAATATTATAAACAGCAAATCCTATGTCTTCACAATTGACATCGATACTAGCATTATAGGAACACAACTGCACTTCCAAGTATACTAATAGTTTGCAACATAATAAAGAACAACTTTAATCAACTTCCAAGTTAAAGTCACTAGCCAACACGATTAAATTTCTCTATTAACACTTTACATTAGAATATCTTTAAACAACCAGTAAAGTTTCTTTAAAAATTTCAGTAGTATACATCATCTTAATGTTCTCTCTACGCGTCAAGGTTTAAAACTTTAAACACTATCAATGGTCATCTTCTCATTAAGTAAAAGCAGCATGCTACCTCATATTTAACATAAAGCTACAAATTATAAGCATGAACAGTCACACATTTAATCATTCTTGCTATATTGTAATCTACAACACGAGGAATTCATTTAATCTTAAGCTAAAGATAAACAATTACATTTAATTGATTCAACTCACCAATTAACTTAGGAGTACACCAATTCCATAAACCACATTATTACATACTACGTAAAGTGCTAAACAACCATTTTCACTTTGGACAAACAGGATGCAACTCAACTTTAAAGATAACCACAACTCAAGATCAAGAACGAACACCGATAAACAGTTTCTCCTTTCCAGGCAAGGAAGAAAAAAAACAAAACTCCAACAGAAATGCAGGAGAGCTCAACTCTCAAATTCCCGACTTTGATAGCCCAAAAACTCTTTAAGCAATCTCAAGATTCATACTTCTAAGAAGGAAGAAGGATGCACCAGGGAAAAACCAAATGTTTAACCAAATCTTTTCCGTTAAAGATTCAAAACTTAGCTCCACCCAACCTAAGGTCGGCACTAGGGGAAACTTCAACTCTTTTCTGAGATAGGGAGACAACAACCGCATATGTTTCCTCCCCAAGACAATCCACAATAACGCGCAAACCGGGTGTCAAAGCAAAATTGCGACCAAAAGACGCGCAACACAAAACTCTTTTTCTTCGTCTTCAACCAAGGACGACAAAACCACGAACAGCCTACGGAACAATTCACGTAAACCCAACACTTTTCATTTGATTTCAAACAACTAAAGCCAAGAAAAACAACAAAAACCGACCGTCAGAACGGTAAAGAACATACGAAGGAATCCACCACTGGCTCTTCTTTTTGACTCCAATCAACTACCCAAATCATGATGTAAAAGGTAAGCACTCTTTCCCCATAAGGGTTAATAGTTCTTCGGTGATGGCTTTAACCGGCCAAACCGTCAAACCACAACCTTACCAAAAACAAAAAGGTGACCGAAACCCTTCGGCACCACAACCTCACTTTTCACCACAATAAGAACAATTCAATCCATTATCGCACAACATAGCAACATGCACCATCAACTGGAGCATTCAACATCAAAGCTTAAATACAACATTTAAGCGTAAACAAACGATACCCATACCCATTCCTACTGTGCATCAGTGTGTGTCAAATTTTAAATTAGTTATTCCACTTACACAAGTTTTAAGGTTGCTATCCTATAGCAAAATTTTAGTTATAACCTACGCCATGTTTCTAGGTTATCCCACATCAAAGTTTTAGTTAACCCTATAGTATTTCACTAAATTCATACACCACGGACCTGAAGCCCGCTCTGATACCAACTGTAACACCCCAGCCTTCTACTAAGCCCGAATGTCACCAACACGTACCATACAACAATTAATACCATGACTAAATGGAAAATTTACAGCATCTCCTTTGTTTTAGCATAAATTTGAACATCACAATATCATATCAATATATAGATCAATCAAGATATCAATATGCATCGACAACAATACATGAGCATCAACTAGAATAACAATAAGCAATGATAATCATGGAATAAGCATCAACTAAGACTAGGATGATAAAACAAATCGCTCCAAAGACCCACATGACACACATGAGGGAAACCAACACACATAATATCCGTACACCAAAATCAACATAACTTATTGCCATGTTTCCATAGAAATGGGTGAATTATCTAGATTATGAGTGCTACGTGAGAAGTGTAGCTAAATTCCCTTCCCGCGCGCCGATTTCATTGTACCTAAATAAACAAACAACATAAAACACAAGCGTGAGTTCATCACTCATCAAAGTGTAATGTAATGAAAAACAGAGTGCAAGACAACAAACCATCAACTTCAATCTTCATAAGCATTACATACCACAACATTACCAACCTCATGTACACGACATGTAAAACATCATAATCATCTCTTAGTCAATATGGCATTCGTCTCATTAACAACTCAACAACATTCTCATTAACATCTCAAAAGAATTCTCATTCATAGTTTCATTCATGCAATGCAATGCACATGTCTCCTGGAAACTCATACCGGTATGGTTGAGTGCACACCCGTCGGCATGCACCCTTTCCCCCCTTCCATCCCGAAAATGGAGGGTGCCTATCACTCGCTTCCATTCACCTCGGTGATGGAATCACGATGTAGGACTTACTTGAAAGAATAGCCCCGGACTAGTCATAACTGTTCTCACCGACCCTACCGGAATAGTTATGACTTATCTCACCGGCCGGCCATGAAAATATGCCATGAATGCAAAATGGACAGCAACGTATACATAAATAGAAATATTGCATATCAACACATGGCATTTCAACATGTAGGACCGTATTCAACAATCGACGGTAACCATTCAAAACATGGCATGTGAATCATTTATCAACAACAAGCATTTTTAATCATGGCATGAGGACACCATATCATCGACAACATTTAAATCATGGCCTAAGGACATCCTTTCAAATATAACATGTAATTCATGGCAAGACAACATGTTATCTATTCCAAATACTATCAAGCAATTCTAGCAACACGTATAGCATACAATCCACGCAACACACTTGCCTTCAACCACGAACAACGGTGTGACGAGAGGTTGAGGGCACTCCCGGAGGCACACCACCTGCAAACACGTGCCACACACTCAAATCGAGTCCACAAAACAGCACACATATATCCCACTACCCCGACTTCGCTTACAACTCCTAAAATCAGAAAACAGCAAATCTGTCCCTTCGAGAACTCTAATGTTATAGGACTCCAAATTGAATAAACAAGTACATCCTCGCGTAGCTTAGGAAATTTCCCAACGTTTTCTAGTTATAGGGAAAGACTGATTCGGACTCTAATGTTGTTTAATCTACAAAATACCGTGATCTGTTCCAATCACGTCAAAGATTTTAACACGCTCGATAAAACAGTCATAACTTTCAAACGGCTGATCGGAATTTAACGTTCTTTATGTCCACGGAAAGATAATTAAATTACCTACAACTTCCTCAACGTCCGTATGACCAGATTCCAACCCTAAATTGGCGAAAAAGCCTTCCCTAGTTCGGGTTCCCAATCTGCCCGAACAGAACGTGAATACAACTCTAGTTTTCATCAAATCTACCCCATGGCAGCACCTCCCTTGATCTAAAAACATAAAATCCATCCCTAGATCAGTACCTAGACCCAATCCCTCAGATCCCCCATGACATACCTCTTCCCGGCGAACAACGAACACCGAAAACGCTCCTCCCGGCTTCCCGATCGTCCTCCTCGCGCCGGAACCGCCGGATCTCCTCATCGCGTGGCTTCCCGATGGAGGAAACAGCAGGGGGAAGATGTGGGGGGCCCCTCTAGGGCAGCAAGGGGAGGTGGAGAGGGATGGGGGAGGGCGTAAGAGGCTAAGGGGGGTGGCGGCTAGGGAGGAGGAGGCAATGGGGTGGAGGGGAAACAAGTGGGGGCTAGGGCTAGGGAGGGGACTTGTTTGGGGTGCAGGTAGGGCTAGGGCAGCAGTTTTGCTGTCCTAGACCACCACCAAAAGGCCCAAATATGTCCCACCTTCGGCCCACATGGACCCCCCAAGGCCCAAACTCCCTAAGGCCCAATTCCCCTCAGGAAGGCCCAAAATCCCGGAAAGGCCCATACTTGCGTAAGCAGCGCAAAAACATGTTACAAGAGTCGTACCTTATGGCCGAGATCGAAAATGACTCATACCTTCATTCCGTAGTATCACAAGGAGCCAGCTCAAGATCAAGAACAAATACATTTTGAAGGCAAGTTATGCTTTGACCATATTGATCCCATTTTTGAAATTAATTTAATTTAAATTTTTTGCATGCTAATTTAATTAGAAATTGTTTAAATTATTTCTGGGAATTAGATAAATGCCTAATTGCAGTATGACACCTTGACTATTTAATTATGTGCCATTGTCGGGACCCGAATTTGCAAATCCGGACCCTCTGTGTATTCAATACTAGTCCAGGAATGCGCTACTGCATACAGTCTCAACATTGGTAAATATCACAATCATACCACTCGATACTAATAAAGTACTTTAATTAGATAATCAAACTGGTTGATTGACCTTAAGGTCAAGTTACAAATATACGCCTCGCAGGGCGAAACTTAATAAAAGAGAAATAACGGCAGCGGAAAAACAAGATAACTTTGTGGCGCCATCCTATATACCACAGGCAACTGACTGGGCTCGCTCCCTACTTAGACGGTTCCTCTTGGAGCTCCTCCTCCAAAGCTGGTGTAGACTCTTCTTCAACTGGTGTTGTATTGCGGCAAGGGTGAGTACTTGGTACTCAGCAAGTCATGCACAGAATGCAAGCTAATATACTACATGCATGGCTTAGTACAAAGGAATAGCTCAGGGCATAATTGCAGTAAACAGCATTTGACAAGTAGCAATAGTAGATTCAAAGCGGAGAAACAAGTATAACATCAATAACTTTTCCAGGAATTAAATAAACATCTTTTCCATTTCTAATCCACATTTCCATCAACATCATTAATAAACCAAACCCAACCTTTCAAGTCCAAGTTATTTTCAAGAAAGTCTAACCCTTGACTGTAATTCCCGAGCGATGTCCAATACCGCGGACACGGCTATTCGAATAGATTTTACACTCTGCAAAGGTTATGCACTTTACCCACAAGATACAGTCAAACACCACAAAGGCGAGTGTCCGTAACAGAGTCTTTCAGAAACTTCTAATAGCACAAGTGGTCCTCTCCGGTGTTGCACACTAACCCTTCCCTTAGCGAAGGCGAAGTTTAGGCCAATCCACCGTTAGATGGGTACCTGGCCGCAGCCCCGGTACGCTTCCCCGTACAACTACACAAAGGGTGTAGTTGACATCCTGAGGTCCCACAGGTACGTTATTAGCAACTTATTCAACTAGGTCCGTCCCATTACAGACATGTGGTTGCACGTTTGACTCAGTTCAAAGGCTCGCAAGGTTAAGTCCTTAGGGTGATGTAACACCCCAAAATTTTGCTTTTCTTAAATTCATGTGTGATTTGGCACTTTGGTGAATTTTTGGAATTTTCTGGAATTTATTTGGATTTATTTGGAATTTATTTGAATTTATTCCATTTTGAAATAATTAAAGAATTTAATTTTGCACATAAAATTTTGTTGGAAATATTTTATTTGAGTCCAAAATGATCCAAAATATTTTCCAGAATTTTTCTGGAATTTTTCTGAGTATTTTGCTATTTTTAATGAATTAAATGAATTACTGGGAATTATTTTGAATATTAAAATCGCTTCGGGTTTAGTACTGTTCCTCGGGTCCGAGTCAGACTCGAGTCCGACCCGAACCCGACCGAGCCAACCGTTTCGATCAAACCAAGTCACCGAACCCAAACCGAACCCTAATTCTCCGACCGTTGGATCAAGATCCAACGGCCGAGAATCGCCCGTACCGGTCGAGCCGTGTCCGACCCGAACCCGTTCGCGCCGATCCGATCGGGGCCGCTGATCTGGACACGTGGACGGTTCTCGTGCCGTCTTCCCCGTCCGAGTCCGAGCCGGAGAGCTCCGCCGCGCCGCCTCCGAGTTCGCTAGGGTTCCGCGCATAGCGCGGACGTCGAGGCCTTATTTAAGGAGACGACCCCACCGCCGTAATCACCTTGCCCTTGCGCACCGATTGCCTCGATCCGTTTCGCTCGAGCCGCAACCACTCTCGCGCAATTGCTCGCCGGAGTTGGACCTAGGGTTGCTTGGGTCTTTGCCTCGCTCCGCCGCTGTCCGCCACTTCCCCGGGGCATTGGAGATCGGATCCGAGACCCCCGAAGCGAGACGCACCCGCGGGACGTTCTCTCCTCGCCGGAAACCCACGGGAGCGCCGCGCTACGCATCGTCTTCCTCCTCTCCGGCCGAGCTAGCACCGCCGCACGCCGTCAAGCCCCGCGAAGGTCCTCAGCCGTTCGATCCCGATCAACGGTCCAGGTTAGCCCACGTCACCTCCCGTGTAATTCCACGTTGCGGTTTTAGATTCAATCTCCGCCGTTGGTTTTAGATCGTGCGGGTTAGATTGGATCGAGTGTTATCGGGTAGATCTGTCCCAGCCGTCGGATCTTAATTGTGTGTCTCGCTGAGCCACGTAGCCGCTCCACTGCACCGTAGCCAAATTTCTTAGGACCGTTAGATCGAAATCCGACGGATCGGATTACGACACGTGTGCCTAGCCGCACCCACGCGTGTGGGCGCGTGTCCCTGACACGCGGGCCCCGCAAGTCAGAGGGCCCACGCGTCAGCCACGTTTGCGTGAGACCCCGCACTGACAGGTGGTCCCACCTGTCAGTCTCACCCGAGCCGTGGGCCGGGTGTCACCGTGGACTCAGTCCATGGACCGAGACACGCGGGCAAGACCGACATGCCACGTGGCATGGTGACGTCATGCTGACGTCATCACGGGACCCGTTCGGTGCTGACGTTAGCAGGTCACTGTGGACCAATCACAGGATGACACGTGTCCATGCTGATGCAATAATTAATTTCAGAAAAAGAAAATGATTTATTAATTCGAAATATTGATTCAAATTTAGATTCAAACTTCAAACGCTTATAACTTTTGCGTTTCAACTCCGATTTGAGTGATTCAAATTTCTAATTTTGTATAAAAATGAGATCTACTTAAATATAAATTTATTTAATTTTTGGACTAAAGTTTTTCTCTGCAAAATTATTTAATTGATTATTTAAACTTTAAATAATCATAACTTTTGCGTCTTAACTCCAAATTTGACGATTCCAGTTTCTAAAAATCCATAAAATTATGTTCTTTCTGTTTATGGATTTTATTTGGATGTTTGGACACTTTTTGCCTATTGTTTATTTGTGTATTTGCTATTTGCACGCTTTACGGGTAGACGTTGAAGTGCCGGAAGGATTCGAAGGAGAAGTATTAACTCAGGATCCAACTCAAGACCAAGAACAAGTACTTTTTGAAGGCAAGTTGTGCTTTGACCATGTTGATCCTATTTCGAAATCTATTTTGATTTAAACTATTGCATGCTAGTTCAATTAGAAAAATACTTGGTTTAAACATGGGGGTTAGATAAGTACCAATTTGCTGTATGACACCTTGATTATTTAAGTATGTGCCATGACCCTTGTCACCCTAGTTGTGGATTACTAGTTGGACATTATTAAATTGCCAACATGGGTTTAGACCGCTGTAGTATCTTGCTTAGACACACTTTCGTGCTCATAACATGATTTTTGGATAATCAAATGTTAATATTGACTTAATGATATATTGAACCTGTTTTGGAAAAGTATCATGTGATGTTGATGGCACGTGGTGCATGGTAATCAACTGGGGTTTGATAAACAGTTTTCGACCGGGGCATGTGGCAAGAGTAATCAGGTGGGCCAGTTGTGGCATTGGGAGTGTTGTTTTGGTTCTTCGGGTAGTCTTGCCCTGGTCACCCTAAGGACTTAACCTTGCAAGCCTTTGAACTGGGTCTAACGTGCAACCACATGTCTGTAATGGGACGGACCTAGTTGACTAAGTCGCTAATAACGTACCTGTGGGACCTCAGGAGGTCAACTACACCCTTTGTGTAAGTTGTACGGGGGAGCGCATCTGGCCGAGGCCAGTACCCATCTAACGGTTGATTGGCCTAGACTTCGCCTTAGCTAAGGGAAGGGTTAGTGCGCAATAACCGGGGAGGACCACTTGTATTGTTAGAAGTTTCCGAAAGACTTTGTTACGGGAACTCGCCTTTGTGGTGTTTGACTGTATCTTGTGGGTAAAGTGCATAACCTCTGCAGAGTATAGAATCTATTCGAATAGCCGTGTCCGCGGTATTGGACATCGCTCGGGAATTACAGTCAAGGGTTAGATTTTCTCAAAAATAACTTTGGTTTGAAAGGTTGGGTTGGTTTAATAATGAAGAGGATGGAAAAGTGGTTTAGGATGGGGAAAATGTTTATTAAACTTCTTGAAAAGTTATTTATGCTTTACTTATGTCTACTGCTTTCGAATCTACTTATATTACTTGTCAAATCTTTGTTTCTGCAAATATACCTTGAGCTATTCCTTTGTACCAAGCCATGCATATAGTATATTAGCTTGCATTCTGCAGGTAAGACTTGCCGAGTACCAAGTACTCACCCTTGCCTCAACACAACATCGCTTGAAGAGGAGACTACGCCCGGCTTTGGAGGAGGAACTCCAAGAGGATCCGTCTACTTAGGGAAGCGAGCCCGATCGGTTGCCTGTGGTATCTTGGATGGCGCCACAAGCTATTTGATTTTCCGCTGCTATTATTTCTCTTTTAATAAGTTTCGCCTTGCGAGGCATACATTTGTAAGCCCTGGACCATAAGGTCGAGTAACCGCTTGGTTATTTAAATAAAGTACTTTGATAATATCGAATGGTATGATTGTGATATTTACCGATGTTAAGACTGTGTGCACTAGCGCGTTCTGGACTAGTGCTGAATACACAGAGGGTCCGGATTTGCAAATTCGGGTCCCGACAGAGGTGGTATCGAGCCATACTTGACCGTGAGGCTCAACCCTAAGATAGAATGGTCGTAGTGAGGATAAAACCTATTTTCTAAAAGTTAAAAATTTGTCAAGATAAGAAATGACATCTCGACTTATCACCTTCTCTCTTTTCTTGTCTCTTGCTGAAATTTTACCTAACCTTGTCACAATTTAAAAATTCAATTCTTACGTAAAGCACTCTTGTGACAGATGGAGGAAGAGTTCAACTACGTTGATCTCGGGAGTTGGTCACGCCGCGGAACTTTGGCATATGCTACAGACTCTCGGAGATTTTGAGAAGCCCCAATACCAAGTGGAAGTGATCAGACAAGCGGGATTGATCAAGGCTTGTGACGTGAAGATTGAGGTACCTGCTAGGAAAAAGGGCCCAGGCAATCGCCCGATACACCTTGACTGCCAAGAGATCTACAATGCAGATGGGTATCCAAGAAGTATCACGACGAGCAATGCGGCACATTACCCGTATCTACGCCAGAGAGTTGGAGAGTACGGTGTTCCGTTATCATCCGCGCAGCGATAACCTTCTTGACCCGAAGGCGATTCAGGATGAGGATGCCACGGTTACACAGTTGGCACGATTTGTCGTCGCCCAGGAGGATGTACTAGATAATACAAGCAAGGAGCTACAGAAGGCCCGCAAGGAGATCACGACAGAGAAGAACAGATGGCGGGAAGCTCAAGAGTATGTGGCACACCTTCTACGAAGGATTGACGAGTTGGAGATGACCTTGTACGTGAAGGGAATATGCCCTAGATCAATCATGGTGATGATTGTAATACGTCTTTGTTCATGTAATAATGATAACTTTGTTTATCGGTTCCCTGAATATATGTTACGACTTTGTTCATTGGATACGATCTGATTGTGAAACACATTGTCAAGTGACATTATTCTAAACGGGTCCCTGATCCATATCATTACGAGGAGCGGTGATAATTTGATCAGCACATGTATTGGTTGATGGTAATGTTTCGCATACCATAGATATGGAGATATCAAACCAATAATGTGGACACATGTTAGAGAACATGGGTAGTCGGACAAGACCCACTCCGAGACGCTGTGAGTTGTTATCTCTTATAGTGCCATCAGCGTATAGTCTCGAGTGGTACGCCTATATGGTCCTTAGACCTGAGATTGTCATGGATGCCTAGCATGTAGACTTGTATGCTTTGGTATCATCAAACGCTACACCGTAACAGGGTAGTCATAAAGATGAAATACTGGGTATGCCACGATACAGTGCCAAGGGTGTGATGATCAAGATGGGATTTGCCCCTCCTAGATAACGGGAGAGATACCTCTGGGCCCCTCGAGTGGATGGATAAGGAAAACGCACGGCCATGCTAATATGACTAAAGAGTTGGTCATGGTTTGTATCCATCACACTGTCGAGTGAAGTGGTCGAGCTATCAACAAGGGTGGCACGCATCTCGCCTTGAGCTTGACTGGTATCGTGTGGCGAAGGGATCGGTATGTGAGTGTATCAAGGTTCACCGAATATTGATTACGTGCATCCGGGGTCAATACGTCTTGCTAGGTGCATTTGTTGATCAATGAATTGGAAACGGGTTCCGAATTCATAACCGACTTGCACTGAACCTAACGGGTCACACACTTAACGAGTTGGAATAGTTTACGGGTTTGTTAATGGATAGGATCCGCATTGGAGATGGAAACCTAGCGGGCTTCGGCCCACTAGCGTGTCTATAAAAGGGGAGGCCAGGAGCGATTGCATGGCACGGATTAGAACCCTCACCACGCTCACCGCCGTGCATCCCTCCTGCTCCCGAAACCCTAGGCGTGCGGCGAGGTGCTAGCACACCCGCACGGCGTTCTGCTCGATGCGTGTGGATCTTGTTAGGCGCTGCCATCCGTGGACGCGCTTTTCGGTTGGATCTCCGACGACTTTCATCGGCGACCACGCGGACGAGGTCGGCGACCACGCGGACGAGATCGGCGACCACGCGGACGAGATCGGCGACCACTCGGACGAGGTCGGCGACCACTCGGGCGAGATCGGCGACCACTTTCGGACGAGGACGGCAACAACTTCGGTGGAGATCGGGAGGTGATCAACTACTTCCTCAACGCGGCGTGAATCTGCTTCCATTGCATCTGCGACAAGGGTAACGATCTGTGATCCTTTACTTCCATGTGATCTTGGGTGTTCGTGGTAGAAATTTTGATTTTATGCTCGCGTAGCCTACCCATAACCCAACAAAGTGGTATCGAGCCGATTATGTGTAGTTTTGGATTCGGATCACGCGCGCACATGTCGATGTCTTTGTTATGTTTATCACGGGTTGATTGGATCAATCGGTATTGGGGAAGTATGAGGTATGAGTTGGTGGCTCTACACGATCAAAAAGATTAGTTCGTGCTCGTTTCAGATTCGTGCCATGCATTGCCCCTACCGGCTGGTAACACCATCGGGGTAGTAGCAAGTGCCGAACATATCGAACCAACAGATCGAGATCGGTGTGGTCGCCACCCTCTCAAGGGGACCTCGCGCGATGGATCGATGAAGATCGATCCTATGGAAACTGAGACATTCTGATGGCTCGGAATCGGCTTGATGAGATCAATCCGATTGAATTTCCATAGCGCTGCCCCTTCGAACCCCGCCCGCTAACCGGCTAGCGGGACCGCCGTGATAGTCAGCATAGTGTCCATAAATTAAAACTTGTTCACTTCCCGCGCGCTAGAATCGATCCAGCGCCTAACTTGTTTTTGCGGGGTATGTTGTGAACAGTATGGACCCTTTGTGTATTTGATGCATGATTGTAAAATTAACGGCCTGCGTGCCGGCATGTGATGCCTTGAATCCTCATGTAATTTTGCTACTAGCTGCTAGATGTAGTAGTTTAGTACATGTTCTTAGAGGCTTCAATTCTGATGGCCGGGTGTGCAAGGAAGGTCGTGGAAGATGGAGATCGCCACGCCATAGGCCATACTAGTTCACAGTCTATTTGCTTTACTGTGATGATTTACCTTGCATTGCTATTCTTTCACGTCATATGTGGTGAATATGTTAATCGATTGAATAGTTTCCCTCGAAAATTAAGAGTAAGATGCCCTTTTTCAATAGCTGCGTCTCTTGTCTTGTACGATGGTGGATAAGGTCTTGACAAGTCAGAACGCCACCCTCTTACTTGTACAATAGAGTGAGTGTAGCCTAACCCGTGCACTCACGAGCATAGTATTGGTTTGCTTAACGGAGTCATCCAAATAGGATTTGGGACTTCGGGCATCGATGTTGGGCGCTGGGGCATATGATGCCACCCCAACAAGCAAGAGTCACATATGATGTGATTGGCAAGGTGTTGCCTACCTATGTCATGGGTTCAAGTGGTATTGACAAGTCATTACCCGAACCGTAGTGACCATGGATCTTGTTCCATGGAGATCGCCAGAGGGAAAGTGATCTTAATGGAAGCATCTTTTATTAAAATTATTTAATAAGAGATTAACATGAACATAGTGCTGAAACTTTGCTTATTTATGTTGTAGATGGCACCAAACGCTGTCAATGCAAACTCTGGTTTTAACTTGCGATCGATTCTAGAGAGGAAAAACTCTGGGACGAATTTTATGGATTGGTATCGAAGCTTGAGAATTGTTCTCAAGGCTGAAAAGAAGGAATATGTTCTAGACGGTCCATATCCTGATGAATTGCCTGAAAATGCATCCGCTGCTGATAAGCGTGCTTATGAGAAGCACACTAACGACGCCCTAGATGTCACCGCCTCATGCTTGCCACAATGAACTCTGAGCTTCAAAAGCAATATGAGCACGCCGATGCCTACACTATGATTGTAGGCCTTAAAGGCATGTTTGAGAACCAAGCAAGGGCTGAAAGATATTCGATATCTAAAGCATTGTTTGCGTGCAAGTCGGTGAGAGGGTGCTTCATAGCCCTCATGTAATCAAGTTGATTGGTTACATTGAGAGCTTGGAGAAGCTTCGGTTTTCCCTTGCAAAATGAGTTGGCCACAGATGTGATTCTCCGATCGCTCATGCGAGCTATGAACCGTTCATTCTGAACTTTCATATGAACAAATGCGGAGAAGAATCGACCGAACTGCATGGAATGCTGAAAAGCTGGAAGAGAGCATAAAGAAAGGCACAAATCATGTGATGATGATTCAAAGGATAAGAAAAGGAAGCGCAAGGCTATAAGTTGTGGTGAGGATAAGATCCAAGACCCAAAACCAAAGCCTAAAGAAAGGCCAAAGTTTGGCCCTAATGCTTCGATAAATGTCACTATTGCAAGGGTTGTGGGCATTGGAAGAGAAAGCTGTCTAAAGTACTGGAAGACAGAAAGAAAGGAAAGGTTCCTTCTACTTCAGGTATTAATGTTATAGAAGTTAATCTTGCAACTTGTCCTACCGAGTCTTGGGTATTTGATACCGGATCAATGATTCATACTTGCAAATCGTTGCAGGGGTTAAGAAGGACTAGAGATTGCAAGATTGGCGAGTTGGAAATTCGGCGTCGGCAATGGAGCAATGGTTGCTGCGAAGGCCGTTGGTGTCTATCCCTTGTCATTACCTTCTGGTTTAGTCATGGAATTGAATAATTGTTATTACATTCCTGCCTTGAGTAAGAACATTATCTCTTCTTCTTGTTTAGAGGAAGATGGATATGATTTTGTAATAAAGAACAGGAATTGTTCTATTTATTTCAAAGGCTTGCTCTATGGTAACTGTCCATTGGTGAATGGGTTGTATGTTCTAGATCTTGGTAATGCTTCTATAAACAATGTTAATACTAAAAGACTCAAAACAAATGATGCTAATTCCACTTATTTATGGCATTATCGCTTGGGCCATATAAATAAAAGACGCATGGAGAAGCTCCATAAAGATGGTCTTCTTGGTCCATTAGATTTGGAATCTTTTGAAACATGCGAGTCTTGTTTACTTGGCAAGATGACAAAGGCACCTTTCACTGGCACAAGTGAGAGAATGCGCGAGTTGTTGGCTCTCATACATACCGATGTATGTGGACCAATGAGCTCAATTGCCGAGGTGGTTATCGATTACTTCATTACTTTCACCGATGACTTTAGTAGATATGGCTATATCTATCTAATGAGGCATAAGTCTGAATCTTTTGAAAAATTCAAAGAGTTTCAGACTGAAGTAGAACATCATTTGGGCAAGAAAATTAAAATTCTACGGTCCGACCGTGGAGGTGAATATTTGAGCCACGAGTTTAGTGATCATCTAAAGAGTTGTGGAATTGTTCCACAATTGACTCCACTTGGGACACCTCAATGGAATGGGGTATCCGAACGGAGGAACCGAACTTTGTTGGACATGGTACGGTCTATGATGAGTCAAGTCGATCTTCCATTGTCATTCGGGACACGCTCTAGAAACAATTTGCGTTCATGCTGAATAGGGTTCCATCTAAATCCGTTGATAAGACACCATATGAGTTATGGAAAGGGAAACATCGACTTGTCTTTTCTTAAAATTTGGGGCTGTGAGGCTTATGTAAAACGTATGACGTCTGATAAGCTTTACTCCAAGTCGGATAAATGCTTCTTTGTGGGGTACCCAAGGGAAACCAAAGGGTATTATTTTTATAACCAGGAAGAAGGCAAAGTGTTTGTCGCCCGGACTGGTGTCTTTTTGGAGAATGAGTTTTTCAAAAGAGCTAGTGGGAGCAAGGTGCAACTCGAAGAAGTTCGAGAAATACCTGAAAATGCTTCAGCTCCAGCTAGTCCTCGATGGGATGAGCAACGTGTTGTTGAACTCGTTGATGAGGTGCCAGCCCACGGAGGCCCTCATGGGGAAGCCGTGCTCCTGAGAGGTTCATGTTCCTCATGACGGAGCAACACAATGTGTTATTGTTAGAAAATGACGAGCCCAAGGATTATGAGGAAGCTATGGTGGGCCCAGACTCTGAGAAATGGCCGAGGCCATGAGATCCGAGTTAAAGTCCATGTATGATAATCAAGTTTGGAGCTTGGTTGATCTGCCTGATGGTGTAAAAACTATCGAGTGCAAATGGGTCTTTAAGAAGAAGATAGACGCCGATGGAAATGTTCACATTTTTAAGGCACGATTGGTGGCAAAAGGGTATAAGCAGATTCATGGTGTGGACTATGATGAAACTTATTCGCCACGCCATGGTAAAATCTATCCGGATCATGCTAGCAATTGCCGCATATCATGATTATGAGATTCGGCAAATGGATGTCAAAAGCGGCTTTCCTAAATGGAAACCTAAGCGAGGATGTGTACATGGTACAGCCCGAGGGTTTTGTCGATCCTACTAATGCTGGCAAAGTATGCAAGCTTAGGAAGTCCATTTATGGACTGAAGCAAGCATCTCGGAGTTGGAACCTTCGTTTTGATGAAGTGATCAAACAGTTTGGCTTCATCAAAAATGAGGAAGAGCCTTGTATTTACAAGAAGGCTAGTGGGAGCGCACTTGTATTTCTGGTCTTGTATGTGGATGACATACTATTGATCGGAAATGATATTCGATGTTGGATGCTTTGCACAATCTTATCTCGAGAAAGAGTTTCTCGATGAAAGACTTGGGAGATGCAGCATATATTTTGGGCATAAAGATCTATAGGGATAGATCAAAAGGCTAATTGGATTGAGCCAAAGTACGCATTACATTGACAAGATACTAAAACGGTTCAACATGCATGATTCCAAGAAAGGTTTCTTGCCAATGTCACATGGTGTAAGTCTTAGCAAGACTCGGTGTGCTTCGACACTGATGAGCAAGAGAGAATGAGTCGGATCCCATACGCCCGGCTATTGGATCCATCATGTATGCCATGTTGTGTACGCGCCAGATGTGTCATATGCTCTGAGTGTCACGAGCGGTACCAATCGAATCCTGGTGATAGTCACCGGGTGGCTGTAAAGAACATCCTCAAATACTTACGAAGGACTAAGGAGATGTTCTTGGTCTTTGGAGGAGAGGAGGAGCTCGTCGTAAAGGTTACGCCGATGCTAGCTTCCAAACCGACAGAGATGATTCGCGATCGCAATCCGGTTTGTATTCTGTCTCAACGGTGGGGCGGTGAGTGGAAAAGTTCCAAGCAAGAGACGATGGCTGATTCCACAACGGAGGCCGAGTACATTGCAGCTTCAAGCAAAGAAGGAAGCAGCTTTGGATCAGAAATTTATTTCTGAATTGGGAGTGGTCACTAGTGCATCCTTTCCGGTGGACCTCTATTGTGACAATAGTGGTGCCATTGCACAAGCAAAGGAGCCTAGATCTCACCAAAATCCAAACATATACTCAGGCGATATCACCTGATCCGAGAGATCATTGAGAGAGGTGATATGAAGATAAGCAAAGTGCACACGGATCTAAATGTGGCTGATCCGTTGACAAAGCCCCTTCCACAACCAAAGCATGAGGCGCACACAAGAGCAATGGGTATTCGGTACCTATATGATTGACTCTAGTGCAAGTGGGAGATTGAAGTGAATATGCCCTAGATCAATCATGGTGATGATTGTAATACGTCTTTGTTCATGTAATAATGATAACTTTGTTTATCGGTTCCCTGAATATATGTTACGACTTTGTTCATTGGATACGATCTGATTGTGAAACACATTGTCAAGTGACATTATTCTAAACGGGTCCTCGATCCATATCATTACGAGGAGCGGTGATAATTTGATCAGCACATGTATTGGTTGATGGTAATGTTTCGCATACCATAGATATGGAGATATCAAACCAATAATGTGGACACATGTTAGAGAACATGGGTAGTCGGACAAGACCCACTCCGAGACGCTGTGAGTTGTTATCTCTTATAGTGCCATCAGCGTATAGTCTCGAGTGGTACGCCTATATGGTCCTTAGACCTGAGATTGTCATGGATGCCTAGCATGTAGACTTGTATGCTTTGGTATCATCAAACGCTACACCGTAACAGGGTAGTCATAAAGATGAATACTGGGTATGCCACGATACAAAGGCCAAGGGTGTGATGATCAAGATGGGCTTTGCCCTCCTAGATAACGGGAGAGATACCTCTGGGCCCCTCGAGTGGATGGATAAGGAAAACGCACGGCCGTGCTAATATGACTAAAGAGTTGGTCATGGTTTGTATCCATCACCTTTGTCGAGTGAAGTGGTCGAGCTATCAACAAGGGTGGCATGCATCTCGCCTTGAGCTTGGTGGTATCGTGTGGCGAAGGGATCGGTATGTGAGTGTATCAAGGTTCACCGAATATTGATTACGTGCATCCGGGGTCAATACGTCTTGCTAGGTGCCGCTGTTGATCAATGAATTGGAAACGGGTTTCGAATTCATAACCGACTTGCACTGAACCTAACGGGTCACACACTTAACGAGTTGGAATAGTTTACGGGTTTGTGCATGGATAGGATCCGCATTGGAGATGGAAACCTAGCGGGCTTCGGCCCACTAGCGTGTCTATAAAAGGGGAGGCCAGGAACAGTGCATGGCACGGATTAGAACCCTCACCACGTTCAGCCGCCGTGCATCCCTCCTGCTCCCCAGAAACCCTAGCTGTGCGGCGAGGTGCTAGCACACCCCGCACGGCGTTCCTGCTCGGTACGTGTGGATACTGTTAGAGGCGCTGCCATCCGTGGACGCGCTTTTCGGTTGGATCTCCGACGACTTTCATCGGCGACCACGCGGACGAGGTCGGCGACCACGCAGACGAGATCGGCGACCACGCGGACGAGATCGGCGACCACTCGGACGAGATCGGCGACCACTCGGACGAGGACGGCAACAACTCGGTGGAGATCGGGAGGTGATCAACTACTTCCTCAACGCGCGTGAATCTGCTTCCGCTGCATCTGCGCGACAAGGGTAACGATCTGTGATCCTTTACTTCCATGTGATCTTGGGTGTTCGTGGTAGAAATTTTGATTTTATGCTCGCGTAGCCTACCCATAACCCAACAGTACGGACCAGACCCAGAGCCAGTACTCGAGCTACACGAGCCAGATCCAGAGGAGTCAGATCTCGATGAGGACACTGCTTCTTCGACTACCATAGAGGACACGATTCTTTGGACATGGCGATCGTTTCGCGCCTATGCCACAAAGACCGTGCATCAGGCCGTGGAGGTTTTCTCGATGAGTGAGCATAGGTTCTATAGTGAGACTCCTTCGCCGAGTCGCGTCATAGAATAAAGAGTCACCCTTTAGGCATTAGACTCCAGAGTTAGTTCGATTTGGATTTGCTTTGTTTGCTGAGTGTGCAGTATGTGTTGCAAGGCCCTTAGGCATTGTAAGCAGCCATACCAAGTTATTAATAATAAAGTTGGACCTTAAAGTTACCCCTTTCGCCCCGCATAAGTTCCATGTTACTTGTCTATTCTTGTTTCCCTCTCATCTCTAAACCTAGAGCAAACCGACGAGATGGTGAACACCCGTGGAAACTCTGGAAGCAATGGGAGTGGTTCTCGCCACAGAAAACCCCAATGATGGAGCACCAGCACCGCCACCTGGATATGCAGAATTTCGGAGCTTTTCTTGCTGCCTGCACTCGATTGATGCATGCTATGATGCAACAAATGCAACACGTCACCGCTCAGGCCATCGCTAATCAAGTTAATCATGGACAACGCCGAGAATACAAGACTGCCGAGTTCATGAGAACTCACCCACCCACTTTCTCCGGAATGCCAATCCATTGGAGGTGATGATTGGTTAAGGTCAATCGAGAGGAAGCTACACATAGCTCAATGCATAGGAAATGAGAAGGTACTCACGCTTCTCATCGGTTGGAAGGAACAAATTGAATGGTGGGAGAATTTACGTGCCACGCAAGAGAACCCTCAAGATATCACTTGGGAAGAGTTCACAGTGCATTCGACAAGTATCACGTGCTGAAGGAATCATGGACCTTAAGAAGGAGGAGTTCAGAGCACTGAAACAAGGTAATCACCAAAGGTCGACTACCGAACAAGTTCACACTAGCACGCTACGCACTGAGGATGTAGCGACGGATAAATCCAGGCAGTCTCGTTTTATGAAGGGACTTAACTCAGATTGCAAGTAGGATTGATCACCCACACCTTCCCAGATTTCCAAGAGTTGGTGAATAAGGCGCTTATTCTTGAGGACAAAGCGCAAGGAACTGGATGAGAACAGGAAGCGCGAGGATGCAACAAAGCAAGGATCACGCCAGGGAACGCAATACCGAGAGTTGCACCAAATCAATTCTTGATTCCAACCACGAGAATGCAACAAGGACACCATCCCGGCACCAAGACCTGTCAATCGAACTACGGACCCACCCCGCTTAGAAACGCTACTCGAGGCAACAAGAAGGAACAGTGAGACGCCGCTACAATCGCAACGAGCCAGACACTTTGCCAACAGCTTGTCCAAAGAAGACAGCAGAGTGACCCCATCCGCTTCAATCTAGGAACCACCCCAGCTAGGACGCCCGGCACAGGAGCCACATCCTGCATCGCGTGGTGAGAGGCCGAGTCAACCATGTCACCGCAGATGCACCGCGAATGCTACGGACGTCGTCTTGGGTAAGTTACTTGTTAACTCGATACACCTGCAGTTTTGTTTGACTCTGGAGCTTACGCATTCGTTTGTTTATGAGGCTTTGCTACTAGAAATGATTTGAGGATTGCAAGACTTAGATGCATGCTTTTAGTTCAAACCCTGGTTCCGAACTCCGAACGAAAGTAGGATGTTCCGGGTGAGAATACTAATAGATGGAATAGAGTTCCTAGCAAACCTTATAATTTTGGAGACCCGGACCTTAGACGTCATATTGGGAATGGATTGGTTATCCAAGCACAAGGCCGTATTGGATTGTGGACGAAGGACTATCTCGATTGAGAGCCCGTGTGGGAAGAAAGTGGAATTTCAAGCCACTGCAGCTAGAGATGGACAGTTGATGGTTAACGTACCAAGGCAATCAAGATAGAGGATGTCCCAAAGAGTGAATGAGTACCGAGATGTTTTTCCCGAAGATCTACCTGGTATGCCGCGACAGGACATAGAGTTTGTGATAGAGCTTGTAAGATACAAGACCGATAGCAAAGAGACCCTATCGGATGTCCACCGAGGAGTTGGTAGAAATGAAGAAACAGCTAGAAGAGTTAATGGAGAAAGGATTTATCGAGGCCAGGAGTTAGTCGCCGTAGGGAGCACCAGTTTTGTTTGTCAAGAAGAAGGGCGGGAGTTTCAGGATGTGCATTGACTACCGTGCACTCAATGAAGTCACCGTGAAGAATAAGTATCCGCTACCCAGGATTGATGATTTGTTCGATCGCTTGAGAGGAGCCGGAGTTTTCTCCAAGATTGATCTCGAGATCGGGATACCATCGATTGAAGATCCGATCGGAAGATATTCTCAAGACTGCATTCTCGTCAAGATATGGACATTACGAGTTCTACGGTTATGTCCTTTGGGTGACGAATCGCCCGGCTTATTTCATGAATATGATGAATAAGGTGTTCATGGAATATTTGGACAAGTTTGTCGTCGTGTTCATAGACGATATCCTAATCTACTCCAAGACAGAGCGAACATGCCGAACACTTAAGGCGAGTTTTGGAAAAGGCGAGGGAACAGCAACTTTTCGCCAAGTTCGATAAGTGTGATTTTTGGAAGGACAAGGTGGAGTTTCTTGGACATGTAATGACCATGAAGGAGTCGCCGTAGATCCAAGCAAAGTAGAAGCTGTGTTACATTGGGAGCAAACAAGATCGTGACCAGATTCGGAGTTTCCTTGGAATGGCAGGATACTACCGCCGTTTCATCGAAGGCTTCTCGACAATTGCGAAACCTCTTACGCAATTGCTTGAAGAAGGAAAAGAAGTTTGCATGGACGCCTTGAGAATGTGAGAAAGGATTTCAGAGTGAAGAAGCGATTGACATCAAGACCGTGTTAGTTCTACCGATGTTGCTCAAAGCTTCGATATTTATTGTGACGCATCGCGCCAAGGACTTGGATGTGTCTTGTCTGATGCAGAATGGAAAGGTCGCCGCTTATGCATCAAGGCGATTGAGGCCGCATGAGGAAAATTATCCGACACATGACTTAGAGTTAGCTGCCGTAGTGCATGCTTTGAAGATATGGCGTCACTATCTGATTGGAAACAGATGTGAAGTGTATACGGATCATAAGAGCCTTAGGTACATATTCACCCAGTCGGATCTGAATATGAGGCAGAGGAGATGGTTAGAGTTGATCAAAGACTATAATGTTGGAATCCATTACCATCCCGGGAAGGCCAACGTAGTAGCCGATGCCCTGAGTCGGAAAAGCCATACCGTGAGTACGTTGCTAGCCGCAAGTCAGGATGAGTTATGTGAGGATTTTCAGAAAATGAAGATTGAGATAGTACCTAGCGGATTCTTGGCCGCATTAGAAGTAAAGCCTACCCTAGAGGATCAGATCCGAGAAGGACAGAAGGATGATGACAAGATCCGCAGGATTAAGTCCATCAAGGAGGAAGGCAAGGCAGAGGACTTCAAGTTGGATGAGCAAGGCACGTTGTGGATGAAGGATCGAATTTGTGTGCCTAACAAGAAGGAGTTAAAGCAACTGATTCTGGAAGAAGCCCATGACTCCAAGTACTCAATTCATCCTGGAAGCGCCAAGATGTATCAGGATCTGAAGGAGAGATTCTGGTGGCCGAGTATGAAACGTGAAGTTGCCGAGCATGTTGCATTGTGCGACGTATGCCAGAGAGTCAAGGCAATGCATCAGAGACCAGCAGGATTGCTACAACCGCTGAAAATACCCGAGTGGAAGTGGGAGGAAATCGGAATGGATTTCATTACCGGTTTGTCAAGACTCAAGGAGGTTATGACTCCATATGGGTTATAGTGGATCGCTTGACTAAAGTAGCCCATTTTATCCCCGTGAAGACCACTTACTCGGAGATAAATTAGCAAAATTGTACATGATCAGGATTGTCTGTTTGCACGGAGTGCCAAAGAGGATTGTATCGGACAGAGGTACCCAATTTACCTCAAGGTTTTGGAATAAGTTGCATGAAGCCATGGGAACCCGTTTGAACTTCAGTACAGCTTATCATCCACAGACGGATGGACAGACCGAAAGAGTCAACCAGATTCTGGAGGATATGTTGAGAGCTTGTGCATTAGCTTATGCTACTTCTTGGGATAAGAGTTTACCGTATGCCGAGTTCGATTACAACAATAGTTATCAGGCTAGTTCTGAGATGTCACCTTTTGAGGCCTTTGTATGGTCGACTCGCCGGACGCCATTGAATTGGAATGAGACCGTGGCGCCGTGTCTTTGGGCCTGATATTCTTCAAGAGGTGAAGAAGCGGTCGCTATGATTAGGGAAAGGTTGAAGATAGCCCAATCTCGAGAAGAGTTATCTTGACAATCGTCGCCGAGACTTGAGTTTTGAACCGAGAAGACTTTGTTTACCTCGAGTTACGCCTCTCGGGGAGTTAAGAGGTTCCATGCCAAAGGGAAACTTCGCACCCGTTATGTTGGACCATTTAAGATTTTGAGTCGCAGAGGCGGTTGCTTACCACCGGAGTTGCCACGATCGTTGGCGAGGAGTGCATGATGTATTCCATGTGTCCCGATTGAAGAAGTGTCTCCAGAGTTCTGAGGAACAGACACCGCTAGAGTCAATTGAGTTGCAAGAGGATTTGACTTATAAGGAGCATCCCGTGAGGATTCTAGACACAATGGATCGAGAAACTAGAAACAAGTCAACCCGTTTCTGTAGAGTTCGATTGGAGCAACCATGAAGAAAGCGAAGCGACTTGGGAGCCGAAGAGGATTTGAAGAAAGAGTTTCCAAACCTATTCTCAGAGTGAGCCCTGAATCTCGGGACGAGATTCTATTAAGGGAGGTTTGTAACACCCCAAAATTTTGCTTTTCTTAAATTCATGTGTGATTTGGCACTTTGGTGAATTTTTGGAATTTTCTGGAATTTATTTGGATTTATTTGGAATTTATTTGAATTTATTCCATTTTGAAATAATTAAAGAATTTAATTTTGCACATAAAATTTTGTTGGAAATATTTTATTTGAGTCCAAAATGATCCAAAATATTTTCCAGAATTTTTCTGGAATTTTTCTGAGTATTTTTCTATTTTTAATGAATTAAATGAATTACTAGGAATTATTTTCAATATTAAAATCGCTTCGGGTTTAGTACTGTTCCTCGGGTCCGAGTCAGACTCGAGTCCGACCCGAACCCGACCGAGCCAACCGTTTCGATCAAACCAAGTCACCGAACCCAAACCGAACCCTAATTCTCCGACCGTTGGATCAAGATCCAACGGCCGAGAATCGCCCGTACCGGTCGAGCCGTGTCCGACCCGAACCCGTTCGCGCCGATCCGATCGGGGCCGCTGATCTGGACACGTGGACGGTTCTCGTGCCGTCTTCCCCGTCCGAGTCCGAGCCGGAGAGCTCCGCCGCGCCGCCTCCGAGTTCGCTAGGGTTCCGCGCATAGCGCGGACGTCGAGGCCTTATTTAAGGAGACGACCCCACCGCCGTAATCACCTTGCCCTTGCGCACCGATTGCCTCGATCCGTTTCGCTCGAGCCGCAACCACGCTCGCGCAATTGCTCGCCGGAGTTGGACCTAGGGTTGCTTGGGTCTTTGCCTCGCTCCGCCGCTGTCCGCCACTTCCCCGGGGCATTGGAGATCGGATCCGAGACCCCCGAAGCGAGATGCACCCGCGGGATGTTCTCTCCTCGCCGGAAACCCACGGGAGCGCCGCGCTACGCATCGTCTTCCTCCTCTCCGGCCGAGCTAGCACCGCCGCACGCCGTCAAGCCCCGCGAAGGTCCTCAGCCGTTCGATCCCGATCAACGGTCCAGGTTAGCCCACGTCACCTCCCGTGTAATTCCACGTTGCGGTTTTAGATTCAATCTCCGCCGTTGGTTTTAGATCGTGCGGGTTAGATTGGATCGAGTGTTATCGGGTAGATCTGTCCTTAGCCGTCGGATCTTAATCGTGTGTCCCTGCTTGAGCCACGTAGCCGCTCCACTGCACCGTAGCCAAATTTCTTAGGACCGTTAGATCGAAATCCGACGGATCGGATTACGACACGTGTGCCTAGCCGCACCCACGCGTGTGGGCGTGTGTCCCTGACACGCGGGCCCCGCAAGTCAGAGGGCCCAGCGTCGCCCACGCTTGCGTGAGACCCGCGACTGACAGGTGGTCCCACCTGTCAGTCTCACCCGAGCCGTGGGCCGGGTGTCACCGTGGACTCAGTCCATGGACCGAGACACGTGGCAGCACCCGGGACATGCCACGTGGCATGGTGACGTCATGCTGACGTCATCACGGGACCCGTTCGGTGCTGACGTCAGCAGGTCACTGTGGACCAATCACAGGATGACACGTGTCCATGCTGACGCAATAATTAATTTCCGAAAAAGAAAATGATTTATTAATTCGAAATATTGATTCAAATTTAGATTCAAACTTCAAACGCTTATAACTTTTGCGTTTCAACTCCGATTTGAGTGATTCAAATTTCTAAATTTGTATAAAAATGAGATCTACTTAAATATAAATTTTATTTAATTTTTGGACTAAAGTTTTTCTCTGCAAAATTATTTAATTGATTATTTAAACTTTAAATAATCATAACTTTTGCGTCTTAACTCCAAATTTGACGATTCCAGTTTCTAAAAATCCATAAAATTATGTTCTTTCTGTTTATGGATTTTATTTGGATGTTTGGACACTTTTTGCCTATTGTTTATTTGTGTATTTGCTATTTGCACGCTTTACGGGTAGACGTTGAAGTGCCGGAAGGATTCGAAGGAGATGTATTAACTCAGGATCCAACTCAAGACCAAGAACAAGTACTTTTTGAAGGCAAGTTGTGCTTTGACCATGTTGATCCTATTTCGAAATCTATTTTGATTTAAACTATTGCATGCTAGTTCAATTAGAAAAATACTTGGTTTAAACATGGTGGTTAGATAAGTACCAATTTCTTTGTATGACACCTTGATTATTTAAGTATGTGCCATGACCCTTGTCACCCTAGTTGTGGATTACTAGTTGGACATTATTAAATTGCCAACATGGGTTTAGACCGTTGTAGTATCTTTGCTTAGACACCTTTACGTGCTCATAACATGATTTTTGGATAATCAAATGTTAATATTGACTTAATGATATATTGAACCTGTTTTGGAAAAGTATCATGTGATGTTGATGGCACGTGGTGCATGGTAATCAACTGGGGTTTGATAAACGATTTCGACCGGGGCATGTGGCAAAGAGTAATCAGGTGGGCCAGTTGTGGCATTGGGATTGTTGTTTTGGTTTTTCGGGTAGTCTTGCCCTGGTCACCCTAAGGACTTAACCTTGCAAGCCTTTGAACTGGGTCTAACGTGCAACCACATGTCTGTAATGGGACGGACCTAGTTGACTAAGTCGCTAATAACGTACCTGTGGGACCTCAGGAGGTCAACTACACCCTTTGTGTAAGTTGTACGGGGAGCGTCTGCAGTCTTTGAGGCCAGTACCCATCTAACGGTTGATTGGCCTAGACTTCGCCTTAGCTAAGGGAAGGGTTAGTGCTTGCGCAATAACCGGGAGGACCACTTGTATTGTTAGAAGTTTCCGAAAGACTTTGTTACTGAACTCGCCTTTGTGGTGTTTGACTGTATCTTGTGGGTAAAGTGCATAACCTCTGCAGAGTATAGAATCTATTCGAATAGCCGTGTCCGCGGTATTGGACATCGCTCGGGAATTACAGTCAAGGGTTAGATTTTCTCAAAAATAACTTTGGTTTGAAAGGTTGGGTTGGTTTAATAATGAAGAGGATGGAAAAGTGGTTTAGGATGGGGAAAATGTTTATTAAACTTCTTGAAAAGTTATTTATGCTTTACTTATGTCTACTGCTTTCGAATCTACTTATATTACTTGTCAAATGCTGTTTACTGCAAATATACCTTGAGCTATTCCTTTGTACCAAGCCATGCATATAGTATATTAGCTTGCATTACATGCATGACTTGCCGAGTACCAAGTACTCACCCTTGCCTCAACACAACATCGGTTGAAGAGGAGACTACGCCCGACTTTGGAGGAGGAACTCCAAGAGGATCCGTCTACTTAGGGAAGCGAGCCCGGTCGGTTACTGTGGTATCTTTGGATGGCGCCACGCAACTATTTGATTTTCATTGCTATTATTTCTCTTTTAATAAGTTTCGCCTTGCGAGGCATACATTTGTAACTTGACCATAAGGTCGAGTAACCAGTTTGGTTATTTAAATAAAGTACTTTGATAATATCGAATGGTATGATTGTGATATTTACCGATGTTAAGACTGTGTGCACTAGCGCGTTCCTGGACTAGTGCTGAATACACAGAGGGTCCGGATTTGCAAATTCGGGGTCCCGACAGTGACCAGGGCAAGACTACCCGAAGAACCAAAACAACGTTCCCGGTGCCACAACTGGCCCACCCGATCATTCTTGCCACATGCCCCGGTCGAAAGTTATTTATCAAACCCCAGTTGATTACCATGCACCACGTGCCATCAACATCGCAACACATGATACCTTTCCAAAACAGGTTCAATATGTCATTAAGTCAATATTAACATTTGATTGTCCAAAATCATGTCATGAGCACGTAGCAGGTCTAAGCAATATACTACAACGATCTAAATTCCCATGTTGGCAATTTAGTAATGTCCAACTATTTAATCCTCAACTAGGGTGATAAGGGGTCATGGCACATATTTAATTAACCAAGGTGTCATACAACAATTTGGCAGTTATCTAATTTCCCATAATTAAATAAAGCATTTTCTAATTAAACTAGCATGCAATAGTTTAAATCGAATTAATTTGAAAATGGGATCAACATGGTCAAACCACAACTTGCCTTCAAAGAGTACTTGGTCTTGGTCCTGAGCTGGCTCCTGGGTCAAGACTTTACCTTCGAAGCCTTAGGGCACTTCAACGTCAACTCGCAAAGCGTGCAAATAGCAATAAATAAATAAATAGTAGACAAAAAATGTCCAAACATCCAAATAAAGTTAACAAACAGAGAGAGCACAATTTTATGAATTTTTACAAACTGGAATCGTCAATTTCGGAGTTTAAATGCTAAAGTTATAACCGTTTAAAGTTTAAAGAAAACATTAATTAATTATAAACAGAGAAATATTCATTATAAAAAATTAATTAAAATTCATATTTGAGTAGGTCTCATTTTTATGAAAATTTAGAAATTTGAATCACTCAAATCGGAGTTGAAACGCAAAAGTTATAAGCATTTGTAGTTTGAATCAAATTTTGAAATCAATATTTTGAATTAATAAATCATTTTCTTTTTTGGAAATTCATTTATTGCGTCAGCATGACACGTGGACCAATCGGGAGCCGCCACATCGCCTTGGGTCCATGGACTCGGCGCACGGTTGGGCCCGGTCAACCGTGGACCCGGTCCACGGCTCGTGTCGCTGACAAGTGGGCCATGCCGGTGACGTCAGCATGACGTCAGCACACGTCTCAGCAGAGTGGGCTGACAGGCGGGCCCCACCGTGACGTTAGCGTGACGTCATGGTGCGGTTTGGCTTGGTCGCTGACACGCGGGCCCCGCGTGGCGTCCGGACGTCGGCGTCGTGGCGGCCGAGGCGCGGCCGACGCGACGGTCAGTCTCCTCGCCACGTGGCGTGATCTCGGCCGTTGATTTGAAAATCAACGGCCTAGATTAGATCTGGCTTAACGCAGTAGAAAACTACTCGGCTGATCTAGACCGTTCGATCTTGATCGGACAGTCAAGATCCAATCTAATGATTACAATGCGGCTAACCCTAGCCATTCGATCTAGATCTAACGGCGGAGATTGGATCCAGTACGGTGCGGTTCTAGCTACGTGGCACAACCTAAGCCGTTGGATCTAGATCCAACGGTTGGAAATAGATCTAGAGGATTAGAACGTGGGATCTCACCGGGGTGACGTGGACGATTCTGGGCCCTTGGATCGAGATCGGGCCGGTTGGTGGAGCTCGATCGGCGCGATAGGCGGCGGAGCTGGCTCACCGGAGACGAGGACGGCGACACGCCCGACGGCGTTTGGGCGCGATTCCGACGAAGTGAATGGTCCCCTCTGGCGCGGCTTGACCTTGCGGTTCCGGATCTGAGCTTAACTGCGGCGGAGGACAGTGGATGGTGGCGGAATCGGCGATTAACCGCGGCGGAGTGAAAGACTAAATACGGCGAGCTCACGCGGGCAAACGGCGGTGGCTCAGGTGACGTGGGCGAGGGCTACGGGTGCGCACGGAAGTTGGCTACCCGGTGGCGGCGGCGACGCATTAAATAGGGCCCTCGACGTCCGTGAAACTCGCGAAAACCGTGGCCCACACAGTTGCGGCGGCGGAATCCGAATTGGATTCGGATTGGGTGACGTGGCTCAACGCGAGCCGTTGGATCAAGATCCAACGGTGCGAGGGTTTGGACTCGGGTCTGGCTCGGGCGACTTGGCTGGCTCGGTCGGGCTTGGGTTCGGGCGACGTGGCTCAATCTCGGCCGTTCGATCTTTATCGGACGGTCGAGAGGGTTAGGGTTAGGCGACTGGGTTCAACCGGATCGGTTGGCTCGGGTCGGACTCGAGTCTGACTTGGACTCGGGTCCAGTCGGATGAACAGTACAAACCAACTCGATTTTTCCAGTGATTAACAAATCCAAATAAATTCCCAGAAATTCATTTAATTCATTAAAAATAGCAAAACACTCAGAAAAATTCCAGAAAAATTCTAGAAAATATTTTGGAGCATTTTGGACTCAAATAAAATATTTCCAACAAAAATTTATTTGTAAAATCAAATTCTTTAATTATTTCAAAAGTGGATAAATTCAAATAAATTCCAAATAAATCCAAATAAATTCCAGAAAATTCCAAAAATTCACCAAAGTGCCAAATCTTGATTAAATTCATGAAAAGCAAAAATTTGGGGTGTTACAAACCTCCCCCCTTAACAGAATCTCGTCCCCGAGATTTAAGGTTTACTAAAGAAATAGGTTCGGAAACTCTTTATTCAATTCCTCTTCGCGCTCCCAAGTTGCTTCACTCTCCGCATGGTTGCTCCATTGAACTCTGCAGAAACGGGTTGACTTGTTTCTCGTCTCTCGATCCATGGTGTCCAAAATCTTGATAGGGTGCTCCTTGTAAGTCAGATCCTCTTGTAGCTCGATTGTCTCTAGCGGTGTCTGCTCATCAGGTACTCGGAGACACTTCTTCAACTGGGACACGTGAAACACGTCATGTACTCCTGCTAGTGATTGCGGTAACTCTAGCTGGTATGCAACTTCACCTCTACGGCTGAGAACCTTGAATGGCCCAACATATCGCGGCGCGAGTTTCCCTTTGGCTTGGAATCTCTTAACTCCCTTGAGTGGTGTGACTCTGAGATACACGAAATCTTCCGGCTCAAAGCTTAGGTCTTGGTGACGGTTGTTGGCGTAGCTCTTCTATCTTGACTGTGCTATCTTCAGTCTTTCTCGTATCATGGCAATCTGTTCTTCGGCCTCTTGAAGAATGTCCGGCCCAAAAACACAGCGTTCACCTGTCTCATTCCAGTTCAATGGTGTCCGACAAGGTCGACCGTATAGTGCTTCAAATGGTAACATTTGCAAACTGGCTTGGTAGCTATTATTGTAACTGAACTCAGCGTACGGCTGACTTTTATCCCAAGAGGTAGCATAAGCCAATGCACATGCTCGTAGCATGTCCTCTAGAATCTGATTAACTCTTTCGGTTTGCCCATCCGTCTGCGGATGATAAGCTGTACTGAAGTTCAAACGGGTTCCCATGGCTTCATGCAGTTTATTCCAGAACCTCGAAGTGAACTGGGTACCTCTGTCCGATATAATCTTCTTCGGCACTCCATGCAAACTGACGATCCTGGTCATGTATAATTCTGCTAACTTATCTCCCGAGTAAGTGGTCTTTACCGGGATAAAATGGGCGACTTTAGTCAAGCGATCCACTATAACCCATATGGAGTCATATCCTCCTTGAGTCTTGGGTAAACCGGTAATGAAGTACATTCCGATTTCCTCCCACTTCCACTCAGGTATCCGTAACGGCTGCAGCAATTCTGCGGTTCTCTAGAGCATTTCCTTGACTCTCTGACATATGTCGCACAGCGCAACATGCTCGGCAACTTCACGCTTCATGCTCGGCCACCAGAATCTTTCTTTCAAATCCTGATACATCTTGGCACTTCCCGGATGAATTGAATACTTGGAGTCATGGGCTTCTTCAAAAATCAATTGCTTCAGCTCATACGGTTTGGCACACAGATTCGATCCTGCATCCATAACGTGCCTTGCTCGTCCAGTCTGAAGTCTTTTGCCTTGCCCTCGTCCATCTTGGACTTAATCCTGCGGGTCTTGTCATCATCCTTCTGTCCTTCTCGGATCTGATCCTCCAGAGTAGGCTTCACTTCTAATGCGGCCAAGAATCCTTTTGGTACGACTTCAATCTTCATCCTATGGAAATCCTCACACAGCTCATCCTGACTCGTGGCTATCAACGTGTTCACAGTATGGCTTTTCCGACTTAAAGCATCGGCCACCACGTTGGCCTTTCCGGGATGGTAATGGATTCCAACGTTATAATCCTTGATCAACTCTAGCCATCTCCTTTGCCTCATGTTCAGGTCTGATTGGGTGAAGATGTACTTAAGACTCTTATGATCCGTGTATACTTCACATCTGTTCCTGATCAAATAGTGACGCCACAACTTCAAAGCATGCACTACTTCAGCTAACTCTAGGTCATGCGTCGGGTAATTCTCCTCATGCGGCCTCAACTGCCTAGATGCATAGGCAACGACCTTTCCATTCTGCATCAGCACGCATCCCAGTCCTTGGCGCGATGCGTCACAATAAATATCGAAGCTTTGATTAACATCCGGTAGAACCAACACCAGCGCTGATGTCAATCGCTCCTTCAACTCTCGAAAACCTTTTTCACACTCTGGCGTCCATGCAAACTTCTTCTCCTTTTTCAACAATTGCGTGAGAGGTTTCGCAGTTGTCGAAAAGCCTTCAATGAAGCGGCGGTAGTAACCTGCCATTCCAAGGAAACTCTGGATCTGGGTCACGGTCTTCAGCTGTTCCCAATGTAACACAGCTTCTACCTTGCTCGGGTCAACGGTGACTCCTTCTACGGTCATTACATGTCCGAGGAACTCCACCTTGTCCTTCCAAAAGTCACACTTACTGAACTTGGCGAAGAGTTGCTGCTCCCTCAGCTTCTCCAACACTCGCCTCAAGTGCTTGGCATGTTCATCCTCTGTCTTGGAGTAGATTAAGATATCATCTATGAACACAACAACAAACTTGTCCAAATATTCCATGAACACCTTGTTCATCATATTCATGAAATATGCTGGCGCATTCGTCAAACCAAAGGACATCACTGTAAACTCGTAATGTCCATATCTTGACGAAAATGCGGTCTTCGGAATATCTTCCAATCGGATCTTTAGCTGGTGGTATCCCGATCTCAGATCAATCTTGGAGAAAACTCCGGCTCCTCTCAGCTGATCAAACAGATCATCGATCCTAGGTAGCGGGTACTTATTCTTCACGGTGACTTCATTGAGTGCACGGTAGTCAATGCTCATCCTAAAACTTCCGTCCTTCTTCTTAACGAACAGAACTGGCGCTCCCCACGGCGACGAACTTGGTCTGATAAATCCTTTCTCCATCAGCTCTTCAAGTTGCTTCTTCATTTCTACCAATTCTTCGGTGGACATTCGATAGGGTCTCTTTGCTATCGACGCTGTACCAGGTACAAGCTCTATCACAAACTCTATGTCTCTGTCTGGCGGCATACCAGGCAGATCTTCAGGAAAAACATCTGGGTACTCATTCACCACTGAGACATCTTCTATGCTGATTGCCTTGGCGCTGTTAACCATCAACTGTCCATCTCTAACGGCGGTAGCTTGAAATTCCACTTTCCTTCCACACGGGCTTTCAACTGAGATGATCCTTCGTCCACAATCTAGCACAGCCTTGTGCTTGGATAACCAACCCATTCCCAAAATAACATCTAAGGTCTGGGTTTCCAACATAATAAGGTTCGCTAGGAACTCTATCCCATCTATTAATATTCTCACCCCAGAACATCCTACTTTCATTCGGAGTTCGGAACAAGGGTTTGAACTAAAAGCATGCATTTAAGTCTTGCAATCTCCAAATCATTTTTAGTAGCAAAGCCTTGAGAAACAAACGAATGCGAAGATCTAGAGTCAAACAAAACTGTTGCAGGTACTGAGTTGACAAGTAACTTACCTAGTACGACGTCTGTGGCATTCTGGAGTGCATCTGCGGTGACATGGTTGACTCGGCCTCTCACTGATGCAGGTGTCGCTCTGCTGTCTTTGTCCCTCGGTTGGCTCCTGGTGCTGGCGTCCTGGCTGGTGTGGATCCCAGATTGAAGCGGACTGGGGTCACTCCTGCTATCTTCTTAGGGCAACTGTTGGAAAAGTGCCCTGGCTCGTTGCATGTGTAGCAGCATGTCACTGTCCGTTGTTGACTGCCTGAAGCGGCGTTTCTGGCTGGAGCTGGGGTCTGATAATTTTGATTGACGGGTCTTGGTGCTGGCGACTGAGTCCTTGCAGCATTCTGTGGTTGGAACCTGAAAAACTGATTTGGCGCAACCCTCAAACGTTGCTGCGCTCCCTGACATGATCCCTGCTGTTGCATCCTGCGCATCCTGTTGTCGTTCAGTTCCTTGCGCTTGTCCTCAAGAATAAGCGCCTTGTTCACCAATTCTTGGAAATCTGGAAAGGTGTGGGTGATCAGTCCCACCTGCAGTCCTGAGTTAAGTCCCTTCATAAAACGAGACTGTCTGGCTTTATCTGTTGCTACGTCTTCAGGTGCGTAACGAGCAATCTGTGTGAACTTATCCAGGTATTCAGCCACCAGCTGGTTACCTTGTTTCAGTGCTCTGAACTCTTCTCTCTTGAGGTCCATAATTCCTTTAGGCACGTGATACTGGTGAAATGCGGCTGTAAACTCCTCCCAAGTGATGTCCTGAGAGTTCTCCCGCGTGGCGCAGAAGTTCTCCCACCATTCTGCGGTGGTCCCTTCCAACTGATGAGAAGCGTAGAGTACCTTCTCATTTCCCATGCATTGAGCAATATGTAGCTTCCTCTCAATTGACCTTAACCAATCATCGGCCTCCAACAGATTGGCATTCCCAGAGAAAGTGGGTGGATGAGTCCTCATGAACTCTGACAGTCTTGAATTCTGGCATTGTCCCTGATTGATTTGATTAGCGGCGGCCTGAGCAGTGACGTGCTGCATCTGTTGCATCATCGCATGCATCAACTGAGTCTGTGCAGCAAGAAAAGCTCCAAAATTTTGCATGTCAACTGGCGGTGCTGGTTGGGGTGCAGGTGCTCCATCATTGGGGTTCCCAGCTAGGTGAGAACCACTTCCATTGCCTCCGAGGTTTCCGCGGGTGTTCACCATCTGTCGATTGCTCCAAGTTTTAGGGATAAGAGGGAAACAAGAATAGACAAGTAATAGGGAAACTATGCGGGGAAAAGTGTAACTCAAATTCCTTTTTAATAATTAAACCAATAATAACTCGGTATGGTTGCTTACAACGCCTAAGGGCCTGCAACACATACTGCACACTCAGCAAGCAAAGAAAATCCAAAACGACTAACACGGAGTCTAATGCCATTAAGGGTGACTCTTATTCCATAACGCGACTCGACGAAAGAGTCCTAACAGCAAAACCTACGCTCACTCGTCAAGGAAACCTCCACTGCCTCCTCGCGGCGGGTGCGGCGGCATAGGTGCGAAACAATCGCCATGCCCCACAACTGCAGCTGTGGTTGACAACGCGGCATCTTCCTCTAGTTCTGGATCAGCTCGTTGTGGCTGTGCACAGTGCAGGTGGCGCCTCTTCTGGTTCCTCCTCTGGCTCTGGGGCTTCCAACTCCAACACTGGATCGGGGCCCTGCCCATACAGTGCGGTCTCCAGTTCTGCGATCCTTTCCGCAGCATAGGTGCGTACTCACGAGCATTCTCTAAGTGCTTCTTCTCCTCCTCGACCTGCTCGCGAGCCTTCTTCAACTCCTGAACTGTGTCATCGATAAGCTCCTCCTGGGCGGCGACGAATCTGGCTAAGTGTGTGACGGTAACATCCTCATCTTCTATCGGCTTCCGCTGAGCTCTGCTGTCTCGGCGTGGGTGGTGACGGAACACTGTGCCTTCCAGCTCCCTGGAGTAAGTGCGGGCGATCTGCTGCATCGCTCGACACGACACCTCCTGGATTCCCATCTCAAAGGTAGACCTCCTGGCGGTCAAGTTACAAATATACGCCTCGCAGGGCGAAACTTAATAAAAGAGAAATAACGGCAGCGAAAAAACAAGATAACTTCGTGGCGCCATCCAGTATACCACAGGCAACTGACTGGGCTCGCTCCCTAGTTAGATGGTTCCTCTTGGAGCTCCTCCTCCAAAGCTGGTGTAGTCTCTTCTTCAACTAGTGTTGTATTGCGGCAAGGGTGAGTACTTGGTACTCAGCAAGTCATGCACAGAATGCAAGCTAATATACTACATGCATGGCTTAGTACAAAGGAATAGCTCAGGGCATAATTGCAGTAAACAGCATTTGACAAGTAGCAATAGTAGATTCGAAAGCAGTAGAAACAAGTATAACATCAATAACTTTTCCAGGAATTAAATAAACATCTTTTCCATTTCTAATCCACATTTCCATCAACATCATTAATAAACCAAACCCAACCTTTCAAGTCCAAGTTATTTTCAAGAAAGTCTAACCCTTGACTGTAATTCCCGAGCGATGTCCAATACCGCGGACACGGCTATTCGAATAGATTTTACACTCTGCAGAGGTTATGCACTTTACCCACAAGATACAGTCAAACACCACAAAGGCGAGTGTCCGTAATGTGAGTTTTTCGAAACTTCTAACAAGCACAAGTGGTCCTCTCCGTGTTGCACACTAACCCTTCCCTTAGCGGCGAAGTTTAGTCAATCCACTGTTAGATGGGTACCTGGCCGCAGCCCCCAGACGCGCTCCTGTACAACTACACAAAGGGTGTAGTTGACATCCTGAGTCCCACAGTGCGTTATTAGCAACTTATTCAACTAGGTCCGTCCCATTACAGACATGTGGTTGCACGTTTGACTCAGTTCAAAGGCTCGCAAGGTTAAGTCCTTAGGGTGACCAGGGCAAGACTACCCAAAGAACCAAAACAACGTTCCCGGTGCCACAACTGGCCCACCCGATCATTCTTGCCACATGCCCCGGTCGAAAGTTATTTATCAAACCCCAGTTGATTACCATGCACCACGTGCCATCAACATCGCAACACATGATACCTTTCCAAAACAGGTTCAATATGTCATTAAGTCAATATTAACATTTGATTGTCCAAAATCATGTCATGAGCACGTAGCAGGTCTAAGCAATATACTACAACGATCTAAATTCCCATGTTGGCAATTTAGTAATGTCCAACTATTTAATCCTCAACTAGGGTGACAAGGGGTCATGGCACATATTTAATTAACCAAGGTGTCATACAACAATTTGGCATTTATCTAATTTCCCATAATTAAATAAAGCATTTTCTAATTAAACTAGCATGCAATAGTTTAAATCGAATTAATTTGAAATTGGGATCAACATGGTCAAAGCACAACTTGCCTTCAAAGAGTACTTGGTCTTGGTCCTAAGCTGGCTCCTGGGTCAACACTTCACCTTCGAAGCCTTCGGGCACTTCAACGTCTACTCGCAAAGCGTGCAAATAGCAATAAATAAATAAACAGTAGACAAAAATTGTCCAAACATCCAAATAAAGTTCACAAATAGAGAGAGCATAATTTTATGAATTTTTAGAAACTGGAATCTTCAAATTTGGAGTTTAAATGCTAAAGTTATAACCGTTTAAAGTTTAAAGAAAACATTAATTAATTATAAACTGAGAAATATTCATTATCAAAAATTAATTAAAATTCATATTTGAGTAGGTCTCATTTTTATGAAAATTTAGACATTTGAATCACTCAAATCGGAGTTGAAACGCAAAAGTTATAAGCATTTGAAGTTTGAATCAAATTTTGAAATCAATATTTCGAATTAATAAATCATTTTCTTTTTCAGACATTCATTTATTGCTTCAGCATGACACGTGGACCAATCGGGAGCCGCCACGTCGCCTCGGGTCCATGGACCCGGCGCACGGTTGGGCCCGGTCCAACGGCTCGTGTCTCTAACAAGTGGGCCCTGCCGGTGACGTCGACACCGCGGCTCGGCGAGTGGGGTGACAGGCGGGCCACCGTAACGTCGGCGTGGCGTCATGGTGCGATTTAACTTGATCGCTAACACGCGGGCCCCGTGGCGTCTAGCGACGTCGGCCGGCGGCCGGCGTGGCAGCCGACCGCGGCGTTGATCTCGTCGCCACATGGCGTGATCTCGGCCGTTGATTTGAAAATCAACGGCCCAGATTAGATCTGGCTTAACGCAGTAGAAAACTACTCGGCTGATCTGGACCGTTCGATCTTGATCGGACGGTCAAGATCCATTCTAATGATTACAACGCGGCTAACCCTAGCCGTTCAATCTAGATCTAACGGCGGAGATTGGATCCAGTACGGTGCGGTTCTAGCTACGTGGCACAACCTAAGCCGTTGGATTTAGATCCAACGGTTGGAAATAGATCTAGAGGATTAGAACGTGGGATCTCACCGGGGTGACGTGGACGATTCTGGGCCCTTGGATCAGGATCGGACGGTTGGTGGAGCTCGATCGATGGCAATGGCGCGCGGCGGAGTTGGCTCACCGGAGACGAGGACGGCGACACGCCCGACGGCATTTGGGCGCGATTCCGGTGAAGTGAAAGGTGCCCTTTGGCGCGGCTTGACCTTGCGGTTCCGGATCTGAGCTCAACGGCGGCGGAGGACGGCGGACGGCGGCGAAATCGGCGATTAACCGCGGCGGAGTGCAAGACTAACTACGGCGAGCTCGTGCGGGCAAACGACGGTGGCTCAGGCGATGTGGGCTAGGGCTACGGGTGCGCACGGAAGTCGGCTACCCGGTGGCGGCGGCGGCGCATTAAATAGGGCCCTCGGCGTCCGTGAAACTCGCGGAAACCTTGGCCCACACAGTTGCGGCGGCGGAATCCGAATTGGATTCGGATTGGGTGACGTGGCTCAACGTGAGCCGTTGGATGAAGATCCAACGGTGCGAGGGTTTGGGCTCGGGTCTGGCTCGGGCGACTTGGCTGGCTCGGTCGGGCTTGGGTTCGGGCGACGTGGCTCAATCTCGGCCGTTCGATCTTGATCGGACGGTCGAGTGGGTTAGGGTTAGGCGACTGGGTTCAACCGGATCGGCTGGCTCGGGTCGGACTCGAGTCTGACTTGGACTCGGGTCCGATCGGATGAACAGTACAAACCAACTCGATTTTTGCAGCGATTAACAAATCCAAATAAATTCCCAGAAATTCATTTAATTCATTAAAAATAGCAAAACACTCAGAAAAATTCTAGAAAATATTTTGGAGCATTTTGGACTCAAATAAAATATTTCCAACAAAAAATTATTTGTAAAATCAAATTCTTTAATTATTTCAATAGGGGATAAATTCAAATAAATTCCAAATAAATTCCAGAAAATTCCAAAAATTCACCAAAGTGCCAAATCTTGATTAAATTCATGAAAAGAAAAAATTTGGGGTGTTACAGCCATGAATCCTTGTCACCCTAGCTGTGGTTTATATAGTTGGAAATTTTTAAATTGCCAACATTGGGTATTTAGACCGTTGTAGTATATTGCTTAGACCTGCTACGTGCACATGACATGATTTTAGACAATCAAATGTTAATATTGACTTAATGAGATATTGAACCTGTTTTGGAGAAGTATCTTGTGTTGTGATTGTTGATGGCACGTGGTGCATGGTAATCAACTGGGTTTGATAAATAGATTTAGACCGGGGCAAGTGGCAAGAAAGTTATGTTTGGTCATGAGTGGCACCGAGGATGTCGTTTTGGTTATTCGGGTAGTCTTGCCGTGGTCATCCTAAGGACTTAACCTTGCAAGCCTTTGATCTAAGTGTCGGGACCCCGAATTTGCAAATCCGGACCCTCTGTGTATTCAACACTAGTCCAGGAACGCGCTAGTGCACACAGTCTTAACATCGGTAAATATCACAATCATACCATTCGATACTAATAAAGTACTTTTATTTAATTAAGCAAACTGGTTACTTGACCTTATGGCCAAGTCACAAATGTACCCCTCATGAGCGATACTTATTAAGAGAGAAATAGTAGCGGCGGAAAATCAAATAACTTCATGGCGCCATCCGGTATACCACAGGCAATCGGCCCGGGCTCGCTCCTAAGTGAGACGGATCCTCTTGGAGCTCCTCCTCCAAAGCCGTGTAGTCTCCTCTTCAACTGGTGTTGTATTGTGGCAAGGGTGAGTACTTGGTACTCAGCAAGTCATGCACAGAATGCAGCTAATATACTACATGCATGGCTTATTACAAAGGAATAGCTCAAGGTATATTTACAGTAAACAGCATTTGACAAGTAACATAAGTAGATTCGAAAGCAGTAGAAACAAGTAAAGCATAAATAACTTTTCAAGGAGTTTCATAAACATCTTTCCCATCCTAATCCACAATTCCAACAACATCATTATTAATCCAACCCAACCTTTCAAACCAAAGTTATTTTTGAGAAAATCTAACCCTTGACTGTAATTCCCGAGCGATGTCCAATACCGCGGACACGGCTATTCGAATAGATTCTACACTCTGCAGAGGTTATGCACTTTACCCACAAGATACAGTCAAACACCACAAAGGCGAGTTCCCGTAACAAAGTCTTTCGGAAACTTCTAACAATACAAGTGGTCCTCCCCGGTTATTGCGCACTAACCCTTCCCTTAGCTAAGGCGAAGTCTAGGCCAATCAACCGTTAGATGGGTACCTGGCCTCAGCCCCGGTACGCTCCCCCGTACAACTTACACAAAGGGTGTAGTTGACCTCCTGAGGTCCCACAGGTACGTTATTAGCAACTTAGTCAACTAGGTCCGTCCCATTACAGACATGTGGTTGCACGTTAGACCCAGTTCAAAGGCTTGCAAGGTTAAGTCCTTAGGGTGACCAGGGCAAGACTACCCGAAGAACCAAATCAACATCCCCAATGCCACAACTGGCCCACCCGATTATTCTTGCCACATGCCCTGGCCGAAATCAGCTTATCAAACCCCAGTTGATTACCATGCACCACGTGCCATCAACATCACATGATACCTTTCCAAAACAGGTTCAATATATCATTAAGTCAATATTAACATTTGTTTGTCCAAAATCATGTCAGGAGCACGTAGCAGGTCTAAGCAGTTTACTACAACGGTCTAAAACCCATGTTGGCAATTTAATAATGTCCAACTAGTAATCCACAACTAGGGTGACAAGGGTCATGGCACATATTTAAATAATCAAGGTGTCATACAGCAAATTGGTATTTATCTAATTCCCCAAATTTAAATAAAGTATTTTCTAATTGAACTAGCATGCAATAGGTTAAATCAAAATAGATTTCGAAATAGGATCAACATGGTCAAAGCACAACTTGCCTTCAAAAAGTACTTGTTCTTGGTCTTGAGTTGGATCCTGAGTCAATACTTCTCCTTCAAATCCTTCCGGCACTTCAACGTCTACTCGTAAAGCGTGCAAATAGCAAATACACGAATAAACAATAGGCAAAAAGTGTCCAAACATCCAAATAAAATCCATAAACAGAGAGAACATAATTTTATGAATTTTTAGAAACTGGAATCGTCAAATTTGGAGTTAAAATGGAAAAGTTATGATTATTTAAAGTTTTAATAATCAATTAAATAATTTTACAGAGAAAAACTTTAGTCGAAAAATTAAATAAAATTCATATTTAGGTAGATCTCAATTTTATACAAATTTAGAAATTTGAATCACTCAAATCGGAGTTGAAACGCAAAAGTTATAAGCGTTTGAAGTTTTGAAATTCAAATCAATTATTAAACCGAATTATTAAATCATTTTCTTTTTCGGAAAATCATTTATTGCGTCAGCCTGGACACGTGGCAACACGGGATTGGTCTGCTAACGTCAGCCGGTCCATGGACTCGGTCCACGCTAGGTTAGGGTCTACTGTGGACTCGGTCCACGGCTCCACGTGTCACTGACATGTGGGTCCCCCTCGGGTGACGTCATCGGCCCGGCGTCGGCACCTCATGGCCAATGACAGTGGGACTCTTGCTGGCGTCATTGCTACTTGTCGGCCTTTCGGTGGGACGACGGGACATCTTGAGCCCGCCATGGCGTCGGCGTGGCGTCATGGTGCGATTTGGTGGGCCAGCGACATGCGGGCCCCGCGTGTCAGAGACACGTGCTCACGCGCGCGTGGCGGCGCTGACCGCGGCGGTCAGTCTCCCGCACACGTGGCTAGATCTCGGCCGTTGATTTGAAAATCAACGGTCGCATTGAATCTGGATTCACGCGTTTGGGGTGAACTCGGTTGATCTGGGCCGTTGGATCTAGATCCAACGGCCGAGATTGAATCTCGAGATTCTTGGACGGGATCTCACCGTCGGGTGACGTGGCGCGATCTTGGACCGTGCGATGGAGATCCAACGGCTCGCCAGCCGCGGATGACGATGGCGACACGGCGGGCGAGCAGGCCACCGGAGATGAAAACGACAGCGAGCCCGACGGCGCCGGTCGCTCCGTGAGTGAGAGGTACCCACGGGTGCGCCTTGGCTTGGGGGTCTCGGAACTGGGCTCAACCGCGGCGGAAGACGGCGAACGGCGGCGGAATGAAGCAGCAACCGCGGCGGGGAGAGAGAGAACTCCGGCGAGCAATTGCGAGGTGACGGCGGCGGATAAGGCTCCGGAAGACACGGCGGCGGATAAGGCTCCGGAAGACACGGCGGCGGATAAGGCTCCGAAAGACACGGCGCTCGCCGGTCTCATTCCAATTCAATGGCGTCAGACAGGGTCGACCATACAGTGCCTCAAAAGGTGACATCTGTAAACTAGCCTGGTAACTATTATTGTAACTAAACTCGGCATATGGCAAACTCTTATCCCAAGAGGTAGCATAAGCCAATGCACAAGCTCTTAACATATCCTCCAGAATCTGGTTGACTCTTTCGGTCTGTCCATCCGTCTGCGGATGATAAGCTGTACTGAAGTTTAAACGGGTTCCCATGGCTTCATGCAACTTATTCCAGAACCTTGAGGTAAATTGGGTACCTCTATCCGATACGATCCTCTTTGGCACACCGTGCAAACAGACGATCCTGATCATGTACAATTCTGCCAATTTATCCCCCGAGTAAGTGGTCTTTACGGGGATAAAATGGGCTACTTTGGTCAAGCGATCCACTATAACCCATATGGAGTCATAACCTCCTTGAGTCTTAGGCAAACCGGTAATGAAATCCATTCCGATTTCCTCCCACTTCCACTCAGGTATTTTCAGCGGCTGTAGTAATCCTGCTGGTCTCTGATGCATTGCCTTGACTCTCTGGCATACATCGCACAACGCAACATGCTCGGCAACTTCTCGCTTCATGCTTGGCTACCAGAATCTTTCCTTCAAATCCTGATACATTTTGGCGCTTCCAGGATGAATTGAGTACTTGGAGTCATGGGCTTCTTCCAAAATCAGTCGCTTTAGTTCCTTCTTGTTGGGCACACAAATGCGATCCTTCATCCATAACGTGCCTTGCTCATCCAACTTGAAGTCCTCTGCCTTGCCTTCCTCCTTGATGGACTTAATCCTACGGATCTTGTCATCATCCTTCATCGCCCTTTCCGGATCTGATCCTCTAGGGTAGGCTTTACTTCTAATGTGGCCAAGAATCCGCTAGGTACCACCTCAATCTTCATTCTCTGGAAATCCTCACATAGCTCATCCTGACTTGTGGCTAGCAACATGCTCACGGTATGGCTTTTCCGACTCAAGGCATCGGCAACTACGTTGGCCTTCCCGGGATGGTAATGGATTCCAACATTGTAGTCCTTGATCAACTCTAACCATCTCCTTTGCCTCATATTCAGATCCGACAGGGTGAATATGTATTTAAGGCTCTTATGATCCGTATACACTTCACATCTGTTTCCAATCAGATAGTGACGCCATATCTTCAAGGCATGCACTACGGCAGCTAATTCTAGGTCATGCGTCGGATAATTTTCCTCATGCGGCCTCAACTGCCTTGATGCATAAGCGACGACCTTTCCATTCTGCATCAGCACACATCCAAGTCCTTGGCGCGATGCATCACAATAAATATCAAAGCTTTGAGCAACATCCGGTAGAACTAACACCGGTGCTGATGTCAATCGCTTTTTCAGCTCCTGAAAACCTTTCTCACATTCTGACGTCCATGCAAACTTCTTCTCCTTTTTCAGCAATTGCGTAAGAGGTTTCGCAATTGTCGAAAAGCCTTCAATGAAACGGCGGTAGTATCCTGCCATTCCAAGGAAACTCCGGATCTGGGTCACAGTCTTCGGCTGCTCCCAATGTAACACAGCTTCTACTTTGCTTGGATCTACGGCAACTCCTTCTGCGGTCATTACATGTCCGAGGAATTCTACCTTGTCCTTCCAAAATTCACACTTACTAAACTTGGCGAAGAGTTGCTGTTCCCTCAGCTTTTCCAAAACTCGCCTCAAGTGTTCGGCATGTTCATCCTCTGTCTTGGAGTAGATTAGGATATCATCTATGAACACGACGACAAACTTGTCCAAATATTCCATGAACACCTTATTCATCATATTCATGAAATATGCTGGCGCATTCGTCAGTCCAAAGGACCTAATCAGAACTCGTAATGTCCATATCTTGACGAGAATGCAGTTTTCGGGATATCTTCCGATCGGATCTTCAACTGATGGTATCCCGATCTCAGATCAATCTTGGAGAAAACTCCGGCTCCTCTCAGCTGATCAAACAAATCATCAATCCTTGGTAGCGGATACTTATTCTTCACGGTGACTTCATTGAGTGCACGGTAGTCGATGCACATCCTGAAACTCCCGTCCTTCTTCTTGACAAACAAAACTGGTGCTCCCCACGGCGACGAGCTCGGTCTGATAAATCCTTTCTCCATTAACTCCTCTAGCTGTTTCTTCATCTCTACCAATTCCTCGGTGGACATCCGATAAGGTCTCTTTGCTATCGGCGCTGTACCAGGTACAAGCTCTATTACAAACTCTATGTCCCTGTCTGGCGGCATACCAGGTAGATCTTCGGGAAAAACATCTAGGTACTCATTCACTACTGAGACATCCTCTATGCTGATTGTCTTGGTACTGTTAACCATCAACTGTCCCTCTCTAACGGCAGTAGCTTGAAATTTCACTTTCTTTCCACACGGGCTCTCAACTGAGATAGTTCTTCGTCCACAATCCAATACGGCCTTGTGCTTGGATAACCAATCCATTCCCAATATAACATCTAAGGTCTGGGTTTCCAAAATTATAAGGTTCGCTAGGAACTCTATTCCATCTATTTGTATTCTCACCCCAGAACATCCTACTTTCGTTCGGAGTCCGGAACCAGGGGTTTGAACTAAAAGCATGCACTTAAGTCTTGCAATCCCCAAATCGTTTCTAGAAGCAAAGCCTTGCGAAACAAACGAATGCGAAGCTCCAGAGTCAAACAAAAGCTTGCAGTCTTGAGTTAACAAGTAACTTACCCAAGATCGACGTCAGTAGCATTATGCGGTGCATCTGCGGTGACATGGTTGACTCGGCCTCTCACCACGATGCAGGATGTGGTTCCTAGTCTTTGGCGTCCTAGCGGGGTGGTTCCTAGATTGAAGCGAATGGGGTCACTCCTGCTGTCTTCTTCGGACAATGTTGGCAAAGTGTCTGGCTCGTTCTGATTGTAGCGGCGTCTCACTTTGTTCCTTCTTGTTGCACGGAGCGATGTTTCTAGCGGGGCCGGGTCCGTAGTTACGATTGACGGGTCTTGGTGCCGTGACGGTGTCCTTGTTGCATTTGTGGTTGGAATCAAGAATTGATTTGGTGCAACTCTCGGTATTGCGTTCCCTGGCGTGATCCTTGCTGTTGCATCCTGCGCTTCCTGTTCTCATCCAGTTCCTTGCGCTTGTCCTCAAGAATAAGCGCCTTATTCACTAATTCTTGGAAATCTGGAAAGGTGTGGGTGATCAGTCCTACTTGTAGTCCTGAGTTAAGTCCCTTCATAAAACGAGACTGTCTGGCTTTATCTGTCGCTACATCCTCAGGTGCGTAGCGTGCTAGCTGTGTGAACTTGTTAAGGTAGTCGGCCACTGGCTGATTACCTTGCTTCAGTGCTATGAACTCCTCCTTCTTAAGGTCCATGATTCCTTCAGGCACGTGATACTGACGAAACGCAGCTGCGAACTCTTCCCAAGTGATGTCTTGAGGGTTCTCTTGCGTGGCACAGAAATTCTCCCACCATTCGGCGGCTGTTCCTTCCAACTGATGAGAAGCGTAGAGTACCTTCTCATTTCCTATGCATTGAGCTATGTGTAGCTTCCTCTCGATTGACCTTAACCAATCATCGGCCTCCAATGGATTGGCATTCCCGGAGAAAGTGGGTGGGTGAGTCCTCATGAACTCTGACAGTCTTGTATTCTGGCGTTGTCCCTGATTGACTTGATTAGCTGTGGCCTGGCGGTTGGCGTGTTGCATTTGTTGCATCATAGCATGCATCAATCGAGTCTGAGCGACAAGAAATGCTCCAAAATTCTGCATATCAATCAAGCGGTGCTGGTGCTCCATCATTGGGGTTTTCTGTTTGGCGAGAACCACTTCCATTACTTCCAAAGTTTCCACGGTGTTCACCATCTGTCGATTTGCTCTAAGTTTTAGAGATGAGGGGAATCAAGAATAGACAAGTAATATGGAACTTATGCAGGCGAAAGGTGTAACTTTAAGGTCTAAATTTATTATTGATATTAATAACTTGGTATGGCTTCTTACAATGCCTAAGGGCCTTGCAACACATACTGAACACTCAGCAAATAATGAAAATCCAAATCGAACTAACACCGAGTCTAAAGCCTAAAGGATGACTATTTAATCTATGAATCTACTCTGCGAAGGAGTCTAACTATAGAAACTAAGCTAACTCATCGAGAAAACCTCCACGGCACTGGTACGGATCTTTGCGGCATAGGCGCGAAACGATTGCCATGTCCAGCAACTGTGTCATCTGTGGTAGTCGAAGAAGCAGTGTCCTCATCGAGATCTGACTCCTCCGGATCTGGCTCGTGTAGCTCGAGCACTGGCTCTGGTTCTGGTCCGTACAAAGTCATCTCCAACTCGTCAATTCTTCGCAGAAGGTGTGACACATACTCTTGAGCTTCCCGCCATCTGTTCTTCTCTGTCGTGATCTCCTTGCGGGCCTTCTGTAGCTCTTTGCTTGTATCATCGAGTACATCCTCCTGGGCGACAACAAATCGTGCCAACTGTGTAACCATGGCATCCTCATCCTGAATCGCCTTCGGGTCAAGAAGGTTATTGCCGCGCGGGTGATAACGGAACACCGTGCTCTCCAACTCTCTGGCGTAGATACGGGTAATGTGCCGCATCGCTCGTCGTGATACTTCTTGGATACCCATCTGCATTGTAGACCTCCTGGCAGTGCAGTGTATCGGGCGATTGCCTGGGCCCTTCTTCCTAGTAGGTACCTCAATCTTCACGTCACAAGCCTTGATTAATCCTGCTTATCTGATCACTTCTACTTGGTATTGCGGCTTCTCAAAATCTCCGAGAGTTTGTAGCATATGCCAAAGTTCTGCGGCGTGACCAACCTCCAGATCAACGTAGTTGAACTCTCCCTCCATCTGTCACAAGAGTGCTCTCGTAAGAACTCGAAAATTTTTAAATCGTGACAAGGTAAGGAAAATTCAGCAAGAGACAAGAAAGGAAAGAATGGGATAAGTCGAGATGTCATTTCTTATCTTGACAAATTTTTAGCTTTAGAAAATAGGTTTTATCCTCACTACGACCATTCTAGCTTAGGGTTAAGCCTACGGTCAAGTATGGCTCTGATACCACCTCTGTCGGGACCCCGAATTTGCAAATCCGGACCCTCTGTGTATTCAACACTAGTCCAGGAACGCGCTGGTGCACACAGTCTTAACATCGGTAAATATCACAATCATACCATTCGATACTAATAAAGTACTTTTATTTAATTAAGCAAACTGGTTACTTGACCTTATGGCCAAGTCACAAATGTACGCCTCGCAGGGCGATACTTATTAAGAGAGAAATAGTAGCAGCGGAAAATCAAATAACTTCGTGGCGCCATCCAGTATACCACAGGCAACTGACTGGGCTCGCTCCCTAAGTAGACGGATCCTCTTGGAGCTCCTCCTCCAAAGCTGGTGTAGTCTCCTCTTCAACTGGTGTTGTATTGTGGCAAGGGTGAGTACTTGGTACTCAGCAAGTCATGCACAGAATGCAGCTAATATACTACATGCATGGCTTATTACAAAGGAATAGCTCAAGGTATATTTGCAGTAAACAACATTTGACAAGTAACATAAGTAGATTCGAAAGCAGTAGAAACAAGTAAAGCATAAATAACTTTTCAAGGAGTTTCATAAACATCTTTCCCATCCTAATCCACAATTCCAACAACATCATTATTAATCCAACCCAACCTTTCAAACCAAAGTTATTTTTGAGAAAATCTAACCCTTGACTGTAATTCCCGAGCGATGTCCAATACCGCGGACACGGCTATTCGAATAGATTCTACACTCTGCAGAGGTTATGCACTTTGCCCACAAGATACAGTCAAACACCACAAAGGCGAGTTCCCGTAACAAAGTCTTTCGGAAACTGCTAACAATACAAGTGGTCCTCCCCGGTTATTGCACACTAACCCTTCCCTTAGCTAAGGCGAAGTCTAGGCCAATCAACCGTTAGATGGGTACCTGGCCTCAGCCCGATGCGCTCCCCGCACAACTTACACAAAGGGTGTAGTTGACCTCCCGAGGTCCCACAGTGCGTTATTAGCAACTTAGTCAACTAGGTCCGTCCCATTACGTACATGTGGTTGCACGTTAGACCCAGTTCAAAGGCTTGCAAGGTTAAGTCCTTAGGGTGACCAGGGCAAGACTACCCGAAGAACCAAATCAACATCCCTAATGCCACAACCGCCCACCCGATTATTCTTGCCACATGCCCCTGGCCGAAATCGCTTATCAAACTCCCGCTTGATTACCATGCACCACGTGCCATCAACATCACATGATACCTTTCCAAAACAGGTTCAATATATCATTAAGTCAATATTAACATTTGTTTGTCCAAAATCATGTCAGAGCACGTAGCGTGCTCTAAGCGATTTACTACAACGGTCTAAAACCCATGTTGGCAATTTAATAATGTCCAACTAGTAATCCACAACTAGGGTGACAAGGGTCATGGCACATATTTAAATAATCAAGGTGTCATACAGCAAATTGGTATTTATCTAATTCCCCAAATTTAAATAAAGTATTTTCTAATTGAACTAGCATGCAGTAGGTTAAATCAAAATAGATTTCGAAATAGGATCAACATGGTCAAAGCACAACTTGCCTTCAAAAAGTACTTGTTCTTGGTCTTGAGTTGGATCCTGAGTCAATACTTCTCCTTCAAATCCTTCCGGCACTTCAACGTCTACTCGTAAAGCGTGCAAATAGCAAATACACGAATAAACAATAGGCAAAAAGTGTCCAAACATCCAAATAAAATCCATAAACAGAGAGAACATAATTTTATGAATTTTTAGAAACTGGAATCGTCAAATTTGGAGTTAAAATGCAAAAGTTATGATTATTTAAAGTTTTAATAATCAATTAAATAATTTTACAGAGAAAAACTTTAGTCCAAAAATTAAATAAAATTCATATTCAGGTAGATCTCAATTTTATACAAATTTAGAAATTTGAATCACTCAAATCGGAGTTGAAACGCAAAAGTTATAAGCGTTTGAAGTTTTGAAATTCAAATCAATTATTAAACCAAATTATTAAATCATTTTCTTTTTCGGAAAATCATTTATTGCGTCAGCCTGGACACGTGGCAACACGGGATTGGTTTGTTGACGTCAGCCGGTCCATGGACTCGGTCCACGCTCGGTTTGGGTCTACCGTGGACTCGGTCCACGGCTCCACGTGTCACTGACATGTGGGTCCCCCTCGGGTGACGTCATCGGCCCGGCGTCGGCGGGGCTCGACCAGCCCGACAAGTGGGACCCAGCTGGCGTCATTCTTGGCGTCGGCGCTTTCGGACGGCCGGCGACATCTTGAGCCCGCCATGACGCGTCGGCGTGGCGTCATGGTGCGCTTTGGCGGCCGACATGCGGGCCCCGCGTGTCAGAGACACGTGCTCACGCGCGCGTGGCGGCGCTGACCGCGGCGGTCAGTCTCCCGCACACGTGGCTAGATCTCGACCGTTGATTTGAAAATCAACGGTCGGGAATCTGGATTCACGCAGCGTTTGGGGTGAACTCGGTTGATCTGGACCGTTGGATCTAGATCCAACGGTCGAGATTGGATCTGAGATTCTTGGACGGGATCTCACCGTCGGGTGACGTGGCGCGATCTTGGACCGTGCGATGGAGATCCAACGGCTCCGCGGCGCTCGCGGATGACGATGGCGACACGGCGGGCGAAGCCACCGGAGATGAAAACGACGACGAGCCCGACGGCGCTGGTCGCTCCGGCGAGTGAGAGGTACCGCGGTGCGCCTTGGCTTGGGGTATCGGACCAGGCTCAACCGCGGCGGAAGACGGCGAATGGCGGAATGAAGCGACAAGAATCAGCGGGAGAGAGAGAACTCCGGCGAGCAATTGCGAGGTGACGGCGGCGGATAAGGCTCGGAAGTTGGGGAAGACGATGCGCCGCAGGTCGAGGCGATCCTCGGCAGCGATCCACGCCTTAAATCTGCGCGAGCGTCGAGATTCGCTCGGTTTCGCGGCGGAGCGTGCAGATGCGGCGAGTCCGTTCGAACTTCGGTGAGGTGGCGTGGGCGCCGATGACCGCCCACGTGGCGTGATCAGTGGCCGAGATTGGCTCGGGTGCGGCCGTGACTGGCGCGGATTGATCCTGACCGTTGGATCTCGATCCAACGGTTCGGATCTGATCTGAGTTGGAGTCGGTTCGGTCGAGTCAGCTGGCTCGGGTCGGGTTCGGGTCGGACTCGAACTCGAGTCTGACTCGGGCTCGGTCGGATGAATAGTACAAACCCACTCGCATTTTCCAGCGATTTAATAATTAAAATAATTCCCAGTAATTCATTTAATTCATTAAAAATAGCAAAAGACTCAGAAAAATTCTGGAAAATACTTTAGGGTATTTGGGACTCAAATAAAATATTTCCAATAAAATTTTATTTGCAAAGTTTAATTCTTTAATTATTTCAAAATGGAATAAATTCAAATAAATTCCAAATAAATCCAAATAAATTCCAGAAAATTCCAAAAATTCACCAAAGTGCCAAATCACACATGAATTTATGAAAAGCAAAATTTTGGGGTGTTACACTAAGTCAAGCGTGCAACCACATGTCCGCAATGGGACGGACCTAGTTGAGTAAGTTACTAATAACTTGCATGTGGTACCTCGGGGTGTCAACTACACCTTTTGTGTAGCTTGAAAGGGGAGCGTAACAGCGCTATGGCATGGTACCCGTCCAACGGTATGTCGGTCCCATACTTCGCCTCTATTAAGGGAAGGGATGGTGTATGACAGAAATCGGAGAGGTTCACTTGTATAGTTTGCGGTCTCTGAAATGCTTTGTTACGATCACTCGCCTTTGTGGTGTTGGACTGTATCTTGTGGGTAAAGTGCATAACCTCTGTAAAGTGTAAATCTATTCGAATAGCCGTGTCCGCGGCACTGGACATTGCTCGGGGATTACAATCAAGGGTTAGACTTTCATGAAACAACTTGGACTTGGAAAGTTTGGTTGGGTTAAATAATGACGTTGATGGAAATGTTGATTAGGAAAGGAAAAGTGTTTAGTTAATTCCTGGAAAAGTTATTGATATTATCATTACTTTTACTGCTTTCGAATCTACTTATGCTACTTGCTAAATGTTGTTTTACTACAAATGTACCTGTTAGCCTATCCTTGAACTAAGCCATGCATATAGAATATTAGCTGCATTCTGTGCATGACTTGTTGAGTACCAAGTACTCACCTAGTCAGTTGCCTGTGGTATACTGGATGGCGCCATGTTGATGCTTTTATTCCTCTGCAATTTATTTCCTTAAAAAAATTTCGCCCTGTGTGGCGTACTCTTGTAACTCGACCATAAGGTTGAGCAACCTGTTTGGTTTTCTTAATTAAAGTACTTTATTACTATCGATGTGTATGATTGTGATATTTACCGATGTTGAGACTGTGTGCACTAGCGTGATGCTGGACTAGTGCTGAATACACAGGGGGTCCGGATTTGCAAATTCGGGTCCCGACAGGCGCTAAATCTAGACACAAAGCTAGGAAACATCCTTAGCCAATCTAGTTATACCTTTGCGCCGCACATTAGTGATCCTCTTTGGGGTCTTAATATCTTCAATCTTTTTCTTCCCTTGGGAACAAGACCTCGCTCTCTTTCTTCAAGTCTTCATGATCTTCAATCATTATTTCTTGAAAATCATCACCCAGCTCTACTTCTCTTTTCCGGGATCATCACCCAGCTATCTCATCATCTTGTTCATAACTTCTTGATAAACCTTCTCATCTTTTCAACATTTGGACCTAACCCTATTTCATCATAACTCATAGAAAATGTTTAGTCCAAAACACATGGTTGTCTCAATCATCTCTTGCACTACATTAACCCATAATGGATGCCACTTATATCGATTGAGCACAACCTAAATCAATTTAATGAATTTAAATGTGTCTTGAGCACATGATGCAACTGATGCTTCATACACTTAAGAACTCTCCATTTGTCTTTAATCGATCACAAGAACACCATCAGCACATGATGAAATATTCTTTGATGATTAGAAGACAAATGAACTCAATTTAAACGTTCATCTAAATTGATATGTTTCAATGTATTGATCATTTATATATGGAGTGATGAGTAGATCAATACTTATGAAACTTTAGGTTAAAGCCTGAACTCCCCCTAAATATGTTCAGCCATGTAATATATGGATTGGGAAACATAATGCACATTTTGTGGTTAATATAATGGAGAATTCATACTTTAACTCGAATCCAAAGTATGAAATGAATAATAGAATAAATATGCATACATACCTTGGGTTTTCCATTTTACATCCAAATATGAGAGTACTAATAATAAGCTCAATAAACATGTTAGTCTCATAGAGATTAGATTTGTCATTAAACAAAGATTAATCATTAATCTAAAACCAATACCAAAATGTAACACCCTAGCATCTAGTATGCCCTAGATGTCACCAAACATAGACAAAACAACAACTAATTACCACAATTATGATTAAATTATGGCAAGGGCACAAACGCTTTAACTGAAAATTTCGGCAGCATCTCCTCTGTTTTTCCATGGTTCGGAGCAACAACAAGAATATCACAAGATATATCATAATGGAAGACATCTAAAACAGCAATAACAGGTGATATAGCAACAATTTAACTCCAGAATAATGAATTCAACCACTTCATGAGTTAAGCGAATTAAATGATATGACCAAGCACACACTTGAGGCAATGGACTTATTATCACAACTACGAATGGTAAAAGAGTTGTTGTCTATACGAATGAAGCTATGTGAAGGTGTGTCGCTAAGTCCCTTTCCCGCATGCCGGTTTCATAGTACCTAGAAACAACATAAAACACAAGCGTGAGTTCATCACTCAGCAAGTATATTGCAATGGAACAAGAAAACAGTCTTCAATACCATCATCACTACTTCTCATACTCAACATCATAATTATTTCATATTCACATTGTATACATCTCATTAATCATCATCATATATGCAATGCAATGCACATGTCTCCTCGAAGCACATACCGGTATTGCCGAGTGCACAACCATCGGCGTGCACCCTCTTTCCCCTTCCATCCCATAGATGGAGGGTGCCTACTCTTACTGACTCGCTCCCATACACAACCGTGGATGGGACTACGAGGTAGGTCTTTCGTGTTTACTACGTGTGAACATAGAGGCCCGCATCAGAATGGGACGCCTCTTCCATTATGAATGCACATATGACATGAACATGTATAAAGTTGCATAAACATTTAATACAACAATTTCATAGCCAATATGTAACCATATTCATCATATCATAAGCAAATATCAAGAATGGCTAGTTAACACATCATGTAACCATATTGCACCTATGCAAGTCTAATAATCATCCACCACCCAAACCCATCCCAATACACTTGCCTTCAACCGTGAGCGACGGAGTGGCGAGAGATTGAGGGCACCCCAGGGTCACACCACCTGCACATAGGTACAACACACTCAAAACTTGGCCACAAAATAGTACAAGAACGATCATCTACCCCGACTTCACAAACTACTCCTAAAACCCGAAAACAGAGAATATGTCCCGTCGGGACAGCGGACTTCCAACTAGCATAACTTGAGTTCTAAAACTCCAAATCAAGTAAATGAGTACATTTTCTTGAACATTAGGAAATTTCTTAGCTTTTTATAACTATTCATGAAAACTGAATCGGCCTCTAAAATTGTCTAATCTATAGTTGAATACGATCTGTCCCAATCTCATCACTGATTTGATAGTGCTTGGTAAAACAGCCATAACTTTTAAACGGATGAACGGAATTTAACGTTCTTGGTGTCCAATTAAATATAATTTAATTACCTACAACTTTAGTAATAGCCGGCCGATCAGAAAATTCCTCTAAAATTTCCAAAACTCAAACCCTAGGTCGGAGTGCAAATCTGCCCGAGGACAGAACGTGGGATAGCACTGCAATTTTCCTAATCTCGTCTAGGAACAGCACCTAAACATGGATCTTAGGCATGAAATCCCCCTTCTAACCAGCATCATAACCCTACCAAAGGATCTACTAATACTTACCTCCCTCGAAGAACCGCTAGAACGATGAAATCTTCTCCTCCCGGTCCCCCGATCTCCTTCCTCGTGCCAAATCCGCCGAATCCCCTCTTCGCGGAGCTTCCCCACGGTGAGGACAACGGGATGGAGGGGTGTGGTAGGAAGGGACGGGGGTGGATCTCTCCTAGGGCCGGCTAGGGGTGGTGGGGAGGTGGAGGAGCAAGGAGAGGAGGTGGAGGCGCAAGGAGGGGGCAATGGGGAGGCGGCTAGGGTTGAGAGGGAGTGGGGGGCACACAAAGGGGCTGGCGCAGGGGTAGCAGCCCTGCTGCCCCCAAACCCACCTCCACACGGGCCAAAGGTCCCCACCTTCGACCCACAAAAGTCCCCAAAGCCCAAACTAATTCCCTCCAAGGCCCAAACTCCCCCGGGAAGGCCCGAACTCCCTCGGAAAGGCCCCAAACTCCCAGAAAAGGGCCGAAAACACGATACAAAAGACATACCGAATTGCTAAAATCGAAAATGTCTCAATCCATTGTTCTGCAGTGTCACACAAAACCAATGGAGCTTGAACTTACACCTCTTGGTGGTTTGCCACACCATGGAGGCTACGACTTTGTATCTCCAGAACGATTGCCGATGATTTCTACGGCATTGCAGCGGTAATATCGTTTTATGGGACAACGTCTTTAACGTGCCTAGCCGACTGCACCAACTTTTCAGTTGGTGCTTTTGTGTGTATTCTTAAAATGCTTTGATTACTCGCTTTCTTTATATTGCAAAGGGGTCGGTTATTTAACTTGGGGACCTTGCATTTTGGGAGACAATTGTTTTGTGAGGATTTGGTTTAAGGTAGATTGTTTGTGACAACAAAATTAGCTTTTATACACTGCAATACTTGGTTAAATTATTTGATTACTTACTTTGACTTATGACATATATATATGTGATAGTTTGCTACTGTTCAATAGCCTTTACTGCTGTATTGATTGCTCCCTATAGTCAATGATACTGTTCATACATGCTATTGTCTGTTCTATCTGTCCAGTAAACTACTTCAAGTTGGTTTATCCCTATATACATGTTTACATTATTTTAGATGACCAATTGATTAGGTTATTAAACTACCAAGTATTGAAATTGTTAATTTGACGTAAGGTTGTCACAAACAAGTTTATACTTTCTTCCTAGTGGCGAGGAAGGCCTTTTTAAGGCAACCTAGCATCTGAGAACAATCTAAATTCAATTTGAGCTTATTGCTAGTTGTATGCCTTTTTTATTGTTCATTGTTATGCATTTGCTTAAATACTTGATTATGGACTTACATGCTTTGATATTGTTAAATATCATGTTTAAGTATTTTTGCTCATGCTTTGTTAACAATGATTTGTTAGGGTTATTTAATATGATTGGAATTATTGCCATGATAAATTTGTTAATGCCACGGTGCTTACAACAAAGAGGAGGTAAGAGACTAGTCTCCAAAGACCCCTCTGATTAGTGGCGAGGAGTTCATAAGCTTGTCAGTATCACGATGTGTATCATATGATCTTATGACCCTAATGCTGTATCGTAGGATTTAGCAGCTGTTTCCTGTCATCCTATTCCAATTCTCCTACATGCTACTACTGTACGTTGCCATTGAATGCCAATCCTCACCTAATTTTCAAACTAATAACAACTAACAATTTCATATCAACAACACTATGTTTACTCATCTTGAATACAATAACTTAATAGTGTCTTGCTTGTTGGAACCCAATGTTTTCCTACACTCCTCAGCAGAACTTCTATTATTAGTATATATTGTTCGAAATTTTTACCTCCTTAAATATTTTTACAATGACATTTACAAGGCACAACCAATTATAGATTTTATAATTGAATATCTAAACATCCTAGATGCATTGAGACAACAGCTTGTCTGATCAAGATTGTCTTAAAATATAAGCATTTATAGCGCTTTCACCTCTCTTCTTATTATAATATTGATGGATTCTAAGGTAAAATCAATTTCATTCCATTGTTCGTCCTGAAAGGTGTCATGCATTGATTTATTGCTATCACTTTATCCTTGTCCCCCGAATGAGAATACCATAGGTAGCCTTGCGTCTTAAATTATAGAGTTTATTAACTCATCGTATGGAGTTAATTAAGTTAGCGTATAGAGTTTATTAATTCATCGTATATAGTTGATTAATTGATGAAATAGACTATATACGATGAGTTAATTAACTCTATAATTCAAGAAGCAAGGCTGCATATGGTATTATCGTTCGGGGATGAGGATGAAGTAGAAGTGATAAATCAGAGCATAACAGCATTCAGGACGAACTATGAAATGAAATGGATTTTGCCTTAGAAACCATCAACATTATAAAAAAAGGAGATGGAAGCGCTACAAATGTGCATATTTTAATACGATCATGACCAGACAAGTTGTTACCTTGATGCGTATATGATGTTTAGATATTCAATTCAAAAATCTATAACTGGTTGTGCTTTGTAAATTTGTTTTAAATGGAGTAGAACTAGCACAATAATGAAAGGAACAAGAATACCGGTTGAGGATGTCGATCAAGTTTTGAAAACTTTCAACTGGTTTCGTCCTCGAGTCCATATTGTGATCATGCTACGATCTAGCTCGATAACGAGAAGAATCCAATGAAAGTTGTACATATATATGTCAACGTAGGTAACTGATTAGTTCAAACATCGTGTTATAGAAAAAGATTAGAACAAGGCGGTACGAAAACACGTACTCAAAGGTGTAGGGTAGAAGTATCCTTGACTTATATCCTTGACCCATTAGCTCATTGTATATGGTGTTCTCTGTATCGACAAGGCAACTAGTAATAGTCGTTTCGTTGATAACTAAAGGGTCAAGGAAGGCTATGTCGAAAATGGCCTCCTTTTTGTATCTTTGTATCTCCATTCTACATAAGAAAAATTAGTTAGGCTTGCAAATTAGTATAGTGAAAGGGCCCGCACAGTAAATTTTTGCAATTAAATAAGAACTTACAAAGTCCAGCAACTCAACATGGTCACGTCAAGGGCATCTGTCTGGTATAGATCGTACATTATGCGCCATTCGACATAAAATTCACTGTTGCCGTGAACTCCTCTCCATCAAATCCTTGGCCCGCCATCATTATTTCTTAGGCTACAAGAAGGCACTAAAAATTAACGAAAAAAGATCAACAAAAGTATACTTACACATTTAACATATACTTACATAGGTAACGAAAAAAGCTCAAGCTCTATAAGAACTACATTTCCAAAGTAAACATAATTTAGGGAATTAGGGAAATATCTTAAAATGGATGGATTGGAGGATAGTTTAAGATAAATGTTAAAAATTTTCAATAATGAGAGCATTTCAGCTAATCCGAGAACCTTTTATAATCGTTAGCTCCTCTTATAATTTATATAATCAACTAATTATATAAATATATAGTCATATACACACATGAAAAATATCAAGCAAATTTAAGATCAATCACATGAAAAATCATAACCGTGCCTAATTTCCAATGAGAATGCAGCACATTAAAAATATTGACACAAACACGCCTGACTAAATCATCGCTGCTGGCGTACATGATCCAGGGATCGATGAAGGAAAGGAGTGCGAACAAGTCCATGGATAGCGGCACACCGAAGAAGACAGCGAGTACATCTAAGGAAGCAACAAAGGCCGGCACGCAGCATGAGGAAGAGGAGGAGACAACAGCCACGACCTACTGTTGTTCGATAAAGTAGGCCATGACTGCTGTCTCATCCTCTTCCTCATGTTGCGTGCTAGCCTTGGTTTCTTCCTTAGGCGTACTCGCCGTCTTCTTCGGCGTGCCGCTATCCATAGACTTGTTCACACTCCTTTTCTTTATCGATCCCTGGATTACGCATACCAAAGCAGAATGATTTAGTCAGGCGTGTTGCATATGAAAGATTAATGAATGAAAGAGTATTTAATTTGCTCTCAGGTGTCGGGCTGCTTGAAGATTAAATCTTCAACCTCCTCGCCACTCGATGTAGAGCAGCTAGATACAAGCTCTTACCTCCTCTACACTTGGGTCGATTTATCATAATTGAGCTAAATAATTAACTAAGCAAATATGGCCTTGAACTTTTACCTTACTAAATTATGCAACAATATTTAAAACAGTTCAAGCATATGCTATACAATAGAACAAGCTTAATAATCAACTTACAAAGCACTCATAGATGACCAAAACCATATACAGTGAAGTATCAATCAATACTTTCTAGGAATTTACAGGAAGCTATAAAGTTAGTTCAAGGCCAGATTTATATTTTAATTATTTTAGCTCATAAACAGACCCAAAGCATCATAGAGCATCAAGCAACAATATAAGCAACAATATAAGCATCAAGCAGATCTATACAACAGAACCATATACAACGAAGTATTAATCAATACTTTCTAGCATTTACATATACATCTCAATCGAATTTACAAGTATTGTCAATATTTCTCCATCAGTACCGCCAATTTTTCACTGTCACCTCACACAAATATTTGATATGCACTCATTTCTTGCATAGACAATGCACATGCACATTATCAGCATACACATTCTAACATTTTTATTTTGATAATCAATCAACATTGTGTGTATGACACAGGTAAGATATTCGTAGTGTATGACAATGAATCAACATTGTGATAATGTATGGCACACAATCAATCAACATTTTAACTCACATTCACATTCTAATTCACATTCACGTTGTAATCAGCATTCTAATTCACATTCACATGATAATGTATGGCATACAATCAATCAACATTCTAACTCACATTCACATTCACATTCACATTCACATTCACATTCACATTCACATTCACATTCTAATTCACATTCGTAATCAATCAACATTATAACTCACGTCCACGGTCTTACTCACCGAGGGAGACCAAAGGGGAGCCAGCGTGGAGGGTGCAGGCGAGGAGGACAGCGCGAATGGCAGCGTCTTCGGAGACAGTGCGCGGACGGCGGGGGTGAGGACGACGTGGACGGCGGGGTCGGCGAGGGTGACGACGGCGCGGACGGTGGGATCGTTAGGGGCGCACGCGGACGGCACGGATGGTGGGGGTGAGGATGGCGCAGACATCGAGGTCGGCGGGGGTGACGACGGCGCGGACGGCGGGGTCGGCGGGGGTGAAGACAGCGTGGACAGTGGGCCATCGGAGGCGCGTACGGAGAGCGCGGATGGTGGGGGTGAGGACGGCGCAGACGGTGGGGTCGTCAAAGGCGCACGCGGGTTGGGGGCGGTAGTGGCGAGAGAGACAGGGGTTGGACCTCTACTGGTTTTATATGAGGGGGCATTAGTATCGTGTCCTAATACCAACCAGTACTGATAGGAGCCATCAGTACCGGTTGGTGGATTCAACCGGTACTAATGCCCCCCGCCTAGCCCGCCAAAATGCCTCGCCAAAAATGTTGGTTGCCCTAGGGGGCATCAGTACCGGTTGGTGTTAAGACCCAGTACTGATGCCCCCAGCCGCAACATCAGTCCCGGTTAGTAAAACCAACTGGTACTACTTGGTACTGATGACCCGCCAAAAAGTAATTAACCGGTATTATATTTTTAAAAATTCTGACAAGTGGGATTTTTTAAAATATCAGATTTATTGGATGATTATTTAATTCTTAATAATTCTTTTACTCCTTTTCGCAGATTTTACTTTGTTTTTAATTAAATTTTTACAGCAAGTAAAACTAAGTATTATTTTGTAATATTTTTATACTTGGTACATATTTTCACAATGTATTATACCTCCACTTTCACTTTCGACTTTAGTTATTACAGACCAAAATTATTTTAGTTTAATTTTTTGTTACTATTTTACTTTTACCTTATTACTTGTTATCTCTCTACCATCTGTTGACACACTTGTTCACAAGAGAAAGAGAGAGAGAGAGAGAGAGATTAGTAAAATAACCATATTCATAATTCATACACGGGTTTATACAACACGGTTGGACTTATTTGCTAACATACTTTGTTTTTACAAGTGATCCTTCGTTATGATCGTGTCGTACGTAGGGAGATTCTTCTATATCATTCAGGACACTAATGTCTACGTCCACCATAAAAGGAGGTAGCTCGTCAAACTGATTGTACTCTTCTTCATCTGTAACGTCCTCAACTGCGGCAATCCTTCTTTTACCTGGAAGAACCAAGTGGCGCCTTGGCTAATCGCTACTGATAGTCTCATGCTTCTGCATTTTATTTCCGGTAGGCTTGTCCTTCTGCTTCTTACTTTTAGTAGGCTTGTCCTTCTGCTTTTTAGGTTTGCTATCCATGTCTATCGCATAGTGTCGTGGGCCAAATCGACCCACTTCAGCCCAACGACCTCACCCCTCACGGTAGACGAAGCACAACCCATATTCTCAACCGAAGCAAAGTGATCAGAGCGTGCCAATAACTCCTTCGGGAGGGTGAAGCGGAGCAAAGGTCAGGTATAAGTTGCGGAGGAAGACACCTGCACGACCCATGTGGACGTGGCTGACAAAATGATCAGGCGGGCCCGACGCCAAGCTATAGCCTGCCAAAAGATGTCAGACGAAATCAGATCGACACCAAACCACGGGGAATCGGGAGTTCCATTTAAACCCTTGAGGTGAATACAAAATGAGAGGGTAAATGTCTGGACCCGAATTTGCAAATCCGGACCCTCTGTGTATTCAGCACTAGTCCAGGATCACGCTAGTGCACACAGTCTCAACATTGGTAAATATCATAATCAAACTCAACGAAATAGAAAGTACCTTAATTATAGTAACCAAACTGGTTGCTCAACCTTTAAGGTCAAGTTACAAAAGTATGCCTCGCAGTGCGAAAGTTTAATAAAAAAGAAATAATAGCAGTGGAAAATAAAATAACTTCGTGGCGCCATCCAGTATACCACAAGCAACTGACTGGGCTCGCTCCCTAGATAGACGGTTCCTCTTGGAGCTCCTCCTCCAAAGCTGGCGTAGACTCCTCTTCAACTGATGTTGTATTGTGGCAAGGGTGAGTACTTGGTACTCAGCAAGTCATGCACAGAATGCAAGCTAATATTCTACATGCATGGATTAATACAAAGGAATAGCTCATGGTTCATTTGCAGTAACATCATTTAACAAATAACATAAGTAGATTCGAAAGCGATAGAAACAGTGTAATATCAATAACTTTCCAGGAGTTAAATAAACATCTTTCCCATTCCTAATCCACATTTCCATCAACATCATCATTTAACCAAAAACCTCTCAAGTTCAAGTTATTTCCAAGAAAATCTAACCCTTGACTGTAATCCCCGAGCAATGTCCAATACAGCGAACACGGCTATTCGAATAGATTTTACACTCTGCAGAGGTTATGCACTTTACCCACAAGATACATCCAAACACCACAAAGGCGAGTGATCGTAACAAAGCCTTTCGGAAACGGCTAACTACACAAGTGAACCTTTCCGGTTTTTGCCATACACCATCCCTTCCCTTAACAAAGGCGAAGTATGGGACCGACAAGATTCCAACCCTAAATTGGCGAAAAAGCCTTCCCTAGTTCGGGTTCCCAATCTGCCCGAACAGAACGTGAATACAACTCTAGTTTTCATCAAATCTACCCCATGGCAGCACCTCCCTAGATCTAAAAACATGAAATCCATCCCTAGATCAGTACCTAGACCCAATCCCTCAGATCCCCCATGACATACCTCTTCCCGGCGAACAACGAACACCGAAAACGCTCCTCCCGGCTTCCCGATCGTCCTCCTCGCGCCGGATCTCCTCGTCGCGTGGCTTCCCGATGGAGGAAACAGCAGGGGGAAGATGTGGGGAGCCCCTCTAGGGCAGCAAGGGGAGGTGGAGAGGGATGGGGGAGGGCGCAAGAGGCTAAGGGGGGTGGCGGCTAGGGAGGAGGAGGCAATGGGGTGGATGGGGAAACAAGTGGGGGCTAGGGCTAGGGAGGGGACTTGTTTGGGGTGCAGGTAGGGCTAGGGCAGCAGTTTTGCTGTCCTAGACCACCTCCAAAAGGCCCAAATATGTCCCACCTTCGGCCCACATGGACCCCCCAAGGCCCGAACTCCCCCGGAAGGCCCAATTCCCCTCCGGAAAGGCCCAAAATCCCCCGGAAAGGCCCATACTTGCAGAAACGGCGCAAAAACATGTTACAAGAGTCATACCTTATGGCCGAGATCGAAAATGACTCATACCTTCATTCCGTAGTATCACAAGGAGCCAGCTCAAGATCAAGAACAAATACATTTTGAAGGCAAGTTATGCTTTGACCATATTGATCCCATTTTTGAAATTAATTTAATTTAAATTTTTTGCATGCTAATTTAATTAGAAATTGTTTAAATTATTTCTGGGAATTAGATAAATGCCTAATTGCAGTATGACACCTTGACTATTTAATTATGTGCCATTGTCGGGACCCGAATTTGCAAATCCGGACCCTCTGTGTATTCAATACTAGTCCAGGAACGCGCTAGTGCATACAGTCTCAACATTGGTAAATATCACAATCATACCACTCGATACTAATAAAGTACTTTAATTAGATAATCAAACTGGTTGCTTGACCTTAAGGTCAAGTTACAAATATACGCCTCGCAGGGCGAAACTTAATAAAAGAGAAATAACGGCAGCGGAAAAACAAGATAACTTTGTGGCGCCATCCTATATACCACAGGCAACTGACCGGGCTCGCTCCCTACTTAGACGGTTCCTCTTGGAGCTCCTCCTCCAAAGCTGGTGTAGACTCTTCTTCAATTGGTGTTGTATTGCGGCAAGGGTGAGTACTTGGTACTCAGCAAGTCATGCACAGAATGCAAGCTAATATACTACATGCATGGCTTAGTAAAAAGGAATAGCTCAGGGCATAATTGCAGTAAACAGCATTTGACAAGTAGCAATAGTAGATTCGAAAGCAGTAGAAACAAGTATAACATCAATAACTTTTCCAGGAATTAAATAAACATCTTTTCCATTTCTAATCCACATTTCCATCAACATCATTAATAAACCAAACCCAACCTTTCAAGTCCAAGTTATTTTCAAGAAAGTCTAACCCTTGACTGTAATTCCCGAGCGATGTCCAATACCGCGGACACGGCTATTCGAATAGATTTTACACTCTGCAAAGGTTATGCACTTTACCCACAAGATACAGTCAAACACCACAAAGGCGAGTGTCCGTAACAGAGTCTTTCAGAAACTTCTAATAGCACAAGTGGTCCTCTCCGGTGTTGCACACTAACCCTTCCCTTAGCGAAGGCGAAGTTTAGGCCAATCCACCGTTAGATGGGTACCTGGCCGCAGCCCCGGTACGCTCCCCCGTACAACTACACAAAGGGTGTAGTTGACATCCTGAGGTCCCACAGGTACGTTATTAGCAACTTATTCAACTAGGTCCGTCCCATTACAGACATGTGGTTGCACGTTTGACTCAGTTCAAAGGCTCGCAAGGTTAAGTCCTTAGGGTGACCAGGGCAAGACTACCCGAAGAACCAAAACAACGTTCCCGGTGCCACAACTGGCCCACCCGATCATTCTTGCCACATGCCCCGGTCGAAAGTTATTTATCAAACACCAGTTGATTACCATGCACCACGTGCCATCAACATCGCAACACATGATACCTTTCCAAAACAGGTTCAATATGTCATTAAGTCAATATTAACATTTGATTGTCCAAAATCATGTCATGAGCACGTAGCAGGTCTAAGCAATATACTACAACGATCTAAATTCCCATGTTGGCAATTTAGTAATGTCCAACTATTTAATCCTCAACTAGAGTGACAAGGGGTCATGGCACATATTTAATTAACCAAGGCGTCATACAACAATTTGGCAGTTATCTAATTTCCCATAATTAAATAAAGCATTTTCTAATTAAACTAGCATGCAATAGTTTAAATCGAATTAATTTGAAATTGGGATCAACATGGTCAAAGCACAACTTGCCTTCAAAGAGTACTTGGTCTTGGTCCTGAGCTGGCTCCTGGGTCAAGACTTTACCTTCGAAGCCTTAGGGCACTTCAACATCAACTCGCAAAGCGTGCAAATAGCAATAAATAAATAAATAGTAGACAAAAAATGTCCAAACATCCAAATAAAGTTAACAAACAGAGAGAGCACAATTTTATGAATTTTTACAAACTAGAATCGTCAATTTCGGAGTTTAAATGCTAAAGTTATAACCGTTTAAAGTTTAAAGAAAACAAGAATTAATTATAAACAGAGAAATATTCATTATAAAAAATTAATTAAAATTCATATTTGAGTAGGTCTCATTTTTATGAAAATTTAGAAATTTGAATCACTCAAATCGGAGTTGAAACGCAAAAGTTATAAGCATTTGTAGTTTGAATCAAATTTTGAAATCAATATTTCGAATTAATAAATCATTTTCTTTTTTGGAAATTCATTTATTGCGTCAGCATGACACGTGGACCAATCGGGAGCCGCCACATCGCCTCGGGTCCATGGACCCAGCGCACGGTTGGGCCCGGTCCACCGTGGACCCGGTCCACGGCTCGTGTCGCTGACAAGTGGGCCATGCCGGTGACGTCAGCATGACGTCAGCACACGGCTCAGCAGAGTGGGCTGACAGGCGGGCCCCACCGTGACGTTAGCGTGACGTCATGGTGCGGTTTGGCTCGGTCGCTGACACGCGGGCCGCGTGGCGTCCACGGGCCGACGTCGGGCGACCGGCGAGGCCGCGCTGACCGCGACGGTCAGTCTCCTCGCCACGTGGCGTGATCTCGGCCGTTGATTTGAAAATCAACGGCCTAGATTAGATCTGGCTTAACGCAGTAGAAAACTACTCGGCTGATCTAGATCGTTCAATCTTGATCGGACGGTCAAGATCCAATCTAATGATTACAACGCGGCTAACCCTAGCCATTCGATCTAGATCTAACGGCGGAGATTGGATCCAGTACGGTGCGGTTCTAGCTACGTGGCACAACCTAAGCCGTTGGATCTAGATCCAACGGTTGGAAATAGATCTAGAGGATTAGAACGTGGGTTCTCACCGGGGTGACGTGGACGATTCTGGGGCCTTGGATCAGGATCGAACGGTTGGTGGAGCTCGATCGACGGCGATGGCGCGCGGCGGAGCTGGCTCACCGGAGACGAGGACGGCGACACGCCCGACGTCGTTTGTGCGCGATTCCGACGAAGTGAAAGGTCCCCTCCGGTGCGGCTTGACCTTGCGGTTCTGGATCTGAGCTTAACTGCGGCGGAGGACAGCGGACGGTGGCGGAATCGGCGATTAACCGCGGCGGAGTGCAAGACTAAATACGGCGAGCTCGCGCGGGCAAACGGCAGTGGCTCAGGTGACGTGGGCTAGGGCTACGGGTGCGCACGAAAGTTGGCTACCCGGTGGCGGCGGCGGCGCATTAAATAGGGCCCTCGACGTCCGTGAAACTCGCGGAAACCGAGGCCCACACAGTTGCGGCGGCGGAATCCGAATTGGATTCGGATTGGGTGACGTGGCTCAACGCGAGCCGTTGGATCAAGATCCAACGGTGCGAGGGTTTGGACTCGGGTCTGGCTCGGGCGACTTGGCTGGCTCGGTCGGGCTTGGGTTCGGGCGACGTGGCTCAATCTCGGCCGTTCGATCTTGATCGGACGGTCGAGAGGGTTAGGGTTAGGCGACTGGGTTCAACCGGATCGGCTGGCTCGGGTCGGACTCGAGTCTGACTTGGACTCGGGTCCAGTCGGATGAACAGTACAAACCAACTCGATTTTTCCAGTGATTAACAAATCCAAATAAATTCCCAGAAATTCATTTAATTCATTAAAAATAGCAAAACACTCAGAAAAATTCCAGAAAAATTCTAGAAAATATTTTAGAGCATTTTGGACTCAAATAAAATATTTCCAACAAAAATTTATTTGTAAAATCAAATTCTTTAATTATTTCAAAAGTGGATAAATTCAAATAAATTCCAAATAAATTCCAGAAAATTCCAAAAATTCACCAAAGTGCCAAATCTTGATTAAATTCATGAAAAGCAAAAATTTGGGGTGTTACAAACCTCCCCCCTTAACAGAATCTCGTCCCCGAGATTTAAGGTTTACTAAAGAAATAGGTTCGGAAACTCTTTATTCAATTCCTCTTCGCGCTCCCAAGTTGCTTCACTCTCCGCATGGTTGCTCCATTGAACTCTGCAGAAACGGGTTGACTTGTTTCTCGTCTCTCGATCCATAGTGTCCAAAATCTTGATAGGGTGCTCCTTGTAAGTCAGATCCTCTTGTAGCTCGATTGTCTCTAGCGGTGTCTGCTCAACAGGTACTCGGAGACACTTCTTCAACTGGGACACGTGAAACACGTCATGTACTCCTGCTAGTGATTGCGGTAACTCTAGCTGGTATGCAACTTCACCTCTACGGCTGAGAACCTTGAATGGCCCAACATATCGCGGCGCGAGTTTCCCTTTGGCTTGGAATCTCTTAACTCCCTTGAGTGGTGTGACTCTGAGATACACGAAATCTTCCGGCTCAAAGCTTAGGTCTCGGTGACGGTTGTCGGCGTAGCTCTTCTATCTTGACTGTGCTATCTTCAGTCTTTCTCGTATCATGGCAATCTGTTCTTCGGCCTCTTGAAGAATGTCCGGCCCAAAAACACAGCGTTCACCTGTCTCATTCCAGTTCAATGGTGTCCGACAAGGTCGACCGTATAGTGCTTCAAATGGTAACATTTGCAAACTGGCTTGGTAGCTATTATTGTAACTGAACTCAGCGTACGGCTGACTTTTATCCCAAGAGGTAGCATAAGCCAATGCACATGCTCGTAGCATGTCCTCTAGAATCTGATTAACTCTTTCGGTTTGCCCATCCGTCTGCGGATGATAAGGCTATCTTGAAGTTCAAACGGGTTCCCATGGCTTCATGCAGTTTATTCCAGAACCTCGAAGTGAACTGGGTACCTCTGTCCGATACAATCTTCTTCGGCACTCCATGCAAACTGACGATCCTGGTCATGTATAATTCTGTAACTTATCTCCCGAGTAAGTGGTCTTTACCGGGATAAAATGGGCGACTTTAGTCAAGCGATCCACTATAACCCATATGGAGTCATATCCTCCTTGAGTCTTGGGTAAACCGGTAATGAAGTCCATTCCGATTTCCTCCCACTTCCACTCAGGTATCCGTAATGGCTGCAGCAATTCTGCGGGTCTCTAGAGCATTGCCTTGACTCTCTGACATATGTCGCACAGCGCAACATGCTCGGCAACTTCACGCTTCATGCTCGGCCACCAGAATCTTTCTTTCAAATCCTGATACATCTTGGCACTTCCCGGATGAATTGAATACTTGGAGTCATGGGCTTCTTCAAAAATCAATTGCTTCAGCTCCTTCTGGTTTGGCACACAGATTCGATCCTGCATCCATAACGTGCCTTGCTCGTCCAGTCTGAAGTCTTTTGCCTTGCCCTCGTCCATCTTGGACTTAATCCTGCGGGTCTTGTCATCATCCTTCTGTCCTTCTCGGATCTGATCCTCCAGAGTAGGCTTCACTTCTAATGCGGCCAAGAATCCTTTTGGTACGACTTCAATCTTCATCCTATGGAAATCCTCACACAGCTCATCCTGACTCGTGGCTATCAACGTGTTCACAGTATGGCTTTTCCGACTTAAAGCATCGGCCACCACGTTGGCCTTTCCGGGATGGTAATGGATTTCAACGTTATAATCCTTGATCAACTCTAGCCATCTCCTTTGCCTCATGTTCAGGTCTGATTGGGTGAAGATGTACTTAAGACTCTTATGATCCGTGTATACTTCACATCTGTTCCTGATCAAATAGTGACGCCACAACTTCAAAGCATGCACTACTTCAGCTAACTCTAGGTCATGCGTCGGGTAATTCTCCTCATGCGGCCTCAACTGCCTAAATGCATAGGCAACGACCTTTCCATTCTGCATCAGCACGCATCCCAGTCCTTGGCGCGATGCGTCACAATAAATATCGAAGCTTTGATTAACATCCGGTAGAACCAACACCAGCGCTGATGTCAATCGCTCCTTCAACTCTCGAAAACCTTTTTCGCACTCTGGCGTCCATGCAAACTTCTTCTCCTTTTTCAACAATTGCGTGAGAGGTTTCGCAATTGTCGAAAAGCCTTCAATGAAGCGGCGGTAGTAACCTGCCATTCCAAGGAAACTACGATGCAGGTCACGGTCTTCGGCTGTTCCCAATGTAACACAGCTTCTACCTTGCTCGGGTCAACGGCGACTCCTTCTACGGTCATTACATGTCCGAGGAACTCCACCTTGTCCTTCCAAAAGTCACACTTACTGAACTTGGCGAAGAGTTGCTGCTCCCTCAGCTTCTCCAACACTCGCCTCAAGTGCTTGGCATGTTCATCCTCTGTCTTGGAGTAGATTAAGATATCATCTATGAACACAACAACAAACTTGTCCAAATATTCCATGAACACCTTGTTCATCATATTCATGAAATATGCTGGCGCATTCGTCAAACCAAAGGACATCACTGTAAACTCGTAATGTCCATATCTTGACGAAAATGTGGTCTTCGGAATATCTTCCGATCGGATCTTTAGCTAGTGGTATCCCGATCTCAGATCAATCTTGGAGAAAACTCCGGCTCCTCTCAGCTGATCAAACAGATCATCGATCCTAGGTAGTGGGTACTTATTCTTCACGGTGACTTCATTGAGTGCACGGTAGTCAATGCTCATCCTAAAACTTCCGTCCTTCTTCTTAACGAACAGAACTGGCGCTCCCCACGGCGACGAACTTGGTCTGATAAATCCTTTCTCCATCAGCTCTTCAAGTTGCTTCTTCATTTCTACCAATTCTTCGGTGGACATTCGATAGGGTCTCTTTGCTATCGACGCTGTACCAGGTACAAGCTCTATCACAAACTCTATGTCTCTGCAAGGCATACCAGGCGAGATCTTCGAAAAAACACACAGGTACTCATTCACCATCGAGACATCTTCTATGCTGATTGCCTTGGCGCTGTTAACCATCAACTGTCCATCTCTAACGGCGGTAGCTTGAAATTCCACTTTCCTTCCACACGGGCTTTCAACTGAGATGATCCTTCGTCCACAATCTAGCACAGCCTTGTGCTTGGATAACCAACCCATTCCCAAAATAACATCTAAGGTCTGGGTTTCCAACATAATAAGGTTCGCTAGGAACTCTATCCCATCTATTAATATTCTCACCCCAGAACATCCTACTTTCATTCGGAGTTCGGAACAAGGGTTTGAACTAAAAGCATGCATTTAAGTCTTGCAATCTCCAAATCATTTTTAGTAGCAAAGCCTTGAGAAACAAACGAATGCGAAGATCTAGAGTCAAACAAAACTGTTGCAGGTATTGAGTTGACAAGTAACTTACCTAGTACGACGTCCGTGGCATTCTGGAGTGCATCTGCGGTGACATGGTTGACTCGGCCTCTCACCACGGTCTGGGGTGCTGCTCCTGGCTGTGCTGTCCCTCGGTTGGCTCCTGGTGCTGGCGTCCTGGCTGGTGTGGATCCAGTTGAAGCGGGTGGGGTCACTCCTGCTATCTTCTTAGGGCAACTGTTGGAAAAGTGCCCTGGCTCGTTGCATGTGTAGCAGCATCTCACTGTCCGTTGTTATTTGCACGAGCGGCGTTTACAGCTGGGCTGGGTCTCGATAATTTTGATTGACGGGTCTCGGTCTTTGCGGCGAGTCCTTGCAGCATTCTGTGGTTGGAACCTGAAAAACTGATTTGGCGCAACCCTCAAACGTTGCTGCGCTCCCTGACGTGATCCCTGCTGTTGCATCCTGCGCATCCTGTTGTCGTTCAGTTCCTTGCGCTTGTCCTCAAGAATAAGCGCCTTGTTCACCAATTCTTGGAAATCTGGAAAGGTGTGGGTGATCAGTCCCACCTGCAGTCCTGAGTTAAGTCCCTTCATAAAATGAAACTGTCTGGCTTTATCTGTTGCTACGTCTTCAGGTGCGTAATGAGCAATCTGTGTGAACTTATCCAGGTATTCAGCCACCAGCTGGTTACCTTGTTTCAGTGCTCTGAACTCTTCTCTCTTGAGGTCCATAATTCCTTTAGGCACGTGATGCTGGCGAAATGCGGCTGTAAACTCCTCCCAAGTGATGTCCTGAGAGTTCTCCCGTTTGGCGCAGAAGTTCTCCCACCATTCTGCGGTGGTCCCTTCCAACTGATGAGAAGCGTAGAGTACCTTCTCATTTCCCATGCATTGAGCAATATGTAGCTTCCTCTCAATTGACCTTAACCAATCATCGGCCTCCAACAGATTGGCATTCCCAGAGAAAGTGGGTGGATGAGTCCTCATGAACTCTGACAGTCTTGAATTCTGGCATTGTCCCTGATTGATTTGATTAGCGGCGGCCTGAGCAGTGATGTGCTGCATCTGTTGCATCATCGCATGCATCAACTGAGTCTGTGCAGCAAGAAAAGCTCCAAAATTTTGCATGTCAACTGGCGGTGCTGGTTGGGGTGCAGGTGCTCCATCATTGGGGTTCCCAGCTAGGTGAGAACCACTTCCATTGCCTCCGAGGTTTCCGCGGGTGTTCACCATCTGTCGATTGCTCAAAGTTTTAGGGATAAGAGGGAAACAAGAATAGACAAGTAATAGGGAAACTATGCGGGGAAAAGTGTAACTCAAATTCCTTTTTAATAATTAAACCAATAATAACTCGGTATGGTTGCTTACAACGCCTAAGGGCCTGCAACACATACTGCACACTCAGCAAGCAAAGAAAATCCAAAACGACTAACACGGAGTCTAATGCCATTAAGGGTGACTCTTATTCCATAACGCGACTCGACGAAAGAGTCCTAACAGCAAAACCTACGCTCACTCGTCAAGGAAACCTCCACTGCCTCCTCACGGCGGGTGCGGCGGCATAGGTGCGAAACAATCGCCATGCCCCACAACTGCAGCTGTGGTTGACAACGCGGCGTCTTCCTCTGGTTCTGGATCTGGCTGCTGTTGTGGCTGTGGCGCGGGTGCAGGTGGCGCCTCTTCTGGTTCCTCCTCTGGCTCTGGGGCTTCCAACTCCAACACTGGATCGGGGCCCTGCCCATCTGATCACGGTCTCGGTTCTACGATCCTTTCCGCGACATAGGCGGCGTACTCACGAGCATTCTCTAAGTGCTTCTTCTCCTCCTCGACACCTTTCGCGAGCCTTCTTCAACTCCTGAACTGTGTCATCGATAAGCTCCTCTTGGGCGGCGACGAATCTGGCTAAGTGTGTGACGGTAGCATCCTCATCTTCTATCGGCTTCCGCTGAGCTCTGCTGTCTCGGCGTGGGTGGTGACGGAACACTGTGCCTTCCAGCTCCCTGGAGTAAGTGCGGGCGATCTGCTGCATCGCTCGACGCGACACCTCCTGGATTCCCATCTCAAAGGTAGACCTCCTGGCGGTGAAGTGGAAAGGGCGGCTGAACTTCATCTTCTCTCGGGCATACACCGTGATCCGAACGTCCCATCCTATGACCAGTCCTGCCTGCACGAGTGTAGTCCCTCGGTAGAGCGGTCTCTCAAAACCTCCAAGAAACTGAAGCATATGCCACAACTCGGCAGCGTAACCTCCTTCACGCTCGGCATAGTTGTTCTTCATCATCATCTGCCAAAAGACGCTCGCGTAAGAACGCAACATTTTAAAATCAATGTGGAAGGCGAAAAGAACTCAGCAAGGGTATGAACAAGGAAGAAAGGGTAAGTCGAGAATTCATTCATTATCTTGACAAATTTTATCTTTAGAAAATAGGTTTTATCCTCACTACGACCAATCTAACTATTGGTGAGCCTACAGTCAGTATGGCTCGGATACCACCTCTGTCGGGACCCGAATTTGCAAATCCGAACCCTCTGTGTATTAAGCACTAGTCCAGGAACGCGCTAGTGCACACAGTATCAACATTGGTAAATATCACAATCATACCACTCGATACTAATAAAGTACTTTAATTAGATAATCAAACTGGTAGCTTGACCATAAGGTCAAGTTACAAATATACGCCTCGCAGGGCGAAACTTAATAAAAGAGAAATAACGGCAGCGAAAAAACAAGATAACTTCGTGGCGCCATCCAGTATACCACAGGCAACTGACTGGGCTCCCTCCCTAGTTAGACGGTTCCTCTTGGAGCTCCTCCTCCAAAGCTGGTGTAGTCTCTTCTTCAACTGGTGTTGTATTGCGGCAAGGGTGAGTACTTGGTACTCAGCAAGTCATACACAGAATGCAAGCTAATATACTACAGGCATGGCTTAGTACAAAGGAATAGCTCAGGGCATAATTGCAGTAAACAGCATTTGACAAGTAGCAATAGTAGATTCGAAAGCAGTAGAAACAAGTATAACATCAATAACTTTTCCAGGAATTAAATAAACATCTTTTCCATTTCTAATCCACATTTCCATCAACATCATTAATAAACCAAACCCAACCTTTCAAGTCCAAGTTATTTTCAAGAAAGTCTAACCCTTGACTGTAATTCCCGAGCGATGTCCAATACCGCGGACACGGCTATTCGAATAGATTTTACACTCTGCAGAGGTTATGCACTTTACCCACAAGATACAGTCAAACACCACAAAGGCGAGTGTCCGTAACAGAGTTTTTCAGAAACTTCTAACAGCACAAGTGGTCCTCTCCGGTGTTGCACACTAACCCTTCCCTTAGCGAAGGCGAAGTTTAGGCCAATCCACCGTTAGATGGGTACCTGGCGCAGCCCGACGCTCCCCTGTACAACTACACAAAGGGTGTAGTTGACATCCTGAGGTCCCACAGGTACGTTATTAGCAACTTATTCAACTAGGTCCGTCCCATTACAGACATGTGGTTGCACGTTTGACTCAGTTCAAAGGCTCGCAAGGTTAAGTCCTTAGGGTGACCAGGGCAAGACTACCCGAAGAACCAAAACAACGTTCCCGGTGCCACAACTGGCCCACCCGATCATTCTTGCCACATGCCCCGGTCGAAAGTTATTTATCAAACCCCAGTTGATTACCATGCACCACGTGCCATCAACATCGCAACACATGATACCTTTCCAAAACAGGTTCAATATGTCATTAAGTCAATATTAACATTTGATTGTCCAAAATCATGTCATGAGCACGTAGCAGGTCTAAGCAATATACTACAACGATCTAAATTCCCATGTTGGCAATTTAGTAATGTCCAACTATTTAATCCTCAACTAGGGTGACAAGGGGTCATGGCACATATTTAATTAACCAAGGTGTCATACAATAATTTGGTATTTATCTAATTTCCCATAATTAAATAAAGCATTTTCTAATTAAACTAGCATGCAATAGTTTAAATCGAATTAATTTGAAATTGGGATCAACATGGTCAAAGCACAACTTGCCTTCAAAGAGTACTTGGTCTTGGTCCTAAGCTGGCTCCTGGGTCAACACTTCACCTTCGAAGCCTTCGGGCACTTCAACGTCTACTCGCAAAGCGTGCAAATAGCAATAAATAAATAAACAGTAGACAAAAATTGTCCAAACATCCAAATAAAGTTCACAAATAGAGAGAGCATAATTTCATGAATTTTTAGAAACTGGAATCTTCAAATTCGGAGTTTAAATGCTAAAGTTATAACCGTTTAAAGTTTAAAGAAAACATTAATTAATTATAAACTAAGAAATATTCATTATCAAAAATTAATTAAAATTCATATTTGAGTAGGTCTCATTTTTATGAAAATTTAGACATTTGAATCACTCAAATCGGAGTTGAAACGCAAAAGTTATAAGCATTTGAAGTTTGAATCAAATTTTGAAATCAATATTTCGAATTAATAAATCATTTTCTTTTTCAGACATTCATTTATTGCGTCAGCATGACACGTGGACCAATCGGGAGCCGCCACGTCGCCTCGGGTCCATGGACCCGATGCACGGTTGGGCCCGGTCCACCGTGGACCCGGTCCACGGCTCGTGTCTCTAACAAGTGGGCCCCACCGTGACGTCGGCGTGACGTCATGGTGCAGTTTGGCTTGGTCGCTGACACGTGGGCCCCGCGTGACGTCACAGCTGACGTCAGCGGCGACCGGCGTGGCCGCGCTGACCGCGACGTTCAGTCTCGTCGCCACATGGCGTGATCTCGGCCGTTGATTTGAAAATCAACGGCCCAGATTAGATCTGGCTTAACGCAGTAGAAAACTACTCGGCTGATCTGGACCGTTCGATCTTGATCGGACGGTCAAGATCCAATCTAATGATTACAACGCGGCTAACCCTAGCCGTTCGATCTAGATCTAACGGCGGAGATTGGATCCAGTATGGTGCGGTTCTAGCTACGTGGCACAACCTAAGCCGTTGGATCTAGATCCAACGGTTGGAAATAGATCTAGAGGATTAGAACGTGGGATCTCACCGGGGTGACGTAGACGATTCTGGGCCCTTGGATCAGGATCGGACGGTTGGTGGAGCTCGATCGATGGCAATGGCGCGCGGCGGAGCTGGCTCACCGGAGACGAGGACAGCGACACGCCCGACGGCATTTGGGCGCGATTCCGGTGAAGTGAAAGGTGCCCTTTGGCGCGGCTTGACCTTACGGTTCCGGATCTGAGCTCAACGGCGGCGGAGGACGGCGGACGGCGGCGAAATCGGCGATTAACCGCGGCGGAGTGCAAGACTAACTACGGCGAGCTCGCGCGGGCAAACGACGGTGGCTCAGGCGACATGGGCTAGGGCTACGGGTGCGCATGGAAGTCGGCTACCCGGTGGCGGCGGCGGCGGCGCATTAAATAGGGCCCTCGGCGCATTAAATATCCCACACAGTTGCGGCGGCGGAATTCGAATTGGATTCGGATTGGGTGACGTGGCTCAACGCGAGCCGTTGGATGAAGATCCAACGGTGCGAGGGTTTGGGCTCGGGTCTGGCTCGGGCGACTTGGCTGGCTCGGTCGGGCTTGGGTTCGGGCGACGTGGCTCAATCTCGGCCGTTCGATCTTGATCGGACGGTCGAGTGGGTTAGGGTTTGGCGACTGGGTTCAACCGGGTCGGCTGGCTCGGGTCGGACTCGAGTCTGACTTGGACTCGGGTCCGATCGGATGAACAGTACAAACCAACTCGATTTTTGCAGCGATTAACAAATCCAAATAAATTCCCAGAAATTCATTTAATTCATTAAAAATAGCAAAACACTCAGAAAAATTCTAGAAAATATTTTGGAGCATTTTGGACTCAAATAAAATATTTCCAACAAAAAATTATTTGTAAAATCAAATTCTTTAATTATTTCAAAAGTGGATAAATTCAAATAAATTCCAAATAAATCCAAATAAATTCCAGAAAATTCCAAAAATTCACCAAAGTGCCAAATCTTGATTAAATTCATGAAAAGAAAAAATTTGGGGTGTTACAGCCATGAATCCTTGTCACCCTAGCTGTGGTTTATATAGTTGGAAATTATTAAATTGCCAACATTGGGTATTTAGACCGTTGTAGTATATTGCTTAGACCTGCTACGTGCACATGACATGATTTTAGACAATCAAATGTTAATATTGACTTAATGAGATATTGAACCTGTTTTGGAGAAGTATCTTGTGTTGTGATTGTTGATGGCACGTGGTGCATGGTAATCAACTGGGTTTGATAAATAGATTTAGACCGGGGCAAGTGGCAAGAAAGTTATGTTTGGTCATGAGTGGCACCGAGGATGTCGTTTTGGTTATTCGGGTAGTCTTGCCGTGGTCATCCTAAGGACTTAACCTTGCAAGCCTTTGATCTAAGTCAAGCGTGCAACCACATGTCCGCAATGGGACGGACCTAGTTGAGTAAGTTACTAATAACTTGCATGTGGTACCTCGGGGTGTCAACTACACCTTTTGTGTAGCTTGAAAGGGGAGCGTACCAGCGCTATGGCATGGTACCCATCCAACGGTATGTCGGTCCCATACTTCGCCTCTATTAAGGGAAGGGATGGTGTATGACAGAAACCGGACAGGTTCACTTGTATAGTTTGCGGTCTCTGAAATGCTTTGTTACGATCACTCGCCTTTGTGGTGTTGGACTGTATCTTGTGGGTAAAGTGCATAACCTCTGTAGAGTGTAAATCTATTCGAATAGCCGTGTCCGCGGCACTGGACATTGCTCGGGGATTACAGTCAAGGGTTAGACTTTCATGAAACAACTTGGACTTGGAAAGTTTGGTTGGGTTAAATAATGACGTTGATGGAAATGTTGATTAGGAAAGGAAAAGTGTTTAGTTAACTCCTGGAAAAGTTATTGATATTATCATTACTTTTACTGCTTTCGAATCTACTTATGCTACTTGCTAAATGTTGTTTTACTACAAATGTACCTGTTAGCCTATCCTTGAACTAAGCCATGCATATAGAATATTAGCTGCATTCTGTGCATGACTTGTTGAGTACCAAGTACTCACCTAGTCAGTTGCCTGTGGTATACTGGATGGCGCCATGTTGATGCTTTTATTCCTCTGCAATTTATTTCCTTAAAAAAATTTCGCCCTGTGTGGTGTACTCTTGTAACTCGACCATAAGGTTGAGCAACCTGTTTGGTTTTCTTAATTAAAGTACTTTATTACTATCGATGTGTATGATTGTGATATTTACCGATGTTGAGACTGTGTGCACTAGCGTGATGCTGGACTAGTGCTGAATACACAGGGGGTCCGGATTTGCAAATTCGGGTCCCGACAGGCGCTAAATCTAGACACAAAGCTAGGAAACATCCTTAGCCAATCTAGTTATACCTTTGCGCCGCACATTAGTGATCCTCTTTGGGGTCTTAATATCTTCAATCTTTTTCTTCCCTTGGGAACAAGACCTCGCTCTCTTTCTTCAAGTCTTCATGATCTTCAATTATTATTTCTTGAAAATCATCACCCAGCTCTACTTCTCTTTTCCGGGATCATCACCCAGCTATCTCATCATCTTGTTCATAACTTCTTGATAAACCTTCTCATCTTTTCAACATTTGGACCTAACCCTATTTCATCATAACTCATAGAAAATGGTTAGTCCAAAACACATGGTTGTCTCAATCATCTCTTGCACTACATTAACCCATAATGGATGCCACTTATATCGATTGAGCACAACCTAAATCAATTTAATGAATTTAAATGTGTCTTGAGCACATGATGCAACTGATGCTTCATACACTTAAGAACTCTCCATTTGTCTTTAATCGATCACAAGAACACCATCAGCACATGATGAAATATTCTTTGATGATTAGAAGACAAATGAACTCAATTTAAACGTTCATCTAAATTGATATGTTTCAATGTATTGATCATTTATATATGGAGTGATGAGTAGATCAATACTTATGAAACTTTAGGTTAAAGCCTGAACTCCCCCTAAATATGTTCAGCCAGGTAATATATGGATTGGGAAACATAATGCACATTTTGTGGTTAATATAATGGAGAATTCATACTTTAACTCGAATCCAAAGTATGAAATGAATAATAGAATAAATATGCATACATACCTTGGGTTTTCCATTTTACATCCAAATATGAGAGTACTAATAATAAGCTCAATAAACATGTTAGTCTCATAGAGATTAGATTTGTCATTAAACAAAGATTAATCATTAATCTAAAACCAATACCAAAATGTAACACCCTAGCATCTAGTATGCCCTAGATGTCACCAAACATAGACAAAACAACAACTAATTACCACAATTATGATTAAATTATGGCAAGGGCACAAACGCTTTAACTGAAAATTTCGGCAGCATCTCCTCTGTTTTTCCATGGTTCGGAGCAACAACAAGAATATCACAAGATATATCATAATGGAAGACATCTAAAACAGCAATAACAGGTGATATAGCAACAATTTAACTCCAGAATAATGAATTCAACCACTTCATGAGTTAAGCGAATTAAATGATATGACCAAGCACACACTTGAGGCAATGGACTTATTATCACAACTACGAATGGTAAAAGAGTTGTTGTCTATACGAATGAAGCTATGTGAAGGTGTGTCGCTAAGTCCCTTTCCCGCATGCCGGTTTCATAGTACCTAGAAACAACATAAAACACAAGCGTGAGTTCATCACTCAGCAAGTATATTGCAATGGAACAAGAAAACAGTCTTCAATACCATCATCACTACTTCTCATACTCAACATCATAATTATTTCATATTCACATTGTATACATCTCATTAATCATCATCATATATGCAATGCAATGCACATGTCTCCTCGAAGCACATACCGGTATTGCCGAGTGCACAACCATCGGCGTGCACCCTCTTTCCCCTTCCATCCCATAGATGGAGGGTGCCTACTCTTACTGACTCGCTCCCATACACAACCGTGGATGGGACTACGAGGTAGGTCTTTCGTGTTTACTACGTGTGAACATAGAGGCCCGCATCAGAATGGGACGCCTCTTCCATTATGAATGCACATATGACATGAACATGTATAAAGTTGCATAAACATTTAATACAACAATTTCATAGCCAATATGTAACCATATTCATCATATCATAAGCAAATATCAAGAATGGCTAGTTAACACATCATGTAACCATATTGCACCTATGCAAGTCTAATAATCATCCACCACCCAAACCCATCCCAATACACTTGCCTTCAACCGTGAGCGACGGAGTGGCGAGAGATTGAGGGCACCCCAGGGTCACACCACCTGCACATAGGTACAACACACTCAAAACTTGGCCACAAAATAGTACAAGAACGATCATCTACCCCGACTTCACAAACTACTCCTAAAACCCGAAAACAGAGAATATGTCCCGTCGGGACAGCGGACTTCCAACTAGCATAACTTGAGTTCTAAAACTCCAAATCAAGTAAATGAGTACATTTTCTTGAACATTAGGAAATTTCTTAGCTTTTTATAACTATTCATGAAAACTGAATCGGCCTCTAAAATTGTCTAATCTATAGTTGAATACGATCTGTCCCAATCTCGTCACTGATTTGATAGTGCTTGGTAAAACAGCCATAACTTTTAAACGGATGAACGGAATTTAACGTTCTTGGTGTCCAATTAAATATAATTTAATTACCTACAACTTTAGTAATAGCCGGCCGATCAGAAAATTCCTCTAAAATTTCCAAAACTCAAACCCTAGGTCGGAGTGCAAATCTGCCCGAGGACAGAACGTGGGACAGCACTGCAATTTTCCTAATCTCGTCTAGGAACAGCACCTAAACATGGATCTTAGGCATGAAATCCCCCTTCTAACCAGCATCATAACCCTACCAAAGGATCTACTAATACTTACCTCCCTCGAAGAACCGCTAGAACGATGAAATCTTCTCCTCCCGGTCCCCCGATCTCCTTCCTCGCGCCAAATCCGCCGAATCCCCTCTTCGCGGAGCTTCCCCACGGTGAGGACAACGGGATGGAGGGGTGTGGTAGGAAGGGACGGGGGTGGATCTCTCCTAGGGCCGGCTAGGGGTGGTGGGGAGGTGGAGGAGCAAGGAGAGGAGGTGGAGGCGCAATGAGGGGGCAATGGGGAGGCGGCTAGGGTTGAGAGGGAGTGGGGGGCACACAAAGGGGCTGGCGCAGGGGTAGCAGCCCTGCTGCCCCCAAACCCACCTCCACACGGGCCAAAGGTCCCCCACCTTCGACCCACAAAAGTCCCCAAAGCCCAAACTAATTCCCTCCAAGGCCCAAACTCCCCCGGGAAGGCCCGAACTCCCTCGGAAAGGCCCCAAACTCCCAGAAAAGGGTCGAAAACACGATACAAAAGACATACCGAATTGCTAAAATCGAAAATGTCTCAATCCATTGTTCTGCAGTGTCACACAAAACCAATGGAGCTTGAACTTACACCTCTTGGTGGTTTGCCACACCATGGAGGCTACGACTTTGTATCTCCAGAACGATTGCCGATGATTTCTACGACATTGCAGCGGCAATATCGTTTTATGGGACAACGTCTTTAACGTGCCTAGCCGACTGCACCAACTTTTCAGTTGGTGCTTTTGTGTGTATTCTTAAAATGCTTTGATTACTCGCTTTTCTTTATATTGCAAAGGGGTCGGTTATTTAACTTGGGGACCTTGCATTTGGGGAGACAATTGTTTTGTGAGGATTTGGTTTAAGGTAGATTGTTTGTGACAACAAAATTAGCTTTTATACACTGCAATACTTGGTTAAATTATTTGATTACTTACTGTGACTTATGACATATATATATGTGATAGTTTGCTACTGTTCAATAGCCTTTACTGCTGTATTGATTACTCCCTATAGTCAATGATACTGTTCATACATGCTATTATGCATTTCTATACATCGATAAACTACTTCAAGTTGGTTTATCCCTATATACATGTTTACATTATTTTAGATGACCAATTGATTAGGTTATTAAACTACCAAGTATTGAAATTGTTAATTTGACGTAAGGTTGTCACAAACAAGTTTATACTTTCTTCCTAGTGGCGAGGAAGGCCTTTTTAAGGCAACCTAGCATCTGAGAACAATCTAAATTCAATTTGAGCTTATTGCTAGTTGTATGCCTTTTTTATTGTTCATTGTTATGCATTTGCTTAAATACTTGATTATGGACTTACATGCTTTGATATTGTTAAATATCATGTTTAAGTATTTTTGCTCATGCTTTGTTAACAATGATTTGTTAGGGTTATTTAATATGATTGGAATTATTGCCATGATAAATTTGTTAATGCCACGGTGCTTACAACAAAGAGGAGGTAAGAGACTAGTCTCCAGCAGCCCTACAGTTAGTGGCGAGGAGTTCATAAGCTTGTCAGTATCACGATGTGTATCATATGATCTTATGACCCTAATGCTGTATCGTAGGATTTAGTAGCTGTTTCCTGTCATCCTATTCCAATTCTCCTACATGCTACTACTGTACGTTGCCATTGAATGCCAATCCTCACCTAATTTTCAAACTAATAACAACTAACAATTTCATATCAACAACACTATGTTTACTCATCTTGAATACAATAACTTAATAGTGTCTTGCTTGTTGGAACCCAATGTTTTCCTACACTCCTCAGCAGAACTTCTATCATTAGTATATATTGTTCGAAATTTTTACCTCCTTAAATATTTCTACAATGACATTTACAAGGCACAACCAATTATAGATTTTATAATTGAATATCTAAACATCCTAGATGCATTGAGACAACAGCTTGTCTGATCAAGATTGTCTTAAAATATAAGCATTTATAGCGCTTTCACCTCTCTTATTATAATATTGATGGATTCTAAGGTAAAATCAATTTCATTCCATAGTTCGTCCTGAAAGGTGTCATGCATTGATTTATTGCTATCACTTTATCCTTGTCCCCTGAATGAGAATACCATAGGTAGCCTTGCGTCTTAAATTATAGAGTTTATTAACTCATCGTATGGAGTTAATTAAGTTAGCGTATAGAGTTTATTAATTCATCGTATATAGTTGATTAATTGATGAAATAGACTATATACGATGAGTTAATTAACTCTATAATTCAAGAAGCAAGGCTGCATATGGTATTATCGACCGAGGATGAGATGAAGTAAGTGATAAATCGAGCATAACGACATTCGAGGATGAACTATGAAATGAAATGGATTTTGCCTTAGAAACTCATCAACATTATAAAAGGAGATGGAAGCGCTACAAATGTGCATATTTTAATACGATCATGACCGAACAAGTTGTTACTGCTGATGCATATATGATGTTTAGATATTCAATTCAAAATCTATAACTGGTTGTGCTTTGTAAATTTGTTTTAAATGGAGTAGAACTAGCACAATAATGAAAGGAACAAGAATACCGGTTGAGGATGTCGATCAAGTTTTGAAAACTTTCAACTGGTTTCGTCCTCGAGTCCATATTGTGATCATGCTACGATCTAGCTCGATAACGAGAAGAATCCAATGAAAGTTGTACATATATATGTCAACGTAGGTAACTGATTAGTTCAAACATCGTGTTATAGAAAAAGATTAGAACAAGGCGGTACAAAAACACGTACTCAAAGGTGTAGGGTAGAAGTATCCTTGACTTATATCCTTGACCCATTAGCTCATTGTATATGGTGTTCTCTGTATCGACAAGGCAACTAGTAATAGTCGTTTCGTTGATAACTAAAGGGTCAAGGAAGGCTATGTCGAAAATGGCCTCCTTTTTGTATCTTTGTATCTCCATTCTACATAAGAAAAATTAGTTAGGCTTGCAAATTAGTATAGTGAAAGGGCCCGCACAGTAAATTTTTGCAATTAAATAAGAACTTACAAAGTCCAGCAACTCAACATGGTCACGTCAAGGGCATCTGTCTGGTATAGATCGTACATTATGCGCCATTCGACATAAAATTCACTGTTGCCGTGAACTCCTCTCCATCAAATCCTTGGCCCGCCATCATTATTTCTTAGGCTACAAGAAGGCACTAAAAATTAACGAAAAAAGATCAACAAAAGTATACTTACACATTTAACATATACTTACATAGGTAACGAAAAAAGCTCAAGCTCTATAAGAACTACATTTCCAAAGTAAACATAATTTAGGGAATTAGGGAAATATCTTAAAATGGATGGATTGGAGGATAGTTTAAGATAAATGTTAAAAATTTTCAATAATGAGAGCATTTCAGCTAATCCGAGAACCTTTTATAATCGTTAGCTCCTCTTATAATTTATATAATCAACAAATTATATAAATATATAGTCATATACACACATGAAAAATATCAAGCAAATTTAAGATCAATCACATGAAAAATCATAACCGTGCCTAATTTCCAATGAGAATGCAGCACATTAAAAATATTGACACAAACACGCCTGACTAAATCATCGCTGCTGGCGTACATGATCCAGGGATCGATGAAGGAAAGGAGTGCGAACAAGTCCATGGATAGCGGCACACCGAAGAAGACAGCGAGTACATCTAAGGAAGCAACAAAGGCCGGCACGCAGCATGAGGAAGAGGAGGAGACAACAGCCACGACCCTCATTTGTTCGATAAAGTAGGCCATGGCTATTTGTCTCATCCTCTTCCTCATGTTGCGTGCTAGCCTTGGTTTCTTCCTTAGGCGTACTCGCCGTCTTCTTCGGCGTGCCGCTATCCATAGACTTGTTCACACTCCTTTTCTTTATCGATCCCTGGATTACGTACACCAGCAGCAATGATTTAGTCAGGCGTGTTGCATATGAAAGATTAATGAATGAAAGAGTATTTAATTTGCTCTCAGGTGTCGGGCTGCTTGAAGATTATATCTTCAACCTCCTCGCCACTCGATGTAGAGCAGCTAGATACAAGCTCTTACCTCCTCTACACTTGGGTCGATTTATCATAATTGAGCTAAATAATTAACTAAGCAAATATGGCCTTGAACTTTTACCTTACTAAATTATGCAACAATATTTAAAACAGTTCAAGCATATGCTATACAATAGAACAAGCTTAATAATCAACTTACAAAGCACTCATAGATGACCAAAACCATATACAGTGAAGTATCAATCAATACTTTCTAGAAATTTACAGGAAGCTATAAAGTTAGTTCAAGGCAGTTATATTTTAATTATTTTAGCTCATAAACAGACCCAAAGCATCATAGAGCATCAAGCAACAATATAAGCAACAATATAAGCATCAAGCAGATCTATACAACAGAACCATATACAACGAAGTATTAATCAATACTTTCTAGCATTTACATATACATCTCAATCGAATTTACAAGTATTGTCAATATTTCTCCATCAGTACCGCCAATTTTTCACTGTCACCTCACACAAATATTTGATATGCACTCATTTCTTGCATAGACAATGCACATGCACATTATCAGCATACACATTCTAACATTTTTATTTTGATAAGCAATCAACATTGTGTGTATGACACAGGTAAGATATTCGTAGTGTATGACAATGAATCAACATTGTGATAATGTATGTCACACAATCAATCAACATTTTAACTCACATTCACATTCTAATTCACATTCACGTTGTAATCAGCATTCTAATTCACATTCACATGATAATGTATGGCATACAATCAATCAACATTCTAACTCACATTCACATTCACATTCACATTCACATTCGTAATCAATCAACATTATAACTCACGTCCACGGTCTTACTCACCGAGGGAGACCAAAGGGGAGCCAGCGTGGAGGGTGCAGGCGAGGAGGATAGCGCGAATGGCAGCGTCTTCGGAGACAGTGCGCGGACGGTGGGGGGAGTGAGGCAGCGTGGGCGGCCCGAGTCGGCGAGGTGAGGCAGCGCGGGCCGGTGGGATCGTTAGGCGCCGCAGCGGGCGGCACGGATGGTAGAAGTGAGATGGCGCGAACATCGAGTCGGCGAGGTGGCAGGCAGCGCGGACGGCGGGGTCGGCGGGGGTGAAGACAGCGTGGGCGATGGGCCATCGGGCGCGTCTGAGAGGCGCGGGCGGCGAAGTGAGGCAGCGCGAGCGGTGGGGTCGTCGAAGAAGCGCCTGCAGCGGGTTAGAAGCGGTAGTGGCGAGAGAGGCAGGGGTTGGACCTCTCTTTGGTTTTATATGAGGGGGCATTAGTATCGTGTCCTAATACCAACCAGTACTGATAGGAGCCATCAGTACCGGTTGGTGGATTCAACCGGTACTAATGCCCCCCGCCTAGCCCGCCAAAATGCCTCGCCAAAAATGTTGGTTGCCCTAGGGGCATCGATGCGGTTGGTGTTAAGACCCGATCTTGATGCCCCCAACTAACATCGATCGGTTAATAAAACCAACCGGTACTACTTGATGCGATGACCGCCAAAAGAAATTAACGGTATTGTATTTTTAAAAATTACGACAAGTGGGATTTTTTAAAATATCAGATTTATTGGATGATTATTTAATTCTTAATAATTCTTTTACTCCTTTTCGCAGATTTTACTTTGTTTTTAATTAAATTTTTACAGCAAGTAAAACTAAGTATTATTTTGTAATATTTTTATACTTGGTACATATTTTCACAATGTATTATACCTCCACTTTCACTTTCGACTTTAGTTATTACAGACCAAAATTATTTTAGTTTAATTTTTTGTTACTATTTTACTTTTACCTTATTACTTGTTATCTCTCTACCATCTGTTGACACACTTGTTCACAAGAGAAAGAGAGAGAGAGATTAGTAAAATAACCATATTCATAATTCATACACGGGTTTATACAACACGGTTGGACTTATTTGCTAACATACTTTGTTTTTACAAGTGATCCTTCGTTATGATCGTGTCGTACGTAGGGAGATTCTTCTATATCATTCAGGACACAAATGTCTACGTCCACCATAAAAGGAGGTAGCTCGTCAAACTGATTGTACTCTTCTTCATCTGTAACGTCCTCAACTGCGGCAATCCTTCTTTTACCTGGAAGAACCAAGTGGCGCCTTGGCTAATCGCTACTGATAGTCTCCTGCTTCTGCATTTTATTTCCGGTAGGCTTGTCCTTCTGCTTCTTACTTTTAGTAGGCTTGTCATACGCTTTTTAGGTTTGCTATCCATGTCTATCGCATAGTGTCGTGGGCCAAATCGACCCACTTCAGCCCAACGACCTCACCCCTCACGGTAGACGAAGCACGACCCATATTCTCAACCGAAGCAAAGTGATCAGAGCGTGCCAATAACTCCTTCGGGAGGGTGAAGCGGAGCAAAGGTCAGGTATAAGTTGCGGAGGAAGACACCTGCACGACCCATGTGGACGTGGCTGACAAAATGATCAGGCGGGCCCGACGCCAAGCTATAGCCTGCCAAAAGATGTCAGACGAAATCAGATCGACACCAAACCCCAGGGAATCGGGAGTTCCATTTAAACCCTTGAGGTGAATACAAAATGAGAGGGTAAATGTCTGGACCCGAATTTGCAAATCCGGACCCTTTGTGTATTCAGCACTAGTCCAGGATCACGCTAGTGCACACAGTCTCAACATTGGTAAATATCATAATCAAACTCAACGAAATAGAAAGTACCTTAATTATAGTAACCAAACTGGTTGCTCAACCTTTAAGGTCAAGTTACAAAAGTATGCCTCGCAGGGCGAAAGTTTAATAAAAAAGAAATAATAGCAGCGGAAAATAAAATAACTTCGTGGCGCCATCCAGTATACCACAGGCAACTGACTGGGCTCGCTCCCTAGATAGACGGTTCCTCTTGGAGCTCCTCCTCCAAAGCTGGCGTAGACTCCTCTTCAACTGATGTTGTATTGTGGCAAGGGTGAGTACTTGGTACTCAGCAAGTCATGCACAGAATGCAAGCTAATATTCTACATGCATGGATTAATACAAAGGAATAGCTCATGGTTCATTTGCAGTAACAGCATTTAACAAATAACATAAGTAGATTCGAAAGCGATAGAAACAGTGTAATATCAATAACTTTCCAGGAGTTAAATAAACATCTTTCCCATTCCTAATCCACATTTCCATCAACATCATCATTTAACCAAAAACTTCTCAAGTTCAAGTTATTTCCAAGAAAATCTAACCCTTGACTGTAATCCCCGAGCAATGTCCAATACAGCGAACACGGCTATTCGAATAGATTTTACACTCTGCAGAGGTTATGCACTTTACCCACAAGATACAGCCAAACACCACAAAGGCGAGTGATCGTAACAAAGCCTTTCGGAAACGGCTAACTACACAAGTGAACCTTTCTGGTTTTTGCCATACACCATCCCTTCCCTTAAAAAAGGCGAAGTATGGGACCGACAAGATTCCAACCCTAAATTGGCGAAAAAGCCTTCCCTAGTTCGGGTTCCCAATCTGCCCGAACAGAACGTGAATACAACTCTAGTTTTCATCAAATCTACCCCATGGCAGCACCTCCCTTGATCTAAAAACATGAAATCCATCCCTAGATCAGTACCTAGACCCAATCCCTCAGATCCCCCATGACATACCTCGTCCCGGCGAACAATGAACACCGAAAACGCTCCTCCCGGCTTCCCGATCGTCCTCCTCGCGCTGGAACCGCCGGATCTCCTCGTCGCTTGGCTTCCCGATGGAGGAAACAGCAGGGGGAAGATGTGGGGAGCCCCTCTAGGGCAGCAAGAGGAGGTGGAGAGGGATGGGGGAGGGCGCAAGAGGCTAAGGGGGGTGGCGGCTAGGGAGGAGGAGGCAATGGGGTGGAGGGGAAACAAGTGGGGGCTAGGGCTAGGGAGGGGACTTGTTTGGGGTGCAGGTAGGGCTAGGGCAGCAGTTTTGCTGTCCTAGACCACCTCCAAAAGGCCCAAATATGTCCCACCTTCGGCCCACATGGACCCCCCAAGGCCCGAACTCCCCCGGAAGGCCCAATTCCCCTCCGGAAAGGCCCAAAATCCCCCGGAAAGGCCCATACTTGCAGAAACGGCGCAAAAACATGTTACAAGAGTCGTACCTTATGGCCGAGATCGAAAATGACTCATACCTTCATTCCGTAGTATCACAAGGAGCCAGCTCAAGATGAAGAACAAATACATTTTGAAGGCAAGTTATGCTTTGACCATATTGATCCCATTTTTGAAATTAATTTAATTTAAATTTTTTGCATGCTAATTTAATTAGAAATTGTTTAAATTATTTCTGGGAATTAGATAAATGCCTAATTGCAGTATGACACCTTGACTATTTAATTATGTGCCATTGTCGGGACCCGAATTTGCAAATCCGGACCCTCTGTGTATTCAATACTAGTCCAGGAACGCGCTAGTGCATACAGTCTCAACATTGGTAAATATCACAATCATACCACTCGATACTAATAAAGTACTTTAATTAGATAATCAAACTGGTTGCTTGACCTTAAGGTCAAGTTACAAATATACGCCTCGCAGGGCGAAACTTAATAAAAGAGAAATAACGGCAGCGGAAAAACAAGATAACTTTGTGGCGCCATCCTATATACCACAGGCAACCGGCCAGGGCTCGCTCCTACTTAGGCGGTTCCTCTTGGAGCTCCTCCTCCAAAGTGGTGTAGACTCTTCTTCAAGCGGTGTTGTATTGCGGCAAGGGTGAGTACTTGGTACTCGACAAGTCATGCTTGAGAATGCAAGCTAATATACTACATGCATGGCTTAGTACAAAGGAATAGCTCAGGGCATAATTGCGATGTGACATTTGACAAGTAGCAATAGTAGATTCGGCGGTAGAAACAAGTATAACATCAATAACTTTTCGGGAATTAAATAAACATCTTTTCCATTTCTAATCCACATTTCCATCAACATCATTAATAAACCAAACCCAACCTTTCAAGTCCAAGTTATTTTCAAGAAAGTCTAACCCTTGACTGTAATTCCGAGCGATGTCAATACCGCGGACACGGCTATTCGAATAGATTTTACACTCTGCAAAGGTTATGCACTTTACCCACAAGATACAGTCAAACACCACAAAGGCGAGTGTCCGTAACAGAGTCTTTCAGAAACTTCTAATAGCACAAGTGGTCCTCTCTGGTGTTGCACACTAACCCTTCCCTTAGCGAAGGCGAAGTTTAGGCCAATCCACCGTTAGATGGGTACCTGGCCGCAGCCCCGGTACGCTCCCCCGTACAACTACACAAAGGGTGTAGTTGACATCCTGAGGTCCCACAGGTACGTTATTAGCAACTTATTCAACTAGGTCCGTCCCATTCTGAGACATGTGGTTGCACGTTTGACTCAGTTCAAAGGCTCGCAAGGTTAAGTCCTTAGGGTGACCAGGGCAAGACTACCCGAAGAACCAAAACAATGTTCCCGGTGCCACAACTGGCCCACCCGATCATTCTTGCCACATGCCCCGGTCGAAAGTTATTTATCAAACCCCAGTTGATTACCATGCACCACGTGCCATCAACATCGCAACACATGATACCTTTCCAAAACAGGTTCAATATGTCATTAAGTCAATATTAACATTTGATTGTCCAAAATCATGTCATGAGCACGTAGCAGGTCTAAGCAATATACTACAACGATCTAAATTCCCATGTTGGCAATTTAGTAATGTCCAACTATTTAATCCTCAACTAGGGTGACAAGGGGTCATGGCACATATTTAATTAACCAAGGTGTCATACAACAATTTGGCAGTTATCTAATTTCCCATAATTAAATAAAGCATTTTCTAATTAAACTAGCATGCAATAGTTTAAATCGAATTAATTTGAAATTGGGATCAACATGGTCAAAGCACAACTTGCCTTCAAAGAGTACTTGGTCTTGGTCCTGAGCTGGCTCCTGGGTCAAGACTTTACCTTCGAAGCCTTAGGGCACTTCAACGTCAACTCGCAAAGCGTGCAAATAGCAATAAATAAATAATTAGTAGACAAAAAATGTCTAAACATCCAAATAAAGTTAACAAACAGAGAGAGCACAATTTTATGAATTTTTACAAACTGGAATCGTCAATTTCGGAGTTTAAATGCTAAAGTTATAACCGTTTAAAGTTTAAAGAAAACATTAATTAATTATAAACAGAGAAATATTCATTATAAAAAATTAATTAAAATTCATATTTGAGTAGGTCTCATTTTTATGAAAATTTAGAAATTTGAATCACTCAAATCGGAGTTGAAACGCAAAAGTTATAAGCATTTGTAGTTTGAATCAAATTTTGAAATCAATATTTCGAATTAATAAATCATTTTCTTTTTTGGAAATTCATTTATTGCGTCAGCATGACACGTGGACCAATCGGGAGCCGCCACATCGCCTCGGGTCCATGGACCCGGCGCACGGTTGGGCCCGGTCCACCGTGGACCCGGTCCACGGCTCGTGTCGCTGACAAGTGGGCCATGCCGGTGACATCAGCATGACGTCGGCCTACGGCTCAGCGAGTGGGTGACAGCGGCCCCACCGTGGCGTTAGCGTGGCGTCATGGTGCGGTTTGGCTCGATCGGCCGACACGGGCCCGCGTGGCGTCCACGGTGACGTCGTGGCGGCCGGCGAGGCCGGCCCGACGCGACGGTCAGTCTCCTCGCCACGTGGCGTGATCTCGGCCGTTGATTTGAAAATCAACGGCCTAGATTAGATTTGGCTTAACGCAGTAGAAAACTACTCGGCTGATCTAGACCGTTCGATCTTGATCGGACGGTCAAGATCCAATCTAATGATTACAACGCGGCTAACCCTAGCCATTCGATCTAGATCTAACGGCGGAGATTGGATCCAGTACGGTGCGGTTCTAGCTACGTGGCACAACCTAAGCCGTTGGATCTAGATCCAACGGTTGGAAATAGATCTAGAGGATTAGAACGTGGGATCTCACCGGGGTGACGTGGACGATTCTGGGCCCTTGGATCAGGATCGAACGGTTGGTGGAGCTCGATCGACGGCGATGGCGCGCGGCGGAGCTGGCTCACCGAAGACGAGGACAGCGACACGCCCACCGGCGTTTGGGCGCGATTCCGACGAAGTGAAAGGTCCCCTCTGGCGCGGCTTGACCTTGCGGTTCCGGATCTGAGCTTAACTGCGGCGGAGGACAGCGGACGGTGGCGGAATCGGCGATTAACCGCGGCGGAGTGCAAGACTAAATACGGCGAGCTCGCGCGGGCAAACGGCGGTGGCTCAGGTGACGTGGGCTAGGGCTACGGGTGCGCACGGAAGTTGGCTACCCGGTGGCGGCGGCGGCGCATTAAATAGGGCCCTCGACGTCCGTGAAACTCGCGGAAACCGAGGCCCACACATTTGCGGCCAAGAATCTCGGATCTGATGCTCCAGGGTAGGCTTCACTTCTAATGCGGCCAAGAATCCTTCTGGGACCACTTCAATCTGCATTCTCTGGAAATCCTTGCATAGCTCCTCCTGACTCACGGCTATCAACATGTTCACAGTATGGCTCTTCCTACTCAAGGCATCGGTGTGATACCACGGAGTGTCGTATCCTTATTTATTGAGCATGATGAGGTTAAAAACTTTATCAAATGTGGAATTAAGGTTAAAACCATAGGGTATGGAGGTTAATAGCGTTTCCGAGCCATTTCCGGGGTTTTGGGCCTTCCCGGGGGAGTTTGGGTCTAAAAGAGGGGGTTGTGGGCTTTGGTGGGATAGAGTGGGAATCCATTTAGAATTAGGAGCAGGTGAGGGGGCTGGTAAAAGGCCTCCCCCTGCCCTTCTTGCACCCCACGGCCCCCACCTCCCCATTGTGCGCCCCCCACCTCCCTTGGCTCTAGCCGCCCCTCCCCTCCCCTCCCCTTTGGCCGTGCGCGCCCCCCTTGTCCCCTTGCCTCCCCACCTCTCCACCACCTCTCCTCCACCCCCTTGCTACCCTAGGGTAGCCTCCCCACCCCCTGCACCTCGAGGATCCATCCATTGGAGCGAGGAGCGAGGAGCGTGGAGCGATCCGGGAGGAGTTTCGTTGGGATTTCGGTCGTCGGGCGAAGGTATGGCCATGGGACTCCTTGGGGTTGGGCTAGGTACTGTTCTAAGGGTGTTTATCATGATTTTAGATCAATTGGTGGTGTTGGACTTGAGTAGATTGGATTAGATCTAGATGTTGCCACGTTTCTGTTTTGGGACAGCATGAGTCGTACGGATGTTGAAGAAGTTGTAGATAATTTCATTATGTTTGAGTGGATATAAAGAACGTTAAATTCCGCCCAGCCGTTTGAAAGTTATGGCTGTTTTACCGAGCGTGTTAAAATCTGTGACGCGATTGGAACAGATCACGGTAATCTGTAGATTAAACAACTTTAGAGTCCGAATCAGTCCTTCCATATACCTAGAAAAAGTTGGGAAATTTCCTAAGCTACGCGAGGATGTACTCGTTTAATTGATTCGGAGTCCCAGAACTCAAGTTATGCATTTTGGAAGGCTGCTGTCCCGACGGGACAGAACCGCTGTTTTCGGGTTTTGCGAGTAGTTGGCAATGTCGGGGTAGATGAGGGTTTGCGTACTGTTTTGTGGGCTTGATTGTGAGTGTGTGATACTAATGTGCAGGTGGTGTGACCCCGGGAGTGCCTTCTACTTCCCGCCAATCTGTTGCCCGTGGTTGAGGCAAGTGTATTGTAATGGATAGCGGTTTGTAGGTTGCTAGTTGAGACTAGATGAGATTGATTATATGAGATGATCACTTGCCATGCTTTAATGATTGCCAATGATATGATGAGTATGTTTATCATGTTATGATGCCATGTGTTAATGTACAAGTTAATTATGATGTTGGCATATTTGCATACATGGCATGATTACATGGCCCGGGCGGTGAGAAAGTCATAACTAGTCCGGGAAGGTCGGTGAGAAAGTTATGACTAATCCGGAGAGCCAATGAGTAAGTCCTACATCGTGATTCCATTCACCGCGGTGAACGGAAGCAAGGAGTAGGCACCCTCCATCTTCGGGATGGAAGGGGGGAGAGGGTGCACACCGACGGGTGTGTACTCAACCATACCTGTATGAGTATCCAAGGAGATATGAGCATCGCATTGCACTTCATACATATTGATGATGATGATAATATGTGACCATGAATGAGATGGATTACATGATGTGAGATATTATCGCTATGTAATTGTTCTTGTTGTACCATTGCAATATGCTTGCTGAGTTTTGAACTCACGCTTGTGTTTTCTTGTTGTTTTAGGTACCATGAGAACGGCATGCGGGGAAGGGAAATAGTCACACGTCTGCACGTAGCTTCACCCATTTTGATCCCACAAGTCATTCTATTAGTTTTGATAATAAACTGCGTGTGATGATTATTGCTTTAAGGTTTAGCTTTGCTATATGAGAGTTTTATTGTTCGTTTGACTCTTAGAGACATTAAGTGCTTGATAACAGACTTATATGGTCGTTAAGTCTTTAATTATTGCTGTTTTAGCTGTCTCTCATATTGCCTGATATTGCTATACTGATGTTGCTCCTTCAATTCATGTTAAAACAAAGGAGATGCTGCCGAAATCTCGGTTTTTAGCATGTGCGCCTTTGCTGGAATTTATGTTTAATTGTGGTATTTAGATGTTGTTTAGCTTATGTTTGGTAGCATTCAGGCATATTAAATGCCGGTGTTATTCTGATTGGTATCGAGCTGAAATTTGTAGGTCCTTGGAATATGTATTTTTAGTGTCATACCTTAAGTTGCAACTAAAATATGATGTGGAATAACTTAGAAACATGGCTTAGGTTTCAAATAAAATTTTGTTATAGGATAGCAACATTAAAACTTGCAAAAGTGGTATAAATAATCTAAAATTTGACACACTTGGTTGCACAGTAGGATGGGGTTTTGGTTCATCATTGTATTGCGCTTGATTATTTGATGAAGACTGTGCCTATGATGATGGTTGATCGTTGTTCTTGATTATATGATGTTGTGCTTATATTTATGTGATTGGACGGTTGTCTGTCTGTAGCAACCATGCCGAGGGGTAGAGGCCGTGGTCGCCGTGGCCGTGGAGGCCAAGGGCGAGGCTCTCAGGGAGTTGCGGAGTCTATTGCTGAGGGTAGCGTTTCGCTCAATGCTCACGGGCCAGCTCAGGAGGAGCTTCCAGCGGCACAGTCAGGGGTGGAGGTACCCGCCGCCAATGAGGATTTAGTTTAGGCTCTGCAGAGGGAGATTCAGGAGCTGCACCAGCAGTTGCGGGCAGCCCCTGCTGTTGTGCCTCCCCCTGCAACGGCCCCAGTTGTTGCCCCTCTGTGCCGGAGCCGAGGATGAGTCTCCGGGAGTGGATGTCCCTCCGTCTTGACACTTTTGACGGAGTGGGCACGCCGATCCAATCCGCAGATTGGCTGCGGTACATGGAGAGGCAGTTTGATGTCCTAGAGTTGACCTCGGTCCAGAGGGCTCGCTTTGTGGCCTTTCAGCTGAAAGGCCAAGTTGATATCTGGTGGGAGGGGGTTCTGGCTACTAGAGCCCCCGATCTTGGTCCATTCACCTGGGATGACTTTGTGGCTCGCTTCCGAGCCAAGTTCTACCCAGAGTCTTTCCTTGAGAGGATGTAGCATACTCTGACGACTCTTTCCCAGGGAAAGAGGTCGGTGGCAGAGCGCTTCGTGCCGGCTGTGGTAGCTGATGATCGGGAGAAGGCAAGGAGGTTACGTAGGGGCCTCAACCAGGAGTTCAGAGTTGTCATGGGGGCGACTGTCCCTCGTGACTTCTGCTCCGTGGTGGAGCAGGCGAAGGGCATGGAGCTCGAGTTGGAGCTCTCCCGGGATAAGCAAAACCCGGGTAGTTCAGGGGTTCCTGCGGCCCCAGGCGGGGGCCAGAAGAGGACCTTTGGTGGAGGAGGTGGGTCTTCTCAGCGACCCACCTTCAAGAAGTTTAAGGGAGGACAGGGCTCCTCCTTAGGGGCTAAGATGAGGCCGCCCCAGTCGTCTTCCTCACGAGCATCTATTCGTCTTGTGCCCGGGCAGGGCATGATGTGCTTCAAGTGCGGTGGTGAGCACCGTGCTTCAGAGTGTGGTTGGACCGGGAGTTGCAACCACTATGGCAAGCCCGGCCACATGGGGCGAGTCTGCCGGATGAATCCCGGTAGCATCATCAAGTGGGAGACGGTGCCTTCTCCTCCCACTCCAGCGGTGTCTTCCAGAGGATCGGTGCACATGATGACTGCTCCTGCTCCTCAGCCGTCCTTTGCGTGGGCGCCACCAGCGGCTTACTGGTGCCCGCAGCCGTCTGCTCCTCCGCAGTTGCCTCCTCCGCCCCCAGCTCTGTTGGGGCATCAGCCGGGAGTCGGGGCTCCTACTGTCCCGGCGCCACCAGGAGTGTAAGCTTTGCGGACCGCCGAGTCAACCAGGCATCTAGAGGTGTTTTCAGGTATTCTGCTCGTGGATTCCGTTAATGCCCTTGTTTTGTTTGATTCCGGAGCATCCTATTCCTTTGTGTCGTCTGAGTTTGCTAGTAGAGATAAGTTGGGAGTTCAGCGGATTTCTGAGTCTGTGTTAGTCAGTTCTCCTGGGGGTTTGATTGCTAGTTCCTTGGTTTGCCCAGGTTGCACCATCGCCATTGATGATGAGGTTTTCTTTGCCAATCTTATGGTGATCCAGTTGGCTCCTTTTGATGTCATTTTGGGCATGGACTGGTTGCATCAGTACCGTGCCAAGATCTGTTACTTTTTGCGGACGGTTACCTTGTAGGCCCCATCAGGGGTAGAGTTGACCTTTCAAGGTGGTTTACCTTCCAGTTCCGTCTTTGCTTTGGCTAGTCTGTTTTCTGGTCGCCGTTTGAGGCAGTTGGGTTTCCTCATGACCTTGTCTGAGAAGCCATCTTCTTCAGTTTCCATTGAGGAGATTCCTGTAGTGAAGGAGTTTGTTGATGTGTTCTCTGATGAGTTGCCTGGTCTACCTCCCATGAGGAATGTGGAGTTTCGTATTGATCTTGTTCCGGGCACCCGACCTATTTCTATCTCTCCATACCATTTGGCTCGTCCTTTTCAAGACAAGTTGAAGAAGCAGTTGGAGGATTTGTTGGCCAAGGGCTTTATTCGGCATAGCGTTTCGCCATGGGGAGCACCCGTTCTCTTCGTCTCGAAGAAGGATGGAAGTTGGCGTATGTGCATTGATTATCGTGCTCTTAATCAAGTGACAAGTATCCTTTGCCTCGCATTGAGGATTTGTTTGACCAACTGAAGGGAGCAAAGGTGTTCTCCAAGATTGATCTTCAGTCGGGGTATAATCAGATCCGTGTGAGGGAGCAGGACATTGAGAAGACTGCTTTCTCCACTAGGTATGGGCATTATGAATTTAAAGTTATGTCTTTTGGACTAAGTAATGCTCCTGCTGTCTTTATGGAGGCGATGAACAGTATGCTACACAAGTACCTTGATGAGTTCGTGGTAGTGTTCATTGATGACATTCTGGTTTAATCTAAATCAGAAGAGGAGCATGAGCGACACTTGAGGCTTGTGCTGAGCACCTTGAGGGAGAATCAGTTCTTTGCTAAGCTGAAAAAGTCACGGTCTGGATTTCGAAGTGGGTTTTCTTGGCCACATCATTAATCCAGAGGGCATATCCGTAGATCCTAGCAAAGTCTCAGCAGTTTTGGATTGGAAGAGGCCTTCCAATGTCAAAGAGGTGCGTAGTTTCCTTGGGTTGGCTGGCTACTATCAGCGTTTTGTGCAGGATTTCTCTATCATTGCCAAGCCACTTTCGCGGTGACTTAGAAGGGATGAAATTCCAGTGGATCGCAGAGTGTGAGCAAAGTTTACGCACTTTGAAGAAGAAGTTAGTGATTTGCTCCTGTTCTTACCCTTCCCGAGCCGGGCAAGCGCTTCACTGTATTCCGATGCTTCTCGTTTGGGACTTGGTTGTGTGCTCATGCAAGATGGCAAGGTGATTGCTTATGCATCGAGGCAGTTGAAAAAGCATCAGTAGAACTATCCCACACATGATCTTGAGCTAGCTGCTGTGGTGTGTACATTGAAGATATGGAGGCACTATCTGTATGGCGAGTCTTGTGATATCTTCACTGATCACAAGAGCCTCAAGTACATCTTTACCCAGAAAGATTTGAACTTGAGGCAGAGGAGGTGGCTAGAGTTGATAAAGGACTATGACCTCACTATCTAGTACCATCCGGGTAAGGCAAATGTGGTGGCTGACGCTCTCAGTCGCAAGACAATGCCCCCTGTCGTTGATTGTCTTGTTGCTGATTTTGAGCGTTTGGGAGTTTCCTACTGCTTTGCGGGGACCGTGCAAGCTGAAACTCAATTGATTCTTGAGTCAGCGATTCCCGAACGTGTGCGAGAGGCACAGTAGCAGGACCGTTTGCTCCAGCAGGTGAGGAAACGCCTTGAGGATGGCAAGTCTGGAGACTTTACCGTTGATGATGCGGGAGCTTTGAGGTTTCAGGGTTGTCTGTGCGTGCCTCAGAAATCCCAAGTAAAAGAGGACATTCTGAAAGAGGCTCATCGCACCCCGTACACGGTCCATCCTGGGGAGACCAAGATGTACAGGGACTTGAAAAAGAATTTCTGGTGGAAAAGGATGAGAGTGGATATTGCCAAGTATGTGGCGTCTTGTGGGATTTGTCAAAAGATCAAGGCTGAGCATAAGCGTCCCGCTGGTCTGTTGCAGCCATTGGAGATTCCTGTGTGGCCATGGGATGACATCTCCATGGATTTTGTGGTTGGCCTACCTCGTACTCCACGAGGGAAGGATGCCGTTTGGGTTGTGGTGTACCATCTCAGCAAGTCTGCGCATTTCATTCCTATCCGCACTACCAATTCTGCGAGCGACTTGGCTCCCATCTATGTGCGGGAAATTGTGAGACTGCATGGTGTACCCAAGACCATTATTTCTGATCGGGATGCGAAGTTTGTCTCCAAATTCTGGGAGAGTTTGCAGAGTGCTTTGGGTACGCAGCTTCGCCTTAGTACCGCTTTTCACCCTCAGACGGATGGGCAGTCTGAGCGTACCATCCAGGCTTTGGAGGACATACTCAGGGCCTGTGTGATGGCTTGGAAAGGTAGCTGGGAAGATCATTTGCCTCTTGCAGAGTTTACTTACAATAACAGCTATCATTCCAGCATCCGGGCTGCTCCTTATGAGGTACTGTATGGCCGGAAGTGCAGATCGCCACTTTGTTGGGATGCGGTGGGAGAGAGAGCAGTTCTTGGACCGGATTGGGTTTAGCAGACTGTTGATCGCGTATCGGAGGTTCGGCAGAACCTTCTCGCAGCGTAGAGCAGACAAAAAAGCTATGCTGATGTGAGGCGGCGAGATTTGGAGTTTGAGGTGGGTGATAGCATACTCTTGCGAGTATCTCCCACCAAGGGTGTGGTGCATTTTGGCACCAAAGGAAAGCTCAGTCCGAGGTTTGTGGGCCATTTCCTATCATCGCCTGAGTTGGTAGGCTGGCCTATCGTCTGGAGCTACCGGAATCCATGCAAGGTGTGCATAATGTGTTCCATGTCTCGATGTTGAGGAAATACTTGCATGATCCGGAGTTGGTGGTTCCATTGGAACCACTAGTGCTTGAGCAGGACCTCACCTTCGAGTCCCGTCCTGTGGAAATTCTGGGGACTTCGGAGCGAGTAATGAAGAACATGACGCTTAAGTTTGTCAAGGTCCTGTGGTCACATCAGACCGAGAGAGAAGCGACTTTGGAGCTGGAGTCTCGCATGCGCGAGAAGTATCCCGAGCTTTTCGTCTCAGGTATGTGATGTGAAACCTAGCTATCTGTTGCTTTGCTGGGTTGCGTTTGGGTGCGAATTAGATTCGAGGTCGAATCCTGTTGAAGGGGGGAAGAATGTGACACCACGGAGTGTCGTATCCTTATTTATTGAGCATGATGAGTTTAAAAACTTTATGAAATGTGGAATTAAGGTTAAAACCATAGGGTATAGAGGTTAATAGCGTTTCCGGGCCGTTTCCGGGGTTTTGGGCCTTCCCGGGGGAGTTTGGGCCTAAAAGAGGCGGTTGTGGGCTTTGGTGGGATGGAGTGGGAATCCATTTAGGATTAGGAACTGGTGTGGGGGCTGGTAAAAGGCCTCCCCCTTGCCCTTCTTACACCCCACCTCCCCATTGTGCGCCCCACCACCTCCCTTGGCCCTAGCCGCCCCTCCCCTCTCCTCCCCTTTGGCCGTGCGCACCCCCCTTGTCCCCTTGCGTCCCCACCTCTCCACTACCTCTCCTCCACCCCCTTGCTGCCCTAGGGTAGCCTCCCCACCCCCTACACCTCGAGGATCCATCCATTGGAGCGAGGAGCGAGGAGCGTGGAGCGAGGAGCGAGGAGCGAGGAGCGTGGAGCGAGGAGCGAGGAGCGATCCGGGAGGAGTTTCGTTGGGATTTCGGTCGTCGGGCGAAGGTATGGCCATGGGACTCCTTGGGGTTGGGCTAGGTACTTTTCTAAGGGTGTTTATCATGATTTTAGATCAATTGGTGGGGCTGGACTTGTGTAGATTGGATTAGATCTAGATGTTGCCACGTTTCTGTTTTGGGAGAGCATGAGCAGTCGACCTAGGGTTAGGTTTTTCGCCAATTTAGAATCCGAATTTGGTCGTACGGATGTTGAAGAAGTCGTATATAATTTCATTATCTTTCAGTGGATATAAAGAACGTTAAATTCCGCCCAGCCGTTTGAAAGTTATGGCTGTTTTACCGAGCGTGTTAAAATCTGTGACGCGATTGGAACAGATCACGGTAATCTGTAGATTAAACAACTTTAGAGTCCGAATCAGTATTTCCATATACCTAGAAAACGTTGGGAAATTTCCTAAGCTACGCGAGGATGTACTCGTTCAATTGATTCGGAGTCCCAGATCTCAAGTTATGCCTTTTGGAAGGCTGCTGTCCCGACGGGACAGAACCACTGTTTTCAGGTTTTGCGAGTAGTTGGCAATGTCGGGGTAGATGAGGGTTTGTGTACTGTTTTGTGGGCTTGATTGTGAGTGTGTGATATCTATGTGCAGGTGGTGTGACCCTGGGAGTGCCTTCTACTTCCCGCCAATCCGTTGCCCGTGGTTGAGGCAAGTGTATTGTAATGGATAGCGGTTTGTAGGTTGCTAGTTGAGACTAGATGAGATTGATTATATGAGATGATCACTTGCCATGCTTTAATGATTGCCACTGATATGATGAGTATGTTTATCATGTTATGATGCCATGTGTTAATGTACAAGTTAATTATGATTTTGGCATATTTGCATACATGGCATGATTACATGGCCCGGGCGGTGAGAAAGTCATAACTAGTCCGGGAAGGTCGGTGAGAAAGTTATGACTAATCTGGAGAGCCAATGAGTAAGTCCTACATCGTGATTCCATTCACCGCGGTGAACGGAAGCGAGGAGTAGGCACCCTCCATCTTCGGGATGGAAGGGGGCAGACGGTGCTCACCGACGGGTGTGTACTCAACCATACCGGTATGAGTATCCAAGGAGACATGAGCATCGCATTGCACTTCATACATATTGATGATGATGATAATATGTGACCATGAATGAGATGGCACTACAACACAACATCCCTATAGAGACATGTTTTATGTAGGCTAGAGACGTTTTGTTTCGTCTCCACGAGACCACATAGTCATTTTTATAAAGCGTCATAGGAACGTCTTCACATGGATCGTCTCAAAAATATAGAGACGTTTTGTTAAGCGTGTCTACATCATTTAAAACGTTCTATAGAAGCATTAAATTACACCTCTACGAAATTAGAGACGCTTTTGTAGAAACATGTAAACACGTCTTAATTGATGTATAGAGACGTTAAATTACACCTCTACAAAATTATATACGCTTTTGTAGAAACATGTAAACACGTCTCAATTGATGTATAGAGACGCTTTTTATTACCATCACTTTTAACAAGCAGCAATTTCGATTTTATTTTTTTAACACATGTTCCTTCTTTAAACCATCTGCGGCAATTTGTGGTATTTAACTAGTTATATAGTTTTTAGAAAGTAAATGAGTTGTTCGTACAACAGATAACATGCATTGCATTGCAGTTGAAGTTTTAAACTGGAGGGAAATATGCCAGTGCGCTGTTCAGGAAAAGCACACAGCTTTCAAATGACAATTGACACTACAGTTCTGCATTACACAACTGAGCACAATATTAGTTTATGACTCATTCTATGATCATGACTCATGAGTACCCATCTAATCTACTCGCCCTTCTTGACCTTCATGCTCCCCTTCGGTATCTTCCTCAAGACGCCTGGGTTGAGTTTCTGGTACTAATCTTGGAGCAAACCAAGAAGGTCAGAGAGAAGTCGTGTACTTGATCTTCACACTTCTCATAGAGCATGTGAAGTGTGTGAGTGCAAACAAAGCCTGTTTTAGGTAATCAAATATTGTTCTCAATAAAACTGAATACATGCATTCACAAAATAGGAACAGTGGCAAAAATACGAGGAAAAAATGGAGGTTACAGTCTCTTACCAATGTAAATGACAGATAGGAATTTACACCAACTTCCAACCACAGCAGCAGCCCACAATCCGACAATTGCCTGAAAGGACATATATATTGACATTAAAGTGATTGTTGATGATGAAGAAATAGAATAGTTACATATGCAGGGTTTGATTTCTTTAACAGTTTAAGGGACATATGCAGGGTTTAATTTCTTTAATAGTTTAGGGACTCTATTGATCATAATTATGGGGCAAAAAAACATAGAAAAACTCCACATACCAGTACAAAATGCTTCAAGTTTATTTCACAAGACACATCTTGAAGGAAACTCAAGAACTTATTAACTTGGGCACCAATTGCAACAGCAACGTTCACAAACAGCTCATCCAGCAACTCAACACGGGGTACTTTGGAAGGAGATCTAAAAGTACAAAAGGCATTTTATATTATGTTAAAGAACACACTGTTCAGATGCTTTATAAATTCCATACCCGCTTAGCATGCTTGAGAAGTTGGACCAAACAAACTGAACAACCATTCCAAGGACAAGGGAAAATGAAATGATTGTCAGAAAGTGGTAATCAAGCCATTTGAAGAAAACCCAAATAGCTGTTGGAATAGCCAAAACAATGGAAAATATCTTCTTGTTCCTCCATAACAACACATCAGCAGCTACAATCACAAACGAAAAGCGTCACACATGCCCACACAAAGAAAACTTAAATATACACATAACCAGATCACATACGCTTTCCACCACACAAAACTTGATGGACAGACTTTTGACAGCTAAACAGATTGTTCTTCACTTTGTCAAAGACTGAATCTGGAACGAATTGCCCAAACTTCTCCTTAGGAAGGTTCTCAGCAATGGAACATCACGTGTTTTTTAGCAATACAACTTCACGTAATAATTTCCATATGTAGCGTAGATCAAATACATTATTTAGTGTGTGCATGAGCATGATAAGTTATATTAATATACTTAATCAATAACATGATTTAACACCCGCAAGCTTCAAGATTTATTAAAGGAAAAACAGCTTCAAGATTTAACAGCCGCAAGCTGGTCCTTGAAAAAAAAGAAATTTCTTGCTAGCTACCTTGAAGTTACTGGTCTAATCTGTTTCATCTGATGGTTGTTCCACACCCATATCAAAAAGTTCTCGTGGCCTGCATCTCGTTACCACATGCCAAAAAAGTATCTCTAGTAGGACATTAATAATTTGTTGGTTTAATCTGCAAAATTGATGTAGGCTAGTAGACCAAACGGAAAAACATTAAAAGATGAATTCTGTGAGAAATAATGCTCTCCTTGAAGAAATTCAGAGATAGATGGGCAATACATGAACACATTGGACCATCTCTTCTCTGCTATAGATACCAATGAAGGAAAAGGAACTTTGCAATTTAATATAGATTATTACTCCTATCACTTGGACAGCCTGGACCTGTGCAGTCTAAACCATTTAGGCAGATAAATTAAGGTACCATTATGGTAAAGGAACAAATAATGATATCAACACATCACTTTAGTTCACACGAAGAGGCAGTCACATATTAGTTTAATTCACCTGGAGGGAGATAGTCACATATCAATTTAGTTAAGTACTCACATGGACTGAGAAAGCACATTCATATTGCAAATCTAAAAATTGCAGACTATAACATCTAAAATCTCACATTACCTAGCACTGCAATTTTAACTTAAATACACTGAGAAACCACATGCATATTGCAAATCTAAAAATTGCTGATCAAAATAATATATAAGATCTACCATTACCTAGTACTGCAATTTTAACTTAAATACTATGCTATTCTTTCATCATGTGAATGTGCATAAACAAAGATCATACCCTGGTACCAGCCGCGCGGACTCACGCAGGTCGTCGCCCCTCAGGGGACAAGAGAATGGCCACAGGCTTTGCAGGTACGAGAGCAACGCCGATGTCATGGGCGCCGCATCAGCGGTTGCCCCGCTGGCGAATCTTCGTGGAGGCGATTGCTTCCGATCAAACGGGGAGGGTTGACAGACTTGCCCCCTGCTTCCTCTCTTCTTCTTCTCCTCCTCTCTGTGGGACCGATCGGGCGGCCGCCTCGGCCGATTCTGCTTGGACCGCCGCCACCGGCTGCGATTGAGCAGAGGAAGGCTCCCGGCCATGGGAGTTTGAGTGGCGTGCGGATGACTTGCCCTAGGATTTCTTTTCCCCTTTTGGTTTTCTGCTACGAGTTTTCTGGATGCGCCGGACTCTTTCCAGACACGGTTGATGCCACGGTCGTTGGTCGGTTTGTTCAGTGGACACGGCTGGGTGGAACCCGGAAAGGTCAGGCGTTGCAAATATTTGATACGTCTCGCAAATATTTAATACGTCTCACGGTTCATCTCTACAGATAAAACGAATCCCAAAACACGCAAGATGGATGAGACATATTCCAAGGCGTCTCAATATACGTCTCTACAGATGAGATGCATTTAAAACGTCTTAAACTTCGTCTCTATACAATTTAAACTTGTGGCGACTTTAACAGTGTCTCAAAAAGCGTCTTTATTTCATATATAGTTCTAAATGTAGAGACAGATTTTAAAGTGTTTTAAACAAAATGTCTCCCCATGCCTTTTTTGTTGTAGTGTGGATTACATGATGTGAGATATTATCGCTATGTAATTGTTCTTGTTGTACCATTGCAATATGCTTGCTGAGTTTTGAACTCACGCTTGTGTTTTCTTGTTGTTTTAGGTACCATGAGAACGGCATGCGGGGAAGAAAAATAGTCACACGTCTGCATGTAGTTTCACCCATTTTGATCCCACAAGTCATTCTATTAGTTTTGATAATAAACTACGTGTGATGATTATTGCTTTTTGGTTTAGCTTTGCTATATGAGAGTTTTATTGTTCGTTTGACTCTTGGAGACATTAAGTGCTTGATAACAGACTTGTATGGTTGTTAAGTCTTTAATAATTGTTGTTTTAGCTGTCTCTCATATTGCCTGATATTGCTATACTGTTGTTGCTCCTTCAATTCATGTTAAAACAAAGGAGATGCTGTCGAAATCTCGGTTTTTAGCATGTGCGCCTTTGCTGGAATTTATGTTTAATTGTGGTATTTAGATGTTGTTTAGCTTATGTTTGGTAGCATTCAGGCATATTAAATGCCAGGGTTTTACAATCGGCCACCACATTGGCCTTCCCGGGATGGTAATGGTTCCCAACATTGTAATCCTTGATCAGTTCTAGCCATCTTCTCTGCCTCATGTTCAGGTATACACTTCACATCTGTTCCCAATAAAATAATGACGCCACAACTATAAAGCATGCACTACGACAGCTAACTCTAGGTCATGCGTCGGATAATTCTCCTCATGCGGCCTCAGCTGCCTTGATGCATATGCGACGACCTTCCCGTTCTGCATCAGCACACATCCAAGTCCTTGGCGCGATGCATCACAGTAAATATCAAAGTTTTGATTGACGTCTGGTAGAACTAACACTGGTGCTGATGTCAATCGCTTCTTCAGTTCTTGAAAACCTTTCTCGCACTCTGGCGTCCATACAAACTTCTTCTCCTTCTTCAACAATTGCGTAAGGGGCCTCGCAATCGTCGAAAAGCCTTCAATGAAGCGGCGGTAGTAACCTGCCATTCCAAGGAAACTACGAATCTGGGTCACGGTCTTCGGCTGCTCCCAATGTAACACAGCTTCTACCTTGCTTGGATCTACAGCAACTCCTTCTGCGGTCATTACATGTGCAAGGAATTCTACCTTGTCTTTCCAAAAATCGCACTTGCTGAACTTGGCGAAGAGTTGCTGTTCCCTCAGCTTCTCCAAAACTCGCCTCAGGTGCTCTGCATGATCTTCCATTGTCTTAGAGTAGATGAGAATGTCATCTATGAATACGACGACAAACTTATCCAAGTACTCCATGAAAACCTTGTTCATCATATTCATGAAGTAAGCTGGCGCATTTGTCAGACCGAAGGACATAACAGTAAACTCATAATGTCCATATCTTGACGAGAATGCGGTCTTCGTAATATTTTTTGATCGGATCTTCAGCTGGTGGTATCCCGATCTCAGATCAATCTTGGAGAAAAACTCCGGCTCTTCTTAGCTGGTCAAACAGGTCATTGATCCTGGGTAGCGGGTACTTATTCTTCACGGTGACTTCATTGAGTGCACGGTAGTCAATGCACATCCTGAAACTCCCGTCCTTCTTCTTGATGAATAGAACTGGCATTCCCCATGGCGACGAACTCGGTCTGATGAATCCTTTCTCCATCAACTCTTCAAGCTGTTTCTTCATCTCTAATAATTCTTCAGTGGACATCCGATATGGTCTCTTTGCTATCGGCGCTGTACCGGGTACAAGCTCTATCACAAACTCTGTCTCTGTCGGGCGGCATACCAGGTAGATCTTCAGGAAAAACATCTGGATACTCATTCACCACTGAGACATCCTCTATGTTGATTGCCTTTGCGCTGTTAACCATCAGCTGTCCATCTCTAACGGCAGTCGCTTGAAATTCCACTTTTCATTCACACGGGCTCTCAACTGATATGACTCTTCATCCACAGTCTAGCATGGCCTTGTGCTTGGATAACCAGTCCATTCCCAAAATAACATCTAGGGTCTGGGTTCCCAATATAATAAGGTTCGTTAAGAACTCTACCCCATCTATTAATATTCTCACCCCAAAACATCCTACTTGAGATCGGAGTTCTGACCCAAGAGTTTGAACTATAAGTATGCACTTAAGATCCACAATCTCCAAATCATTCTTAGAAACAAAATCTCGGGAAACAAACGAATGTGAAGCTCCAGAGTCAAACAAAACTGTTGCAGGTACTGAGTTGACAAGTATCTTACCCAGTATGACGTCCGTGGCATTCTGGAGTGCATCTGCGATCACGTGATTGACTCTGCCTCTCACCGCGGTCTGGGGTGCGGCTCCTGGCTGTGCTGCTCCGCGGTTTGCTCCTAGGGCTAGGGTCCTGGCTGGTGTAGAGCCCAAGTTGAAGCGAACTGGGGTCACTCCGGCTGTCTTCTTGGGGCAGTTGTTGGAGAAATGCCCTAGCTCATTGCATGTATAGCAACGCCTCACTGTGCCCTGCTGGTTGCTTGAAGCGGCATTCCTGGCTGGGGCTGGAGTCTGGAAATTCTGATTCACAGGCCTTGGTGCTGGCGACCGTGTTCTTGCTGCATTCTGCGGTTGGAATCTGAAAAACTGATTCGGCGCAACCCACAGATGCTGCTGCGCTCCCTGACGTGATCCTTGCTGCTGCATTCTGCGCTTCCTGTTCTCATCCAGTTCCTTGCGCTTGTCCTCAGGAATAAGCGCTTTGTTCACAAGCTCCTGGAAATCTGGAAAGGTGTGGGTGATCAATCCACCTGCAGTCCTGAGTTGAGTCCCTTCATGAAGCGAGACTATCTGGCCTTATCTGTCGCTACATCTTCAGGTGCGTAGCGTGCAAGCTGTGTGAACTTGTTCAGATATTCTGACACCAGTTGATTACCTTGCTTCAATGCCCTGAACTCTTCCTTCTTAAGGTTCATTATTCCTTCAGGCACGTGATACTGACGAAACGCAGCCGTAAACTCCTCTCACGTGATGTCCTGTGGGTTCTCCCGCATGGCGCAGAAGTTTTCCCACCATTCAGCGGCGGTCCCTTCCAACTGATGAGATGCGTAAAGCACCTTCTCATTTCCCATGCATTGGGCAATGTGTAACTTCCTTTCTAATGACCTTAGCCAATCATCCGCATCCAACGAGTTGGCATTCCCAGAGAAAGTGGGTGGATGAGTCCTCATGAACTCCGACAACTTTGCTCCCTGACGTTGCCTCTGATTTGCTTGGTTAGCGGTGGCCTAAGCAGTGACCTGCTGCATTTGTTGCATCGTAGCATGCATCAGCTTGGTTTGTGCAGCAAGAAAAGCTCCAAAGTTCTGCATGTCAACTGGCGGTGCTGGGTGGGGTGCAGGTGCTCCATCATTAGGGTTCCCAGCTGGGTGAGAACCACTCCCATTGCCTCCAAGTTTTCCGCGGGTGTTCACCATCTATCGATTGCTCCAGGGTTTAAAGACAAGAGGGAAGCAAGCATAGACAAGTAGTAGAGTAACTTATGCAGGGAGGAAAGTATAACTCAAAATTCTACTTTATTAACTAAATAATAATAACTCGGTATGGTTGCTTACAACGCCTAAGGGCCTGCAACACATACTGCACACTCAGTATGCAATGAAAATCCAACGCCTCTAAGGGTGACTCTTTATTCTATAACGCGACTCGACGAAGGAGTCCCAACAACAATATCTAGGCTCACTCGTTAAGAAAACCTCCACTGCCTGGGTGCGGGTGCGGTGGCATCGGCGCGAAACAATCACCATGCCCTGCAACTGTGGTAGTCGAAGAAGCGGTGTCCTCCTCGAGATCTGGCTCCTCCGGGTTCGGCTCATGTAACTCAAGTACTAGCTCTGGTCCCGGTCCGTACAATGCCATCTCCAACTCGTCAATCCTTCGCAGAAGGTGGGACACATGCTCTTGAGCCTCCCGCCTTCGGTTCTTCTCTACCGTGACCTGTCGGGACCCGAATTTGCAAATCTGGACCCTCTGTGTATTCAGCACTAGTCCAGGAACGCGCTAGTGCACACAGTCTCAACATTGGTAAATATCACAATCATACTCAACGAATAATAAGGTACCTTAAATAGTTAACCAACGGGTTGCTCGACCTTATGGTCAAGTTACAAATATATGCCACGCAGGGCGAAAACTCAATAAGAGAGAAATAACTGCAGCGGAAAAATAAGATAACTTCGTGGCGCCATCCAGTATACCACAGGCAATTAACTAGGCTCGCTCCCAAGCAAGACGGTTCCTCTTGGATCTCCTCCTCCAAAGTTGGTGAAGACTCTCCTTCAACTGGTGTTGCACTGCGGCAAGGGTGAGTACTTGGTACTCAGCAAGTCATGCACAGAATGCAAACTAATATACTACATGCATGGCTTAGTACAAAGGAGTAGCTCAGGGTGTAATTGCAGTGAAACAGCATTTGACAAGTAGCATAAGTAGATTCGAAAGTAGTAGAAACAGGTATAAGATCAATAACTTTTCTAGCAAATAAATAAACATCTTTCCCGATTTTAATCCACATTTCCATCAACATCATTATTAAACCAAACCCAACCTTTCAAATCCAAGTTATTTTCAAGAGAAGCTAACCCTTGACTGTAATTCCCGAGCGATGTCCAATGCCGCGGACACGGCTATTCGAATAGATTTTACACTCTGCAGAGGTTATGCACTTTACCCACAAGATACAGCCAAACACCACAAAGGCGAGTGTCCATAACAAAGTTTTTCGGAAACTTCTAACAGCACAAGTGGTCCTCCTTGGTGATTGCACACTAACCCTTCCCTTAGCGAAGGCGAAGTTTAGGCTAATCCACCATTAGATGGGTACCTGGCCGCAGCCCCGGTACGCTCCCCCTTACAACTACACAAAAGGTATAGTTGACATCCTGATGTCCCACAGGTACGTTATTAGCAACTTAATCAACTAGGTCCGTCCCATTACAGACATGTGGTTGCACGGTTGACTCAGTTCAAAGGCTTGCAAGGTTAAGTCCTTAGGGTGACCAGGGCAAGACTACCCGAAGAACCAAAACAACGCTCCCGGTGCCACAACTGGCCCTCCCGATCATTCTTGCCACATGCCCCGGTCGAAAACTATTTATCAAACCCCCAGTTGATTACCATGCACCACGTGCCATCAACATCACAACACATGATACCTTTCCAAAACAGGTTCAATATATCATTAAATCAAAATTAACATTTGATTGTCCAAAGCATTTCACGTGGCAAGGCTAAGCATACTACATCGGTCTAACTACCCATGTTGGCAATTTAATAATGTCCAACTATTTAAACCTCAACTAGGGTGACAAGGGGTCATGGCACATATTTAATTAACCAAGGTGTCATAAAGCAATTGGCACTTATCTAATTTCCCGTAATTAAATAAAGCATTTTCTAATTAAATTAGCATGCAATAATTTAAACCAAAATAATTTGAAAATGGGATCAACATGGTCAAAGCACAACTTGGCTTCAAAGAGTACTTGTTCTTGGTCCTGAGCTAGCTCCTGGGTCAACACTTCACCTTCGAAGCCTTCGGGCAATTCAACGTCTACTCGTAAAGCGAGCAAATAGCAAAAAAAGAAATAAACAGTAGACAAAAAGTGTCCAAACATCCAAATAAGGTTAACAAACTGAGAGAGCATAGTTTTATAAATTTTTAGAAACTGGAATCGTCAAATTCGGATTTTAAATGCAAAAGTTATAATCGTTTAAAGTTTAAAGAAAGCATTAATTAAATAAAAACAGATAAATATTCATAAACAAAAATAAATTAAAATTCATATTTGAGTAGGTCTCATTTTTATGAAAATTTAGAAATTCGAATCACTCAAATCGGAGTTGAAATGCAAAAGTTATAAGCGTTTGAAGTTTGAATCCATTTTTGAAATCAATAATTCGAATTAATAAATCATTTTCTTTTTCGAAAATTAATTTATTGCGTCAGCATGACACGTGGACCAATCAGAGGCCGCCACATCGCCTCGGGTCCATGGACCCAGCGCACGGCGCGGCTCAGTCCACCGTGGACCCGCTCCACGGCTCACGTGTCTCACTAACAGGTGGGCCCCTCGGATAACATCAGCAGTGACGTCATCATGCACGGCTGAGGGACGGCTGACAGCTGGGCCCCACCGTGACGTCAGAGGTGACGTCATGGTGCGGTTAGCTAGGACGCTGACACGCGGGCCCCACGCGTCACGTGGCGTGGCGTCGGTGACCAGCGGCGACAGCGGCCGCGGCCGTCGAACTTACGCCCCGCGAGGCTAGATCTCGGCCGTTGATTTGAAAATCAATGGCCCAGATCGGATCTGGTTTAACGCGTTAGGAAACTACTCGGTTGACCAGGACCGTTCGATGTTGATCGGACGGTAAAGATCAATCCTAGCATTACAACGTGGCTAACCCTAGCCGTTCGATCTAGATCTAACGGTTGAGGTTGGATCTAGCACAAGGCAGTTAATGCTACGTGGCACAATCTAAACCGTTGGATCTAGATCCAACGGTTAGAAATAGATCTAGAGGTTAGCACGTGGATCTCACCGGGGGTGACGTGGACAAACGTGAGCCGTTGGATCTTGATCCAACGGTCCAGATCTAATCTGGTTTCTATGGGTTTAGGTAACGCGTGGACTAACCGCAACGGTTGGATCTTGATCAGACGGCTGAGGGAGCTTGCGAGCGGTGATGGCGTGCGGCGGAGCTCTGGCTGCCGGGGACGAAGACGACGACACGCGAAACGGCGACCCGGGCACGCTCCGGCGAGGTGAGAGGTCCCCTCCGACGCGTCACAACCTTGCGGTTCCGGATCTGGTCTCAACGGCGGCGGAAGACGGCGGAGGTGGCGGCAAACGGCGAAAAACCGCGGCGGAAGCTTTCTCCAACTTCGGTGAGCTCCCGCGGGCGAGTGGCGGCGACTCGGGCTCGGTGAGTTAGGGCTACGGGTGCGCACGGGAAAGGGGGTCCCGACACGGGTGGCGGCGCATTAAATAGCCCCTCGACGTCCGTGATATGCGCGGAAAACGAGGACCCACGCACGGGCAGTGGCGGAGTTCGGCGGCAACACAAAGAGGGTGACATGGCGCACTCTTAGCCGTTGGATCGAGATCCAACGGTCACGAGGTTGGGCTCGGGTCTAGCTCGGTGATCTGGCTGGCTCGGTCGGAGTCGGGCTCGGGTGACGTGGCTCAATCTCGGCCGTTCGATCTTGATCGAACGGTCGAGAGGGTTAGGGTTATGTTGGGCTCAAGTCGGACTCGGACTCGAGTCAGAGTCGGGCTCGGTCGGTGGAACATCATGAAAGTATCCTTCTCAAGGAATTCATTAAGCCTAGAGTAGACATTAGTACTCAATGTGATTTAATTGATATGTCTACCTCTAGCATTGCTTTGCCTTGTTGCTCTAACATTGCTTCTAGTTCCACTAGTTGTTTAGATGCTAATCTTGTAGAGGAAAACAATGAGCTCAAGGCCCAAGTCATTAGATTGGAAAATGACTTGGAGAAGTGCTACAAGGGCAAAGCCGTCCTCGACAAGATCTTGAGCGAGCCTCGGGCACCTCAAGATAGAAGAGGACTTGGATACATCTCCAAGAGGGAGAAGAGCAAGAAGAAGCACAATGCAAGAATGAAGACGATTGTGTGCTTCGGATGCAATAAGAAGGGCCACTTCACCTCCGTGTGCCCCAATAAAGTGGATAACAAGGCCACAACTCCAACCTTGAGGCAAGCTGGCAAGAAGCAAGACAAGAGGAAGAGACGTTCAAAGCCCACTTGCTTCAATTGTCGGGAAAAAGGGCACATTGGTAAGAATTGCCCTAGAGGTTTAATCCCTAAGCCTACTCATCACTCTAATGATTACTTGCTTAGGAAGGACAAGAATGGCAATTTATTTGCCAAGCTTGTCAAGTCCCCTATGCCTGCTAAAAATGATAATATTCATTTGCATAGGAAGAGTAAGTTCAGAAATGGATTTGGTAAAATTGTTAGGACTCCTAAGCCCACTCAAAGCAATTCCAACAAATTGCTTAGGAGAAATAACAATAGCAATCAATTTGCTAGACTTGCTAGATCCTCTAAGCTTTTCTATTATGATGATCATCATATGCTTAGAAGGGAGCAAACTAGAAATAGTTTTGCAAAGTATCATTGTCCTCCTAAGCCTTGTTATAAAAATGCCAATCAATTGCTTAGGAGGAACAATTATCGCAAACCTATTGCTAGTTATGTTAGTCAAGTCAATAATGCAAATATTAGGACCATTTGGGTTCCTAAGTCTATTGTGACTAACATTGTTGGACCCAACAAAGATTGGGTACCAAAGAGTGCCTAAAAGAATTATTAGGTACTAAGAGATGGATTGGATGCTTGATCTCCACAAGAAGAAAAATGAACTATCAATTGCAATCGGAGCCAAGCATGAAGATAATCAAGTCTATCTTAAGCCAATGCTATCTCGGTAACAAGTATTTAAATTGATTATATTATTGCTTCTAGCCTTGTGTAGGTTTAGATGCATTAGTATCATGAAAATCGATTTAATTGCTTGTTAGTAGTACTTGCTCTTGCTTTTAGTATTATTCCCTTATTGCAATCTTGAGCAAGTTAAATAGTGGCACATTTAGGGGGAGTTCTAATTCATATTCATATGTATCACATCCCTACATGTGCCCATATGTATATAAGTGCATAATATAATTTCAAAATCAACCTTTTAGCCAAAACTCAAAATTTGTGTACTTACTAGAATTCTTTTTGGAAAACTAGTTGAAATTTGTATACAAATGTCTTTGAAATGTTTTCCAAAGGTTTTGGCTTCCCAAAATTCTATTTTGAAAAGAAAATGAGTTTCAAGCCCAAAATCTAGATAGTAGTATCTTGTTTTGGATTTAAACTTATAATTTTCATAGAATTGAAAGTAAAAGGATTTTGAAAATAATCTTAAAGCAAAACTCCTAGAGTTGGTCATTCTTAATATCTTTTGTGTTCAAAAGTTTTTCAAAAGACCAACCAAACAAAAACTATTTGCTTTCGAAATTCCCCGAAAATCTTGGTTTGACCTATATCGGTCAAAATATTGCACTTAATGAGTATTGCCATTTGAACCGGATCCTTTGCAATATCTAAGTACAAAATGGTATTTCAAACTCATACATAAAGTTTCAAATCTCTAACTCTTATCCCATTCTCTTAAGATGGATTTGATTCTTTGTGTTAATTGAATTTGACTTTGTTGGTTTTCATTTGGTTCTTCAAAAGGACCTTCTTTGGACAAAAGTCAAAATCTTGTTTAAAAAGGCCTAAATTTGCAAAAAGGTTTGTAAAACTATCCTACTTTGTATTTGAAAGGTTTTACAAGCTTTGAAAATAAAAATTCCTTTTCTAGAAGATATTTTGGCCTAAAACAATTTGTGCTTTAACTCAAACATACCTAATATAGGATTTTGGCTTTCAAATCGGATTCTATTGTTTTTATAAGTGGTCATGGCTTCAAAAATGTATTTCAAATCCTTCAAGCCATGAGGGTTCAATTGTGGATAAAATCCGAGTTGAAATTGCACTTTGAGGACTTTTCGAGTTTCGATTTCATTTTTATGCCTCAAAGCGCATTTCGCCAAAATTGAGTTAAAAGGAAATTCTTTTAAAGCAAAACTTGTTTCAAAACCTTCAAAATGTCCAAAGTTATTTCCCTAAAAATTTCAAATCATTTGGACTTCATTTGAATCAAATTTGACAATTTGCAAAAAGTTTCAGTTCAGTCGTGCCAAAGTCGGCACTACCGCACTTTGACAAAGTGGTAATCTTGGAGGTCGGCACTACCGTACTGAGCAGCGGTAATCGATCTCCTGGCACTACCGGCGTTGTGTCTTGTGATAGTGCGATCTGTGAACAAGGCGAAAATTCTGAAAATTTCGGATTTTCGGATTTGGTTTTGGGATATCTTTAATTTGGTGCTTCCTTTTTCAAGAATTCTTTTTGGAAAAAGATTCTTGCAATCCCAAAGCATCTTTTTGCACAAATTCAAATGTTTTTTGAAAATATTTGAAAGAGTTTACTAGTGGTATCAGTTTTGAGGAGTTATTTGGTTGCAAGGGGATTTGTTCTTTTCAAGTGGTTTCCTTGTACCCCTTTGTTTGTTCTCAAAATTTTTCAGCTCTAATACCTTTCTAAATCTTTGTGATTTAGATTTTCTTGTGTTTGTATTTGCCCTGTTACCTGTCAGTGTTTGTTGATCTGATACCCTTCAAGATTATCGATTTTCTTTTAAGTGGTATCATTGGCTAGACAAAACTTGAGCAATTCAAATGCAAAATAGCTCCATGATTCTTTTATTGAATATCTTGTGGAGCGTATTTATGTCAAGTTTTGGGCATTTACTTGTTTTCAAGTGGTATCCTCATTTGTTTGACTCTAAAGCTTTCAAGTTGCTCTTTGATACCCTTAAATGGTTAATTGCTCTGATACTCATCGATTCAATCGAATATCTTTTTTCTTTTGGTATCAATATCTTTGTGATTTGATCCAATAAGAAGTATTAAAAGAGCGTTATTCATTTATCGTGTTTCCAAGGGGTTTCATCTTATTTGATTTATCCAATTGGTATCAATGAACTTCAAGTTTCCTACGAGTGGTATATGTTGCCTCTTTGTAGCATTGTTTTGATACCCAAAGTCTTTTGACTTGGATTCTCCATAAGCTTAAATTGTAAGTTCAATCGCTTAAGAACTCTCTATGTGAGGTTCTTTATGAATTGAAATGCATAAAGAGGAGAAATTCCATTTGAGCATTGTTCGTTAATGAAAATTTCTTTATGCTCTTTCTTGAAAGAAGTTCTTCAAGCATCTCCCTTGAGATAGTTTTTTCAATTGGTATCTAATTTCTCAAGTGGTATTTGCGTTGGGTTTCTCGCTTAACCCTATTAGGCAAGAGTTTGGATTCTGCAAGAGAATCACGATGTTTATCGTAAAGCCTAATAAAATGAAGTGAGTTATTTGAATTAGTTTCAAATAACCTTGAGATACCTTCCTTTGCTTTGAGCTTTAGTTCTTTCATTTGGTATCTTGGCAAGCCTTTCAAGGATGAAAACTAAGTGAGCTTTTTCATTGCTCCAAGCTTTTAAGTGGAGCTTATCTATTTAAGTTTTCATTCCATTGAAAGTGCATCCTTTGGCTAAGTTCTTTTAGAAACTGGACTTAATTGTATCTTATCCTCGAAGTGAGTTCTCTCTTGAATGTATTGAAGATAATTGCTAAAAGAGGATTTCAAGAGTTAAAGTTGAATGTGTTTCAATCCTTCTTGTAAGTTAATATTACAAGATCTTCAATTGGTATCTTGAATTTGAAAAATTGCATGCAAGTAGTACTATCATGCTTATCATCTTTATCTTGCATAGTGCATTTAGACATTATCAAACTAACTTGGGTCAAGTTGAAAGATATTTGTTCCCGGAAATCGTGTGCTTGTTTGTTGATGTTCAAAGTTTCAGAAAAGGTGTCAACTTCGACGGTGAGATGAAGGAAAGGAGTGTGGCTCCAAAGTCGGAGGGATCCGAGGCCGTGCGACTTGACCATGACCGATTCGAACATGCAATAGACAAGAACCGACTGAAGGGACGTATTTCTTTCTGACCATATTTAATAATGTCTTTGTACACCATTATGCTAATTGTCTTAAATTTTAAATAGTGTAATGTTTATCATGTTAAGTCTTCCAATTGATATCAATTCTTTCAATCACTATGTATTTCAATTGGTAATTAGATTGCTCTGATACTACGTCAATTACTTATCAATTGGTATCTTCTCATTGTAAATTGCATTTTCTCTCTATTTAAGTGCCATCTAACTTTTTGCCATATTAGTATGATTGGTATGGATGACACCATGCTTAAGGAGGAGGAAATGTAAGTTGAAGAACACATTAGTAAGAGGTATACCTTACTCTTTAAATTGATCATAAGCATGTAATTCACTTCCATACAGTGGCTATATGATATTGATAGTTATTATGCTCTGACACACATATTTGCTATATGATCTTTGTCATGATTTAAGCATCTTTTACATTTTTGTGAATCATGACTTCATTTTAATTGGTATCATCGATTGGTATCTTATTCAATTGTCATGTTTGAGCTTCACTTTATCTTGTTAATCATGACAACTTTAAATTTGTTCAATTGGAAATATCAATCACCTAAATCTTGGATATAATTGATATCATATCTTGCCTAGATTTAGGGGGAGCTTAATATCATTGATATCATTGTCTTATTACTAGCTTCTCTGTTTTATTTTGTTCTTCCTAATCCTTTTATTGAGTGTTCAATCTAGAGGGAGAAAAGGTTATTCTTTTTGGGATTAATGACAAAGGGGGATAATTTATGGATTTATCAATTGCCCCCTAATCGATTGACAAAAAGAGAGAGAATATTTGGGGAGAATTTATGGACTTATCAAATGCCTAATAATCGATTGACAAAAAAGGGACAATGAAAAAGAGGGAGAATATTTGTAAGTATGATCTCTTACTCATTCTACGTGTTCATTTCAATGCTAAATATCTTTATATTGTCCTTTAGTGCATTTGTTAAATCGTTTGTCATAAATCACCAAAAAGAGGGAGATTGAAAGTGCATCTAGGCACTTATGTTGTTTTGCTGATTAATGACAAACGATTAATGACAAACGCATGTAATGTCAATCAATGTAATTGTACAAATTCTTAACTTAGTGCTTAACAAATGACAAACTTCTAATATGTTTATATTGTTATGAGACTAACATGTTTATTGCCTAGTTGAATATTAGTTTCATCTATTTTAGAGGAAAATCAATTGGGATGGTTAAGCAAAAATGAGGTATGCAATCTCGGTATTCCTTCTATATTTGTCATTGCATTCCTCTTTAGCAAATGCATATTGAACTCTAAGTAACTTGTTGATTTCATGTGTGCACATTGATTCATGTCATAATTGCTTGTGCATATATATATATTCATTTGAGTTCATTATGTGCTTTGTTTTAATATGCTTGTGTTAACTAGAGTTAAACTTCATTGCTTTATATTGACTTGGTGCATACATGTCTTAGTTGTGTATCTTCTAATGCACCTCTCTTAGTGAAGTTTAATCTAGAATTGGATCACATTATTTACTCTCATTCCAAATATTGTTTGCACATGTGTAATTCGTGTATATTCTATCATGTGCTTCATTTAAGCAAAGTCTGTGGTCCTTGCCATGATTTAAGTGATTCTTCATATTGGCAATTATCTCTCTAGTGCAGTTAGATCAATCATATATTCATCATAATGCACTTAGTAGAGAACATTTCTTATGTCAAGTGTTTCCGTTGATATCATGCCTATTTATATGAAACACTTGTTATTATCAATTTATTCAATATATCTTTTAAGCTTGTGGGACTAATATGTTTGCTGAGTGCTTTGATAAGAGTTAGGTCCCAAAGCTGTGTTTATGATGACCAAGATGGTTTGAAGGATGACAAGCGAGTCAAAGTCAAATAAGACGGCGGTGTCACCAAGAGCTGAGGACTAAGTCAAGAACGACTTGGCATGAGGATCGTCTTGGTGATGATCAAGGTCAAGGTCGGAGAGGACGAGAGTCTCATGAGGTGAACCGCGTCGAGGTTGACAAGACAAAGGGCGTCATCAATCTTTGTGGAAGCGTCATCATGCACCGTGCATCCGGAAGAAGTCAGCATGTAAGCTTAGTGTAAGACTTAGATTTTGTGTTAAATTTGAGTCTAAGGATTGCCGTACTATTAAGAGGGATGCAATCGTTGAAATCACTTAGATAAGTCTCAAGTGCTCAAAAGTGGTCTATCCTTGTCTAAGATTGAGAAACACAAGTCACACTTTGTTCACCTAGGTGTAGGTGGGTTGGTGTGAGGGTTAGAAGTGTTGTTAGTATCGGAAAGTGAGAATTTGAGGTCTCCTTGTGGATTCTTTGTGCTATCTGATTTTATCATTGGGATTTGGGTAGTGAGACCTTGTTAGTTGTGTAGCCCTCGTTCTTAGCTTTCCGAAAAGTCCGAATTCGTCGAAATCGGAGTCCGGGATCAAAAGTTATGCCCGTTTTCGTCCGGCTGCTGCGTGCTGCCGGGGAGATCCAGAGTATCTGGAAATTTGATCCGGAGTATCCGGATGATCCGGAGTGTCCGGATGATCCAGAGTGTCCGGGTTAAATATCCGGAGTCTCTGGGTTGCCCAGTTCGGTCCAAACGGCTAGTTTTTTGGGTTCCTCTATTTAAAGCCCCCTTCTTTCCCACTTCAAAGTAGCTATTGGGGGAGGTTTTTGCTGGGTATTAGAGGTGTTCTTTGTGAGTGTTTGAGCCCCCAATACTCCTCCCTACTCCTTAGATCTTAGTGATCCCCTTTTGTGAAGGGTTGGGTAGTGGAGAGAGGTCTTTGGATTGAGGATTGATTTGAGGAGTGGAGCTGGTTCCTTGGTGCTTTGAGGTGTTCTTCTTAGTGATCTTGAGCTCCCAAAAGCCCCTCTAACCCTAGATCTTAGTGATCCCTTTTGAGTGAAGGTTTGGGTGTGAGAGTGGGTAGTGATCGGATTGAGTGTGATTAGTGTGTTGAGCACTTGAGGTGGACTCTAAGTGAGTTCTTCGGGAGCATTTGTTGCTCTTGGAGGTTGAGGTCTCCTAGACGGCTAGGAGTTGCCGGTGAGCTTCCAAGCTTTGTGTGGAAGGCCATCGAAGGTTTGTGAAGGTACGATTCCGCCTCCGCAAGGAAAGGAATCAAAGAAGTGAAGACCGGCGAGTGCATTGTGCAACACCGGGAGGAAGAGGGTTGAAAGAGACCCCGGCTCAAGTGTGACCGAGCCGCCTCAACGGAGACGTAGGATCCCCTCAAGGATCCGAACTTCGGGATAAAATCTTCGTGTCTCCTTCCTTACTTCGGTTTCCTCTTTTGCTCATCCGCTTAATTTCGATTCTTGTGATTAGATCAATTAGATTGTATCTACTGCATCTATTCTTGCTTATATACTTGATTCATTGCAGTAGAGTAATTTGTATCACTAGAATCAAAGAAGCGCTTAAATTTATTGCTCATACTCTGTTCTGGCCGAACCAGTCAACCCGGAGTATCCGGTACATTAATCCGGAGTATCCGGATATACCGGAGTATCCGGATAATATATCCGGAGTGTCCGGGTTACCTGTCTCGGGCTGAATTATTTAAATTGCAAAACTTAATTATCCCAATTGCTTCCGCATTATCTCTGATAGATTAATTTAAATTGGATATAATTTTGTAATCGCCTATTCACCCCCCCTCTAGGCCGACATCCAGGTCCTTTCACTTCCAATCCGATTTTCAGCTGGTGGTATCCCGATCTCAGATCAATCTTGGAGAAAACTCTGGCTCCTCTCAGCTGATCAAACAAATCATCGATCCTGGGTAGCGGGTACTTATTCTTCACGGTGACTTCATTGAGTGCACGGTAGTCAATGCACATCTTGAAACTCCCGTCCTTCTTCTTGACGAACAGAACTGGCGCTCCCCACAGCGACGAACTCGGTCTGATGAATCCTTTCTCCATCAACTCTTCCAGCTGTTTCTTCATCTCTACCAATTCTTTGGTGGACATCCGATAAGGTCTCTTCGCTATCGGCGCTGTTCCAGGTACAAGCTCTATCATAAACTCTATGTCTCTGTCTGGCGGCATACCAGGTAGATCTTCAGGAAAAACATCTGGGTACTCATTCACTACCGAGACATCTTCTATGCTGATTGCCTTGGCGTTGTTAACCATCAACTGTCCATCTCTAATGGCGGTAGCTTGAAATTCCACTTTCCTTCCACACGGGCTTTCAACTGAGATGATCCTTCATCCACAATCTAGCACAGCCTTGTGCTTGGATAACCAATCCATTCCCAAAATAACATCTAAGGTCTGGGTTTCCAACATAATAAGGTTCGCTAGGAACTCTATCCCATCTATTAATATTCTCACCCCAGAACATCCTACTTTCGTTCGGAGTTCGGAACCAGGGGTTTGAACTAAAAGCATGCATTTAAGTCTTGCAATCTCCAAATCATTTTTAGCAGCAAAGCCTTGAGAAACAAACGAATGCGAAGATCCAGAGTCAAACAAAATTGTTGCAGGTACTGAGTTAACAAGTAACTTACCCAGTACGACGTTCGTGGCATTCTGAAGTGCATCTGCGGTGACATGGTTGACTCGGCCTCTCACCACGGTCTGGGGTGCTGCTCCTGGCTGTGCTATCCCTCGGTTGGCTCCTGGTGCATGCGTCCTGGCTGGTGTGGATCCCAGATTGAAGCGGACTGGGGTCACTCCTGCTGTCTTCTTAGGGCAACTGTTGGAAAAGTGCCCTGGCTCGTTGCCATTGTAGCAGCGTCTCACCGCCCCTGTTGACTACGGAGCGGCGTTTACGGGCCGAGCTGGGTCTGATAATTCTGATTGACGGGTCTTGGTGCTGGCGACTGTGTCCTTGCAGCATTCTGTGGTTGGAACCTGAAAAACTAATTTGGCGCAACCCTCAAACGTTGCTGCGCTCCCTGACGTGATCCCTACTGTTGCATCCTGCGCTTCCTGTTGTCGTCAAGTTCCTTGCGCTTGTCCTCAAGAATAAGCGCCTTGTTCACCAATTCTTGGAAATCTGGAAAGGTGTGGGTGATCAGTCCCACCTGCAGTCCTGAGTTAAGTCCCTTCATAAAACGAGACTGTCTGGCTTTATCTGTCGCTATGTCTTCAGGTGCGTAACGAGCAAGCTGTGTGAACTTATTCAGATATTCAGCCACTGGCTGGTTACCTTGTTTCAGTGCTCTGAACTCTTCCCTCTTGAGGTCCATAATTCCTTCAGGCACGTGATTGTAACACGCCAAAATTTTGGTTTTCTTAAATTCATGTGTGATTTGCCACTTTGGTGAATTTTTGGAATTTTCTAGAATTTCTTTGGATTTATTTGGAATTTATTTGAATTTATTCCATATTGAAATAATTAAAGAATTTAACTTTGCAAATAAAATTTTGTTGGAAATATTTTATTTGAGTCCAAAATGTTCCAAAATATTTTCCAGAATTTTTCTGGAATTTTTTGAGTCTTTTGCTATTTTTAATGAATTAAATGAATTTCTGAAAATTTAATTGGATTATTTAATCGAGTGGGTTTTACTGTTCATCCGACCGGTCCCGAGTCCGAGTCAGACTCGAGTGCGACCCGAGCCAGACCCGAACCCTAACCGCGTGACCGTTGGATCTTGATCCAACGGCCACGATTGAGCCACGTCACCCGAGCCCGAGTCCGACCCGAGCCAGACCCGAACCCTAACCGCGTGACCATTGGATCTTGATCCAACGGCCACGATTGAGCCACGTCACCCGAGCCCAAGTCCGACCGAGCCAGCCAGCTAGCCAGAGCCAGACCCGAGCCCAAACCCTCACACCCGTTGGATCTTGATCCAACGGCTGACGTTGAGCCACGTCACCCAATCCGAATCCAACTCGGATTCCGCCGCCGCAACGGAGTGGGCCTCGGTCTCCGCGCGTTTTACGGACGCCGAGGGCCCTATTTAATGCGCCGCCGCCGCGGTCGTGTTGCCGATTTCCGTGTGCACCCGTAGCCCTAGCCCGCTGAGCTCAAGCCGCCGCAATCGCTTGCCGTAGTTGCCGTAGGGCTCCGCCGCGGTTAATCTTCGTTTCCGCCGCCGTCCGCCGTCCTCCGCCGACGTTGAGCCCAGATCCGGAACCGCAAGGAAGAGCCACGTCGGTGAGGACCTTCCACTTCACCGGAGTCGCGCCCAAGCGCCGTTGCCGTGGTCGCCGTTCTCGTCTCCGGTAAGCCAGCGCCGCCACAAGCCATCGCCGCCGATCAAGCTCCACCAACCGTCCGATCCAGATCCAAGGGTCCAGATCACGCCACGTCACCCCGGTGAGTTCCACGTTGAAATCCCAGATCTAATTCCAACCGTTGGAATTAGATCCAACGGTTTAGATCGTGCCACGTAGCCTAAACTGCACCACGCTAGAATAGATCTCAACCGTTAGATCTAGATCGAACGGTTAGCGTTAACCCACGTTGTATTCGTTAGATTGGATCTTGACCGTCCGATCAAGATCGAACGGTCCAGATCAGCGGAGTAGTTTCTTAACTCGTTAAGCCAGATCCAATCTGGGCCGTTGATTTTCAAATCAACGGCTGAGATCTAGCCACGTGGCCGGGAGGCCGACCGTCGTGGTTAGTGCGGTCAGCGCCCGCGCTTGGGTGCGTGTCTCTGACACGCGGGGCCCGCGTGTCAGTGTCTCAGCCAAGCGCATCATGACGTCACCGCTGACGCCACGGTGGGGCCCAGCTGTCAGCCGTCCTCAGCCGTGCGTGATGACGTCACTGCTGACGTCATCCGAGGGGCCCGCTGTCGGTGACGCGCGTGAGCCGTGGACCGGGTCCACGGTGGACCGAGCCGCGCCCGTGCGCCGGGTCCATGGACCCGAGGTGACGTGGCGGCATCCGATTGGTCCACGTGTCACGCTGATGCAATAAAAGAATTTCCGAAAAAGAAAATGATTTATTAATTCGAATTATTGATTTCAGAATTTGATTCAAACTTCAAACGTTTATAACTTTTGCATTTTAACTCCGATTTGAGTGATTCAAATTTCTAAATTTGTATAAAATTGATATCTACCTAATGATGAATTTTATTTAATTTTTGGACTAAATTTTTTCTCTGTAATATTATTTAATTGATTATTTAAACTTCAAAATGCTATAACTTTTGCGTTTCAACTCCGAATTTGACGATTCCAGTTTCTAAAAATTCATAAAATAATGATCTCTCTATTTATGAACTTTATTTGGATGTTTGGACAGTTTTTGGTCTACTATTTATTTATTATTGCTATTTGCACGCTTTACGAGTAGACGTTGAAGTGCCCGAAGGCTTCGAAGGAGAAGTGTTGACCCAGGAGCCAGCTCAGGACCAAGAGCAAGTACTTTTTGAAGGCAAGTTGTGCTTTGACCATGTTGATCCCATTTTGAAATCTATATTGATTCAATGTATTGCATGCTAGTTTAATTAGAAAATACTTTATTTAAATTGTGGGGAATTAGATAAATGCCTAATTGCTGTATGACACCTTGGTTAATTAAATATGTGCCATGACCCTTGTCACCCTAGTTGTGGTTTACTAGTTGGACATTATTAAATTGCCAACATGGGAATTTAGACCGTTGTAGTATAATGCTTAGACCTTGGTTAATTAATAATGTCCAACTAGTAAACCACAACTAGGGTGACAAAGGGTCATGGCACATACTTAGATAATCAAGGTGTCATACAGCAAATTGGTACTTATCTAACCCCCCATGTTTAAACAAAGTATTTTCTTAATTGAACTAGCATGCAATAGTTTAAATCAAAATAGATTTCGAAATAGGATCAACATGGTCAAAGCACAACTTGCCTTCAAAAAGTACTTGCTCTTGGTCTTGAGTTGGATCCTGAGTCAATACTTCTCCTTCGAATCCTCCCGGCACTTCAACGTCTACTCGTAAAGCGTGCAAATAGCAAATACACAAATAAACAATAGGCAAAAGTGTCCAAACACCCAAATAAAATCCATAAACAGAGAGAACATAATTTTGTGGATTTTTAGAAACTGAATCACAAATTGAGTTAAAAGCATAAAAGTTATGATTATTTAAAGTTTAAATAATCATTTAAATAATTTTTCAGAGAAAAAATTTAGTCCAAAAATTAAATAAAATTCATATTTAGGTAGATCTCAATTTTATACAAATTTAGAAATTTGAATAAACTCAAATCGAGTTGAAACGCAAAAGTTATAAGCGTTTGAAGTTTGAATCTAAATTTGAATCAATATTTCGAATTAATAAATCATTTTCTTTTTCGGAAATTAATTATTGCGTCAGCATGGACACGTGGCAGCCTCTGATTGGTTGGCTGACGTCAGTCGGTCCATGGACTCGGTCCACGCTCGGCTCGGGTCTACCGTGGACCCGGTCCACGGCTCCATGTGAGACTGACATGTGGGACCACTCGGATGACGTCATTCTTGGCGTCGGCGGGCTCGGCCACGGTGGCGGCAGTGGGTCCACCGATGACGTCATGGATGACGTCACGGTGCGATCGGCCGACACGCGGGCCCGCGTGTCGGTTAATACCTGCCAGCAGCGTCTGGCGATCGCGTCGGTCCAACTTCCCGACACGTGGCGCAATCACGGCCGTTGGTTTGAAAATCAACGGCGCGGATTAGATCCAGGGTTAACACGTTGAAACTACTCGTCGATCGTGGGCCGTTCGATTTAGATCGGACGGTCCAGATCTAATCCTATAATAACACTACTACGGCACGTGGCAATTGTGAACCGTTGGATCTTGATCCAACGGTCCAGATCTAATCGGGTTGGGGACACGTGAACTCACCTCAACCGTCCGATCCGATCCGGCGGTTCACCGAGCTCGCGAAGTCCGGCGATGGCGCCGGCGAGGCTTGGGCACCGAGACGAGAACGACGACGAGCCCGACGGGCGTTCGGGTTGCTCGGCGAGATGAATCCTTCCTTCGTGCGTCTCGTCACGGTGGTTCCGGACCAGGCTCCTTCTACGGCGGGAGACGGCGGACGGCGGCGGAATCGGCGTTCAACCGCTGCGCAGGGCTCCAACTCCAGCGAGCACGTCACGGGCAAGCAGCGACGGCTCGGCGAGATGGCTCGGGAAGCGGGTGTGCAGGGCGAGGCAACCTCGGGGGACGTCTCACGCTTTAAATAGCCTCGGCGTTCGTGCCCGAGACGGAAACCTAATTCTACACGGCGGCGGGCGCGGTGGCGGAGTCCGGCTCGGACTCGGCGGAGACGACGACGCTCAGCCGTCCACGTGGCACGATCAACGGCCCACGATCACGCCGCGATCGGATCCGGGCGGATACGGCTCGAACCGTGCAGGCGGATCTCGGCCGTTGGATCTTGATCCAACGGTTGGGATTGATTAGGGTTTTGAGCTGGTTTGATCGAATCAACTGGCTCGGGTCGGACTCGAGTCCGACTCGGGTTCCGACTCAGTCGGATGAACAGTAACCGACTCGGTTTGATTTTCCAGCGATTTAATATTTAAAATAATTACCAGTAATTCATTTAATTAATTAAAAATATCAAAAGACTTAAAAATTCGAAAAATTCTGAAAATATTTTGGATCATTTTGGACTCAAATAAAATATTTCCAACAAAATTTTATTTGCAAAATTAAATTCTTTAATTATTTCAAAATGGAATAAATTCAAATAAATTCCAAATAAATCCAAATAAATTCCAGAAAATTCCAAAAATTCACCAAAGTGCCAAATCACACATGAATTTAAGAAAAGCAAAATTTTGGGGTGTTACAAACCTCCCCTTAATAGAATCTCGTCCACAGAGATTCGGGGCTCACTACTGAGAATAGGTTTGGAAACTCTTTCCTCAAATCCTCTTCGCGCTCCCAAGTCGCTTCGCTATCTGTATGGTTGCTCCACTGAACTCTACAGAAACGGGTTGACTTGTTTCTAGTTTCTTGATCCATTGTGTCCAGAATCCCCACGGGATGCTCCTTATAAGTCAAATCCTCTTGCAACTCAATTGACTCTAGCGGTGTCTGTTCCTCAGGAACTCGGAGACACTTCTTCAATTGGGACACATGGAATACATCATGCACTCCTGCCAACGACTGTGGCAACTCCAGCTGGTAAGCAACTTCGCCTCTGCGACTCAAAATCTTAAATGGTCCAACATAACGGGGTGCGAGTTTCCCTTTGGCATGGAACCTCTTAACTCCCCTGAGAGGCGTAACTCTGAGGTAAACAAAGTCTTCTGGTTCAAAACTCAAGTCTCGGCGACGATTGTCAGCATAACTCTTTTGTCGGGATTGGGCTATCTTCAACCTTTCCCTAATCATAGCGATCTGCTCTTCAGCCTCTTGAAGAATATCAGGTCCAAAGACACGGCGCTCGCCGGTCTCATTCCAATTCAATGGCGTCCGACAGGGTCGACCATACAGTGCCTCAAAAGGTGACATCTGTAAACTAGCCTGATAACTATTGTTGTAACTGAACTCGGCATACGGCAAACTCTTATCCCAAGAGGTAGCATAAGCCAATGCACAAGCTCTCAACATATCCTCCAGAATCTGGTTGACTCTTTCGGTCTGTCCATCCGTCTGTGGATGATAAGCTGTACTGAAGTTCAAACGGGTTCCCATGGCTTCATGCAACTTATTCCAGAACCTTGAGGTAAATTGGGTACCTCTGTCCGATACAATCCTCTTTGGCACTCCGTGCAAACAGACAATCCTGATCATGTATAATTCTGCTAATTTATCTCCCGAGTAAGTGGTCTTCACGGGAATAAAATGGGCTACTTTAGTCAAGCGATCCACTATAACCCATATGGAGTCATAACCTCCTTGAGTCTTGACAACCGGTAATGAAATCCATTCCGATTTCCTCCCACTTCCACTCAGGTATTTTCAACGGCTGTAGCAATCCTGCTGGTCTCTGATGCATTGCCTTGACTCTCTGGCATACGTCGCACAACGCAACATGCTCGGCAACTTCACGTTTCATACTCGGCCACCAGAATCTCTCCTTCAGATCCTGATACATCTTGGCGCTTCCAGGGTGAATTGAGTACTTGGAGTCATGGGCTTCTTCCAAAATCAGTTGCTTTAACTCCTTTTTGTTAGGCACACAAATCCGATCCTTCATCCATAACGTGCCTTGCTCATCCAACTTGAAGTCCTCTGCCTTGCCTTCTTCCTTGATGGACTTAATCCTGCGGATCTTGTCATCATCCTTTTGTCCTTCTCGAATCTGATCCTCTAGGGTAGGTTTTACTTCTAATGCGGCCAAGAAACCGCTAGGTACAACCTCAATCTTTATTTTCTGAAAGTCCTGACATAACTCATCTTGATTTGTGGCTAGCAACATACTCACGGTATGGCTCTTCCGACTCAGAGCATCGGCAACTACGTTGGCCTTCCCGGGATGGTAATGGATTCCAACATTGTAGTCCTTGATCAACTCTAGCCATCTCCTTTGCCTCATATTCAGATCCGACTGGGTGAATATGTACTTAAGGCTCTTATGATCCGTATACACTTCACATCTGTTTCCAATCAGATAGTGACGCCATATCTTCAAGGCATGCACTACGGCAGCTAACTCTAGGTCATGTGTCGGATAATTTTCCTCATGCGGCCTCAACTGCCTTGATGCATAAGCGACGACCTTTCCATTCTGCATCAGCACACATCCAAGTCCTTGGCGCGATGCGTCACAATAAATGTCAAAGCTTTGAGCAACATCCGGTAGAACTAACACCGGTGCTGATGTCAATCGCTCCTTCAGCTCCTGAAATCCTTTCTCACATTCTGGCGTCCATGCAAACTTCTTTTCCTTCTTCAGCAATTGCGTAAGAGGTTTCGCAATTGTCGAGAAGCCTTCGATGAAACGGCGGTAGTATCCTGCCATTCCAAGGAAACTCCGAATGGGTCACGATCTTGGTGCTCCCAATGTAACACAGCTCCTACTTTGCTTGGATCTACTGGCGACTCCTTCATGCGGTCATTACATGTCCAAGGAACTCCACTTTGTCCCTCCAAAAATCACACTTGCTGAACTTGGCGAAAAGTTGTTCGTTCCTCGCCTTTTCCAAAACTCACCTCAAGTGTTCGGCATGTTCATCCTCTGTCTTGGAGTAGATTAGGATATCGTCTATGAACACGACGACAAACTTGTCCAAATATTCCATGAACACCTTATTCATCATATTCATGAAATAAGCTGGCGCATTTGTCAGTCCAAAAGACATAATCAGAACTCGTAATGTCCATATCTTGGCGAGAATGCGATCTTGAATATCCTCGATCGGATCTTCAATCGATGGTATCCCGATCTCAGATCAATCTTGGAGAAAACTCCGGCTCCTCTTAGTTGATCAAACAAATCATCAATCCTGGGTAGCGGATACTTATTCTTCACGGTGACTTCATTGAGTGCACGATAGTCGATGCACATCCTGAAACTCCCGTCCTTCTTCTTGACAAACAAAGCGGTGCTCCCCACGGCGACTAACTTGGTCTCGATAAATCCTTTCTCCATCAACTCCTCTAGTTTGTTTCTTCATCTCTACCAACTCCTCGGTGGACATCCGATAGGGTCTCTTTGCTATCGGTCTTTGTGCAGGTACAAGCTCTATCACAAACTCTATGTCCCTGTCTCGGCATACCGTAGATCTTCGGAAAAACATCCGGGTACTCATTCACTCTTTGGGACATCCTCTATGCTGATTGTCTTGGTACTGTTAACCATCAACTGTCTATCTCTAACTGCAGTGGCTTGAAATTCCACTTTCCTTCCACACGGGCTCTCAACTGAGATAGTCCTTCGCCCACAATCCAATACGGCCTTGTGCTTGGATAACCAATCCATTCCCAATATGACGTCTAAGGTCTGGGTCTCCAAAATTATAAGGTTTGCTAGGAACTCTATTCCATCTATTAGTATTCTCACCCCGGAACATCCTACTTTCGTTCGGAGTTCGGAACCAGGGGTTTGAACTAAAAGCATGCACTTAAGTCTTGAAATCCCCAAATCATTTCTAGTAGCAAAGCCCAGTACGACGTCCGTAGCATTCTGAAGTGCGTCTGCGGTGACATGGTTGACTCGGCCTCTCACCACGGTCTGGGGTGTGGCTCCTGGTGCTGGCGTCCTAGCTGGGGTGGTTCCTAGATTGAAGCGAACTGGAGTCACTCCTGCTGTCTTCTTCGGACAACTGTTGGCAAAGTGTCCTGGCTCGTTGCAGTTGTAGCAGCGTCTCACTGTTCCTTGTTGCACGAGTAGCGTTTCTAGCGAAGTGGGTGCAGTAGTTCGATTGATGTGTCTTTGTCTTTGAGGATGGTGTCCTTGTTGCATTACGTGGTTGGAATCAAGAATTGGTTTGGTGCAACTCTCAGCGTTGTTGCGTTCCTGGCGTGATCCTGTTTGTTGCATCCTGCGCTTCTGTTCTCATCCAGTTCCTTGCGCTTGTCCTCAAGAATAAGCGCCTTAGTCACCAACTCTTGGAAATCTGGGCAGGGGTGGGTGATCAACCCTACTTGCACTCCTGTGTGACGTCCCTTCATAAAAGCGAGGTATGCGGATTTATCTGTCGCTACATCCTCAAAGCGTAGCGTGCTAGCTGTGTGAACTTGTTCGTAGTCGACCACTGGCTGATTACCTTGTTTCGATGCTCTGAACTCCTCCTTCTTAAGGTCCATGATTCCTTCGAGGCACGTGATCTTTGTCGGAATGCATTTGTGAACTCTTCCCAAGTGATATCTTGAGGGTTCTCTTGCGTGGCACGAAGTTCTCCCACCATTCGTAATTTGTTCCTTCCAGTGGTGAGAAGCGTGAAATACCTTCTCATTTCCTATGCATTGAGCTATGTGTAGCTTCCTCTCGATTGATCTTAACCAATCATCGGCCTCTAATGGATTGGCATTCCCGGAGAAAGTGGGTGGGTGAGTTCTCATGAACTCGATAGTCTTGTATTCTGGCGTTGTCCATGGTTAACTTGATTAGCGATGGCCTGAGCGATGGCGTGTTGCATTTGTTGCATCATTGCATGCATCAATCGAGTCTGAGCAGCAAGAAATGCTCCAAAATTCTGCATATCAATCAAGCGGTGCCGGTGCTCCATCATTGGGGTTTTACGTAGGCGAGAACCACTTCCATTGCCTCCAAAGTTTCCACGGGTGTTCACCATCTGTTGATTTGCTCTAGGTTTAGAGATGAGAGGGAAACGAGAATAGACAAGTAATATGGAACTTATGCGGGCGAAAGGTGTAACCTTAAGGTCTAACTTTATTATTGATATTAATAACTTGGTATGGTTGCTTACAATGCCTAAGGGCCTTGCAACACATCTTGCACACTCAAAGAAACAATGAAAACCAAATCGAGCTAACTCCTGAGTCTAACGCCTAAAGGGTGACTCTTTATTCTATGACGCGACTCGGCGAAGGAGTCTCACTATAGAACCTACGCTCACTCATCGAGAAAACCTCCACGGCACAGATGCACGGTCTTTGTGGCATAGGCGCTAAACGATCGCCATGTCCAAAGAATCGTGTCCTCTATGGTAGTCGAAGAAGCGGTGTCCTCATCGAGATCGACTCCTCCGGATCTGGCTCGTGTAGCTCGAATCTTGGCCCTGGTGCAGTCCGTACAAGGTCATTTCCAACTCGTCAATCCTTCGTAGAAGGTGTGCCACATACTCTTGAGCTTCCCGCCATCTGTTCTTCTCGGTCGTGATTTCCTTGCGGGCCTTCTGTAGCTCCTTGCTTTTATTATCTAGTACATCCTCCTGGGCGACAAATCGTGCCAAGCGTATGTAACCGTGGCATCCTCATCCTGAATTGCCTTGGTCAAGAAGGTTATCGCTCTTGCGGATGATAACGGAACACCGTGCTCTCCAACTCTCTGGCGTAGATACGGGTAATGTGCCGCATTGCTCGTCGTGATACTTCTTGGATACCCATCTGCATTGTAGATCTCCTGGCAGTGCAGTGTATCAGGCGATTGCCTGGGCCCTTTTTCCTAGCAGTACCTCAATCTTCACATCACAAGCCTTGATCAATCCCGCTTGTCCGATCACTTCCACTTGGTATTGGGGCTTCTCAAAATCTCCGAGAGTCCAGAGCATATGCCAAAGTTCCGGCGTGACCAACTCCCAGATCAACGTAGTTGAACTCTTCCTCCATCTGTCACAAGAGTGCTTTACGTAAGAACTCGGAATTTTTAAATTGTGACAAGGTAAGAAAAAAAAATTTCAGCAAGAGACAAGAAAAGAGAGAAGGGGATAAGTTGAGATGTCATTTCTTATCTTGACAACTTTTTAGCTTTAGAAAATAGGTTTTATCCTCACTACGACCATTCTATCTTAGGGTTGAGCCTACGGTCAAGTATGGCTCTGATACCACCTCTGTCGGGACCCCGAATTTGCAAATCCAGACCCTCTGTGTATTCAGCACTAGTCCAGGAACGCGCTAGTGCACACAGTCTTAACATTGGTAAATATCACAATCATACCAATCGATATTAAATAAGTACTTTATTTAAATAGTCAAATTGGTTACTCGACCTTATGGTCAAGTTACAAATATATGCCTCGCAAGGCGAAACTTATTCAGAGAAAAATAATAGCAGCGGAAAATCAAATAACTTCGTGGCGCCATCCAGTATACCACAGGCAACTGACTGGGCTCGCTTCCCTAAGTAGATGGATCCTCTTGGAGTTCCTCCTCCAAAGCTGACGTAGTCTCCTCTTCAACTGGTGTTGTGTTGAGGCAAGGGTGAGTACTTGGTACTCAGCAAGTCATGCACAGAATGCAAGCTAATAAACTATATGCATGGCTTGGTACAAAGGAATAGCTCAAGGTATATTTGCAGTAAACAGCATTTGACAAGTAATATAAGTAGATTCGAAAGCAGTAGAAATAAGTAAAGCATAAATAACTTTTCAAGAAGTTTAATAAACATTTTCCCCATCCTAAACCACATTTCCATCATCTTCATTATTAAACCAACCCAACTTTTCAAACCAAAGTTATTTTTAGGAAAATCTAACCCTTGACTGTAATTCCCGAGCGATGTCCAATACCGCGGACACGGCTATTCGAATAGATTCTAAACTCTGCAGAGGTTATGCACTTTACCCACAAGATACAGTCAAACACCACAAAGGCGAGTTCCCGTAACAAAGTCTTTCGGAGACTTCTAACAATACAAGTGGTCCTCCCCGGTTATTGCGCACTAACCCTTCCCTTCGCTCAGGCGAAGTCTAGGCCAATCAACCGTTAGATGGGTACCTGCCTCGGCCCGATGCGCTCCCCGCACAACTTACACAAAGGGTGTAGTTGACTTCGAGGTCCCACAGTGCGTTATTAGCGACTTAGTCAACTAGGTCCGTCCCATTACAGACATGTGGTTGCACGTTAGACCCAGTTCAAAGGCTTGCAAGGTTAAGTCCTTAGGGTGACCAGGCAAGACTACCCGAAAAACCAAAACAACACTCCCAATGCCACAATGGCCCACCTGATTACTCTTTGCCACATGCCCGGTCGAAATCGTTTATCAAACCCGATTGATTACCATGCACCACGTGCCATCAACATCACATGATACTTTTCCAAAACAGGTTCAATATATCATTAAGTCAATATTAACATTTGATTATCCAAAATCGTGTTATGAGCACGAAAGGTGTCTAAGCGATACTACAACGGTCTAAAACCCATGTTGGCAAATTAATAATGTCCAACTAGTAAACCACAACTAGGGTGACAAAGGGTCATGGCACATACTTAGATAATCAAGGTGTCATACAAAGAAATTGGTACTTATCTAACCCCCATGTTTAAACAAAGTATTTTCTTAATTGAACTAGCATGCAATAGTTTAAATCAAAATAGATTTGAAATAGGATCAACATGGTCAAAGCACAACTTGCCTTCAAAAGTACTTGCTCTTGGTCTTGAGTTGGATCCTGAGTCATACTTCTCCTTCGAATCCCTCAGGCACTTCAACGTCTACTCGTAAAAGCGTGCAAATAGCAAATACACAAATAAACAATAGGCAAAAAGTGTCCAAACACCCAAATAAAATCCATAAACAGAGAGAACATAATTTTGTGGATTTTAGAAACTGGAATCGTCAAATTCGAGTTAAAAGCATAAAAGTTATGATTATTTAAAGTTTAAATAATCATTTAAATAATTTTGCAGAGAAAAATTTAGTCCAAAAATTAAATAAAATTCATATTTAGGTAGATCTCAATTTTATACAAATTTAGAAATTTGAATCGCTCAAATCGGAGTTGAAACATAAAAGTTATAAGCGTTTGAAGTTTGAATCTAAATTTGAATCAATATTTCGAATTAATAAATCATTTTCTTTTCGAAATTAATTATTGCGTCGGCATGGACACGTGGCAGCCTCGATTGGTTGGCTGGCGTCGGTCGGTCCATGGACTCGAGTCCACGCTCGGCTCGGAGTCTCACCGTGGACCCGGTCCACGGCTCCATGTGAGGCCGACATGTGGGACCACTTTCGGATGACGTCATTCTTTGGCGTCGGCGGGGCTCGGCCACGGTCTTTGACAGGTGGGTCCACCGATGACGTCATGGATGACGTCACGGTGCAGTCGCTGACACGCGGGCCCCGCGTGTCAGTGGCCACGCCCGCGCGCGTACGACGCTGACCGCGTCGGTCCAACTTCCCGACACGTGGCGCAATCACGACCGTTGGTTTGAAAATCAACGGCGCGGATTAGATCCAGGGTTAACACGTTGAAACTACTCGTCGATCGTGGGCCGTTCGATTTAGATCGGACGGTCCAGATCTAATCCTATAATAACACTACTACGGCACGTGGCAATTGTGAACCGTTGGATCTTGATCCAACGGTCCAGATCTAATCGGGTTGGGGACACGTGAACTCACCTCAACCGTCCGATCTGGATCTGACGGTTCACCGAGCTCGCGAAGTCCAGCGATGGCGCCGGCGAGGCTTGGGCACCGGAGAGACGAACGACGACGAGCCCGACGGCGTTCGGGTTGCTCGGCGAGATGAATCCTTCCTTCGGGTGCGTCTCGTCACGGTGGTTCCGGACCTGGGCTCCTTCTTGGCGGGAGACGACGGACGGCGGCGGAATCGGCGGTCAGCCGCTGCGCGCCGGGCTCCAACTCCGGCGAGCACGCGTCACGGGCAAACGGCGACGGCCAGCGAGATGGCTCGGGAAGCAGTGCGCAAGGGCGAGGCAACCTCGGGGCGTCTCACGCTTTAAATAGCCTCGGCGTTCGTGCCCGAGACGGAAACCTAATTCTACACGGCGGCGGGCGCGGCGGCGGAGTCCGGCTCGGACTCGGCGGAGACGACGACGCTCAGCCGTCCACGTGGCACGATCAACGGCCACGATCACGCGGGCGCGATCGGATCCGGGCCGGATACGGCTCGAACCGGTACGGGCGGATCTCAGCCGTTGGATCTTGATCCAACGGTTGGGATTGATTAGGGTTTTGAGCTGGTTTGATCGAGTCAACTGGCTCGGGTCGGACTCGAGTCCGACTCGGGTTCCGACTCGGTCGGATGAACAGTAACCGACTCGGTTTGATTTTCCAGCGATTTAATATTTAAAATAATTCCCAGTAATTCATTTAATTCATTAAAAATAGCAAAAGACTCAGAAAAATTCCAGAAAAATTCTGGAAAATATTTTGGATCATTTTGGACTCAAATAAAATATTTCCAACAAAATTTTATTTGCAAAATTAAATTCTTTAATTATTTCAAAATGGAATAAATTCAAATAAATTCCAAATAAATCCAAATAAATTCCAGAAAATTCCAAAAATTCACCAAAGTGCCAAATCACACATGAATTTAAGAAAAGCAAAATTTTGGGGTGTTACAAACACATACTGCACACTCAGCAAACAATGAAAATCCAAATCGACTCTAAAGGGTGACTCTTATTCTATAATGCGACTCGACGAAGGAGTCTCAACCTTAACGCCTACGCTCACTCATCGAGAAAACCTCCACTGCCTCCTCGAGGCGGGTGCGACGGCATAGGCGCGAAACAATCGCCATGCATTGCAACTGCAGCTGTGGTTGACGACGCGGCGTCTTCCTCTGGTTCTGGATCTGGCTGCTGTTGTGGCTGTGGCGCGGGTGCAGGTGGCGCCTATTCTGGTTCCTCCTCTGGCTCTGGGGCTTCCAACTCCAACACTGGATCGGGGCTCTGCCCATACAGTGCGGTCTCCAGTTCTGCGATCCTTTCCGCAGCATAGGCGACGTACTCATGAGCATTCTCTAAGTGCTTCTTCTCCTCCTCGACCTGCTCGCGAGCCTTCTTCAACTCCTGAACTGTGTCATCGATAAGCTCCTCCTGGGCGGCGACGAATCTGGCTAAGTGTGTGACGGTAGCAACCTCATCTTCTATCGGCTTCCACTGAGCTCTACTGTCTCGGCGTGGGTGGTGACGGAACATTGTGCCTTCCAGCTCCCTGGAGTAAGTGCGGGCGATCTGTTGCATCGCTCGACGCGACACCTCCTGGATTCCCATCTCAAAGGTAGACCTCCTGGCGGTGAAGTGGAAAGGGCGGCTGAACTTTGTCTTCTCTCGGGCATACACCGTGATCCGGATGTCCCATCCTATGACCACTCCTGCCTGCACGAGTGTAGTCCCTCGGTAGAGCGGTCTCTCAAAACCTCCAAGAAACTGAAGCATACGCCATAACTCGGCAGCATAGCCTCCTTCACGCTCGGCGTAGTTGTTCTTCATCATCATCTGCCAAAAGACGCTCGCGTAAGAACGCAACATTTTAAAATCAGTGTGGAAGACGAAAAGAACTCAGCAAGGGGTATGAACAAGGAAGAAAGGGGTAAGTCGAGAATTCATTCATTATCTTGACAAATTTTATCTTTAGAAAATAGGTTTTATCCTCACTATGACCAATCTAACTATGGGTGAGCCTACAGTCAGTATGGCTCTGATACCACCTCTGTCGGGACCCGAATTTGCAAATCCGGACCCTCTGTGTATTCAGCACTAGTCCAGGAACGTGCTAGTGCACACAGTCTCAACATTGGTAAATATCACAATCATACTCAACGAATAATAAGGTACCTTAAATAGTTAACCAACGGGTTGCTCGACCTTATGGTCAAGTTACAAATATATGCCACGCAGGGCGAAAACTCAATAAGAGAGAAATAACTGCAGCGGAAAAATAAGATAACTTCGTGGCGCCATCCAGTATACCACAGGCAACTGACTGGGCTCGCTCCCTAGCTAGACGGTTCCTCTTGGATCTCCTCCTCCAAAGCTGGTGAAGACTCTCCTTCAACTGGTGTTGTATTGCGGCAAGGGTGAGTACTTGGTACTCAGCAAGTCATGCACAGAATGCAAGCTAATATACTACATGCATGGCTTAGTACAAAGGAGTAGCTCAGGGTGTAATTGCAGTGAAACAGCATTTGACAAGTAGCATAAGTAGATTCAAAAGCAGTAGAAACAGGTATAAGATCAATAACTTTTCCAGCAAATAAATAAACATCTTTCCCGATTCTAATCCACATTTCCATCAACATCATTATTAAACCAAACCCAAACTTTCAAATCCAAGTTATTTTCAAGAGAATATAACCCTTGACTGTAATTCCCGAGCGATGTCCAATGCCGCGGACACGGCTATTCGAATAGATTTTACACTCTGCAGAGGTTATGCACTTTACCCACAAGATACAGCCAAACACCACAAAGGCGAGTGTCCATAACAAAGTTTTTCAGAAACTTCTAACAGCACAAGTGATCCTCCCCGGTGATTGCACACTAACCCTTCCCTTAGCGAAGGCGAAGTTTAGGCCAATCCACCGTTAGATGGGTACCTGGCCGCAGCCCCGGTACGCTCCCCCGTACAACTACACAAAAGGTATAGTTGACATCCTGAGGTCCCACACAGTGCGTTATTAGCAACTTAATCAACTAGGTCCGTCCCATTCTGAGACATGTGGTTGCACGGTTGACTCGATTCAAAGGCTTGCAAGGTTAAGTCCTTAGGGTGACCAGGGCAAGACTACCCGAAGAACCAAAACAACGCTCCGGTGCCTGGCGGCCCACCCGATCATTCTTGCCACATGCCCCGGTCGAAAACTATTTATCAAACCCCCAGTTGATTACCATGCACCACGTGCCATCAACATCACAACACATGATACCTTTCCAAAACAGGTTCAATATATCATTAAGTCAACATTAACATTTGATTGTCCAAAGCATTTCACGTGGCAAGGCTAAGCATACTACATCGGTCTAACTACCCATGTTGGCAATTTAATAATGTCCATCTATTTAAACCTCAACTAGGGTGACAAGGGGTCATGGCACATATTTAATTAACCAAGGTGTCATACAACAATTTGGCACTTATCTAATTTCCCGTAATTAAATAAAGCATTTTCTAATTAAACTAGCATGCAATAATTTTAACCAAAATAATTTGAAAATGGGATCAACATGGTCAAAGCACAACTTGCCTTCAAAGAGTACTTGTTCTTGGTCCTGAGCTGGCACCTGGGTCAACACTTCACCTTCGAAGCCTTCGGGCAATTCAACGTCTACTCGTAAAGCGTGCAAATAGCAAAAAAATAAATAAACAGTAGACAAAAAGTGTCCAAACATCCTAAAAAGGTTCACAAACAGAGAGAGCATAGTTTTATAAATTTTTAGAAACCAGAATCGTCAAATTCGGATTTTAAATGCAAAAGTTATAATCGTTTAAAGTTTAAGGAAAGTATTAATTAAATAAAAATAGAGAAATATTCATAAATAAAAATTAATTAAAATTCATATTTGAGTAGGCCTCATTTTTATGAAAATTTAGAAATTTGAATCACTGAAATCGGAGTTGAAATGCAAAAGTTATAAGCGTTTGAAGTTTGAATCCATTTTTGAAATCAATAATTCGAATTAATAAATCATTTTCTTTTTCGGAAATTAATTTATTGCGTCAGCAAGACATGTGGACCAATCAGAGGCCGCCACGTCGCCTCGGGTCCATGGACCCGGCGCACGGCGCGGCTCAGTCCACCGTGGACCCGGTCCACGGCTCACGTGTCTCACTGACAGGTGGGCCCCTCGGATGACGTCAGCAGTGACGTCATCACGCACGGCTGAGGGACAGCTGACAGCTGGGCCCCACCGTGACGTCAGAGGTGACGTCATGGTGCGGTTAGCTGGGACGCTGACACGCGGGCCCCACGCTGACGTCACACGTGACGTCAGCGGTGACCGGGCGGCGACCGCGTTGACCACGGCGGTCAGACTTCCGCCCACGTGGCTAGATCTCGACCGTTGATTTGAAAATCAACGGCCCAGATGGGATCTGGTTTAACGCGTTAGGAAACTACTCGGTTGACCAGGACCGTTCGATCTTGATCGGACGGTCAAGATCAACCCTAGCGTTACAACGTGGCTAACCCTAGCCGTTGAATCTAGATCGAACGGCTGAGGTTGGATCTAGCACAGAGCGGTTAATGCTACGTGGCACAATCTAAACCGTTGGATCTAGATCCAACGGTTGGAAATAGATCTAGAGGTTAGCACGTGGATCTCACCGAGGGTGACGTGGATGAACGTGGGCCATTGGATCTTGATCCAACGGTCCAGATCTAATCTGGTTTCTACGGGTTTAGGTAACGCTTGGATTCATCGCGACGGTTGGATCTTGATAGGACGGCTGAGGGAGCTTGTGAGCGGTGATGGCATGTGGCGGAGCTCCGACTGCCAGGGACTAAGACGACGACACGCGAAACGGCATTCCGGGCACGCTCCGGCGAGGTGAGAGGTCCCCTCTGACGCATCACAACCTTGCGGTTCCAGATCTGGACTCAACGACGGCGAAAGATGGCGGAGGCGGCGGCAAACGATGGAAAACCGCGGCGGAAGCTTTCTCCAACTTCGGCGTGCTCCCGCGGGTGAGCGGCGGCGACTCGGGCTCAGTGAGTTAGGGCTACGGGTGCGCACGGGAAAGGGGGTCCCGACACGGGTGGCGGCGCATTAAATAACAAGCCTTAATCAGTCCCGCTTGTCTGATGATGTTCACTTGGTATTGCGGCTTCTCAAAACCTTCAAGAAACTGCAGCATACACCAAAGTTCCGCGGCGTGGCCAACCTCAAGGTCGACGTAGTTGATCTCTCCCTCCATCTGTAACAAAATGCTCACGTAAGAACAGATTTCAAATTGTGATGAGGGTAAGGGAAAAAATCAGCACGGGGGTAAGAAAAGAGAGAAGGGATAAGTCGAGAATTCATTCATTATCTTGGCAAACTTTTAGCTTTAGAAATTAGGTTTTATCCTTACTACGACCATTCTAACTAAGGGTTGAGCCTACGGTCAGTATGGCTCTGATACCACCTCTGTCTGGACCCGAATTTGCAAATCAAGACCCTCTGTGTATTCAGCACTAGTCCAGGATCACGCTGGTGAACACAGTCTCAACATTGGTAAATATCACAATCATACTCAACGAAATAGAAAAGTACCTTAATTATAGTAACCAAACTGGTTGCTCAACCTTTAAGGTCAAGTTACAAAAGTACGCCTCGCAGGGCGAAAGTTTAATAAAAGAGAAATAATAGCAGCGGAAAATAAAATAACTTCGTGGCGCCATCCAGTATACCACAGGCAACTGACTGGGCTCGCAAGTCTTGCACAGAATGCAAGCTAATATTCTACATGCATGGTGTCGGGGGGTCGGGTAATTTCCATAAATTACCTCGGAATGCCACCAACGACCAAGCTCGCTCCCGCCCGAGCCACCAGGAGGTCGTTACCCTGGGCGGTCTACTCAGAACCTGGAAGGCTACACATTAGGCCGATTCGAGTTCGGGCTCGGGTGGGACCTAGAATGCCACGTATTCCAGTCGATTCCGAGTTCGGGCTCGGGTAAGATGTCCGAGTTCGGTGCCGGCCATCGGCCGACCTTACGTGGTCTCGGGGTCGGTGAGAATAACCACCCGAGCGTAACTTCCGTTAGCCCGTTACGTTTCCCGTGGGGCGTGGCGGAAAGATAGGATCCACCGGTTGCCCACGTTTGGACGAGGTCCAAGCGTGCGGGTAGTGGGGTCATGGAGTTCGATCCTTTGTAAGCTATAAAGCGTCCCCATCATGAGGGGACACACAACATGAGCAGACGGGCTGTAAGACAAGAGACATACGCTCAGATACATTGCAAGAACATACACTAGCTGGAGTAGGGCTATTATCTCTTTCTTGAGAGGCCCGAACCAGGGTAAACTGCTGTGTCCACGCTCGTTGAGGTCCAGTGAGTCATTCCTTTGAGTAATCCCTCACGTGAGAAGGGGTCACAGTTGGTCCCTCCACCAACAAGTAAGCTCGGCGGGGGCCTGCTCCCCAATCGTCGGCAATTTGGCGCCGTCGTGGGGACCGACTTTCCCTTTCGTGAGGAATCCGGAGGATGACAAATTCCCAAGATCGCCAGGCCTCGGCGCCCGGAATTGAGGAAGAAGACAAGCGATTCTTCGACAATGGGGCCGCTTAACGTCGCCCGGCCTTGGGAATCACGACGGTTCCGGAGCTTCTCATGAAACCGCCGCCGGGCGATTATTTCGCTCCCAGCTCGACGCCCTCTCGGACGACGAGTATGACGGGCTCTACGATGGTCTGGACATCCCAGACCTTTTCGAGCTCGACCAGGGGACCGCTTCACGGGGAGACACCGTGATGTCCCCCTCGCGATCCGTCCAATCCCGTAACGTCTTCGTTGCGGAGGAGGATCGAAATGTCGGGAGCAAATCCCCGGCCGAAGCGTGTCTTGACCGCTACGAGGCGGCCAAGGAGCACCTGCAGGCATCTCTGAATCGGACGCTGGTCAGCTTACGCCGGCAAGTCCGAGGTGGCCTGACCGATAAGACCCGAGCCGAAGTCCGTGAGAATTTCCACGCGTACGGGACTCCGGAGCCCGTGCGACGACGAACGAGCTCGTCACCCCGCGTTCCCCCGAGCGGGGAACGCCTTCAAGCCCTGGCCACGGTGGTACGCAACCTCGAGAGAGTTTCTGGCGTGTCGACCTAGAAGCCATGGGCGCGGCCGTGTGACGACCTCGAGGAAATCGCCGCAGACATAAAGGCGCGAAGCCTCCCGAGAAAGGGACACCCAGAGCAATTCCTGAACGCCACCGCCGGCGTCCGAGCGCCTCCACCGACGACTCACGCAGCCGCACTCCAGAGTGACCGGCCAGCGGCGCCGACGGCTCGGGAGGGCACCGGAGCAATTCGGGGCTCCTCGGCACCAGCGGAATGCGAGCCACGGCGAAGCAGGGCGAACATTCCTCTTCGGGCCACTCTCCATCCTACAGGCGTAGGGAGATATTCTCTCGCCTGGGCCCACTAACCTCGGGCTCGGCTGGTGGGGATCGCCCCGACCGCGCGCTCGTGGTGACCGTCCCGACGATCCGTTTTGGTGCAGGCGTTAACGTCGCTTCGACGTGTGACCTGGCCGACAAGGTTCAAGCCGGGTCACATCGAGATTCGACGGGACTCGTAACCCCGACGAAGTTTCTCTCGATCTACACCACGGCCATTCTAGCGCGGGGTGATGAAAGGGTCATGGCTAACTTTACGCCTGATCCTGGGCGGGCGGCTCGGGCGTGGCTATTCAACCAGAAGGAAAACTCGATCCGGTCCTGGCCCGGTGAGCGGCACTCTCGAAGCTAACTTCCGGAGCTGCTACGTCCGCCGAGGAAGGAGCGCGACCTTGAGCGTCTGATACAGACGGAGGGCGAGACCCTGCGCCAGTTCGTCCAGCGCTTCATGCAAGTGCGCAATTCCATCCCAAGCATCTCGGATGAGGCGGTCGTCCGGGCTTTCAAGTTCGGGGTCCGAGACGTACGCTTCACTCAGGACCTCGAAATTCACCCGGACATCACAGCCAACGAGCTGTTCCGCATGGCTGACCGTTATGCCAACGCGGACGAGGCCGTCCAATGGAAGAAGCTGCTGGATGAGGGAAAGCTGCCCCCTCAGCCCGGGCTCGAAGGGGCGTCAAGCCGAAAGAGCGTGAGCTCGATCGAGAAAAAAATCAAAAAAAAGAAAAAACCCTCCGTCTCCCACATGGTGGCGGCCATCGAACGACAACGGCCAACCTCGCAATCGTATAAAGGAGGGGCCGCGAAAGGGAAAGGCCGACCGGCTCAGCGGAGCCGCGAGCAAAACCGGGACGACCAAGACCGCGGCGACCAACGCGGACGGGCTAGCGCCTATTTTTGCCCGCTCCACCAGGCACACGGGCACGACCTGCGGAATTGCAGGACATGGGCCTCCCGCCTGGAGCAATTCTACAGCGGCAAGGGTCCCATGCCTACGCTCCCAGAGCAGGAAGGAGACGTCAAGGGCAAGAAGCCCGCCGAGGAGGAAGACACGGACATGGAGTACCAGGAGCCGAGAAATCACATCGCCGTGATATTCGGGGGCTCCGCCGCCTATGGGTCACGTCGGGAGCTAAAGGAGGCCGCCCGCGAGGTGCCGTGTCACTGCAGGAAGCCTCCGCCCAAAGACTCAAGTGGTCCGAGCTGCCGATCGCCTTCTCCAAGGACGACTGCCCCCTGGGGTTGACAAAACCCCAAAGGCTTCCGGTGGTCGTTAACCCAACGATCTGCAACACCGCGGTAGGTCGGGTCCTTGTGGATTGCGGGAGCTCCCTGGACCTGATATCCGCCAAGGTCTTGGACGAGATGCAAATCCCTCGCTCCAAGATCAAAAGCTTGGTGGTCCCGTTCTACGGAATAGTGCCCGGAACGTCGGTCAGGCCGCTCGGCCAGATCGTCCTGCCAGTAACGTTCGGCAATCCGAGCAACTTCCGAAAGGAACTGATCACGTTCGAAGTAGTCGACTTCGAGTCGGCTTACAACGCCATCCTGGGCCGGCCAGCGCTCGCCAAATTCATGGCTGCCACTCATCACGGGTACCAATGCTTGAAGGTCCCCGGCCCCGGCGGCGTGATCACGGTCAAAGGAAGCCCGAAGGCGGCCCTAAGCTGCGACGAGAAGGCTCTAGACATGGTCGGGCAGCTGCCCCAGCGCGGACCCGACCAAGAGCCGAGGAGTTCCCGGCCCAGGGCTACCCTCCAGGCCGGAGGAGAAACTAAGGCCATCCCGCTGTGCGACGCCGAGCCAAGCAAGGTCGTACACGTGGGGGCTTCCCTGGACCCTAAATAGGAACTCGAGCTCGTGACCTTCCTCCGGAGAAGTGCGGACACGTTCGCCTGGGAACCGTCCGACATGCCCGGAGTCCCAAGGGAGGTCGTCGAGCACAGGCTAGCAGTTCGGCCTGACAAAAGCACTCGCAGAAAGCTCAGCGCTTCTCCCGAGAAGCAAGCCATCATCGAAGAAGGCTGGACAAGCTCCTCAAAGCGGTTTCATACGGAGGTCGACCATTCCGCTTGGTTGGCCAACCCGGTTATCGTGATGAAAAAGGGGGGCAAGTGGCACATGTGTGTCGATCACACGGGGCTGAATGCCGCGTGCCCGAAGGACAATTTCCCGCTACCTCGGATAGACTAGTTGGTCGGCCTTGCGGCGGCTCGAGGCGATGAGCTTTCTGGACGCCTACTCAGGCTATCACCAGATCGGCATATCGCCCGACGACGAGGAGAAAACTTCCTTCATCACGCCGTTTGGCACATTCTGCTACACGACCATGTCCTTCGGTCTAAGGAACGCTAGAGCGACCTTCCAGCCGCCTCATGCGAGAAAACCTTCTCGGACCAAATAGGTCGGAACACGGAAGTGTATGTAGACGACATAGTCGTCAAGAGCAAGATGGCCTCGGACCATGTATCCGATCTAGAGGAGACTTTCCATAACCTCAATAAACATCGAATAAAGTTGAACCCTGAAAAATGTGTGTTCGGGTCAAGGTAACAAAGTACTCGGCTACATGATCGGTCCGCAAGGAATCGGAGCCAACCACTGAGAAGATAGAGGCCATCGAGAACATGCGGCCACCGGCTTGTACGCTGGAGGTGCAATCCACGACCGGAAGGATGGCGGCCCTAAGTCGCTTCATCTCGCGGCTCGAGGAACGCGACTGCCTTTCTTCAAGGCGCTCGGAAGCACGACGGTTTCGCTTGGGACAGAGGAAGCGGACCGCTCCTTCAAAGAATTAAAGCTATATTTGTCAAGGCCCCGGTCTTGACCACGCTGAGATCGGAGAGGTTCTCTTACTCTACCTGGCCGCCACACCCAGCGGTAAGCGCCGTCATAACGGTAGAAACGGGACGGGTGCGGCGCCCGATCTACTACGTCGGCGAAGTCTTGCACGGACCAAAGGAGCGTTACCCGAGGTCCGTAAGCTCCTTTATGCGCTCCTCGTGGCCTCGAAGAAGTTAAGACACTACTTCTAGGCCCACAAAATCCAAGTCCGACCAACTTCCCGCTTAGAGAAATTCTCGGGAATCAAGGCATAGCGGACGAATCGCGAAATGGGCCATGGAGCTCGCCGGTCGAGATCGAATTCTCGGCGTAACCACAATCAAGTCTCGGTATTAGCGGACTTCCTGGCCGAATGGACAAACCCTGCCCGCCCGAGCCCGAACCCAACCCGGTCAGAGCACGGTCATTTGGGTCATGCACTTCGACGGATCCCGAGCTTACGATTGCTCGGGGCTGGAGTGGTCCTCGAATCCCCTCGGGAGCGGATCGATCGCCCTCCAACTACATTTCGGCGCAACAAACAATGCGGCTCACGAAGGTCACGCTAGCCAAGGCTTGGGCATGCAAAGCGCTCGGAGTCCAACGACTAATCGCGAAGGGCGACTCGCGGTGGTCGTCAACCAGGTTAACAAGGAGTATCGGTGTTCCGATGACTCAATGGCGCTTTACCTGGCTGAAGTAAGGAAGATGGAGAAGTACTTGAAACTTAGGTCTTGTACATTCCCGGGAAGGACAATGCCCTGGCCGACCATCTATCGAAGGTCGGTTCCGCCCACCTTCCCTCCCGGCGGGTGCTCGTCGAGCACCTTTACAAGCCCTCCATACCCACCAAGGAGGAGGCAACCGAGGCGGGTGGTACCGTCTCCTTCCTCGAGCAAGACGCGAGTTGGATGACGCCATTCATCCAAGATCTCGCTCACGGGACACCTTTGCCGAGGAGGAAGCCGAGAAATCCGGCTCATAAGACGCTCCTCGACCTACAAATTGGTCGAAGGACTCTTATACCGCAAAGGTGCACTTGGAGTCTGTCCAAATGCATCACCCAAGAGGAAGGCAAATATCTCCTCGGGGATATCCACGACGGAATGTGCGGAGCTCATTAGTCGCCCTTCAGACCTTGGTGAGCAAAGCCTTAGGTTAGGTTACTCTTGGCCGGCGGCTCTGGCGCAGCGCTCCATGGTAACCTCCTGCCCGATCTTGCCGATTCCATGCTCGGAAGGTCCACCACCCGGCATACGCATTGCGACCATCATGCCGCTAACCTGGCCGTTCTCGGTTTGGGGCATCGACATACTCGGTCCATTTCCAGGGAAGGAGGGGTTGTAAATACTGTTAAATGCAATCGACACCTTCACTAAATGGATCGAGGCCGAGCCTATATCAACCATCTCGGCACGAGCGGCTAAAAGGTTCTTCCGCAATAATGTAGTAACCGCTTTGGCGTTCCGAGTCGCCTTATTACCGACAACGGCACTCGATTCTGGCGAGGTGTTTCGTGCTTATTGCGAGGAGGTCGGGACCAAGATATGCTTCGCATCCGTGGCCCACCCACGAGCAATGGGGCGCCGAGCGCGCGAACGGGCAGATCGTCCCAAGGAATCAAGAAGAGAGTCTTTAAGAGCCTCGATCGGCATGGTCGAACTGGGTGGATGAGCTACCTCCCGTCCTGCAGTCGGTCCGCACCACGACGAGCCGAGCTACGGTGAGACCCCTTTCAGCTCGTATATGGCGCGGAAGCCGTCCTACCGCGAAGTTGTCCTAGGATCCCCAAGGGTGAACCTAGCCGATAGCATCGTCACGTAAGGCGGCGCCTTCGACCTCGACCTCGCGGAGGCAACTTCGTGAGCAGGTCTCGCTGCGATCCGCGGTCTACCTGCAAGCTCTCCGCAGGCACGCCGCTAAATCGTTACGACCCAGGACCTTGCACATCGGCGATCTCGTTCTGCGACGGGTCCAAGACCTGTCAAAAGCCAACAAGCTAACACCGAGATGGGAAGGTCCTTACACGGTCGTCTCTACAGCACGCCCGGGGGCTGTCCGTCTCGCGATGGAAGATGGTCGAGAACTTGCCAGCACTTGGAACATCGACCAACTGCGTAAGTTCCATGTCTAACCGCACTCGCCTACTTTTTTAATAAATTTTGTCACCTCGTCCTCTCGTTCTTTCTCTCTCACTTTCTCCTTTACCTCCGCAAAAAATTCTACGATTAAGCTCGACCCAGACAAAGTGTCAGGGGCAGGTCGGTCGTCGGGGCAAAACACCGTACGACAAGAGCTCGACCTCAAGGGCTTCCTTCCTCGTAAGACGACCATCTTTTTCGCGGTAGACCTCCGCCGCAAGAAAAGATTCGCACAGGACACCCTTCTGAACGGTTCCGAGCTCAAGTCGGCCGGTGGGCGGCATCGACGCACCGTACCCTAAGGGCCACATGGTCCCCGCAGAACTCTACTCCGCCAACGAGGTCGTGCTCGCAGTCTACGACCACGACCTCCGTTGGCGGCGGGGGGCTATAGGGGTACCAAGTGGCCACGACCTCGTGCAGCTCTCGCGCGAGGTAGCTACTCCCTAGTACGATTGACTGCTAAGTCGCGTAAGGCCGAACTCCGCCAAATAGGGAACCACAGCACGAAACAAATCGTTATCATCTCGGACAAAACAACAAAAAACGTTTAGAGATAGATAAACGCTCTTTCTATGTTCAACTGGGCGGTTTTTCCTTTAAGTTTTTTACAGGAAAAGACAGGAAAAAGATAATTACAGGAGCCCGGCACGCTTCTCGTCCTGCAAAGCGACGAGCTCGTCCCGCACCGAGTCAAGCTCGGACTCAAGGTCGAGCACCCGCCGGCGAGCTTCCCGACCTTCGCTTGCCGCTTGTCGAAGTCGCCTGGACTCCTCCCGTTGCTGGTCGATTGTCCTTTCGGGGCTTCGGGCGGTGTCGCGCAAGGTCGCCACCGTGGCTTCAAGGCCCGACCTTGCCTGCTCGCTCCGGTCGAGACGCTCCTGGAGCTCGTGCACGGACTCCTCCACCTTCCGCCGGATCTCGGCCTCAGAAGATGTCAGCTCGGCAACCCGGCGCTCGAGCTCCGCGATCTTGGCATCCTGCTCGGCTTGGTGCTTCGCGACAACTTCTGGTGGCACGGTGGCGGCATGGAAGTCCTTCATGGTGGACTCCAGCACCTGCGCGACAAGGTATTTCAGGTCGTGATCGAATTTTTTGATAAAAATGCATGAGTCAGGGGTACTTACCCAACAAAGCCGAGCCTCCAGCCCCTGCTGGAACATCTCGGCGGGGTCCTCCATCTCGTCCTGTTTCCCCTGGACGGGCAAGGGATCTCCCGCCTCGATCCCTTCTCCTTGATCGGGCGCGGAGGCTTGAGCCCGAGCTCCCCCATCCCCTGAGGGCGAAGGAGCTTTGCCCTGGGGGACGACCTCCGCCTCCTGGAGAGGGACGGCCTCAAGAGCGAGGATCACCTCCTGCTCTTCTTCCTCCCGGGTAGAAGTTGCGCCCGGGGGCTCCACCCCTTCGGCGTCTACGGCCACGGGAGCAACCGGGGACACCGGGTCAGCACCCGGCCCTTGGGCTGCAGCAGCGTCCCGAGCAGCTGGGTCAACTGGGGCACCGGGTCGGCGGCCGGAGGTCGGTCTCTCTGGAGCAGCCTCGGTGCCGGCAGATCCCTTCGCTGGAAGCTGCCCGGCTCACCTACGATGGCGGGCTCGTCTCCCCAACCAGTGGGGTAGCCGGCTCTTCCTCGTCGGACGAGCTCCCGCCAGGATTGGGGTCCCCTGACGCCGGGCCGGCGCTGGGACCCGGCGTGACGTCATGAGCCCGAGGAGACCTTGGCGATCTCTGGAGAGTCGCGGTGATGATGTCGCCGGGCGCCGAAGAATCCTCGCGGGAGGTTTGGCGGCTGCTCATCACCGTCGAGACTCCACGACTATGATGTGGGGATGCCCTCCATCGCGGCTCGGGCATCGGCGCCGCGATCTTCCTCCGTGCCTCCTCTTCGGGGACACGACCTCCGGTCCGGGGCTCGCGACAATGGCTCCCCACCTCGACGTCGTCGCCACCAGCCGCCTGTGGAGGCCCGGGCCTCCGCGGCCCAGCTCCACATCGGCCTCGTCGCCCATGACGGCCTCGGCGGCTGGCGAGCTCCCTCTCTAGCACGAGGTCAAGAATATCGTCGACCATCGCCTTCAAATCCCATAACTCCGCACTGGCCGCCACACCCACTATAGACGATGTGGGGTTAGTGTGGTGCCGAGGGGAAAGAGACAAACAAGAGGGAGTAGAAGATCGACCTCGCTCGGCGTCCGCTAGCCGAGCCGGGCGCGGTCGGGAGGCGGCCATGTCCTCGCGCGCCTTGTCTGCCGCTGGCGGCCGAAGGTCGGCCTCCCCAAGCCGACCTCGGAGATGGTCGGCGTTAGGCGCGGTTGAGGCGTAGCGAGCGACCTGCGGGACCTCGGGACCAAGGGGCGGGGTCGGCTCGTCCTTCTCCTCCTCGCGGTCCTCGGGGCCGAAGCTCGAGCTCACCGCGCGAAGCTCCGCTGAAGGGCCGCGATCCGCCCTTCGATTCGACCTTCATATTTGGGCCGCCACGGCTGTGGCCTCCTTCTTCGCCCGCGACAAGAAGTGGCGCCAAGCGAGCCATCGGCTCGGGATTGTCTCGGGTGTACTCATCCATCCACAATCTAAGTTCGCTCACCTCTCGCCGTCGGCATACTCCAAGTGCTGGCGGGGTGAGCGGTCGTCCGGCCCGGGACGCCTGCGCGTACGCCTAGGCGGGGAGGGCGTGGCCGACGGAGATCGGGCGCGGCGCTTGCGACCCGCCCGTCCTTTGGTCTTTCGACCCTGTCCCGCCAACTGCGATCCCAGTTGGGCCACGGCGACCTCGAGGGCAACCTTCTCCTGCCAAAGGAAAAGAAAGAGAACTCGAATGAGGTCGGAAGACCCCCAGAAAAACCTGTCCGGACAAAATAAGAAGTCTGGATTAAAGACTTACCGCCTCGGTCCGGTTAAGGACGTTGTTCGGGATCTGGTGGCCCTCAATGATTTCCTTGCCTTTAGGGGTGCCGAACATCTCGGACACCCTCGCATCCACCCAGTCCTCTGGCGGAGCTGCATACCAGCCGAAGGAGGGGTCGTGAGAAGGGGCATCCTCTGCTCGGAAAAGAAGATCGGGGGCGATGACGTACCTGAGCGTGACTCCCGGGTGATGTCCTGCCACCCCTCGACCTTGAAGAAGGGATGCTCCCTCCTCCTAAGGGGTGATATCCGGTTCCTGACGTAGTCCCGGGTAACGTCCCGGCCGGTCAGCACCAGGCACGTGAGCTCGTTGATCGTCATGAGGATCTTCTCCTCCTCGGGCTCCACGAGCGGACGGGGTGTCTCGACGGCGCGACCTCTGACGCCGGAGTAGGAAAGCGTGCCGCCCTCCGCTTTCCTCAAATAGAACCAAGAGTCGGCCCAACCCGACACCGAGTCCTTGAGCGTGAAGCTCGGGTACTCGTATGGTCGGGTAGGTCGCAGCGGAAAATAGAGGCACCGGCTGCGAAGGCGTCTTGCAGTGCGAGAAAGGGTGTAGAAGTGGAAGAAGAGACTGGGAGTGGGCTCGACGCCCACGAACCCTTCGCAGAGATGGGTGAAGATGGCCATGATGAGAATGGAGTTGGGGTGGAGGTGAACGATCTCGCACTCGCGAGGAGGCGAGTGCGGCCTCGGCGAACTCACTTTCGGCGTCGGAGCCCGTTCATGGCGTAGAGCTCGGTGGAGACAATCTCCCCTCCTCCTCCGTGGGCTCTCCTCGGCGCCAGGACTCTCCATGTGCCGGCGTCAGCGTGCCTACTTTCTTTGGAGGATCTCCAGCTTACGCCTGTCGAGCTTGCTGGCGCCGAACCTCGCCATGAGGGTGGAAAAGATGATCAAGGAGAAGGATGAGCGCCGAAGCAGAGGGGTATGAGATGCAGCGATCGCAAAACGGCCAAGTAAGTCTAAGGGATTTCTCTTCGAGTGTTTAAAGACTCCTCCAGGAAATGGGAAAGCAAAAGGACTTCCCGCCGTTATGGTCGAGGAAGCCCTAGAGGCACAGAGGGCAGTTGAGGCGTTCGCCATCCGGGAAACGACACGTGGGCGCGTAAATCGAAACCGCCCCGCGAAAAGACGGTTCCCAGAAGGACAGTTCGAGCTTCCGGAGAAGGAACCGTTGAGAGGGGCCTACTTCGCTCGAAGCGCGGCGGTGGGAACAAGCTCGTTCCCGGAGAAGGTTAATAGCTCGTTGGTCGCGGCAGTTGTCCGCCGCGGCAGAACCAACAAGCTCGTTCCCGGAGGAGGTTAATAGCTCGTTGGTCGCGGCAGTTGTCCGCCGCGGCAGAACCGACATGCTCGTAGAACGGTAGGCCCAAGGGGAAGGCCTTCCTTAGACCTTTTCCCACTTGAACCTCGGGGGCTAGCTGTCGGGGGGTCGGGTAATTTCCATAAATTACCTCGGAATGCCACCAACGACCAAGCTCGCTCCCGCCCGAGCCACCAGGAGGTCGTTACCCTGGGCGGTCTACTCAGAACCTGGAAGGCTACACATTCCGGCCAGTTCCGAGTTCGGGCTCGGGTGGGACCTAGAATGCCACGTATTCCAGTCGATTCCGAGCTCGGGCTCGGGTAAGATGTCCGAGTTCGGTGCCGGCCATCGGCCGACCTTACGTGGTCTCGGGGTCGGTGAGAATAACCACCCGAGCGTAACTTCCGTTAGCCCGTTACGTTTCCCGTGGGAGCGTGGCGGAAAGATAGGATCCACCAGTTGCCACGTTTGGACGAGGTCCAAACGTGCGGGTAGTGGGGTCATGGAGTTCGATCCTTTGTAAGCTATAAAAAGCGTCCCCATCATGAGGGGGACACACAACATGAGCCAGGCGGGTCGTAAGACAAGAGACATACGCTCAGATACATTGCAAGAACATACACTAGCTGGAGTAGGGCTATTATCTCTTTCTTGAGAGGCCCGAACCAGGGTAATGTAACATCCCAAAATTTGGGTTTTCAAAAATTTTGGTTTTGCTTAGCTTCCCAAAAATTTCTGTCAATTTTCTCGCGTTTATAAAAGCTTGATTTGAATTTTCTAAAAGCTAAAACAATTTAATTTGATTATTCTAAATCTAAAATAAAATAAATTTAATTTTAGTTGGATTCCTTGTGCTTCAAGAAGTTCTTCTGTAATTTTTGAGATTTTTCGGAGCTCGTTTGCTATTTATTGGATTTATTCGGAATCGATTTGTATTAAGCCCTTTTATGGAAATTAATTAATTATTTGGAAAAGTTTAAATAAATTTTTGTTGAAAATATTTTAGTTGAGTTTAAAATGTCTCAAAATATTTTCTGGAATTTTTCTAGAATTTTTCTGGTATTTTTATTGCCTCAAATGATTTAATCGAATTTGTGGAATTTATTTTATTCGGAAATTGCTGGAAATTCGGATTTCGTATTTGGGCTCAAATCCTCCTCTCTCTCCTCCCACTGGGCCAATGCCAGCCAGCCGGCCCACCCCCTCCCTCCTCCCGCGCCTCGCCAAGCCAGGCGCCACAAGCTGTGGTCTTGTCCACCGAGCAGGCCGCCTGGGCCGCGCCGACCGCCTGGGCCACGCGCCCGAGCTGGGCCACGCCCAGGCCAGCCAGCCCAGCTGCCCCACGCTGCCATGTGTCGCCCTCCAGTTGCGCCACATCACCCCCAGTCCGAGCCATGCACGGAGAGTGCTCGATAAAATGCCCAAACCGACCCAAACACCTCCAAACGCGTCCAAACTTGATTTTTCTTGATCTAGCCTCTTCCCCAAACCTATATAAGTGCCCCTAGACCTCTCCCACGGATATACAACCTCCGGATCATCTCCAAAACTCCGAGATCCATCCAATGTCGCCCGAACGTCGCCCAACGTCGGCCGAACTTTGGAGCCGCGTCCCGGGCAACTCGTCGACTCTTTTCGAGATCCGTCTTCTCCGTGGTGTGCCACAAGGTACCATCTGCTTGCTGTCCAAAATTCAGCCAATTTGGTCCACGGGATCAAAAGTTACGGCCGTTTCAATCTCGAATCTTGCCGAGGCCATAACTCCCTCAATTTTTCGAGTTTGACGGTGAAATTTTTTGTGTAGACTCCTGGGGATGTCCTCTACAGGATGCACATCTTGCCCCAAGGTTTTGCCCTCTGGATTTGGCGCAGAAAAATAAATTCTCCGTTTAGACTGCGTTCCAGACAGCGGCAAACTTCCTCGCGCGTTCCCCGCTGTTCCAGAAGGTATTTCTTCGAGCCACCTGCGTCACGGTGTGCCTCTTGGTCCCATCTAGCTCTCGGTCAAATTTCGTTAAGTTCCGATCATTATTCTAGAAGTTATGGCCGTCCAAAGTTTTGATCCGAAACCCGTTAATCGCCAGTTTGTGATTAATCCGGAAGGGCGCCGCAAAATCCGCCTATACCGTTGAGCTCGTCTCGCCGCGTTCTACGCAGTAGACATTCTCCCTTTGCCATCCCATCCTCCGGAATTTTTTTTATATATTTAGGCCACCGTTTGCCGTCGCCGCGCGTCGCCTTTTGACGCCGGTTATTTTGGATCGCTCCGGCCGTGTTGTCGCGTCCGGTGGATCATATTGTACTGTTTTGGTCCATCTTTAGAGTTCTTTTGGTCTCCGTTTGCCGTCGAAGCCCGATTCCGGCCTAAACCCGTCGTCTTTCAACCTAGCCCGTGCCGCCGGTTCGCGCACCGGTTAGCCGTCCTTGGTAGCGTTCTACCGCGGCCATGTCGTTGCACCGACGGTCGCTACTTCGCTTCATGAAGTCTCCTATCATTGTTGACCTCCACCGTTAACGTTCGCCGTTAACGATCCACCGTTAACGTTCGCCGTTAACGTTCCACCGTTAACGTTTTGCCGTTAACGTTCGCCGTTAACGTTTCCCTGTTAACGTTTTGCCGTTAACGTTTGTCGTTAACGCTCCGTTAACGTTCCTCCGTTAATGTTTCCCCGTTAACGCTTCGTCGTTAACGCTTCTTCCGCACGTTCGTTAACGTTCCTCCGCTTAACGCTTTTGCCGTCAATGTTTCACCGTTAACACTGCATGCGTTAACGCTCCGTCGATAACGTCTTGCCGTTAACGTTTTGTCATTAACGCTCCGTTAATGTTCCTCCGTAACGTTTAAATCGTTAACGCCGTCGTTGCACGCTCCTCGTTAATGTTTCCCCGTTAACGCTCCGTCGTTAACGTTTCGTCGTTAAACGTTTCTCCGTTAACGTTTTGCCGTTAACGCTCTGTCGTTAACGTTCCACCGTTAACGTTTCATCGTTAACGTTCCATCGTTAACGTTTCATCGTTAACGATTGGCTCTCTTCGCCTCGTCGTCATCGCATGCGTGTATTCTTGCACAAACCCTAGTGCGATGCCTTCACCTGTTCTATCATCATGACGTGAGCCTACTCATCGTCATATCATCTTCAAGCCGAATCAAAAACCTAACCTAAGACCGGTTCGATGAACTAAGTTTATCGTGAGCCGCGTTGTTATCTTTGCAATCTTTCCCGTTGTTTCAACCGTGGTAAGACACTTGTCTTGTCTTATCCCTGAAAACCTAATCTGCCATTAATCGAGAATTCCTTCGTGGACTTGGTCGATAGACCATTGGCCATCTGTCATACCCCTGTGCCCGATCTATCCGTTTCTCTTTTGTTTGATCGCGGTCCGCTCGGTCAACAAAAGTCAACCTCGAGAATCGCTTTAGTTCATTGCGAACTAACATATTCTTATGGACCCGATCTATAGATCGAGCCCATATGTCGCTATCTGTCCAATCAAGATAATAACTTGGAAGAAATATTCTTCGAATATTATTCTTTCTTTCCCAGTTATTAGTCTTTCCCTTTTCGGTGTTTTGCCGGAAGCCCGTTCTCTTTTGTCAACTCTTCGATCTAATCCGTTCGAGTTCCCAAATCTCTCCCAAGCCGTTGTGCCCAATGCTGTTCGTTCTTAATTTGGAGTTTACTTGATTTGTCTTTTGAATTGGTTTGTATTTGCTTCTTCTTTAATCGCTAGACGTGTCGTCCGAAAGTCGTTCGAACGAGCTGAGGATCGAGAAAGTGGAAGTTGAAGCTCGAGGATCAAGGATCAAGGATAAAGAGTAAAAGACAGTAAAGTTTGCAAGGGCCAGGCAAGTTGTGCTTTGACCATGTTGATCCTATTTTTGAAACTTATTTTGATTTAAACTATTGCATGCTAGTCCAATTAGAAAGATACTTTGTTTAAACATGGGGGATAGATAAATACCAATTTGCTGTATGACACCTTGATTATTTAAGTATGTGCCATGACCCTTGTCACCCTAGTTGTGGTTTACTAGTTGGACATAATCAAATTGCCAACATGGGTTTAGATCGTTGTAGTATACTGCTTAGACCTGCTACGTGCTCATGACATGATTTTGGATAATCAAATGCTAATATTGACTTAATGATATATTGAACCTGTTTTGGAAAAGTATCATGTGATGTTGATGGCACGTGGTGCATGGTAATCAACTGGGGTTTGATAAACAGATTTCGGCCAGGGGCATGTGGCAAGAGTAATCAGGTGGGCCAGTTGTGGCATTGGGAGTGATGATTTGGTTTTTCGGGTAGTCTTGCCCTGGTCACTCTAAGGACTTAACCTTGCAAGCCTTTGAACTGGGTCATACTTGCAACCACATGGCTGGAATGGGACGGCCCTAGTTGACTAAGTCGCTAAGGACTCACTTGTGGAGCCTCGGGGTGTCAGTTACACCTTTTGTGTGATTGTACGGGGGAGCGTATCGTGGCTGTGGCCAGGTACCCATCTAACGGTGTGTTGGTCCCATACTTCGCCTTGGCTAAGGGAAGGGATGGTGTAGAGCACGTACCGGAGAGGACCACCTGTGTTGTTTGAGGCTTCCGAAAGGCTTTGTTATGATCGCTCATTCGCATATTCTTGTATGGCGATTCACGGCTGACGTGGTGAGTGGATTGTATCTTGTGGGTAAAGTGTATAACCTCTGCAGAGTGTAAAACCTATTCGAATAGCCGAGTCCACAGATCGACAATGCTCGGGGATTACAGTCAAGGGTTAGATTTTCATGAAAATTGAACTTGGGTTTGGAGGCAGTTTGCCTGTGGAAAAGTGATAATTGGTTAAGGATGTGGAATGGTTTACTTTTGAAACAACTGTGAAATTATTACTATTATTATCTGTTTTTACCGCTTTACAATCTATTATGAATATTTGTGAAACGCTGTTTTATGCAAAATAACCCCTTCAGCCTGTCCTTTGGAATAAGCCATGCATATAGCTATTAGACTTGCATTCTGTGCATGACTTGCTGAGTGCTTTATGTACTCACCCCTTGCAAACAAACAATCACCAGTGAGCAAAAGTCTACATCGTCGAAGAAGAAGAAGTTCCGTGAGAAGGCGATTATCTAGGAGTCGAACCACATCGGTTGCCTGTGGCGTATTGATGGGATTCACCGATGTTCTTCGTTCATTCTTTGCTTATTTGGAGTTGAAGCCGTCAGGGTTTCACAAATGTAAGGTTGACCTTAAGGTCGCTCAATAGTTTATATTCTATTATTGAGTTATTTTTACTATTCCGCTGTGTATGATTGTGATATTCATCTATGTTAAGACTGTGTGCACTAGCGTGATCCTGGACTAGTGCTGAATACACAGAGGGTCCGGATTTGCAAATTCGGGTCCCGACAGGTAAACTGCTGTGTCCACGCTCGTTGAGGTCCAGTGAGTCATTCCTTTGAGTAATCCCTCACGTGAGAAGGGGTCACAGTTGGTCCCTCCACCAACAAGTAAGCTCGGCAGGGGCCTGCTCCCCAATCGTCGACACATGGCTTAATACAAAGGAATAGCTAATGGTTCATTTGCAGTAACATCATTTAACAAATAACATAAGTAGATTCGAAAGCGATAGAAACAGTGTAATATCAATAACTTTTCCAGGAGTTAAATAAACATCTTTCCCATTCCTAATCCACATTTCCATCAACATCATCATTTAACCAAACCAAACCTCTCAAGTTCAAGTTATTTCCAAGAAAATCTAACCCTTGACTGTAATCCCCGAGCAATGTCCAATACCGCGAACACGGCTATTCGAATAGATTTTACACTCTGCAGAGGTTATGCACTTTACCCACAAGATACAACCAAACACCACAAAGGCGAGTGATCGTAACAAAGCCTTTCGGAAACGGCTAACTACACAAGTGAACCTTTTCGGTTTTTGCCATACACCATCCCTTCCCTTAACAAAGGCGAAGTATGGGACCGACATACCGTTGGACAGGTACCATGCCATCGCACTGGTACGCTCCCCTTTCAAGCTACACAAAGGGTGTAGTTGACACCCGAGGTATCACATGCAAGTTATTAGTAACTTACTCAACTAGGTTCATCCCATTACGGACATGTGGTTGCACGATTAACTCAGTTCAAAGGCTTGCAAGGTTAAGTCCTTACGGTGACCAGGGCAAGACTACCCGATGAACCAAACCAACGCTCCCGATGCCACAACTGGCCCACCCGATCATTCTTGCCACATGCCCCGGTTGAAAACTATTTATCAAACCTAGTTGATTACCATGCACCACGTGCCATCAACAATCACAACACATGATACCTTTCCAAAATAGGTTCAATATATCATTAAGTCAATATTAACATTTGATTGTCCAAAATCATGTCATGAGCACGTAGTAGGTCTAAGCAATATACTACCATGATCTAAATACCCATGTTGGCAATTTGATAATGTCCAACTACTTAATCCTCAACTAGGGTGACAAGGGGTTCATGGCATTCAATTATATATGTCAAGGTGGCTTAGAGCAACTAGGAAATTAACTAATCTCCCAAAATTAATTAAAGCATTTTATAATTGAACTAGCATGCAATAATTTAAATCAAATTAATTTCAAAATGGGATCAACATGGTCAAAGCACAACTTGCCTTCAAAGAATACTTGATCTTGGTCCTGAGGTGGCTCCTGGGTCAACACTTCACCTTCGAAGCCTTTAGGCACTTCAACGTCTACTCGTAACGCGTGCAAATAGCAATAAATAAATAAAACAGTAGACAAAAAGTGTCGAAACATCCAAATAAAGTCCATAAACAGAGAGAGCATAATTTTATGAATTTTTAGGAATTTGAATCGGCGAAATCGGAGTTAAAACGCAAAAGTTACAAGCGTTTAAAGTTTAAATAATCAATTAAATAATATTACAGAGAAAAACTTTGGTCCAAAAATTAAATAAAATTCACCATTAGGTAGATCTTAATTTTATAAAAATTTAGAAATTTGAATCACTCAAATCGGAGTTAAATTGCAAAAGTTATAAGCGTTTGAAGTTTCAAAATTCAAATAAATCAATAATCCGAATTAATTCATTTATTTTTATACGGAAAAACCGAATAATGACGTCAGCATGGATTTTGGTTTTCCACCGAATTATTTTTCTATTGAAAAATCGATTTATTGCGTCAGCCGGTCCATGGATGTGGTCCACGATTCGGTCTGGGTCCACCGTGGACCCAGTCCACGAGTACATGTCTCACTGACATGTGGGCCCCATCGGATGACGTCAGCGGTGACGTCATCATGCTCGGCTAAGGGACGGCTGATAGCTGGGCCCCACCGTGACGTCAGCGGTGACGTCATGGTGTGGTTCCGCTAAGCCACTGACACGCGGGCCCCACGTGACGTCATGGCTGACGTCAGCGGCGACCGGCGTGACCGCGCTGATCGCGACGGTCAGTCTCCTAGCCACGTGGCTTGATCTTGGCCGTTGATTTGAAAATCAACGGCCCAGATCGGACCTGGCTTAACGCAATAGGAAAACTACTCGGCTGACCCGGACCGTTCGATCTTGATCGGACGGTCAAGATCTAATCTAATGCTATAACGTGGGTTAACGCTAGCAGTACGATCTAGATCTAATGGCAGAGATCTATCCTAGCATGGTGCAGTTACGGCTACGTGGCACGATCTAAACCGTTGGATCTAGATCCAACGGTTGGAAATAGATCTAGAGATTAACACGTGAGGTTTTACTGGCGATGACGTGCACGAATCTTGGCCCTTGCATCTTGATCGGACGAATGACGGAGTTTGCGAGGCGGCGATGGCGCGCGGCGGAGCTGGCTCACCGGAGACGAGGACGATGACCACGGCAACGGCGCTGCGGGGCCCCTCCGGCGGAGTGGATGGTACTCTTCGACGCGGCTTGACCTTGCGGTTCCGGATCTGGGCTCAACAGCGGTGGAGGACGGCGGACGGCGGCGGAATCGACGATTAACCGCGGCGGAAACCTAGCGTAACTACGGCGAGCTCTAGCGGGCGAACGGCGGTGGCTCAGGTTACGTGGGCTAGGGCTACAGGTGCGCACGGGAGTTGGCTACCCGGTGGCGGCGGCGACGCCTTAAATAGGGGCCTCGGCTTCCGTGTATTGCGCGGAGACCGAGGTCCACCCGGTTACGACGGCGGAATCCGAATCCAATTCAGATTCGGTGATGTGGCTCAACGTGGATCGTCAGATCAAGATCCGACAGTTACGGGGTTTGGGCTCGGGTCTGGCTCGGCGACTTGGCTAGCTCGGTCGGAGTCGGGCTCGGGTGACGTGGCGCGATCATGGCCGTTGGATCTTGATCCAACGGTCACGCGGTTTTGGTTAGGTTGGAACCGGGTTCAGCTCGAACGCGGCTCGGGTCGGACTCGAGTCTGACTCGGGTTTGGGCTCGGTCGGATGAACAGTAAAACCCGGTTTGGGTTTTTCCAGCGATTAAATAATCAATTTAATTCCCAGAAATTCATTTAATTCATTAAAAATAGCAAAACACTCAGAAAAATTCCAGAAAAATTCTAGAAAATATTTTGGAACATTTTGGACTTTCTTTAATTATTTCAAAAGGGAATAAATTCAAATAAATTCCAGATAAATCCAAATAAATCCCAGAAAATTCCAAAAATTCACAAAAGTGCCAAATCTCATTTAAATACATGAAAAATAAAAATTGGGATGTTACAGTAAAAATGTAAAGTAAGAACGAAAAACGCCACGGAAGGCCTAACTAGCCCCTGACTAGGGACAGGTGGCAGAGAAGGATTGGAAGACCATGGACAAAGCCTACGACTCGGTGGCTGGTGTGACACTACGGAAGGATGAAACATTATAAAATATGAAATCGGAGGTTAAAAACTATACGCTGTGAGGTTTATTCGCATTTCCGGGCTGTTTTCAGGAGTTTGGGCCTCTCCAAGGGAGTTAGGGCCCAAGGGGGATGTGTCGTGGGCCTTGGTGGGAGGATTTTTGGGCCCATGAGGGAGGGGGAGGTAGGTTAACCTGCCTTGGGGGCGTCCTCCCCCTGCCCATATGCGCCCCTCAACCGTAGCCGCCTCTCCCTCTCCCCCACATGCGCCTCCACCCCTTCCCTCCCTCTCCCCCATGCGCCTCCACCTCTCCCTTCTCCTCTCCACCCCCTTGCTGCCCTAGGGGAGATCCCCACCTCTCCACCCTGCTGTCCTCTCCGTTGGGAGGCTCCGCGACGAGGAGATCCGGAGGAATCAGCGCGAGGAAGGAGATCGGGAGAACCGGGAGGAGTTTCGTCACCGTTCGTCGGTTCATCGTTCGTCAGGCGAAGGTATGGCTAGGGGAATCCTTGGGGTTGGTCTAGGTACTGTTCTAAGGGTTTATATCTTGTTTTTAGATCAATTGGTGGTGCTGTAATTGGGTAGATTAGATGGAATCTAGAGTTTGCCACGTTCTCTGTTTCAGGCAGCATGAGCAGTCGACTTAGGGTTTGGGTTTTCGTCAATTTAGATTCGAAATTTGGTCATCCGCCTGTTGAAGAAGTTGTAGGTAATTGAAATACCTTTAATTGGACGTAAAGTATGCTTAATTCCGATCAGCCGTTTGAAAGTTATGCTCGTTTTACCGAGCGTATTCAAAATTGTGACGAGATTGGAATAGATCACGGTATTCTGTAGTTTAAACCACTTTAGTTTCCGAATCAGTTTTTTCATGTACTTAGAAAAAGTGAGGAAATTTCCTAAGCTACTCGAGGTTGTACTCGTTTAATCGATTCGGAGTTGTAGAACCCGAGTTATGCTCGTTGGAAGTCTGCTGTCCCGACGGGATAGAACATCTGTTTTTGGGTTTTTCGAGTAGTTTGCGAAGTCGGGGTAGAAGAGTGTTTGCGTATTGTTTTGTGGGCACAATTTTGATTGTGTGGTGCCTATGTGCAGGTGGTGTGACCCCGGGAGTGCCCTCTACTTCTCGCCAATCCGTCGCCCATGGTTGAGGCAAGTGTATTGGAATGGGTAGCGAGTTGTAGATTGCTAGTTTTGTTGAGTTGAAATTGATTATATGACATGTTCACATGCCATGCTTTAATGTTTGCCATTGATATGATGAATATGGTTTATTATGTTGTGATGCCATGTGTTAATGTACAAGTTATCTATGATGTTGGCATGTTTGCATACATGGCATGATACATGGCCGGGTCGGTGAGAAAGTCATAACTAGTCTGGTACGGTCGGTGAGAAAGTTATGACTAGTCCGGGGCGCCATTGAGTAAGTCCTACATCGTGATTCCATCCACCGCGGTGAATGGAAGCGAGGAGTAGGCACCCTCCATCTTCGGGATGGAAGGGAGGAGAGGGTGCACACCGATGGGTGTGTACTCAACCATACCGGTATGAGTTTCCAGGAGACATGTGCATTGCATTGCATTGCATTATATGAGGATGTTCTATGATGATGATATATGATGATGTCAATGATATGCTTACACTGTGAGTATGAGATGTGTATGATATTGTATGTGAAAAGTGGTGATGAAGGTATTGGAATGTATTTTCTTGTTGCATTGCAATATACTTGCTAAGTGATGAACTCACGCTTGTGTTTATGTTGTTTTTCTTAGGTACCATGAAACCGGCATGCGGGAAAGGGAGCTAGTCACACGTCATCACTTAGCATCACACATATAAACAATGACATGTCTCTCCTTTAATTGTGATGGTTAATTCACTGAACTAAATTGTGGTTTTGATGCTTCGTTGGTTGTCATGAGTAAATGATTAGTCCATATTTGACATGTGATGGATAAGCTTATATCCTTAGTTGTATGGTGGCTGAAATTCCTGATTTGTCATGTTATTGCTATCGTTCATTATGCTATGTGATATGTTAAGATTGTTGTTGCTTCAATTCATGGAAAAACAAAAGAGATGCTGCCGAAATTTTCGGTTTTAGCATTTGAGCCTTTGCTGTAATTTACTCTAATTTGTGGTATTTATATGTTGTTTAGTCTAGGTTTGGTAACTGTCGGGACCCGAATTTGCAAATCCGGACCCTCTGTGTATTCAGCACTAGTCCAGGAACACGCTAGTGCACACAGTCTCAACATTGGTAAATATCACAATCATACTCAACGAAATAATAAGGTACCTTAAATAGTTAACCAAGCTGGTTGCTGGACCTTAAGGTCAAGATACAAATATACGCCACGCAGGGCGAAAACTTAATAAAAGAGAAATAACAGCAGCGAAAAATAAGATAACTTCGTGGCGCCATCCAATATACCACAGGCAACTGACTGGGCTCGCTCCCTAGTTAGACGGTTCCTCTTGGAGCTCCTCCTTCAAAGCTGGTGTAGACTCTTCTTCAACTGGTGTTGTATTATGGCAAGGGTGAGTACTTGGTACTCAGCAAGTCATGCACAGAATGCAAACTAATATACTACATGCATGGCTTAGTACAAAGGAATAGCCCAGGGTATAATTGCAGTAAAACAGCATTTGACAAGTAACATAAGTAGATTCAAAAGCAGTAGAAGCAAGTATAAGATCAACAACTTTTCCAGGAAGTTAAATAAACTTCTTTCTCATTCCTAATCCACATTTCCATCAACGTCATTATTAGACCAAACCCAACCTTTCAAGTTCAAGTTATTTTCAGGATGGTTTAACCCTTGATTGTAATCCCCGAGCGATGTCCAATACCGCGGACACAGCTATTCGAATACATTTTACACTCTGCAGAGGTTATGCACTTTACCCACAAGATACAGCCACACACCACAAAGGCGAGTTTCCGTAACAAAGTCTTTCGGAAACTTCTAACAGCACAAGTGGGCCTCCCCGGTTATTGCACACTAACCCTTCCCTTAGCGAAGGCGAAGTTTAGGCCAATCAACCGTTAGATGGGTACCTGGCTGCAGCCCCGGTACGCTACCCCGTACAACTACACAAAAGGTATAGTTGACACCCTGAGGTCCCACAGGTACGTTATTAGCAACTTAATCAACTAGGTCCGTCCCATTACAGACATGTGGTTGCACGTTTAACTCAGTTCAAAGGCTTGCAAGGTTAAGTCCTTAGGGTGACCAGGGCAAGACTACCCGAAGAACCAAAACAACGTTCCCGGTGCCACAACTGGCCCAACCGATCATTCTTGCCACATGCCCCGGTCAAAATCTATTTATCAAACCCCCAGTTGATTACCATGCACCACGTGCCATCAACAATCATAACACATGATACTTCTTTCAAAACAGGTGCAGTATCTCATTAAGTCAAATTAGCAATTTATTGTCCAATGCGTTTCACGTGGCAAGGCTAAGCATACTACATCGGTCTAACTACCCATGTTGGAAATTTAAAAAAAAGTCCAACTAATAATCCACAACTAGGGTGACAAGGGTCATGGCACATATTTAATTAACCAATGTGTCATACAGCAAGTTGGCATGTATCTAATGTCCCAAAATTAAGTAAAGCATTCTCTAGTTAAACTAGCATGCAATAAATTAAATCAAAATAGGTTTCAAAATTGGATCAACATGGTCAAAGCATAACTTGCCTTCAAAGAGTACTTGTTCTTAGTCTTGAGCTGGCTCCTGGGTCAACACTTCACCCTCGAAGCCTTCGGGCACTTCAACGTCTATTCGTAAAGCGTGCAAATGGCAATAAATAAATAAACAGTAGACAAAAAGTGTCCAAACATCCAAATAAAGTTCAGAAACAGAGAGAGCATAATTTTATGAATTTTTAGAAACTAGAATCGTCAAATTCGGAGTTTAAATGCAAAAGTTATAACCGTTTAAAGTTTATAGAAAACATTAATTAAATAAAAATAGAGAAATATTCATAATCAAAAATTAATTAAAATTCATATTTGAGTAGGTCTCATTTTTATGAAAATTTAGAAATTTGAATCACTCAAATCGGAGTTGAAACGCAAAAGTTATAAGCGTTTGAAATTTGAATCTATTTTTGAAATCAATAATTCGAATTAATAAATCATTTTATTTTTCGGAAATTAATTTATTACGTTAGCATGACACGTGGACAAATCAGAGGCCGCCACGTCGCCTCGGGTCCATGGACCCGGCGCATGGTTTGGCTCGGTCTACCGTGGACCCGGTCCACGGCTCGTGTCTCTGACAGGTGGGCCCCTCTAGTGATGTCGACACGGCCACCGAGTGGGTCGACACGCTGGTTTCACCGTGACGCCGCCGCGTGACGTCATGGTGCGGTTTGGCTCGGTCGCTGACACGCGGGCCCCGCGTGACGTCACGGCTGACGTCAGCTACGACCGGCCGGCGCTACCGACCGCGATGGTCGATCTCCCACCACGTACGGATCTCGGCCGTTGATTTGAAAATCAACGGCCCAGATCAGATCTGGCTTAACACAATAGGAAAACTACTCGGCTGATCTGGACCGTTCGATCTTGATCGAACGGTCAAGATCTAATCTAACGCTAAAACGTGGGTTACTGTTAGCCGTACGATCTAGATCTAACGGCTGAGATTGGATCTAGCACGGTGCGGTTAAGGCTACGTGGCGCGATCTAAACCGTTGGATCTAAATCCAAAGGTTGGAAATAGATCTGGAGATTAGCACGTGAGATATCACCAGGGATGACGTGGACGAATCTGGGCCCTCGGATCTGGATCGGACGGTTGGTGAAGCTCGAACGACGGCGATGGCGTGCGGCGTAGTTGGTTCACCGGAGACGGGGACGGCGACACGCCCGATGGCATTTGGGCATGATTCCGGTGAAGTGAAATGTCCCCTCTGACGCGGCTGGTCCTTGCGGTTCCGGATCTGAGCTCAACGGCGGAGGAGGACGGCGGACGGCGGCGGAAACGGTGATTAACCGCGGCGGAACGCCAAACCAACTACGGTGAGCTCGCGCGGGCAAACGGCGGAGGCTCAGGCGACGTTGTCTAGGGCTATGGGTTCGCACGGAAGTCGGCAACACGTTGGCGGCGACGGCGCATTAAATAGGCCCCTCGGCGTTCGTGAAAACCGCGAAAACCGAGGCCCACACGGCTGCGGCGACGGAATCCGAATTGGATTCGGATTGGGGTGACGTGGCTCCACGTGAGCCGTTGGATCAAGATCCAACGGTCGGGGGTTTGGGCTCGGGTCCGGCTCGGGCGACCTGGCTGGTCTGGTCGGGCTCGGGTTCGGCGACGTGGCGCGATCGTGGCTGTTGGATCTCGATCCAACGGTCACGCGCGTTAGGGCTTGGTGACTTGGTTCGACCGGAACGGCTGGCTTGGTCGGGTCCGGGTCGGACTCGAGTCTGACTCGGACTCGGCTCCGGTCGGATGAACTGTGAAACCGATTAGGTTTTTCCAGCGATTAAATAATCCAATTAATTCCTAGAAATTCATTTAATTCATTAAAAATAGCAAAACACTCAGAAAAATTCCAGAAAAATTCTAGAAAATATTTTGGAACATTTTGGACTCAAATAAAATATTTTCAACAAAATTTTATTTGCAAAATTAAATTCTTTAATTATTTCAAAAGGGGATAAATTCAAATAAATTCCAAAAAATTCCAAAAATTCACCAAAGTGCCAAATCTTATTTAAATTCATGAAAAGCAAAAACTGGGGTGTTACAAACCTCCCCCCTTAGCAGAATCTCGTCCCCGAGATTCATGGCTTACTAAAGAATAGGTTCGAAAATTCTTTCTTCAAATCCTCTTCGTGTTCCCAAGTTGCTTCACTCTCCTCATGGTTGCTCCATTGAACTCTGCAGAAACGGGTTGACTTATTCCCCGTCTCTCGATCCATTGTGTCCAAAATCTTGACGGGGTGTTCCTTGTAAGTCAGATCCTTTTGTAGCTCGATTGACTCTAGTGGTGTCTGCTCATCAGGTACTCGGAGACACTTCTTCAACTAGGACACGTGAAACACATCATGTACTCCTGCTAGTGATTGCGGTAACTCTAGCTGGTATGCAACTTCTCCTCTGCGACTGAGAACCTTGAATGGTCCAACATATCGCGGCGCGAGTTTTCCTTTGGCATGGAATCTCTTAACTCCCTTGAGTGGCGTGACTCTGAGATAAACGAAATCTTCTGGTTCAAAACTCAGGTCTCGGCGATGGTTATCGGCGTAGCTCTTCTGTCTTGACTGTGCTATCTTCAGTCTTTCTCGGATCATGGCAATCTGTTCTTCGGCCTCTTGAAGAATGTCCGGTCCAAAGTGTGAAATCATGTGCTGAAAAATTGGCTAAGATTTGAACTTGGAAAATGTGTTTTGTGCATGAGTTCGATAATTTGACAAGAAACAGTGAAGTTCTCTTTTGTGCCGGACCAAACTTTCAAGAAACAGTAAGCTTCCTTGCACGGACCGCTTTTCTTTGGTCCGCCGTGAACGTGTTTTCAAACGTTTTGAGCTGGACTGAAACTTCCAAAACCAAGAAGTTTCGCATGTACGATTGCACTCTCCCTCCACAAGCAAGGTGGATTTTTGACAAATTGTTTTCACGCTTTGCGGACCGGATTTTTGGTCCCGTGAATGGTTTTTTGCTCGATTAGGGTTTTGAGCAATTTTGGAATTGAATTCTGGTTTGAATTTGAGATTATGAAATTTGTGAGAATTTCATGATGCTTGTTTTCAAGTGGACTTTATGCAATGCTCGTGTGAGTATTTGCATGGACTAATGTTGAGTCAAGTCGCGGACTTGTGCTCGGAATCGTTTTGTGGTTTGTTTATGTGCAGGTATTGCTCGAAGGTGAACGTGGTCGATGACGGGACCGGAACTAGGTTCGTGGAGGAACTGAGGTTCGGGACTAGGTTCAGGGAGGAACTGAGGTCTTGGTGGTCAAGGATGTCATGCGGGACGTTCGGGCTAAGAGAATGGTGCACATGAAGAATGGTCAGTCACGTGAGAATGGCAGGAGGTCATTCGCGTGCAAAGTGTTAGTCACGTGAGTATGGCAGGTGGCCATACGCGTGCAAAGTGTTAGTCACGTGAGTATGGTAGGGTTGCCATACGCGTGCAAGAGTTGTACTCGGCCTGGTTGGGCCAAGTAGAGTTGAGTTGGATACGGATTCCTTCTAGGGAATAGGAATTGTATTCAGAACTCCTTGTGGGTTGGTCCTTTAAATAGGAGGGGTTGTCTCCTGTTGAAAGGCATCAAGTAGAGCTGAGCGCATCAAGCCTTGAGCTTGGTTTTAGGGTTTGTACTCTTTTGATGAGAGTATTTTAGACAAGAAATAAAGATCAATTCTTCCAAGATTTTTGCGTGCTACAGTAACCACGTCGCTACAAGATTTTCTCTGTTTTGGTTCTTGTTTGCATGCTTGTTCTAGTTTTAGATTGGTTTTTGTTCTTCAAGTTTTATCTTGATTTGATCCATCAAAAACCTCTCTAGGGTATTGATCTAGTGTTTCTCAAAGTCTAGTTGATCAATCTTTTGTCGTTCTTGTTTAATCTTGAAGTTTTGATTAGATTGATTCTCGTCAAGTTCTGGATCAGCAAGTTTGCGAAGCTCATAACTTTTGATCCGTAAGTCCGATCGAGCTGATTCTTTTTGGGTTCGATTCGTATTGGAATCTAGTTTCTTGTGTCCAAATTTCAGATCATTTCGACGGTTGGATCTCCGGGAATTCTCGTTTTACCAAACCTCTGTCATTCTGTTTTTGTCGAAAACGAGGCAATTATTTGGTTCTGTTTTGGGGTGAACTTTTAATAGGTCAAGAATTTGGTTTTAGCTTCCGCACAATCATTCACCCCCCTCTGATTGCTATTTTCGTATACTTCGATCCTACAAGTGGTATCAGAGCAAGGTTTCTCTAATCTATCTTAACCGGTGATTAGATCAATGGATCGTTATTCGACAAAACCATGTGTGTTCGATGGTGTTGATTTTCAGTTTTGGAAGGCCAAGATGGAGGCATTCATCCAAGCACAGGGCTTCACAATTTGGGAGAAGGTCTACAAGCCATATGAAGCCCCTGCAAACGACAACGTCAACGACACCAATCGCACACTTGTTGAAGCAAATAGCAAGGCGCGCAACTTGATCATCCAAGGCTTGGGACGCAGCGACTTTGATCGTGTGGTTCATCTTCGATCCAAGCATATGAGGTATGGAAATCTCTTTGTGATTACCATGAGGGTTCTAACACTGTCAAAGAGGTTCGCCAAGATATTTACAAAAAAGAATACATGCGTTTTGAGATGAAACCTAGTGAATCTGTAGATGACTTCTTTGCACGTTTCAATAAAATTCTTAGCAATCTACGTGCTGTTGGAGTTAGCTACACTGAGGCTGAAAATGCTCGACAATTGCTTAGTGCTTTGGACATGTCATGGGAGATGAAAGTAACATCTATACAAGAATCTACTACCATGAGCACACTCACATTAGATGTTCTTTACTCTAAGTTGAAAACTCATGAGTTGGATGTTCTTGCCAGAAGGGTAACATTAAATCAATTGCTTTGATCTCTAACCCTAACATGTCAAATGCAAATTCTTCTTCTAGCTTTGCCTTGTCTTCCATGTCTTCTTTAACAGATGAGCAACTTGAAGAGTTTCCTGAAGAAGATCTCTGCACTACTCTCTTCTCGCTTTAACAAAGCTTTGCGAGAATGTGAGAATGAGAAAGAGAGGTGGTCCTCCAAGATGCTATGAGTGTGGTGACCTCAACCATATTCGCACAAATTGTCCTAAGCTTGCAGGAAAAACATCAAAGGAGGAGAAGGACAACGATGTAAGGAATGAGAAGAAAAGGTTCTCGCCAAATGATAGGAAGAAGAAGAGCTTCATCAACCGCAAGGTGGTTCACTGAGTTCTTTCCGCTCTTGAACAAGTCAATTTGAGCGATGTGGACTCGGAGAGCAGCGAAGATGATGCAACTCCAAGCAAGCATGATTTGATAGGATTATGTCTCATGGCAAGCAAGGATAGCTTCACCGAGGACGACCACGACAAATGACTTCAATGAGGTAGATCCCTCTTATGATGAATTAGCTATTGCTGTTGCTCGTCTTGGAAAATTGCTTGACAAACGTGATAAGAAAATTAAGAAACATGATTTCATTATTGAATCATTGAATGCTGAAATTGCTAGACTTAAGACTTTGATTCCTAGTGATGATACTTGCAAATCATGTGACTTAATTTACAATGAGCTCACCTTGCTTAGGAAAGAACATGCTCTTTTGTTGCATCTAAATGAGAAAAATGAGAAACATGTTGTACATGCTAGCTGTTCCACTGATGATTTGCATAGTTCAACTTCTTGTTCTAAATGCTCAACTCTTGAATTAAAATTGAAAGATGCAAATGCTAGGGTTTCTCAATTAACTGATAATATACTTTCACATGAAATTCTTTCATGCTCAACTTGTCGCAAGCAAAAAGGAAAAGTGGATGTTCCCTGCAATAATTGTTTAATTCTTGCTAATAAAGTTGATTACTTGCAAAACTCTTTGGAACGATTCACTAATGGCAAGAAAAAGTTGAACATGATTTTGGATCAATCTAAGGTTAGCTCAAACAAGAAAGGTTTAGGTTTTGATCTTCATGCTTCATATGAAACTAAACCTCGCTCTGTTGTTTATGCTCCTTGCAATGACAAACTTGAGATTTTAAATGAGCCTATGAAAATTGTCTTCAAATCTGCTGGCCTTTTATCTTCTACTATGATGGATGCAAATGTTGCTTCTACTTCCAAAGCTAAACATAATGTTAAGTACACTTGCACTCATTGTGGTAGAGATGGACATTTAGTAGACTTTTGCTTTAGACTAGCTAAACAACAAAAGAGAGAAAGGTTTAATGCTAGGTCTAATTTCAGAAAGGCACACTCTACTTCTCATTATGTGCCTAGGGTGAAACAAACACCTTTTGTTTCTAAAAACACGGAAAAAGGCAAATCTGCTTTTGTATATAAGAATACTCGTGTTGTGCCTATCACAGCGTCGTGTGTCTCAAGATCGATTCCTAAACATCTTATTTCTAACCCCAGTACCAGGCCTCGACAATTTCTGCTTCTATGTAGGCTTCTCACGCGAGGAAGGAGAACATGTGGCTAGTGAATTTCGGATGCTCACTTCATATGTTTAGTGATAAGATTTGGTTCTCCTTTACTCATGCATCTCGTGCTAAAAGTGTTATCTTTTGAAGATGCTTCTTCCACCTCTGCTTTCGCAAAGGCACTAGTCCAAATGATGCAGTGCAGTGCATATGTTCAAGGAGAGTGTCTTTGTTCATAAAGATGATGATGCTATTGAGGATGAGATAATTGGAGGTTTACATGAGAGACTCTTCCCACGTGCTTCACATCAACAAACGGTCAAGTGAATTTTCAGGTATCTCCATGGTACTCAAGATTTTGGCATTTGGCTTTTGCTTCCTTATGTATTAGTTTAAGAGCTTATTCTGATGTTGACTTTGGAAGATGTTGAATTGATTTGGTTCGTACACCTCTTGAGTAATCCTCTTTCTTGAGCATTTGATATTGGATTTCACTTTCTTAGAGATCATGTTGAAAAATAAAATATTGTGCTTCACCATGTGGATACTGAACATCAATTGGCAGACATTTTCAAAACCCTTGTCTTCTTCTCGTTTTGCTCGGGGAGAACATGGGATTGTTCATCCAATGGGTTTGTTTTGAGGGGGAGTTTCTTTGCCAAGTTCTTTCACTTTATGAGCTCATTTTATCATATTTCTTTATATATTGTGTAATTGTGCTAATATATGATAATCTAAATTGTTCCACTTGAACTAAAAATGACATTGCGGAATTCCTTGGTTTGATTGCCTATAGTTAAATACTCTGTGATATCTCACTCTTTTAAGCTTGATATTGAATCTTCTTGACAAATTTGGGCTATGAAGCAAGTGTGTTTTCAGCTTTACTCTTTCAAAAGACCTTTTAATCTCCTTGCATGTTTACAATCAAAAAATAAAGGAAAAGGGAATCAGTTAAAAAAAGGGTTGTTAAAAGCAAAAACCTCAAGTTATGTGCTTCAGGATGCTTTCCCTAAAAGATAAGATGTATGCTTCAAGCATGCCATTCCCTCAAAAGACAAGATGTATGCTTCAAGCATGCCACTCCAAAGAAATAAAAGAAGTATGCTTCAAGCATGCCACATGTCGTTTACTGTTTAAAGATTAAATTGGTCTACTAGATTGGAGTTGAAACTACTTGCTCGCCCTGATTTGTTAGTTGCTTCAACTTTGAGCCTTTGTTTTTCTACTAAAGGTTTTGCTTAGTACTTGGCTATAGTTGACTGAATTGAGGTTGAGATGCATGTCATTCCCTAACTTGCTAAAATCACATCAAGATCATGTATTTTGCATGTTATGTGATATATAAGGTTATATGATCGAATGAGCTCATCTTTTCCTATCTTGGCACTCCCTTGTTTCTTCTTGTGAAATCATTGCTACAAGAAAAATTTTGAACAAATTCTCTCTTTTGTACTCTTGATGAATCCATTGTCAAAGGGGGAGAAATTTGGGAATCATTGAAAAGTTTAAGGAAAAGGGGGAGAAGAAAAAGGGGGAGTTGTGTTTGGAAATTTGAGAATTTTGGGAGAAGTTTGGAGAATTTTGAAATTTTTGGGCACATTGCACATTCACACACATGTTCCTTCTCAGGGGGAGATTTTGTTTTGCTTTTTGGTCAAAGGGGGAATTCTGTGTTTTTTCTTTTGGTCATTGATTCTTTGAATTTCAAAATCTTTTGTAAAGTGAATGCCAAATGTTCAATTCTAATTGGTGTTGCCAATGTTTTCATCAAGGGGGAGATTGTGAAATCATGTGCTGAAAAATTGGCTAAGATTTGAACTTGGAAAATGTGTTTTGTGCATGAGTTCGATAATTTGACAAGAAACAAGAAGTTCTCTTTGTGCCGACCAAACTTTCAAGAAACAAGAAGCTTCCCTTGTACGCCGGACCGCTTTTCTTTGGTCCGCCGTGAACGTGTTTTCAAACGTTTTGAGCTGGACTGAAACTTCCAAAACCAAGAAGTTTCGCATGTACGATGCACTCCCCTCCACAAGCAAGGTGGATTTTTGACAGCTGTTTTCACGTTTGCGCCGGACCGGATTTTTGGTCCGGCGTGAATGGTTTTTTGCTCGATTAGGGTTTTGAGCAATTTTGGAATTGAATTCTGGTTTGAATTTGAGATTATGAAATTTGTGAGAATTTCATGATGCTTGTTTTCAAGTGGACTTTATGCAATGCTCGTGTGAGTATTTGCATGGACTAATGTTGAGTCAAGTCGCGGACTTGTGCTCGGAATCGCTTTAGGTTTGTTCATGTGCGTGTATTGCTCGAAGGTGAACGTGGTCGATGACGGACCGGAACTAGGTTCGTGGAGGAACCGAGGTTCGACTAGGTTCAGGAGGAACCGAGGTCTTGGTGGTCAAGGATGTCATGCGGGACGCTCGGGCTAAGAGAATGGTGCACATGAAGAATGGTCAGTCACGTGAGAATGGCAGGAGGTCATTCGCGTGCAAAGTGTTAGTCACGTGAGTATGGCAGGTGGCCATACGCGTGCAAAGTGTTAGTCACGTGAGTATGGTAGGGTTGCCATACGCGTGCAAGAGTTGTACTCGGCCTGGTTGGGCCAAGTAGAGTTGAGTTGGATACGGATTCCTTCTAGGAATAGGAATCGTATTCAAAACTCCTTGTGGGTTGGTGCTTTAAATAGGTGGGGGGTCTCCTGTTGAAAGGCATCAAGTAGAGCTGAGCGCATCAAGCTTTGAGCTTGGTTTTAGGGTTTGTACTCTTTTGATGAGAGTATTTTAGACAAGAAATAAAGATCAATTCTTCCAAGATTTTTATGCTACAAAGAACCACGTCGCTACATTATTTTCTGTTTTGGTTCTTGTTTGCATGCTTGTTCTAGTTCTAGATTGGTTTTTGTTCTTCAAGTTTTATCTTGATTTGATCCATCAAAAACCTCTCTAGGGTATTGATCTAGTGTTTCTCAAAGTCTAGTTGATCAATCTTTTGTCGTTCTTGTTTAATCTTGAAGTTTTGATTAGATTGATTCTCGTCAAGTTCTGGATCAGCAAGTTTGCGAAGCTCATAACTTTTGATCCGTAAGTCCGATCGAGCTGATTCTTTTTGGGTTCGATTCGTATTGGAATCTAGTTTCTTGTGTCCAAATTTCAGATCATTTCGACGGTTGGATCTCCGGGAATTCTCGTTTTACCAAACCTCTATCATTCTGTTTTTGTCGAAAACGAGGCAATTATTTGGTTCTGTTTTGGGGTGAACTTTTAATAGGTCAAGAATTTGGTTTTAGCTTCCGCACAATCATTCACCCCCCTCTGATTGCTATTTTCGTATACTTCGATCCTACACAAAGACACGGCGTTCCCCTGTCTCATTCCAGTTCAACGGTGTTCGACAGGGTCGGCCATACAATGCCTCAAATGGCGACATTTGCAAACTGGCTTGGTAGCTATTGTTGTAACTGAACTCCGCATACGGTAGGGTTGGTTGAAAAAGAAACCAACCGGTGCATGCATGTCCCCTCCCCTCCATATATAAGAGGGAGAATGGGTGATCGAAGAGGGGAGAGGATTCCCCTAAAAAAAGAAAAACCCACAGAACAACCTTGGTGGCTTGACGCCACCACACATAGAATACATGTGTCACATCATTAGCGAGCACGAACGATTCGTCCCTATAGGCCACTTGCTTGAGGTCCATGGTTGTCATGCCGTACTCGTCGATCTCAATGGCTATCAGTTTGACCCATTGGCACCAAAACAGAGGGACCTTTAAAGGTCCATACTTGAGCTCCCAGATCTCCTCTATGTAACCATAGTAGGTGTCCATCTTTACATTTTTGTCCAAGGCATTTATACGGACGCCGCTGTTTTGGTTGGTGCTGTTGCTATCTTGGGCAGTCATGTAAAATGTGTACCCATTTATGTCATACTCATGGAATGATAAAATTGTAGTGGATGGTCCTCGTGCCAAGAGTTTCAACTGTTCATTGTTTGTCTGGTTGCCTATCAGTTGATTTTGTAACCAATCACCGAAACGATCTATTTGCTCTAGTGCGATCCACTTTTCTGACTTCTCTAGGTATTGGTCGTGCAAAATCATCTCATGATCATGGATATACTGAGCGACTATAATTGCTTGTTTCAAGACTGTGAAATGTGCTTGTTTAAATGAAAGTAGATCATTGCTAAAGAATTGTTTTCTCCCTAGAGTCCCTTTTCCCCGTAGCCTCCCCTCAGGTGTATAATTTTATTCTCTTTCGTGTTTATGAGTCTCTTTATGTTCGTGGAGTATCCAGAAGAGACCTTCACACTACTCCAACTTAATCATGTTTTTTTCTCTTCCTTGCTCAAAGTGTAGCTCGCGGGGTGGAGGTAATATTGTCCTTTCGCTCTCTTTTCCGGATGTAGATCATTCCTGAGTCCCAATAGAAGCAGGGCCTTTCATGCTTGAAGTGTATCTTTTGATTTGCTGTACATATCTAGGAAGCTAAGCAGGTTCACAAAGACATTCTTCGTGATATGCATGAAGACCAGTGAGTGTCAGACCTATAAGTCTTTCTGGTATGGTAAGTCCCCAAATATTGATTTCTTGTTCCAAATGGGCTTCATGTGAGCTTGTTCAGTCGAGACAGATTTGCTACCAGAACCCTTTCCAAATACTACTTTTAGATCATTTACCAGAGAAAATACAAGTGTCCCACTGCGATGTAGGGTCTTCTTACGTTTCTCTTCTGTCCCATCAAAATTCTCACCCTTTCTTCGTAACGGGTGCTTCATAGGGAGGAACCTACGGTGGCCCATGTATACGACCTTTCACGAGTTTTTCAGATACTTACTGTTTGTATCCTCTAAGCACTGGATGCAGGCTTTATATCCTTTGATAGATAGGCCCGACAGGTTACCAAGTGCAGGCCAGTTGTTGATGGTTACGAATAGCAATGCACGTAGGGTGCAGTGCTTTCTTTTGTACTCATCCCACACATGTACAATATTGTTCCACATCGTTAGTAGATCTTCAACCAATGGTTTAAGGTACACGTCGATGTCGTTTCCAAGTTGCTTCGGCCCTTGGATAAGAAACAACATCATAATGTACTTTCGCTTCATACACAGCCAAGTAGGAAGGTTATAGATACATATAGTCACTGGCCAAGTGTTGTGGCTGCTGCTGATCATCTCACCGAACTGGTTCATCCCATCCGTACTCAACCCAAACCTTATGTTCCTCGCATCCTTAGCAAAGTCTGGGTACTTTCTATCGACTTTCCTCCACTGGGAGCCGTCAGCGGGGCGCCTTAGCCTTCCATTGTCCTTACGATCTTCTTTGTGCCAGCGCATCATCTGCGCATACGCTTTGCTCGCAAATAAATGCTTCAATCGGGGGATTATAGGGAAATACCACACCACCTTAGCGGTGGATCTCTTCTTCTTACGCTGCCCATTTCATCACCTGGGTCATCACGCCTGGTCTTATACCGTGAAGTTTTGCACACCAGACAAGCTTCCAAATCCTCGTACTCATTGTGATAAAGGATACAATCATTATGGCATGCATGTATCTTCTGTACCTCCAACCCCAAAGGGCAGACAACTTGTTTGGCGTCGTACGTAGTTTCAAGCAACGTGTTACCATCTGAAAGCATGTTCTTTATGAGGCATAACAACTCGTCGAATCCCTCATCAGACAATCCATTGGTCCCCTTCCATTGCAACAGTTTTAGTGTTCTACGCAATTCTTTCTGGCCCTGTCATCAGTTTGGGTACAGTAGTGTTCCGTGGTCCTCCCACAAGCGTTGGAACTTTTTGTAATGTCTTTCATCGGTGTATTCTCCCTCTCCATCAAGAAGCATCTGGTCTAGGTCATCATCGCCAAACTCCCCCAATGTATCTTGGAACGAACCGTGTTGGACAGCGTCGGGGATATTTTTGTCCCCCTCTTCTTCTTCTCACTATCTTGCCGTATAGTCTCTTCTTCATTGTGATTGGTCCAACAGGTATAGTTTGGCCTGAAACCTCTTAAGAGCAAATAGGAGTGAAGTTGGCTAGATTTTGGCCACTCCTTCTCATTCTTGCAGTCTATGCATGGACAACATATGTAGCCTGACTTCGTGTATGCATCGGCCGCACGAAGAAAGATTACAAACCCTGCAAGAACTCCGGGGAGCGTCAGTCCATGTACATCCATTGCAGGTCCATCCACATTATGTTACATCAAGGAAGCTGTTAGCTCATTTTCCAATAATGAATTTTTGAACATTTCCCAAAATTCATATTAAACCAATATTAAATTTGTAACACCCCGGCATGTAATATGCCCTGGATGTCACCAAACATAGACTAAACAGCATCTAATAACCACATATAAAGGTAAATTACAGCAAAGGAGTACATGCAAAAACCAAAAATTTCGGCAGCATCTCCTTTGTTTTTCCATGGTACGGAGCATCAACAATAATATCACAAGTTATATCATAATGGGAACCATCTAAAGCAGCAGTAACAGGCGATATAGCAACTATTTAAGTCTAGCATAATGAATTTAACCACTCCATCATCTGAAACGAAGTAAATAATATGACCAAGCACACAAATAAGTCATACTCCAAGCTCTCAACGCATTAACTTATAATTACAACTACGAATGGCAAAATTGCATATATCTTAATGAGTGAAACTTTGTGAAGATATGCCACTAAGCCCTTTTCCCGCATGTCGGTTTCATGGTACCTAAAAACAACATAAAACACAAGTGTGAGTTCATCACTCAGCAAGTATATTGCAATGGGTCATACAGAGCAATTCAAATATTATCATCACTACATAACAAACTCAACATCATGATCAAGTCATACTTCATATGCAACATCATATTCATGTCTCAACCTCATCGAGATCATTTCATCATCATCATCATGAATGCAATGCAATGCAATGCAATGCACATGTCTCCTCGACGCAAATACTGGTATTGCCGAGTGCACACCCGTCGGCGTGCACCCACGTACCCCTTCCATCCCGTAGATTGGAGGGTGCCTACTCCTCGCTTCCACTCACCACGTGGGTGGAATCACGAGGTAGGTCTTACATCCATGGCGCTCCGGATTAGTCATAACTTTCTCACCGACCTTACCGGAATAGTTATGATGTTCTCACCGCCCGGGCCAAGTTTCATGCCATGTATGTAACATATGCCATAATCATAGATAACTTGTACATTAACACTTGGCATCACAACATAATAAACCATATTCATCATATCAATGGCAAACATTATGGAATGGCATGTGAACATATCATATATTCAATTTCAACTCAACAAAACTAGCAATCTACCCCGACTTCGCAAACTACTCGCAAAACCCAAAAACGGAGTTTCTGTCCCGTCGGGACAGCACAATTCCAACGAGCATAACTCGGGTTCTAAGACTCCAAATTGATTAAACGAGTACATCCTCGCGTAGCTTAGGAAATTTCCTAACTTTTTCTAAGTATACAGAAAAACTGATTCGGCCTCTAAAGTGGTTTAATCTACATAATACAGTGATCTGTTCCAATCTCGTCACAGTTTTTAACACGTTCGGTAAAACGAGCATAATTTTCGAACGGCTGGGCGGAATTGGACGTTCTTTGTATCCACTAAAAGGTATTGAAATTACCTACAACTTACTCAACAGGAGGCCGACCAAATTCGGACTCTAAATTGGTGAAATCTCAAACCCTAGGTCGACTGCTCAATCTGCCCAAAACAGAGAACGTGGCAAACTCTAGATTTCATCTAATCTACCCAATCATAGCAGCACCACTTGATCTAAAAGCATCAAATAGACCTCTAGAACAGTACCTAGACCATCCCCAAGGATCACCCATGCCATACCTGTAACACCCCAAATTTTTGCTTTTCATGAATTCAAATAAGATTTGGCACTTTGGTAAATTTTTAGAATTTTCTATAATTTATTTGGATTTATTTGGGATTTATTTGAATTTATTCCCTTTTGAAATAATTAAAGAAATTGATTTTACAAATAAAATTTTGTTGGAAATATTTTATTTGAGTCCCAAATGCCCTAAAATATTTTCTAGAATTTTTCTGAGTATTTCGCTATTTTTCTTTAATTAAATGAATTTCTAGGAATAAATTGGGTTATTTTAATCGCTGGAAAACCGAGTGGGTTTTACTATTCCTCCGACCAAGCCGGAACCGAACCAGACTGTGAGACCCCGGATCGGCTATCCGAAATCTCCTGTGTATTTCCGTACTAGTCCTAGATCAGTAGCTAGTACACACAGTCACAGTGATACTTCATTGCTGAACAAAACGAAAATTGTAATATAAATATTCAAGTATGGGCCACATGACCACTTATTACAATACTCGGTCCAACGACCGGACACAAAGCAGCGGAAAAAGAAAGCAAAACGAGCGAACGCCACAACGCCACAGGCGACGACTAGCAACGCAACTAGTTCTCCTGGCAATCCTCCTCTTACTCCTCCTGGAAGAACTCGCCTTCTTCAGCAGCGTCTTGGAAATTCTCTGATGATGACAAGGTTGTTGTAGCACGTGAGTACGATGGTACTCAGCAAGTCGGGGAAAGTATGATCATGTGAGGCTTTCCAAAGGAAGCTTAATAGGGTTTATTTGCACAAAGCCACATTTTATTAAATCATACTTAAGTAGTAAGTTTCACAAAGCAACATTTAACAATTCTTTTTAACAATTGAATTATTTAATATTGCAGTGAGGTTCTATCCACCATCACTAATATAAAGGCTCTATCCGCCAACTTTTAAAGAACAGGGTTAATCATGTGACTCCATCCGTCAAATACAAATCAGGTTCTATCCACCTGGTCGGCTCTATCCGCCATTCAACATCCGAGAGTTCGAACCACTCCCGAATCCTAAAACAAAACACTTTTCAGGTTTTACAAACCAAAATCAAAGTCTACCAATATGAAAGCATTCCTCGCTTTGCCTTTGACCGAAGGCACGGCTATTCGAATAGTTTATACTCTGCAGAGGTGTACAACTTTACCCACAAGACACGATCAACTCTTAATGCCTCCGGATTAACACACTTCCTTTGGTGTGCCGGCAGAGAGTTCGTGACAAGGCTGTTACAATGTATCTACCTAACTAGACCCAGCCGCTGAGGTTTCACCGCTGTTAGCGTTCCATCCGCCCAGTACAGAAGCCCCCTCTTGCGCCGTGTGAGAAAAACAACATTGCCTCCGTCCGGCATTCACATTCAACCAAGTGGTGAGTCTAAGCTAGGCTTCTACAAATTAGTTGGCCAGGTCGTACCATTATAGACTTGTGGTAGTACGGTTATGCTTAGAATGGACAGTCACAAGCGTCGGTCCTTATATGACTTGGGGCGGTACTTGCACAAGACAAATAGTGCTCCATCCGCACCCACCCGACAAACCAATCCGCCCAAGTCCAAATCATTTTCCTTTTCTTTTTATTTTAGAAAACAGTACCAAAATCATAATAATAGCTTTCAAATCACATTTGATACCATTCTTTTTGAGTAATCCCACCCATGGGTTGTTTTCATCGGAAAAGGCCCTAAGCTTTTCTACCGTACTACTTAGCAAAGCATACCACATAAACATAAGCGGAGGTGTCGAACTCGGAAAACTCGGCGGCGGAATCGGCGGCCGCGGCGGGATCGTCGACTACACGCAAATCGAGGCAAAAAAATAAATAACGAAAAATAAATAAAATCTAAAAATTATAAAAATAATACTGGCAAGTAGATCTTGATTTTAGATAAATTTAGAAATTTGAATGGAGTCAAACGGAGTTCGGACGAGAAAGTTATGAGCTTCCGAAGTTTGAATTTTGAAAAATTGGAAAATCGGGAATATTCCCGGAATATTCCGTTTTGACTGGTCAATGGCTGACTTTGACTTTGACTGGGATTGTCTCTATTACAATTGGGCCCCACATGTAATCCTCAAAGAGGTTGTCTTCAACCTTGGCTTCATGGCATGATTGCCATGGATGAGAAATAGCTTGGGGGGTGAAGGAGGGGCATGGCCGGCCGGGGCGGCGACCGCGACGCTGCGAGGGGGAGGTCGCCGGCGGCGGGCCGGCGCCAGCCAGCGGCGGACGGGCGGGCGGGCATGCGCTGCACGGGCGCGGCGACGGCGGCCGCGACGGAGGCGGACGCGCGCGGCGCGGCGGCGGGCGGGCGGCGGGGCGATGGCCGGTCGGCCGTCCGAATGGTACGGGCCCGCACGCATGGCAAGCCCAAAGAATAGAGAACAAAAAAAATGGCAGAGGACTCCACCTTGCCCAAAAATGCGATTTTTACTTCATTTTCACACGGATTTGACCCAAACAAAAGCCTAGAATCACTAGAGTACATCCTTAGGAACCTATAGAAGGAAGGAATTGAACCAAACCTCGCCGGAATCGGAGAAATCAACGAAGAACGGAGGTTCGGCCGAAATGAGTTAATCTCGAAATTCATCGCCAATCCTTGATCAAACCTAAAATTGATGATCGGGTTAGATTCTAGACTCATCCACGGTCACAAGGAACCAAGTGGCATGAAGAATGGCTCACCGGAGAAGGATCTACAAGCACGAACTCGATGAACACCGAAAAAGTGCAACACAATGTTGGTTTTCTTGATCTCACGGGCACACGAGTGGAGTAAAGGGAAAGGGGAGCACACTCCCGGAAAGAGGACTCTTATACGAAGTGAATGGAGGTGGTGGTGCGGCGTTTGGAGGAGAAACGGACGAATTAATGGCATTTGAACGAATTTTGGTTTTTCTTGAATGAGGCCGTTTCCGGCGAGATTGATGGCTCATCAAGGTGGGGAAAGGCAAGAGATCGTCGCCGCGGATCCAACGCAACCGACCGTTCGCGTTTTGGAGTTGAATTGAGGGAGTTATGAGCATTTGAATATTGCCCTAGCCATGAATGCAAAATGGAGCTTCTCTGTTCTTGGAGTTGGCTGGAGGTTGAAGAAGGTGCACTGTTCACGTGACACGTGGCGCTCTCCCATTGGTCCTCCTTTACGCAAACGATTTGCCCTAGTGAAAAATAATGAAAAATGGTCTAAAAATTCCGGAAAAATTCCTAGAACCATTTTAGAATATTTGGGACCCAATAAAATTGGTTCCACTGAGTTTGGATGATTTTTGTGGAATTGAATATTCGGCCGCAGATCGCAGGCAATAAACAAAAGCCGCGCGAGATAAAATAGGAACGGAGGTCCAAAAATCCGGCGAATGATTCCTAAAATTATTTTGGAATATTTGGAACATTTTAGAAGTGATTTGGGGATTTTTGGAGCATTTTTGGACTCGGGTGAAATTTCGGGTACCGGCGGGAACCGAAAATTCGATTTTTCGACCGGAGGGAAATTGAATCCCGATTTTGGAGGGGAATGGATGCCAGATTAATATAAACACCAATGAAACTCCAAACTTTGAATTTAATTTATTTAAATTAGGTTTTTCTCCAGAAGGCGAAAATGAGGATGTTACAAACCTACCCCCCTTAGAGAGAATCTCGTCCCCGAGATTCAGACGGAGAAAGAAAAAGGTTAGGAAACTCTGCTCGAATATCTTCTTCACGCTCCCAGGTAGCTTCCTTCTCAGAATTGTTGCTCCACTGAACCTTGCAGAACTTGATTACTCGGCTGCGGGTTCGACGCTCTGCTTCATCCAAAATCTTGACTGGGTACTCCGGGTACGACAGGTCTTCTTTCAGCTCCATTTCCTCCAACGGCATCTGATGCTCAGGTACTCTGAGACACTTCTTCAATTGAGACACATGAAAGACATCATGTACTCCTGACAGCTGTGGCGGCAACTCCAACTTATAAGCCACTTCTCCTTTTCTAGCAATCACTTTGAACGGTCCGATATAGCGTGGCGCTAACTTTCCACTGACGCGGAACCGCTTCATTCCTTTCAACGGGGATACCTTCAGATACACATGATCACCTGGTACAAAACTCATGATCACCTGGTACAAAACTTAATTCTCGTCGACGATGGTCTGCATAGCTCTTTTGCCTTGACTGGGCTGTCTTCAGATTGGCACGGATCTGTCTGACTTGCTCTTCAGCTTCTTTCAGAACATCCAGTCCGATTATCTGTCCTCCTTCGGTCTCTTTCCAATACAAGGGTGTCCTGCATTTTCTCCCGTACAGAGCTTCAAAAGGTGCCATATTCAGACTAGCTTGATAACTGTTGTTATAGGAAAACTCTGCATAAGGCAAATTCTGATCCCAGGAACCTTTATATGTCAGAGCACAGGCCCTCAACATGTCTTCCAGGATTTGATTGATTCTTTCCGTCTGACCATCTGTTTGGGGATGGTAAGCAGTACTGAAATTAAGATTTGTGCCCAACACTTCATGCAACTTTTGCCAAAACATCGAGGTGAACTGGGAACCTCGATCGGACACAATCTTCTTTGGCACCCCGTGTAAACACACAATCTTAGCCATATACAACTCGACAAGCTTATCACCGGAATAAGTCGTCTTTACTGGCATAAAGTGGGCCACTTTGGTCAATCGATCCACAATAACCCAAATGGAATCATAACCGGATTTAGTTTTGGGGAGTCCAGTTATAAAGTCCATTCCAATTTCTTCCCATTTCCAAATAGGAACTTGCAACGGCTGCAACAATCCGGCTGGCCTCTGATGCTCTGCTTTTACCAGCTGGCACACATCACAACGTGCCACAAAGCCCGCAACCTCTTTCTTCATATTGGACCACCAATATTTTTCCTTCAAATCAGCATACATCTTGGTACCTCCCGGGTGAATGGAATACACCGAATCATGCGCTTCTTTCAAAATCACATTCTTGATTTCTTCCTGGTTAGGGACTACTATTCTTTTCCTAAACCAGACAGTGCCTTGGTCATCTTCTGAAAATCCGAGGTGTTTCCCTTTCTTCAAGCCTTCTTTCAGGTCGGCAATACCTTTATCATTCTTCTGAGCCTCTCTAATCTGATCTTCTAAGGTTGATTTTACCTCCAAATTGTAAATGCAACCTTCCTCTACCAATTCTAAGTTAAGACGCCGGAATTCCTTATGAAGCGTTGGCTGGCTTTCTTGTACCATAACATTGTTGCAGTGAGCTTTCCGGCTCAAAGCATCCGCAACAACGTTTGCTTTTCCAGGGTGATAATGAATTCCCACATTATAATCTTTCACCAACTCCAACCATCTCCTTTGTCTCAGGTTGAGATCAGGCTGAGTGAAGATATACTTCAAACTCTTATGATCCGTATATATCTCACATCTATTGCCGATCAAGTAATGCCTCCATATCTTGAGCGCATGCACAACGGCGGCTAACTCCAAATCATGAATAGGATAGTTTTCTTCGTGAGGTCGCAGTTGTCTTGAAGCATAGGCGATTACCTTTCCTTCCTGCATCAAAACACATCCCAGACCTTGTTTTGAAGCATCACAATATACTTCGAAATCCTTATGGATATCTAGCAGAACGAGCACTGGGGCTGAAGTTAACCTGTTCTTCAACTCTTGGAAACTTTGCTCACAAGCTTTAGTCCATTCAAACTTCTTTTTCTTTTTCAGAAGCTGAGTCAGAGGTCTGGCTATCTTCAAGAAACCTTCAATGAATCTCCGATAATAACCCGCTAATCCAAGAAAACTTCGGATGTCCGGGACTGACTTAGGCTGTGTCCATTCCAGAACATCTCTTACTTTCGCTGGATCCACTGCTACTCCCGCAACAAAGATGATATGACCCCAGAAAAATACTTCTTTCAACCAGAAGTCGCACTTACTGAACTTAGCATACAGCTGATGCTCTCTTAACGTCTCCAAGACTGTCCGCAGATGATCTTCATGCTCTTTTCTGCTCTTGGAGTAGACAAGGATGTCGTCGATAAAGACTACGACAAACTTGTCTAAATACTCCATAAACACTTTATTCATCAGATTCATGAAATAAGAAGGAGCATTTGTTAACCCAAAAGACATGACCGTGAACTCATACAGTCCATATCTGGTGGTGAAGGCTGTCTTCAGAATATCTTCTTTCCTTATCTTCAGCTGATGATATCCCGATCTCAAATCTATCTTGGAGAAGACCTGAGCTCCCTTCAACTGATCAAACAGATCATCTATCCGAGGTAACGGGTACTTATTCTTGATGGTGACCTCATTCAAAGACTTGTAGTCTATACACATCCTCAGAGTACAATCCTTTTTGGTGACGAAGATCAATGGCGATCCCCACGGCGATGAACTGGGTCTGATGAATCCTTTTTCTTGCAGTTCCTCGATCTGCTTCTTCATCTCGACCAACTCATTGGAAGGCAGTCGGTACGGTCTCTTTGAGATTGGAGCGGTACCAGGTACAAGCTCAATCACAAACTCCGCATCTCGATCTGCTGGCATACCGGGCAACTCTTTGGGGAACACATCTGGGTACTCCTTAACTATCGGCACATTCTCCAACGATGTACCCTTTAAACAATTTAGGGTGCTACCCCCCTTAGAGGAAAGATTAGATAAGAATTCCACTCTAATCCCCTCAGGGATGGTAAGCGAGATAGCTCTACTGGCACAGTCTATCTGCCCCTTGTACTTGGTTAACCAATCCATTCCAAGGATTACTTCTATCCCCTTAGTATCCAATAATATTAAGTTCGCTAGGAACTTTACCCCTTTTATTACTATATCCATTTTCGGACAAACAGTAGAGGTTCTTAATTCTTTTCCAGGGGATTGGACTAACAAAGGGTTTCTTAACTGTATTGTATTCCAGTTATGCTTTTTAACCAAGTATTCCGATATGAAAGAATGGGTTGCACCAGAATCAAACAGAACTGAAGCGGGTACTGAGTTCACATGGAACTTACCATAGCCATGTCTGGCGCATCCTGAGCCTCTTCCGCGGTGATATGGTTCACGCGTCCTCTTCCAGCCGATCTTGGCGTGCGAGGGGTCTGTGGGGTTCCTCTCCCCTGAGCCGGCACTGGAGCGCGGGCCGACGTCGATCCCAGGTTGAACCTCACCGGGGTGACGGGCTGACGCTTCTATGGGCAGTTGTTGGCGTAGTGCCCCATCTCTCTGCAGTTGAAGCACTGCACTCCCGCCATGGCAGTCCCGCTCTTCGGAGTCTAAGCTCCTACCGGCAGGGGCTTGTCCAGCTGGACGTGGGGTGGACATTGGGGTCCTGGGTGCATTGGCTGCTGCTGGCCTGCTGGGTTGCTGCTGCTGAAATGTGCGGGGCCTAGAGCTGCTGGCACCGCGCTGATTCTGAAACAGCATCTTTCTCTTGCGCGTCTCAAACAACTGACGCTGAGCATCCTCCTGAATCAGAGCCTTGTTCACCATATGTTGGAACGACGGAAAGTCGTTCGACACTAGCTGCACCTTCAAATTGGGGTCAAGGCCCTCCATGAATCGCCAGATCTTGGCCTCATCAGTGGCGACATCGGCGGTCGCGTAGCGTGACAGTTGAGTGAACCGGTTCAGATACTCTGAAACCGACAAATTTCCTTGCTGTAGCCCTAAAGGCTTCGACAAACTCATTCCACGGAATGTTCTGCGGGTCAGCATGTGCGGCATAGTAGTTTTCCCACCAGTTGGCTGCAGTCCCTTTAAGCTGGTGAGACGCGAACTGCACGCTCTCTACCTCATCGCACTGAGCCAAGTGCAATTTTCGCTCAACTTACTTGAGCCAGTCGTCCGCATCCAGCGGGTCTCCGGATCCAGCATAGGTCGGGGGTCGAGTCCGCATGAACTCCCCAAACTTGGATTGGGGCGGTTGAACTTGAGCTGGTGCTGCAGCGACTTGAGGTTGGTTCAGGACGTTCTGAGCCAACGCCTGAAGGAGTTGAATCTGCATTGCCATCATCTGCTCCAGATTCGGCGGTTGAACTGGCGGTGGGGGCGGCGGCGGATCATGCTGAGCAGCTGGGTGCTGAAATTGCTCTTGTCCCTGATGCTGAGGTGGCTCCACAAATTCTTCTCCTTGGAAGTGCACCGGTCCACGAGCACGTCCACGGCCTCTACCGCGGCCTCCGGGTCTTCCACGGCCACGACCACAACCCACGTTCTCCATCTACAACAAGGCGGGCAAGAACAAGGAAAGAGGGAAAAGCACATGTAAGAGTGGGGGAACTAAACCACATCCTCAACAAAACGAGCACAAAGGCACACAACAGAAGGGAAAAACCAACTGAACTTCCATTAAAACAAAATAGTTTTGGAGATGGCTGTATCACAAATGCCTAAGGGCCCGATACAATCCAACAATCACTTATTCATCGTTCTAATCGAAAACAAAACAAGATAAAGGTCCTCCGGGCTAGACAACTAATCACTCGCGTCACTCGCGAAGCCACGCAGGGATGGATTCTCCTCCTCCTCCTCGCTCCTGCTGTGAGAAGGTGTAGCTGCTGAAGACGGTCCTGCTCCTCCAGGGGCGGCCAAGAAGCCCAACGACACTCCCAACAGCGACGTGGGCCGAACAGACTTGCGCGCCGAGCAACGAAGCCTCAGACCCTGATGACGTTTGGCTGGCGGAGCGTCCATCGGGATGTTGCGGATCGGCGGGTCCTCTAGAACCGGGGCTGGTGGCGGTGGCGCCACGGGCTGTGCCTCCTGCACAGGCGCGGGTGGCGGAGGCGACTGGATGTTCCTCCTCTCCTCCTCGAGCCGATGGACCGTCTCCCTCGATGCAGTCAGGTCCCGACGCAGATTCTGTAGCTCATCGGCCATCCGCACGTAGGCCTCATCCTGCGTCTTGATGAGGGACCCCATGTGCACCACGGTCGGGTCAGCCTCCTGCGCCAAACTCCGGAACTGGCTGTACATCCGCCCAACCTGGAAGCGGGGAAACAGCCGGTACGGAGAGTCCTCCAACATATTGCGGTAGCTCTGTCCCAACATGAGGATAGCCTTTCTGGCCGCGTCCTGAAGCGCGTACGCGAGAATCGGTCTCTCGGTCGTGAAGTAAAACGGCCGGTCCTCGTCGCGAAGTCGGCTCCTCGCGAAGACTAGCAAGCGAACTTGCCACATGTCCTGGCCAAGACCAGGCATCGACTGGTAGCGATACTCCGGGCGATGGGGGAAGCCCAACTCCTGGAGCATCAGTGATAGCTCCTCGCAAAAGCTTCCAGCCTGGGCGGCAAAGGTGGTGAAAGCCGGCATCTACAAATTTTGAAAGAAGATGGGATTAGTAACCAATTTTTAAATAAAGGAGAGGATAAGCACAAGATACTAAGATAGGGGAGGTAGAAGCAAAGGAACTTAAACTTTTGTAAGTATGTTTTTATAAAAATATAAGTCCTTAAGGCTTTGCCATGCTCACTAGGTCACATCCTACAGTCATCCAGGCTCTGATACCACCGCTGTGAGACCCCGGATCGGCTATCCGAAATCACCTGTGTATTTTCGTACTAGTCCCAGATCAGTAGATAGTACACACAGTCACAGTGATACTTCATTGCCGAACAAAACGAAAATTCTAATATAAATATTCAAGTATGGGCCACATGGCCACTTATTACAATACTCGGTCCAACGACCGGACACAAAGCAGCGGAAAAAGAAAGCAAAACGAGTGAACGCCACAATGCCACAGGCGACGACTAGCGACGCAACTAGTTCTCCTGGCAATCCTCCTCGTACTCCTCCTGGAAGAACTCGCCTTCTTCAGCAGCGTCTTGGAAATTCTCTGATGATGACAAGGTTGTTGTAGCACGTGAGTACGAAGGTACTCAGCAAGTCGGGGAAAGTACGATCATGTGGGGCTTTCCAAAGGAAGCTTAATAGGGTTTATTTGCACAAAGCCACATTTTATTAAATCATACTTAAGTAGTAAGTTTCACAAAGCAACATTTAACAATTCTTTTTAACAATTGAATTATTTAATATTGCAGTGAGGTTCTATCCACCATCACTAATATAAAGGCTCTATCCGCCAACTTTTAAAGAACAGGGTTAATCATGTGACTCCATCCGTCAAATACAAATCAGGTTCTATCCACCTGGTCGGCTCTATCCGCCATTCAACATCCGAGAGTTCTAACCACTCCCGAATCCAAAAACAAAACACTTTTCAGGTTTTACAAACCAAAATCAAAGTCTACCAATATGAAAGCATTCCTCGCTTTGCCTTTGACCGTAGGCATGGCTATTTGAATAGTTTATACTCTGCAGAGGTGTACAACTTTACCCACAAGACACGATCAACTCTTAATGCCTCCGGATTAACACACTTCCTTTGGTGTGCCGGCAGAGAGATCGTGACAAGGCCGTCACAATGTATCTACCTAACTAGACCCACCCGATGAGGTTTCACCGCTGTTAGGGTTCCATCCGCCCAGTACAGAAGCCCCCTCTTGCGCCGTGTAAGAAAAACAACATTGCCTCCGTCCGGCATTCACATTCAACCGAGTGGTGAGTCTAAGCTAGGCTTCTACAAATTAGTTGGCCGGGTCATACCATTATAGACTTGTGGTAGTACGGTTATGCTTAGAATGGACAGTCACAAGCGTCGGTCCTTATATGACTTGGGGCGGTACTTGCACAAGACAAATAGTGCTCCATCCGCACCCACCCGACAAACCAATCCGCCCAAGTCCAAATCATTTTTCTTTTCTTTTTATTTTAGAAAACAGTACTAAAATCATAATAATAGCTTTCAAATCACATTTGATACCATTCTTTTTGAGTAATCCCACCCATGGGTTGTTTTCATCGGAAAAGGCCCTAAACATTTCTACCGTACTACTTAGCAAAGGATACCACATAAACATAAGCATGGTATAAACAATGTCCTAGGGTTACAATGGATATGATTAACAATGTCAAGGAGGAATCATCAAATTCGGGTTAACTAGCACTTATATTTGACATATTTTATTAAAAATAGCCATGCAACTTTATAAACAGATTAAAAGCATTTCATAAACATGGGATCAAAATGCGTCAGGGAGACTTGCCTTTTGTCGCGGCGAAGGTGTCGAACTCGGAAAACTCAGCGGCGGAATCGGCGGCCGCGGCTGGATCATCGACTACACGTAAATCGAGGCAAATAAATAAATAACAGAAAATAAATAAAATCTAAAAATTATAAAAATAATACTGGCAGGTAGATCTTAATTTTAGATGAATTTACAAATTTGAATGGAGTCAAACGGAGTTCGGACGAGAAAGTTATGAGCTTCCGAAGTTTGAATTTTGAAAAATTGGAAAATCAGGAATATTCCCGGAATATTCCGTTTTGACTGGTCAATGGCTGACTTTGACTTTGACTGGGATTGTCTCTATTACAATTAGGCCCCACATGTCATCCTCAAAGAGGTTGTATTCAACCTTGGCTTCATGGCATGATTGCCATGGATGAGAAAAAGCTTGGGGGGTGAAGGAGGGGCACGGCCACGGGAGGGGGCGGCGACGGCGGCGCGCGTAGGGGGAGGTCGCCGGCGGCGGCCGACGCCGGCCGGCGGCGGACGGGCGGGCGTATGCGCACAAGACGGGCGCTGGCGACGGCGGCCGACGGCGGCGGACGCGGCGCGGGCGCGAGCTCGCGCGGCGGTGCCGGCGGGAGGTGGCCGGTCGGCCGGCCGAATGGCACGGGCCCGCACGCATGGCAAGCCCAAAGAACAGAGAACAAAAAAAATGGCAGAGGACTCCACCTTGCCCAAAAATGCGATTTTACTTCATTTTCACACGGATTTGACCCAAACAAAAGCCTAGAATCACTAGAGTACATCCTGAGGAACCTAGAGAAGGAAGGAATTGAACCAAACCTCACCGAAATCGGAGAAATCAACGAAGAACGGAGGTTCGGCCGAAATGAGAAAATCTCGAAATTCGTCGCCAATCCTTGATCAAACCTAAAATTGATGATCGGGTTAGATTCTAGACTCATCCACGGTCACAAGGAAATGAAGAATGGCTCACCGGAGAAGGATCTACAAGAACAAACTCGACAAACACCTAAAATGTGCCACACAACATCGGTTTTCTTGATCTCACGGGCGCACGAGTGGAGTAGAGGGAAAGGGGAGCACACTCCCGGAAAGAGGACTCTTATACGAAGTGAATGGAGGTGGTGGTGCGGCGTTTGGAGGAGAAACGGACGAGTTAATGGCATTTGAACGAATTTCGGTTTTTCTTGAATGAGGCCATTTCCGGCGAGATTAATGGCTCATCAAGGTGGGGAATGGCAAGAGATCGTCGCCGCGGATCCAACGCAACCGACCGTTCGCGTTTTGGAGTTGAATTGTGGGAGTTATGAGCATTTGAAGATTGCCCTAGCCATGAATGCAAAATGGAGCTTCTCTGTTCTTGGAGTTGGCTGGAGGTTGAAGAAGGTGCACTGTTCACGTGACACGTGGCGCTCTCCCATTGGTCCTCCTTTACGCAAACGATTTGCCCTAGTGAAAAATAATGAAAAATGGTCTAAAAATTCTGGAAAAATTCCTAGAACCGTTTTAGAATATTTGGGACCCAATAAAATTGGTTCCACTGAGTTTGGATGATTTTTGTGGAATTGAATATTCGGCCACGGATCGCAGGCATTAAACAAAAGCCGCGCGAGATAAAATAGGAACGGAGGTACAAAAATCAAGGGAATGATTCCTAAAATCATTTTGGAATATTTGGAACATTTTAGAAGTGATTAGGGGATTTTTGGAGCATTTTTGGACTCGGGTGAAATTTCGGGTACCGGCGGGAACCGAAAATCCGATTTTTCGACCGGAGGGAAATTGAATCCCGATTTTGGAGGGGAATGGATGCCAGATTAATATAAACACCAATGAAACTCCAAACTTTGAATTTAATTTATTTAAATTAGGTTTTTCTGCAGAAGGCGAAAATGAGGATGTTACACAGACCCGAGTCTGATTCGAGCCAGGACCGAACCAGACCGAGCCGGAACCAATCCTAATCACGCGACCGTTGGATCGAGATACAATGGCCCGCGTTGAGCCACGTCATCCGAGCCCGGGCCGAATCGGATCCGTTCGCGCCCGAGTGAATCCCGGCCGTTGGATGGGACCCGTGGACGGCCCAGATTGCGTCGTCTCCGCCGAGTCCGATACGGACTGCACCGCCGTGTTCTCCGCCGCGTTCGTTAGGGTTTTGGATTGAGCGCATAAGCCGAGGCCATTTAATGCGTGGGTTATCACCCGAGGTTGCCCTTTCCCGTGCGCACGTGTTGCCCTAGCTCTCCGAGCCCTAGCCGCCGTCACGTTGCCATAATTGCTCGCCGTAGTTAGATCTCACCTCCGCCATGGTTTTTGCTTCTCCCTGCCGTTATCCACCGTCCTCCGTCATCACCGAGCCCAGATCCGGACTCCTCGCGTTGAGGCGCGTCCGGGAGTACCACTCACCTCGCCGGAGCACGCCCCAAACGCCGTTCGAGTGGTCGCCGTCCTCAGCGCCGGCAGTCGTAGCTCCGCCGTGAAGCCATCGCCGCCTCCGAGCTCGCCCAACCGTCCGATTAAGATCCAGCGATAAGGATTTGTCCACGTCACCGTGGGTAAGCCCACGTGTTACGGTTTTAGATCTAATCTCAGCCGTCGGATCTAGATCCAACGGCTCTCGATTGTGGCACGTAGCCCATAACCGCACCGTACTAGGATAGATCTCAGCCGTTAGATCTAGATCGTACGGCCAGCGTTAACCCACGTTATAGCGTTAGATTAGATCTGGACCGTCCGATCAAGATCGAACGGTTTGGGTCAGCCGAGTAGTTTTCTGTTGCGTTAAGCCAGATCCAATCTGGGCCATTGATTTTCAAACCAACGGCCGAGATCTAGCCACGTGGCTAGGAGACTGACCGTCGTGGTCAGCGCGGTCACGCCGATCGCCGCTGATGTCAGCCATGACGTCACATGGGGCCCGCGTGTCAGCGACCGAGCCAAACCAAACCATGACGTCATGCTGACGTCACGGTGGGGCCCGCGTGTCAGCCCACTCGGCTGAACCGTGCGCTGACGTCACCCGAGGGGCCCGCATGTTAGTGACGCCGGTCCGGTGGACCAGGCCATGCGCGTAGACCACGTCCGTAAACCGGGACACGTGGCAGCACCTGGGTGGTGCCACGTGTCATGGTGACGTCATGCTAACGTCATCGGGCGATTCGACTGGTGCTGACGTCAGCGGATCCACGTGGACCAATGAGGTGCGGACACGTGTCATGCTGACGTCATTAATTGATTTTTCAGTATAAAAATAAAGGGATTAATTCGGATTATTGGTTTATTTGAATTTTGAAACTTCAAACGCTTATAACTTTTGCAATTTAACTCCGATTTGAGTGATTCAAATTTCTAAATTTGTATAAAAGTGAGGTCTACCTAATGGTGAATTTTATTTAATTTTTAGACAAAGTTTTTCTCTGTAATATTATTTAATTGATTATTTAAAGTTTAAACGCTTATAACTTTTGCATTTTAACTCTGATTTCGCCGATTCCAATTTCTAAAAATTCATAAAAATATGATCTCTCTGTTTATGGACTTCATTTGGATGTTTGGACACTTTTTATCTACTGTTTTATTCATTTATTGCTATTTGCACGCGTTACGAGTAGACGTTGAGGTGCCCGAAGGCTTCGAAGGTGAAGTGTTGACCTAGGAGCCACCTCAGGACCAAGATCAAGTATTCTATGAAGGCAAGTTGTGCTTTGACCATGTTGATCCCATTTTGATATTAATTTGATTTATATTATTGCATGCTAGTTCAATTATAAAATGCTTTAATTAATTTTGGGAGATTAGTTAATTACCTAGTTGCTGTATGCCACCTTGACATAGATTATTGAATGCCATGAACCCCTTGTCACCCTAGTTGAGGATTAAATAGTTGGACATTATTAAATTGCCAGCATAGGAATTTAGATCATTGTAGTATATTGCTTAGACCTGCTACGTGCTCATGACATGATTTGGACAATCAAATGTTAATATTGACTTAATGATATATTGAACCTGTTTTGGAAAGGTATCATGTGTTGTGATGTTGATGGCACGTGGACATTATTAAAATCTATTCGAATAGCCGTGTCCACGGTATTAGACATTGCTCGGGGATTACAGTTAAGGGTTAGATTTTCTTGAAAATAACTTGAACTTGAGAGGTTTGGTTTGGTTAAATGATAATGTTGATGGAAATGTGGATTAGGAATGGGACAGATGTTTATTTAACTCCTGGAAAAGTTATTGTTATTACACTGTTTCTATCGCATTCGAATCTATTTATGTTATTTGTTAAATGCTGTTACTGCAAATGAACCATGAGCATATTCCTTTGTATTAAGCCATGCATGTAGCATATTTGTATCTTGACCTTAAGGTCAAGCAACCAGCTTGGTTAACTATTTAAGGTACCTTATTATTTCGTTGAGTATGATTGTGATATTTACCAATGTTGAGACTATGTGCACTAGCGTGTTCCTGGACTAGTGCTGAATACACAGAGGGTCCGGATTTGCAAATTCGGGTCCCGACAGAGGTGGTATCAGAGCCATACTGACTGTAGGCTCAACCCTTAGTTAGAATGGTCGTAGTAAGGATAAAACCTATTTTCTAAAGCTAAAAGTTTGTCAAGATAATGAATGAATTCTCGACTTACCCCCTTCTCTCTTTTCTTACCCCCTTGCTGAATTTTTCCCTTACCCTCATCACAATTCGAAATCTGTTCTTACGTGAGCATTTTGTTACAGATGGAGGGAGAGATCAACTACGTCGACCTTGAGGTTGGCCACGCCGTGGAACTTTGGCGTATGCTATAGTTTCTTGAAGGTTTTTAGAAGCCGCAATACCAAGTGAACGTCATCCGACAAGCGGTCCTGATTAAGGCTTGTGACGTGAAGATCACGGTACATGCCAGGAAGAAGGGCAAGGGCAACCGTCCGATATACTGCACCGCCAGGAGGTCGACAATGCAGATGGGAATTCAGGAGGTATCACGACGAGCGATGCGACACATCGCCTGCATCTACGCCAGCGAGCTGGAGGGTGCGGTGTACCGCTACCATCCACACAACAACAACCTTCTTGACCCGAAATTGATTCAGGACAAGAATGCAACGGTCACACAGCTGGCACGACTTGTCATCGCTCAGGAGGATGTGCTCGATGATACGAACCGGGAGCTACAGAAGGCTCGCGAGGAGGTCACGGTAGAGAAGAACCGATGGCGGGAGGCTCAAGAGCATGTGGCCCACCTTCTGCGAAGGATTGACGAGTTGGAGATGGCATTGTACGGACCGGGACCAGAGCCAGTACTTGAGTTACATGAGCCGGACCCGGAGGAGTCAGATCTCGAGGAGGACACCGCTTCTTCGACTACCACAGTTGCAGGGCATGGTGATTGTTTCGCGCCGATGCCACTGCACCCGCAACCAGGCAGAAGAGGTTTTCTTGACAAGTGAGCCTAGGTCTTGTAGTTTGGACTCCTTCGTCGAGTCGCGTTATAGAATAAAGAGTCACCCTTAAAGGCGTTGGATTTTCATTGCTTGCTGAGTGTGCAGTATGTGTTGCAGGCCTTTAGGCGTTGTAAGCAACCATACTGAGTTATTATTGTTTGTTTAATAAAGTTGAATTTTGAGTTACACTTTCCTCCCTACATAAGTTACTCTACTACTTGTCTATGCTTGCTTCCCTCTTGTCTTTAAACCCTGGAGCAATCGACAGATGGTAAACACCCGCGGAAACCTTGGAGGCAATGGGAGTGGTTCTCGCCCAGCTGGGAACCCTAATGATGGAGCACCTGCACCCCACCCAGCACCGCCAGTTGACATGCAGAACTTTGAAGCTTTTCTTGCTGCACAGACCCAGCTGATGCATGCCATGATGCAACAGATGCAGCAGGTCACTGCTCAGGCCACCGCTAACCAAGCAAATCAGGGACAACGGCAGGGAGCAAAGTTGTTGGAGTTCATGCGAACTCATCCACCCACATTCTCTGGGAATGCCAACCCACTGGAGGCGGATGATTGGCTAAGGTCAATAGAAAGGAAGTTACACATTGCCCAATGCATGGGAAATGAGAAGGTGCTTTACGCATCTCATCAGTTTGAAGGGACCGCCGCTGAATGGTGGGAAAACTTCTGCGCCACGCGGGAGAACCCACAGGACATCACGTGTGAGGAGTTTACGGCTGCGTTCCATCAGTACCACGTGCCTGAAGGAATAATGGACCTTAAGAAGGAAGAGTTCAGGGCATTGAAGCAAGGTAATCAACCGGTGTCAGAATATCTTAACAAGTTCACATAGCTTGCACGCTACGCACCTGAAGACGTAGCAACGGATAAGGCCAGACAGTCTCGCTTCATGAAGGGACTCAACTCAGGCCTGCAGGTGGGACTGATCACCCACACCTTTCCAGATTTCCAGGAGCTTGTGAACAAAGCGCTTATTTTTGAGGACAAACACAAGGAACTAGATGAGAACAGGAAGCGCAGGATGCAGCAGCAGGGATCACGTCAGGGAGAGCAGTAGCGTCTGCGGGTTGCGCCAAATCAGTTTTTCAGATTTCAACCGCAGAATGCAGCAAGAACACCGTCGCCAGTACCAAGGCCTGTTAATCAGAATTTCCAGACGCCAGCCCCAGCCAGGAACGCCGCTACAAGAAACCAGCAGGGCACGGTGAGGCGTTGCTATACATGCAATGAGTCAGGGCATTTCTCCAACAACTGCCCCAAGAAGACAAATGAGTGACCCTGGGCCGCTTCAACTTGGGCTCCACACCAGCCAGGACCCAAGCCCCAGGAGCAAACCGCGGAGCAACACAGCCAGGAGCCGCATCCCAGACCATGGTGAGAGGCAGAGTCAATTACGTGACCGCAGATGCACTCCAGAATGCCACGGACGTCATACTGGGTAAGATACTTGTCAACTCATTACCTGCAACAGTTTTGTTTGACTCTGGAGCTTCGCATTCGTTTGTTTCCTGAGATTTTGTTTCCAAGAATGATTTGGAGATTGTGGATCTTAAGTGCATGCTTATAGTTCAAACCCCTGGGTCAGAACAACGATCTCAAGTAGGATGTTCTGGGGTGAGAATACTAATAGATGGGGTAGAGTTCTTAGCGAACCTTATTATATTGAGAACCCAGACCCTAGATGTTATTTTGGGAATGGACTGGTTATCCAAGCACAAGGACATGCTAGATTGTGGACGAAGAGTCATATCAGTTGAGAGCCCGTGTGGAAGAAAAGTGGAATTTCAAGCGACTGCCATTAGAGATGGACAGCTGATGGTTAACAGCGCAAAGGCCATCAGCATAGAGGACGTCTCAGTGGTGAATGAGTATCCAGATGTTTTTACTGAAGATCTACCTGGAATGCCGCCTGACAGAGACATAGAGTTTGTGATAGAGCTTGTACCTGGTACAGCGCCGATAGCAAAGAGACCATATCGAATGTCCACTGAAGAATTGGTGGAGATGAAGAAACAGCTTGAAGAGTTGATGGAGAAAGGATTCATCAGACCGAGTTCGTTGCCATGGGGAGCGCCAGTTCTGTTCGTCAAGAAGAAGGACGGGAGTTTCAGGATGTGCATTGACTACCGTGCACTCAATGAGGTCACTGTGAAGAATAAGTACCCGCTACCCAGGATCGATGACCTGTTTGACCAGCTAAGAGGAGCTGGAGTTTTCTCCAAGATTGATCTGAGATCGGGATACCACCAGCTGAAGATCCGATCGGAAGATATTCCGAAGACCGCATTTTCGTCAAGATATGGACATTACGAGTTTACTGTTATGTCCTTCGGTCTGACGAATGCGCCAGCTTACTTCATGAATATGATGAACAAGGTTTTCATGGAGTACTTGGATAAATTTGTCGTCGTGTTCATAGACGACATTCTCATCTACTCCAAGACAAAGGAAGAACATGCAGAGCACCTGAGGCGAGTTTTGGAGAAGCTAAGGGAACAGCAACTCTTTGCCAAGTTCAGGAAGTGCAATTTTTGGAAAGACAAGGTAGAATTCCTTGGACATGTGATGACCGCAAAAAGAGTTGCGGTAGATCCAAGCAAGGTATAAGCTGTGTTACACTGGGAACAGCCGAAGACCGTGACCCAGATTCGTAGTTTCCTTGGGATGGCAAGTTACTACCGTCGCTTCATTGAAGGCTTTTCGACGATTGCGAGACCCCTTACGCAATTGTTGAAGAAGGAGAAGAAGTTTGCCTGGACGCTAGAGTGCGAGAAGGGTTTTCAAGAGTTGAAGAAGTGATTGACATCAGCACCGGTGTTAGTTCTACCGGATGTTAATCAAAGCTTTGACATCTATTGTGACGCATCGCGCCAAGGACTTGGATGTGTACTGATGCAGAACGGGAAGGTCGTCGCATATGCATCAAGGCAGCTGAGGCCGCATGAGGAGAATTATCCGACGCATGACCTAGAGTTAGCTGCCGTAGTGCATGCTTTGAAGTTGTGGCGTCATTATTTGATTGGAAACAGATGTGAAGTGTATACGGATCATAAGAGTCTTAAGTACATCTTCACCCAATCAGACTTGAACATGAGGCAGAGGAGATGGTTGGAACTGATCAAGGATTATAATGTGGGAATCCATTACCATCCCGGGAAGGCCAATGTGGTGGCCGATGCCTTGAGTAGGAAGAGCCATAATGTGAACATGTTGATAGCCGCGAGTCAGGAAGAGCTATGCAAGGATTTCCAGAAGATGCAGATTGAAGTGGTCCTAGAAGGATTCTTGGCCGCATTAGAAGTGAGGCCTACCCTGGAGGACCAGATCCGAGAAGGACAAAAGGATGATGACAAGATCCGCAGGATTAAGGCCAAGATGGATGAAGGCAAGGCAAAAGACTTCAAGCTGAATGAGCAAGGCACATTGTGGATGGAGGATCAAATTTGTGTGCCGAACAAGAAGGAGCTGAAGCAGTTGATCCTAGAGGAAGCCCATGACTCCTAGTATTCAATTCACCCTGGAAGTGCTAAGATGTATCAGGATTTGAAGGAAAGATTCTGGTGGACGAGCATGAAGCGTGAAGTTGCTGAGCATGTTGCACTGTGCGACATATGTCAGAGAGTCAAGGCAATGCATCAGATACCAGTAGGATTGCTACAGCCGTTAAGGATACCTGAGTGGAAGTGGGAGGAAATCGGAATGGACTTCATTACCGGTTTGCCGAAAACTCAGGGTGGATATGACTCCATATGGGTTATAGTAGACCGCTTGACCAAGGTCGCCCATTTTATTCCGGTAAAGACCAATTACTCGGGAGATAAGTTAGCAGAATTGTACATGACCAGGATCGTCTGTTTGCATGGAGTGCCGAAGAAGATTGTATCGGACAAAGGTACCCAGTTTACCTCGAGATTCTGGAATAAGCAGCATGAAGCCATGAGGACCCGTTTGAATTTCAGTACGGCTTATCACCCTCAGACAGATGGACAAACCGAGAGAGTTAACCAGATTCTAGAGGACATGTTAAGAGCTTGTGCATTAGCTTATGCAACCTCTTGGGATAAAAGTCTGCCGTATGCTGAGTTCAGCTACAACAATTGCTACCAGGCCAGTTTGCAGATGTCACCTTTTGAGGCACTATACAGTCGACCTTGTCGAACACCGTTGAACTGGAATGAGACAGGTGAACGCCGTGTCTTTGGGCCGGACATTCTTCAAGAAGCCGAAGAGCAGATTGCCATGATTCGGGAAGGACTGAAGATAGCACAGTCAAGACAGAAAAGCTACGCTGATAACCGTCGCCGAGACTTGAGCTTTGAACCAGAGGATTTTGTGTACCTTAGGGTTACACTACTCAAGGGAGTCAAGAGATTCCATGCCAAAGGAAAACTCGCGCCGAGATATGTTGGGCCATTCAAGGTTCTCAACCGTAGAGGTGAAGTTGCATATCAGCTAGAGTTGCCACAGTCGTTGGCAGGGGTACATGATGTGTTCCACGTATCCCAGCTGAAAAAATATCTTCGAGTACCAGATGAGCAGACACCGTTGGAGTCGATAGAACTGCGAGAGGATCTCACTTACAAGGAACATCCCATTAAGATTTTGGACACCATGGATCGAGAAATGAGAAACAAGTCAACCCGTTTCTGCAGAGTTCAATGGAGCAACCATGCAGAGAGTGAAGCAACTTGGGAGCGCGAGGAGGATTTGAAGGAGTTTCCGAACCTATTCTTTAGTAAGCCCTAAATCTCGGGGACGAGATTCTGTTAAGGGGGGGGGGGGAGGTTTGTAACACCCCAAATTTTTGCTTTTCACGAATTCAAATAAGATTTGGCACTTTGGTAAATTTTTGGAATTTTCTGGAATTTATTTGGAATTTATTTGAATTTATTCCCTTTTGAAATAATTAAAGAAATTGATTTTACAAATAAAATTTTGTTGGAAATATTTTATTCGAGTCCCAAATGCCCTAAAATATTTTCTAGAATTTTTCTGAGTATTTTGCTATTTTTCTTGAATTAAATGAATTTCTAGGAATAAATTGGGTTATTTTAATCGCTGGAAAACCGAGTGGGTTTTACTATTCCTCCGACCGAGCCGGAACCGAACCAGACCCGAGTCTGATTCGAACCAGGACCGAACCAGACCGAGCCGGAACCAATCCTAATCACGCGACCGTTGGATCGAGATCCAACGGCCCGCGTTGAGCCACGTTATCCGAGCCCGGGCCGGATCGGATCCGTTCGCGCCCGAGTGAATCCCGGCCGTTGGATGGGACACGTGGACGACCTAGATTGCGTCGTCTCCGCCGAGTCCAATACAGACTTCGCCGTCGCGTTCTCCGCCGTGTTCGTTAGGGTTTCGGATTGAGCGCAGAAGCCGAGGCTATTTAATGCGTGGGTTATCACCCGAGGTTGCCCTTTCCCGTGCGCACGTGTTACCCTAGCTCTCTGAGCCCTAACCGCCGTCACGTAGCCACAATTGCTTGCCGTAGTTAGATCTCACCTCCGCCACGGTTTTTGCTTCGCCCCGCCGTTATCCGCCGTCCTCCGTCATCACCGAGCCCAGATCCGGACTCCTCGCATTGAGGTGCGTCCGGGAGTACCACTCACCTCACCGGAGCACGCCCCAAACGCCATTCGAGTGGTCGCCGTCCTCAGCGCCGGTAGCCGCAGCTCCACCGTGAAGCCATTGCTGCCTCCGAGCTCGCCCAACCGTCCGATCAAGATCCAGCGACCAGGATTCGTCCATGTCACCGCGGGTAAACCCACGTGTTACGGTTTTAGATCTAATCTCGACCGTCGGATCTAGATCCAACGGCTCTCGATTGTGCCACATAGCCCATAACCGCACCGTACTAGGATAGATCTGAACCGTTAGATCTAGATCGTACGGATAGCGTTAACCCACGTTATAGCGTTAGATTAGATCTGGACCGTCCGATCAAGATCGAACGGTCCGGGTCAGCCGAGTAGTTTTCTATTGCGTTAAGCCAGATCCAATCTGGGCCATTGATTTTCAAATCAACAGCTGAGATCTAGCCACGTGGCTAGGAGACTGACCGTCACGGTCACGCCGGTCGCCGCTGACGTCAGCCGTGACGTCACGTGGGGCCCACATGTCAGCGACTGAGCCAAACCGCACCATGACGTCATGCTAACGTCACGGTGGGGCCCGCGTGTCAGCCCACTCGACCGAACCGTGCGCTGACGTCATGCTGACGTCACCCGAGGGGCCCGCATGTCAGTGACGCCAGTCCAGTGGACCAGGGCCACCGTGGACCAGGCCATGCGCGTAGACCGCGTCCGTAGACCGAGACACGTGGCTGCACCCGAGTGGTGCCACGTGTCATGGTGACGTCATCGGGGGATTCGACCGGTGCTGACGTCAGCGGATCCACGTGGACAAATGAGGTGCGGACATGTGTCATGCTGACGTCATTAATTGATTTTTCAATATAAAAATAAAGGGATTAATTCGGATTATTGGTTTATTTGAATTTTGAAACTTCAAATGCTTATAACTTTTGCAATTTAACTCCGATTTGAGTGATTCAAATTTCTAAATTTGTATAAAATTGAGATCTACCTAATGGTGAATTTTATTTAATTTTTAGACCAAAGTTTTTCTCTGTAATATTATTTAATTGATTATTTAAACTTTAACTCCAATTTCGCCGATTCAAATTTCTAAAAATTCATAAAAATATGCTCTCTCTGTTTATGGACTTCATTTGGATGTTTGGACACTTTTTATCTACTGTTTTATTCGTTTATTGCTATTTGCACGCGTTACGAGTAGACGTTGAGGTGCGCGAAGGCTTCGAAGGTGAAGTGTTGACCCAGGAGCCACCTCAGGACCAAGATCAAGTATTCTTTGAAGGCAAGTTGTGATTTGACCATGTTGATCCCATTTTGAAATTAATTTGATTTATATTATTGCATGCTAGTTCAATTATAAAATGCTTTAATTAATTTTGGGAGATTAGTTAATTACCAAGTTGTTGTATGCCACCTTGACATAGATTATTGAATGCCATGAACCCTTTGTCACCCTAGTTGAGGATTAAATAGTTGGATAAATAGTTTTCGACCGGGGCATGTGGCAAGAATGATCGGGTGGGCCAATTGTGGCATCGGGAGCGATGGTTTGGTTCTTCGGGTAGTCTTGCCCTGGTCAAGCTAAGGACTTAACCTTGCAAGCCTTTGAACTGAGTTAATCGTGCAACCACATGTCCGTAATGGGACGGACCTAGTTGAGTAAGTTACTAATAACTTGCATGTGATACCTCGGGTGTCAACTACACCCTTTGTGTAGCTTGAAAGGGGAGCGTATCAGTGCGATGGCATGGTACCCGTCCAACGGTATGTTGGTCCCATACTTCGCCTTGGTTAAGGGAAGGGATGGTGTATGGCAAAAGCCGGAAAGGTTCACTTGTGTAGTTAGCCGTTTTCGAAAGGCTTTGTTACGATCACTCGTCTTTGTGGTGTTTGGCTGTATCTTGTGGGTAAAGTGCATAACCTCTGCAGAGTGTAAAATCTATTCGAATAGCCGTGTCCACGGTATTGGACATTGCTCGGGGATTACAGTCAAGGGTTAGATTTTCTTGAAAATAACTTGAACTTGAGAGGTTTGGTTTGGTTAAATGATAATGTTGATGGAAATGTGGATTAGGAATGGGACATATGTTTATTTAACTCCTGGAAAAGTTATTGTTATTACACTGTTTCTATCGCTTTCGAATCTACTTATATTATTTGTTAAATGCTGTTACTGCAAATGAACCATGAGCTATTCCTTTGTATTAAGCCATGCATGTAGCATATTAGTTGCATTCTGTGCATGACTTGCTGAGTACCAAGTACTCACCCTTGCCACAATACAACACCAGTTGAAGAAGAGTCTACCCCAGCTTTGGAGGAGGAGCTCCAAGAGGAACCGTCTATCTAGGAAGCGAGCCCAGTCAGTTGACTGTGGTATACTGGATGGCGCCACGAAGTTATCTTATTTTCCGCTGCTGTTATTTCTCTTTTATTAAGTTCTTGCCCTACGTGGCGTATATTTGTAACTTGACCTTAAGGTCGAGCAACCAACTTGGTTAACTATTTAAGGTACCTTATTATTTTGTTAAGTATGATTGTGATATTTACCAATGTTGAGACTGTGTGCACTAGCGTGTTCCTAGACTAGTGCTGAATACAAAGAGGGTCCGGATTTTTAAATTCGGGTCCCGACAATACCTCAGCCCGAAGAACGACGAACGCCGAATTCTTTCCTCCTGTGCTCCCCGATCGCTTTCCTCGCGCCGGAACCGCCGGATCTCCTCGTCGCGGAGCTTTCTGAGGGGAAGATCAGCGGGATGGCGAGGTGAGGGGCTCCCCAAGGGCAGCAAGGAGGGTGGGGAGGTGGTGGAGGGGGTGGTGGCGCAAGGGGAGGGGAGGGGAGGCGCACGAGAAGGGGCAAAAGGGGTGTGGCGGCTATGGGAGGGAGAGGAGGAGGTGGAGGTGCTAGGGCAGCAGCGGTGCGCCCCAAGGGCATCATACTGCCTCCCTCTCCCCTCATGGGCCAGAGAGCCCCACTTTTGGCCCACGAGGGGTCCCCCTAAGGCTCAACACGCCCCGGGAAGGCCCAAACTCCCGAAATTGACCCGGAAACGCGATTAAACGGCATAACGTAAAGTTTTAACCTCCATTTTCACATTTTATAATGTCACATTCTCCAATTTCACCTTTTACGGTGTCCCGACATTCCGTAGTGTCACAAAATTTATTTAAAAAATTTAGGTGGATAAATTTAATTTTAGGTGAAATTTCATTAAAAAAGTTAATATTTTTAAAATATCAATACTTCATTACTTATTTTGAAAAGGACTATTCTTTATATATCTAATGTCTTAAAATTCCTCTATAATTTTTCAATTTTCATGATAAAATTTCATCTTGATATATAAATTGAATTATTTCTTCTTTGCTTAATAAAAATAATAAATCATACACATTCCAACCGATCGATGGAACCAAAACCAAAATTTTAGCTAGATCAACACCTAAAATGTAAGAATTGGTAGATAAAAATCTAAATGCAAAAATCTTCATCGATCGATGGAACCAAACTTAAATTTGAGCTAGATCCACACCTTCAATGCGAGCTACATCTAATCCAAGCAAATTCCAAACTTACACAATAATTTATTGCAACCTACATGAAAAGATTGAGCAAGATCTCTATATTCTTAATCTTTCATCAATCATGAGAAAAGATCAATTTTTCTTCACATTTCAAGCAAAGAAGAAGCTCCATTTTACACTAAATGTAGTGAGGAACGATGTTACTAACCTTGGTTAATTTGGCTTGGAGTAAAATGACCAAAATTTTGAAATTTTTGCAACACCTCCCCCTTCATGAAGCTCCGGCGCTGCACTGTTCTTAATCGAGCATTGTTCTTGATCGGGCACAATGTGGGGAGGAGACGAGCAAGAGTGGATTCAAATAAGGCTACTCAGTACCGGTTTAAGAGAACAACCGGTACTGATGTCCCCGAGAGCAACGGCTTATGGGGCTTTAGTTCCGGTTGATGTTACCTATAATACCCCGGCATCTAGTATGCCCTGGATGTCACCAAACATAGTATAAATAGCAATTAAATACCACAATTAAGACTAAATTATAGCAAAGGCGTAAATGCTTTAACCGAAAAATTTCGGCAGCATCTCCTTTGTTTTCCCATGGTTTGAAGCAATAACAATATTATCACAAGATATAACATAATAAAAGATATCTAAAACAGCAATAACAGGTGACATAGCAACAATTTAAGTCCAGAATAATGCATTCAACCACTTCATGAGCTAAACGAATCAAATGATATGGCCAAGCACACAAATAAGGCATACTCCAAGTTTTCAGTGCATTAACTTATTATCACAAATACGAATGACGAAATTATAGATGTCTAAAGGAGTGAAACTTCGTGAAGATGTGCCACTAAGCCCCTTTCCCACATGTCGGTTTCATGGTAGCTAAAAACATCATCGCTATAACTTATACTCAACAACATACTCATTTCATATTCACATTGTATACATCTCATTAACATCATCATATATGCAATGCAATGCACATGTCTTCTCGAAGCACATACCGGTATTGCCGAGTGCACACCCGTCGGTGTGCACCCTCTTTTCCCCTTCCATCTCGTAGATGGAGGGTACCTACTCTTACTGACCTGCTCCCATACAACCACGTGTAAGGGACTACGAGGTAGGACTTTTGTGTTCACTACGTTTGAACACAAAGGCCCGCATCAGAATGGGACGCCTCTTCCTTTTATGAATGCAATGATGCAAATTCCATAATAATGTATCACATTCAATCATTAATAGCATTTGAAAAATCTCATTCATAGCATTAATCCATTCATCAAACAAATACTCATATGGCAAAGCAAAATCTCACTCCTACCATGCTAGTATAACCTGTCAATCACAATACCATAAAACAACCAATCACAATCCATCACAACACACTTGCCTTCACCCTCATGAGACGGCGTGGTGAGACGACGACGGCACTCCCGGGGTCACACCACCTGCACAAAGGTTCAATACACTCAACCACATGCACACAATACCACACACGAACACTTAGTTATACCAACTTCGCGATCTACTCCCAATACCAAAAAACAGAGAATCTGTCGAACGGGACAGCAGCCTTCGGAAGACCATAACTAGGGCTTAACCACTCCAAATCAGACAACCGAGTACATTTTCTCGAAGCTTAGGAAATTTCCTAACTTTTTCTAAGCAAAAGCTAAAACTGAATCAGCTTGTAAAATTTGCTAATCTACAGTTGATTACAAACTGCACCATTCACGTCACCGATTTGACAGCCATAACTTTTAAACAGCTGGACGGAATTAAGCTTTCTTGGTCTTCATTGAATGTTTTTTCGATTATCTACGACTTTATCAACAGGCGGCAGACCAAATTCCGAATCTATGAACCCCAAAACTGCGACCGAAGTCAACTGTCCGGAATTGGCCGAGGCTACTGCGCGAAACAGATCTACTAAACGAATCTATACCTCTAATTATAGTACCTAAACATGAATTCTAGGCATGAAATACCACATCTAGCAGCACCTAAATTACCCCAAGAAAGCCACGATTCGTTACCTCTTCAAGAAGAATCGAACGACGACGAAACCTCCCTTCCATCCGGCCGCTCCTTCCTTCCGAACCGCAGCGATTCGCCGGAGATTCCCGAATCCGGCGATCCACCGAGCAGGAAAACGAAGAACACCACGGGAGAGGACGTTGCGGGGCTGCTAGGGGAGGGGAGGGTGGTGGCTAGGGAAGGGAGGGGAGGTGGAGGCGCATGGGCAAGAGAGGAGTGCGGCTAGGGGGAGGCGCAAGGGGTGAGGGGGATGGCGGCTAGGGTTGGTGGGATGGGGGGTGTGGCAAGGGGAGGCAGGATAGCAGGTTTGCTGCCCAAAAACATCCCCACATGGGCCCGTTCTCCCCCACCTTCGGCCCACCAAGGTCCCCCAAGGCCCGAGTTAGGTCCCCCAAGGCCAGGGACTGATGCTCTAAAATTCGTACCGGTTGGTTACACCGACCGGTACAGACGTACCTACGCTAATTAGTACCGGTCGGTGTAACCAACCGGTACAGATGGAGAGCATCAGTACAGTTGGTACTGTCAATCGGTACGGATGTGCCCCCTAATACTAGTAACCGTTGAACCTCTAGATATCGCATGATTTTGAAATCCCCAATGTTAAAGAAAAAAATCCGATTTTCTTCCGATTTTGACCGATTTTCTCCTAATTTTCACTGTCCTGTTGAATGTTTCTCGAAGCCGATTTTTTTGAATGATTTTCTCTCATTGTGGCATAATTTTTTTTCAAAGGTTTTTAACGTTTCATAATTTGTTTCAACTTTTGAATGTAACGGTTGAGGTGGCGGGAGGTGCCCAGGGTTGAAGCAGCGCCCATAATTTTTGGCTCATTATTGCCGCGATAATGGCCTACTTCTTCACATTACCATATTATGAAAAACCAACTAAAGGCATGAAAATACTAAACCTACTAAAGGCACGAAAATAGAAGGTAAAACATGATATGTAGAACATATAATATTATATTCATTACATTATATTAATTACAAAGTTAATAACATAACAATATATTAATTACAATATATATATATATATAATATACAACGGCGAGTGGTGGGTGGCGTGATCACGGATACCACCACTTGTCGTCGCTGCAGGGGGGCTGTCGTCGTCGCGCGGGGGCGGGGGGGGGGGCTGTAGTCATCATCGTCGATGATGTCTTCGTCATCATCATCATCCTCCGACGAGCTCTCCCAGCAGATCTTGGCCTCCTCCTCCTCCTCCTCCTCCTCATCATCATCATCATCCTCATTGTAACATCCCAAAATTTTGCTTTTCTTAAATTCATGTGTGATTTGGCACTTTGGTGAATTTTTGGAATTTTCTGGAATTTATTTGGATTTATTTGAAATTTATTTGAATTTATTCCATTTTGAAATAATTAAAGAATTTAATTTTGCAAATAAAATTTTGTTGGAAATATTTTATTTGAGTCCAAAATATTCCAAAATATTTTCCAGAATTTTTCTGGAATTTTTCTGAGTCTTTTGCTATTTTTAATGAATTAAATGAATTATTGGGAATTATTTTTAATATTAAATCGCTGGAAAATCAACTCGGGTCGAGTAATCGCTCATCCGATCGAAGTCGGAACCCGAAGTCGGACTCGAGTCCGACCCGAGCCGCTTGACTCGACCAAACCAGCTCCCAACCCTAAGCGATCCACCGCTGGATCAAGATCCAACGTACCGAGATCCGCCTGCACGGCTCGAGCCGTATCCGCCCGGATCCGATCGCGTCACGCCGAACGCGTGGCCGTTGATCGTGCCACGTGGACGGCCGTCGTCATCGTCTCCGCTCCGACTCCGGCCGAGAGCTCCGCCGTGACCGAGCAGACACGGCTTAGGGTTCCGATTTGCACGCACGCCGAGGCCGTATTTAAAGCGTGAGACGTCCCGAGGTTGCCCTCATCCGTGCGCACTGCCGTTCCCCAAGCCATCTCGCCCGAGCCGCCGCTGCTTGCCCGTTTAGCTCGCCGGAGTTGGAACCCTCGCTGGCGCAGCGTATCACGATTCCGCCGCCGTCCGTCGTCTTCCGCCGAGAAGGAGCCCAGATCCGCAACCCCCGTGACGAGGCGAACCTGGGCGCGTACTTCATCTCGCCGGAGGCCCTCGGAAACGCCGCGCGGAAGGTCGCCGTCCTTGTCTCCGGTAGCCTGAGTTCCGCCGCGTCGCCATCGACCTCGCGAGCTCGGTGAACCGTCAGATCCAGATCGGACGGTTGAGGTGAGCCCACGTTCTCTTCCAAACCCTGGAAACCAGATCGAATCTGGACCGTTGGATCAAGATCCAACGGCTCAGATCCGCCGCGTTAACCTAAACGCGTGAAGCCTAGATCCAATCTGGGCCGTTGATTTTCAAATCAACGGCCGAGATTGCGCCACGTGTGCCTAGCCGCACCCACGCCAGCGTGGCGCGCGTGTCCTCGACACGCGGCCCCGCAAGTCGAGGGCCCACGCGCCACCGCTTTGCGTGAGACTCGCGACCGACAGCGTGGGTCCCACCTGTCGCCTCACCCGAGCCGTGGACCGGTCCACCATGGACCGAATCGCCGTGGCCGAGCCCATGAGCCTACCGACGCCACCAGCCAATCAGGAGCCGACGCGTGTCCTCGCTGACGCAGTAATTAATTTCCGAAAAAAGAAATGATTTATTAATTCGAAATATTGATTCAAATTTAGATTCAAACTTCAAACGCTTATAACTTTTGCGTTTCAACTCCGATTTGAGTGATTCAAATTTCTAAATTTGTATAAAATTGAGATCTACCTAAATATGAATTTTATTTAATTTTTGGACTAAAGTTTTTCTATGCAAAATTATTTAATTGATTATTTAAACTTTAAATAATCATAACTTTTGCATCTTAACTCCAAATTTGACGATTCCAGTTTCTAAAAATTCATAAAATTATGTTCTCTTGGTTTATGGATTTTATTTGGGTGTTTGGACACTTTTTGCCTATTGTTTATTCGAGTATTTGCTATTTGCACGCTTTACGAGTAGACGTTGAAGTGCCGGAAGGATTCGAAGGAGAAGTATAGACTCAGGATCCAACTCATGACCAAGAACAAGTACTTTTTGAAGGCAAGTTGTGCTTTGACCATGTTGATCCTATTTCGAAATCTATTTTGATTTAAACTATTGCATGCTAGTTCAATTAGAAAGATACTTTGTTTAAACATGGGGGTTAGATAAGTACCAATTTGCTGTATGACACCTTGATTATTTAAGTATGTGCCATGACCCTTGTCACCCTAGTTGTGGATTACTAGTTGGACATTATTAAATTGCCAACATGGGTTTAGACCGTTGTAGTATCGCTTAGACACACTCGTGCTCATAACATGATTTTGGATAATCAAATGTTAATATTGACTTAATGATATATTGAACCTGTTTTGGAAAAGTATCATGTGATGTTGATGGCACGTGGTGCATGGTAATCAACCGGGGTTTGATAAACGATTTTCGGCCAGGGCATGTGGCAAGAGTAATCAGGTGGGCGGTTGTGGCATTGGGGATGTTGATTTGGTTCTTCTGTAGTCTTGCCCTGGTCACCCTAAGGACTTAACCTTGCAAGCCTTTGAACTGGGTCTAACGTGCAACCACATGTCTCGTAATGGGACGGACCTAGTTGACTAAGTTGCTAATAACGCACTGTGGGACCTCGGGAGGTCAACTACACCCTTTGTGTACGTTATGCGGGGAGGCGCATCGGCCGAGGCCAGTACCCATCTAACGGTTGATTGGCCTAGACTTCACCTTAGCGAAGGGAAGGGTTAGTGCGCAATAACCGGGAGGACCACTTGTATTGTTAGAGGTTTCCAAAGACTTTGTTACGAACTCGCCTTTGTGGTGTTTGATCAGTATCTTGTGGGTAAAGTGCATAACCTCTGCAGAGTTTAGAATCTATTCGAATAGCCGTGTCTCATGTATTGGACATCGCTCGGGAATTACAACAAGGGTTAGATTTTCCTAAAAATAACTTTAGTTTGAAAAGTTGGGTTGGACTAATAATGAAGTTGATGGAAATGTAGAGTAGGATGGGAAAGATGTTTATTAAATTCCTTGAAAAGTTATTTATACTTTACTTGTTTCTACTGCTTTCGAATCTACTTATATTACTTTTCAAATGTCTGTTTCGCAAATATACCTTGAGCTATTCCTTTGTACCAAGCCATGCATATAGTATATTAGCCTGCATTCTGTGCATGACTTGCTGAGTACCAAGTACTCACCCTTGCCTCAACACAACACCAGTTGAAGAGGAGACTACACCAGCTTTGGAGGAGGAACTCCAAGAAGATCCGTCTACTTAGGGAAGCGAGCCCAGTCAGTTGCCTGTGGTATACTGGATGGCGCCACAAAGTTATTTGATTTTCTGCTGCTATTATTTTTCTCTGAATAAGTTTCGCCTTGCGAGGCATATATTTGTAATTTGACCATAAGGTCAAGTAACCAGTTTAACTATTTAAATAAAGTACTTTATCGGTATCAAGTGGTATGATTGTGATATTTACCGATGTTAAGACTGTGTGCACTAGCGCGTTCCTGGACTAGTGCTGAATACACAGAGGGTCCGGATTTGCAAATTCGGGGTCCCGACAGAGGTGGTATCGGAGCCAGGTTTGACTGTAGGCTCAACCCTAGCTAGAATGGTCGTAGTGAGGATAAAACCTATTTTCTAAAAGCTAAAAATTTGTGAAGACAAGAAATGACATCTCGACTTATCCCCTTCTCTCTTTTCTTGTCTCTTGCTGAAATTTTCCCTTACCTTGTCACAATTTAAAAATTCCGAATTCTTACGTAAAGCACTCTTGTGACAGATGGAGGAAGAGTTCAACTACGTTGATCTGGGAGTTGGTCACGCCGCAGAACTTTGGCATATGCTACAAATTCTCGGAGATTTTGAAAAGCCGCAATACCAAGTAGAAGTGATCAGACAAGCAGGATTGATTAAGGCTTGTGACGTGAAGATTGAGGTACCTGCTAGGAAGAAGGGCCCAGGCAATCGCCCGATACACTGCACTGCCAGGAGATCTACAATGCAGATGGGTATCCAAGAAGTATCACGACGAGCAATGCGGCACATTACCCGTATCTACGCCAGAGAGTTGGAGAGCACGGTGTTCCGTTATCATCCGCGCAGCGATAACCTTCTTGACCCGAAGGCAATTCAGGATGAGGATGCCACGGTTACACAGTTGGCACGATTTGTTGTCGCCCAAGAGGATGTACTAGATAATACAAGCAAGGAGCTGCGTAAGGCCCGCAAGGAAATCACGGCGAGAAAGAACGGATGGCGGGAAGCTCAAGAGTATGTGGCACACCTTCTACGAAGGATTGACGAGTTGGAGATGACCTTGTACGGACCTGCACCAGAGCCAAGACTCGAGCTACACGAGCCGGATCTAGAGGAGTCGGATCTCGATGAGGACATCGCTTCTTCGACTACCACGAGAGGACACGATCATTTGGACATGGCGATCGTTTCGCGCTATGCCACAGCACCGTACTCCAGGCCGTGGAGGTTTTCTCGATGAGTGAGCATAGGTTCTATAGTGAGACTCCTTCGCCGAGTCGCGTCATAGAATAAAGAGTCACCCTTTAGGCGTTAGACTCCGGAGTTAGTTCGATTTGGATTTGCTTTGTTTGCTGAGTGTGCAGTATGTGTTGCAAGGCCCTTAGGCATTGTAAGCAGCCATACCAAGTTATCAATAATAAAGTGGACCTTAAAGTACACCTTTCGCCCCGCATAAGTTCCATATTACTTGTCTATTCTTGTTTCCCTCTCATCTCTAAACCTAGAGCAAACCGACAGATGGTGAACACCCGTGGAAACTTTGGAAGCAATGGAAGTGGTTCTCGCCCAGCAGAAAACCCCAATGAGGGAGCACCAGCACCATTACTGGATGTGCAGAATTTCGGAGCTTTTCTCGCTGCCCAGACTCAGTTGATGCATGCTATGATGCAACAAATGCAACACGTCACTGCGCAGTCCACTGCTAATCAAGTTAATCAGGGACCACGCCAGAATACAAGACTGTCAGAGTTCATGAGAACTCACCCACCCACTTTCTCCGGGAATGCCAATCCATTGGAGGCCGATGATTGGTTAAGGTCAATCGAGAGGAAGCTACACATAGCTCAATGCATAGGAAATGAGAAGGTACTCTACGCTTCTCATCAGTTGGAAGGAACGAATGGTGGGAGAATTTCTGTGCCACGCAAGAGAACCCTCAAGATATCACTTGGGAAGAGTTCACACCGCTTTCCGATAGTATCACGTGCTGAAGGAATCATGGACCTTAAGAAGGAGGAGTTCAGAGCATCAAGCAAGGTAATCACCCGTGGTCGACTACCGAACAAGTTCACACAGCTAGCACGCCTACGCACCTGAGGATGTAGCGACGGATAAATCCAGGCAGTCGTTTTATGAAGGGACTTAACTCAGGATTGCAAGTAGGATTGATCACCCACACCTTTCCAGATTTCCAAGAGCTGGTGAATAAGGCACTCATTCTTGAGGACAAGCGCAAGGAACTGGATGAGAACAGGAAGCGCAGGATGCAACGGAAGGATCACGCCAGGGAACGCAACAACGCTCGAGAGTTGCACCAAATCAATTCTTGATTCCAACCACGTAATGCAACAAGGACACCATCCCGGCACCAAGACACATCAATCGTAACTACTGCACCCGGCCCCGCTAGAAACACTACTCCAGCGATCAAGAAGGAACGGTGAGACGCTGCTACAATCGCAACGAGCCAGGACACTTTGCCAACAGCTTGTCCGAAGAAGACAGCAGGAGTGACCCCGTTCGCTTCAATCTAGGAACCACCCAGCTAGGACGCCAAAGACCAGGAGCCACACCCTGCATCGTGGTGAGAGGCCGAGTCAACCATGTCACCGCAGATGCACCGCAGAATGCTACGGACGTCAGACTTGGGTAAGTTACTTGTTAACTCAAGACTGCAACAGCTTTGTGTGACTCGAGCTTCAGATTCGCTTGTTTCGCAAGGCTTTGCTACTAGAAATGATTTGAGGATTGCAAGACTTAGATGCATGCTTTTAGTTCAAACCCTGGTTCGAACTCCGAACGAAAGTAGGATGTTCCGGTGAGAATACTAATAGATGGAATAGAGTTCCTAGCAAACCTTATAATTTTGGAGACCTGCACCTTAGAGCGTCATATTGGGAATGGATTGGTTATCCAAGCACAAGGCCGTATTGGATTGTGGACGAAGGACTATCTCGATTGAGAGCCCGTGTGGGAAGAAAGTGGAATTTCAAGCCACCGCAGCTAGAGATGGACAGTTGATGGTTAACAGCACCAAGGCAATCAGCATAGATGATGTCTCGGAGTGAATGAGTACCTCGATGTTTTTCCCGAAGATCTACCTCGGTATGCCGCGACAGGACATAGAGTTTGTGATAGAGCTTGTACCTGCACAAGACCGATAGCAAAGAGACCCTATCGGATGTCCACCGAGGAGTTGGTAGAGATGAAGAAACAGCTAGAGGAGTTAATGGAGAAAGGATTTATCGTAACCGAGTTCGTCGCCGTGGGGAGCACCGGCTTTGTTTGTCAAGAAGAAGGACGGAGTTTCAGGATGTGCATTGACTACCGTGCACTCAATGAAGTCACCGTGAAGAATAAGTATCCGCTACCCAGGATTGATGATTTGTTTGATCGGTTGAGAGGAGCCGGAGTTTTCTCCAAGATTGATCTCGAGATCGGGATACCATCGATTGAAGATCCGATCGTAAGATATTCAAGATCGCATTCTCGTCAAGATATGGACATTACGAGTTTACAGTTATGTCCTTTTGGCTGACGAATTCGCCAGCTTATTTAAAGAATAAGATGAATAAGGTGTTCATGGAAAATTTGGACAAGTTTTCCGTCGTGTTCATAGACGATATCCAAATCTACTCCAACACAGAGTGAACATGCCGAACACTTAAGGCGAGTTTTGGAAAAGCCGAGGAACGACAACTTTTCGCCAAGTTCAGCAAGTGTGATTTTTGGAAGGACAAGGTGGAGTTTCTTGGACATGTAATGACCGCATGAAGGAGTCGCCAGTAGATCCAAGCAAAGTAGAAGCTGTGTTACATTGGGAGCACCAAGATCGTGACCCGTTCGAGTTTCCTTGGAATGGCAGGATACTACCGCCGCTTTCATCGAAGGCTTCTCGACAATTGCGAAACCTCTTACGCAATTGCTAAAGAAGGAAAAGAAGTTTGCATGGACGCTTAATGTGAGAAAGGATTTCAGAGCTGAAGAAGCGATTGACATCAAGACCGGTGTTAGTTCTACCTGATGTTGCTCAAAGCTTCGATATTTATTGTGACGCATCGCGCCAAGGACTTGGATGTGTGCTGATGCAGGATGGAAAGGTCGTCGCTTATGCTTCAAGGCAGTTGAGGCCGCATGAGGAAAATTATCTGACACATGACTTAGAGTTAGCTGCCGTAGTGCATGCCTTGAAGATATGGCGTCACTATCTGATTGGAAACAGATGTGAAGTGTATACGGATCATAAGAGCCTTAAGTACATATTCACCCAGTCGGATCTGAATATGAGGCAGAGGAGATGGTTAGAGTTGATCAAAGACTATAATGTTGGAATCCATTACCATCCCGGGAAGGCCAACGTAGTAGCCGATGCTCTGAGTCGGAAAAGCCATACCGTGAGTACGTTGCTAGCCACAAGTTAGGATGAGTTATGTGAGGACTTTCAGAAAATGAAGATTGAGGTTGTACCTAGCGGATTCTTGGCCACATTAGAAGTAAAGCCTACCCTAGAGGATCAGATCCGAGAAGGACAGAAGGATGATGACAAGATCCGCAGGATTAAGTTCATCAAGGAGGAAGGCAAGGCAGAGGACTTCAAGTTGGATGAGCAAGGCACGTTGTGGATGAAGGATCGCATATGTGTGCCTAACAAGAAGGAGTTAAAGCAACTGATTTTGGAAGAAGCCCATGACTCCAAGTACTCAATTCATCCCGGAAGCGCCAAGATGTATCAGGATCTGAAGGAGAGATTCTGGTGGCCGAGTATGAAACGTGAAGTTGCCGAGCATGTTGCATTGTGCGACGTATGCCAGAGAGTCAAAGCAATGCATCAGAGACCAGCAGGATTGCTACAACCGCTGAAAATACTTGAGTGGAAGTGGGAGGAAATCGGAATGGATTTCATTACCGGTTTGCCGAAGACTCAAGGAGGTTATGACTCCATATGGGTTATAGTGGATCGCTTGACTAAAGTAGCCCATTTTATCCCCGTGAAGACCACTTACTCGGGAGATAAATTAGCGTAATTGTACATGATCGAGATTGTCTGTTTGCACGGAGTGCCAAAGAGGATTGTATCGGACAGAGGTACCCAATTTACCTCAAGGTTCGAATAAGTTGCATGAAGCCATGGGAACCCGCTTGAACTTCAAGATGTGCCTTATCATCCACGCAGACGGATGGACAGGCGAAAGAGTCAACCAGATTCTCGAGGATATGTTGAGAGCTTGTGCATTAGCTTATGCTACTTCTTGGGATAAGAGTTTGCCGTATGCCGAGTTCGATTACAACAATAGTTATCGAGGCTAGTTTACGATGTCACCTTTTGAGGCATCAGTATGGTCGACCACTGTCGGACGCCATTGAATTGGAATGAGACCGGCGAGCGCCGTGTCTTTGGGCCTGATATTCTTCAAGAGGTCAAGAAGCGGTCGCTATGATTAGGGAAAGGTTGAAGATAGCCCAATCTCGAGAAGAGTTATCTTGACAATCGTCGCCGAGACTTGAGTTTTGAACCGTAAGACTTTGTTTACCTCGAGTTACGCCTCTCGGGGGAGTTAAGAGGTTCCATGCCAAAGGGAAACTCGCACCCGTTATGTTGGACCATTTAAGATTTTGAGTCGCAGAGGCGGTTGCTTACCACCGGAGTTGCCACAATCGTTGGCGAGGAGTGCATGATGTATTCCATGTGTCCCGATTAAAGAAGTGTCTCCAGTTCTGAGGAGCAGACACCGCTAGAGTCAATTGAGTTGCAAGAGGATTTGACTTATAAGGAGCTTCCGTGAGGATTCTAGACACAATGGATCGAGAGACTAGAAACAAGTCAACCCGTTTCAGAGAATTCATGAGCAACCATGCAGAGAGCGAAGCGACTTGGGAGCGCGAAGAGGATCTGAAGAAAGAGTTTCCAAACCTATTCCTTTAGTAAGCCCTGAATCTCGGGGACGAGATTCTATTAAGGGGGGGAGGTTTGTAACATCCCAAAATTTTGCTTTTCTTAAATTCATGTGTGATTTGGCACTTTGGTGAATTTTTGGAATTTTCTGGAATTTATTTGGATTTATTTGGAATTTATTTGAATTTATTCCATTTTGAAATAATTAAAGAATTTAATTTTGCAAATAAAATTTTGTTGGAAATATTTTATTTGAGTCCAAAATGTTCCAAAATATTTTCCAGAATTTTTCTGGAATTTTTCTGAGTCTTTTGCTATTTTTAATGAATTAAATGAATTATTGGGAATTATTTTTAATATTAAATCGTTGGAAAATCAACTCGGGTCGAGTACTGTTCATCCGATCGAAGTCGAACCCGAAGTCGGACTCGAGTCCGACCGAGCGATTGACTCGACCAAACCGGCTCCCAACCCTAAGCGATCCCGGACCGTTGGATCAAGATCCAACGGTGAGATCCGCCCGTCACGGTTCGAGCCGTGTCCGCCGGATCCGATCGCGTCCACGCCGATCGTGGCCGCTGATCGTGCGTAATGCGGACGGCCGTGCGCCATCGCCTCCGCCCGACTCGAAGCCGAGAGCTCCGCCGCGTGACCGAGCAGACACGGCTAGGGTTCCGATTTGCACGCACGCCGAGGCCAGATGAAGCGTGAGACGCCCCCGAGGTTGCCCTCATCCGTGCGCACCCGTTCCCCAAGCCATCTCGCTGGCCGTCGCCGTTTGCCCGTCTGAGCTCGCCGGAGTTGGAACCCTGCTTGCGGCGGTTTCTGCCCGATTCCGCCGCCGTCCGTCGTCTTCCGCCGAAGGAGCCCAGATCCGCAACCCCGTGGCGAGACGAACCTGGCGCGCGTACTTCATCTCGCCGGAGGCCCTCGGAAACGCCGCGCGGAAGGTCGCCGTCCTTGTCTCCGGTAGCCTGAGTTCCGCCGCGTCGCCATCGACCTCGCGAGCTCGGTGAACCGTCAGATCCAGATCGGACGGTTGAGGTGAGCCCACGTTCTCTTCCAAACCCTGGAAACCAGATCGAATCTGGACCGTTGGATCAAGATCCAACGGCTCAGATCCGCCTGTTAACCTAAACGCGTGAAGCCTAGATCCAATGCAGGCCGTTGATTTTCAAATCAACGACCGAGATTGCGCCACGTGTGCCTAGCCGCACTCACGCGTGTGGGCGCGTGTCCCTGACACGCGGGCCCCGCAAGTCAGAGGGCCCACGCGTCAGCCGCGTTTGCGTGAGACCAGACCGACAGTGGGTCCCACCGTCGATCTCACCCGGCCGTGGACCGGGTCCACCATGGACCGAACTGCGCCGTGGTGAGCCCATGAGCCACCGACGCCACCATCCAATCAGGAGCCGACGCGTGTCCTCGCTGACGCAGTAATTAATTTCCGAAAAAAGAAATGAATTATTAATTCGAAATATTGATTCAAATTTAGATTCAAACTTCAAACGCTTATAACTTTTGCGTTTCAACTCCGATTTGAGTGATTCAAATTTCTAAATTTGTATAAAATTGAGATCTACCTAAATATGAATTTTATTTAATTTTTGGACTAAAGTTTTTCTCTGCAAAATTATTTAATTGATTATTTAAACTTTAAATAATCATAACTTTTGCGTCTTAACTCCAAATTTGACGATTCCAGTTTCTAAAAATTCATAAAATTATGTTCTCTCTGTTTATGGATTTTATTTGGGTGTTTGGACACTTTTTGCCTATTGTTTATTCGAGTATTTGCTATTTGCACGCTTTACGAGTAGACGTTGAAGTGCCGGAAGGATTCGAAGGAGAAGTATTGACTCAGGATCCAACTCAAGACCAAGAACAAGTACTTTTTGAAGGCAAGTTGTGCTTTGACCATGTTGATCCTATTTCGAAATCTATTTTGATTTAAACTATTGCATGCTAGTTCAATTAGAAAGATACTTTGTTTAAACATGGGGGTTAGATAAGTACCAATTTGCTGTATGACACCTTGATTATTTAAGTATGTGCCATGACCCTTGTCACCCTAGTTGTGGATTACTAGTTGGACATTATTAAATTGCCAACATGGGTTTAGACCGTTGTAGTATAACGCTTAGACTCACCTTTCGTGCTCATAACATGATTTTGGATAATCAAATGTTAATATTGACTTAATGATATATTGAACCTGTTTTGGAAAAGTATCATGTGATGTTGATGGCACGTGGTGCATGGTAATCAACCGGGTTTGATAAACGATTTCGGCCAGGGCATGTGGCAAGAGTAATCAGGTGGGCCAGTTGTGGCATTGGGGATGTTGATTTGGTTCTTCGGGTAGTCTTGCCCTGGTCACCCTAAGGACTTAACCTTGCAAGCCTTTGAACTGGGTCTAACGTGCAACCACATGTCTGTAATGGGACGGACCTAGTTGACTAAGTTGCTAATAACGTACCTGTGGGACCTCAGGAGGTCAACTACACCTTTTGTGTACATTGTACGGGGGAGCGTACCGGGGCTGAGGCCAGGTACCCATCTAACGGTTGATTGGCCTAGACTTCGCCTTAGCGAAGGGAAGGGTTAGTGCGCAATAACCGGGGAGGACCACTTGTATTGTTAGAGGTTTCCGAAAGACTTTGTTACGGGAACTCGCCTTTGTGGTGTTTGACTGTATCTTGTGGGTAAAGTGCATAACCTCTGCAGAGTTTAGAATCTATTCGAATAGCCGTGTCCGCGGTATTGGACATCGCTCGGGAATTACAGTCAAGGGTTAGATTTTCCTAAAAATAACTTTAGTTTGAAAAGTTGGGTTGGACTAATAATGAAGTTGATGGAAATGTAGAGTAGGATGGGAAAGATGTTTATTAAATTCCTTGAAAAGTTATTTATACTTTACTTGTTTCTACTGCTTTCGAATCTACTTATATTACTTTTCAAATGTCTGTTTCGCAAATATACCTTGAGCTATTCCTTTGTACCAAGCCATGCATATAGTATATTAGCTTGCATTACAGCATGACTTGCTGAGTACCAAGTACTCACCCTTGCCTCAACACAACACCAGTTGAAGAGGAGACTACACCAGCTTTGGAGGAGGAACTCCAAGAAGATCCGTCTACTTAGGGAAGCGAGCCCAGTCAGTTGCCTGTGGTATACTGGATGGCACCACAAAGTTATTTGATTTTTCGCTGCTATTATTTTTCTCTGAATAAGTTTCGCCTTGCGAGGCATATATTTGTAATTTGACCATAAGGTCAAGTAACCAGTTTAACTATTTAAATAAAGTACTTTATCGGTATCAAGTGGTATGATTGTGATATTTACCGATGTTAAGACTGTGTGCACTAGCGCGTTCCTGGACTAGTGCTGAATACACAGAGGGTCCGGATTTGCAAATTCGGGGTCCCGACACTCATCATCCTCCCGCTCCTCCTCCTCTGGGGGTGGTGATGATGGAGCACCAAAGGGCGAAGAAGGAGAAGGAGCAGCCATTTTAATTGGGCTAACTATATGTCTCACCCGTTGATGCTCGTATGTCTCCCTCACTCATCTCATGGTTTTATATAGGTGGTTTGGATCGGAAGACGAAGAGACGAAGTACTTCAATTCTGATGAACACGAAGAGTTGCATCGAAAAGGAGGCGGGGCGGGATTGAGAGGGAGCGCGGGAGATGAAGAGTTGACTATAGTAATACCGGTTTAACACACCAACCGGTGCTGATGTGGGATCATCAGTAATGGTTGGTTAAACCAACCGGTACTAAGCAACCTTGCTGGGTAGAGGGTTGCTTAGAACCGGGTGGTGTAACGAACCGGTACTGATGTTAGACTATCAGTACCGGTTGGTATGTTAAACCGGTACTGAGGTCCCCCCGGACTAGTAGACCGTTGAACCGGGACTGATGTAATTGTCAGCCTCGGTTCATGCGTAACCGGTACTGATGGGCTGGTATGGAAGGCCAGATCTATGGTAGTGAGTACATACCCGTGTTTGCAAATTGGCCGCGCGTTAAGATGGTTGGGGAGCTGTGAGTATGGTGACCCGGTGGTAGCATACAAATCCAAACGGTTTGGAAAAATCTGCTAATTCAATTTGCCTACTATATATCCGATGCATAAATGATATGATATATATTACTAGTCATCAGATCGATGGTCGATCCTATGTATGTAAGCAAAGCTCTCGTTAAAATTTTGAATAAAGTATCCAAATACACAGAGAACCGATAATATATATCAGTATTTGTGAAATTTTGGGTAATTATATTAGATAAAACTTGGTTGAAATTATCTTAGTATCCGTGGACAAAACTATAATAGAACAAAAAAAAAACAAGTATTTGAGAATGAGAAATTATGCACATTATTAAGAAAGTCAGTTCATGCCTAAAAATATCGTATAATACCACAGTGGCGGAGGGAAGGAGAACATTCATCGGGTCAACTGACCCTATATATAGCTAGTTTTTCTCAAAACTTGTCTTATAACTTTTCATAAAAGAAGAATATTGTTTTTGCAATAGGTGTAGTTAAACTTTTTAAAACTTAACTATGAATATCTTTTGAATAATTTGATTGGATGCATAAAAATAGTACGTTTAGAGTTGTCTCAAAAATTACATTTACAATATTATAATTGTATTAGATTTTAAACAATATTAGAAAAGAAATTGGTGGTTAACATATTCTCTCGTGAATAGCTAACTTGTAGTTGACCTGTGGTTAAACTTCCTGCCAGCGTACTGATCCAATGCAAACACTTAAAGTCGATGCAATGCAATGTAGCTTAGTAAAGGTGTACAGTTGTCTAGAACACATGGGCACGCCGCATGCAAGACTACTGCACATCGCTAGGGTAGCTACCCCATCTAGGTCAGGCTGGGGTGACCCACAGCCACCGGCCGGCCGGCAGGGACAATGCTCTGTTCTCTCTCTCCTTCTTTTATCCTGACACGTCGGTCGCCGTCGCCGTCGTCGTTTTTGGATGGTAGCGGCGCGGCGGAGGACGGGTGCACATGGGGTAGCACATTGCGGCGGGCCACCACTACTACAGACCTCGCCATCAGTATCGGTTTATAAGCACTATCAATAACGGTTTTTGAACCAGTAGAAGCCATCCGGGACTGATGCCCATTGAGCATCAGTACCGATTCTACCAACCGGTATTGATATGACTATCAGTATCGGTTGGAACCTCCAACCGGTACTGATGAGCTATTTTTAGTACCGGTTCGAAGTTCCAACCGGTACTGATGAGCTATTTTCAGTACTGTTTGGAGGCTCCAACCGGTACTGATGAGCTATGTCAGTACCGTTTGGAGGCTCCAACCGGTACTGATGAGTTATATGTCAGTACCGTTTGGAGACTCCAACTGGTACTGATGAGCTATTTGCAGTACCGTTTCGAGGCTCCAACCGGTATTGATTGGCTACAGCATGCTTGCTTTAATATTTAATATATATGCATGTGAGGCAATATAATATATATTATATATGTCTGTGTGTGTTAAGTCTAATACTACATATATCTATTAATTAAAGCACATATAATCAATCATACACAATTAAATGATAATTAAATCATAAAACTTTTATTAACAACTCTAATTAGAACCAATATGTATCACAATTAATCAATCATGTCCATATATAACATTCATTACAAATTTAATTACAGAACGTTCATGGGACCCTTCTTTTACATGCATCGCTCTTGGTAGCCGTAGACGTCGACTCCGACAGTTCACCAGTCTTTATCGAAGGGCCCCACCTATTTGTCACTGGATCGTGGAACTCGCCATTTGGATTTACTACCTCATCGTAAATCCAGCCTTCTTGGATTGCTGTCACATGCGCCGGCGTGAAAATCCTTAGAATCTTGCAAGCGGCAAACACCTCCGGTCTGGATGTCCATAAACTGGCACACATAGTAGCTGCATAAAATGTTTCCCAGCTGCTGAAGTAAGATCTATGTTGGAAAAAGCTAAGTGTGAAATGGATGCATGGAAATTAAGTTAACTAACTAAAAAGCTAGCATGATGGCATACGTACTCGACAGGCAAGTGTAATATCGAATTCCTATTTGAATTCACCAACGGTTTTATTACGGAACCGTGCGAATGCACTACACATATGATTGCGAATTGAACATGATTAGAATTTGTTTTAAATGGAGTAGAACTAGCACAATAATGAAAGGAACAAGAATACCGGTTGAGGATGTCGATCAAGTTTTCAAAACTTTCAACTGGTTTCCTCCTCAAGTCCATAATTGTGATCATGCTACGATCTAGCTCGATAACAAGAAGAATCCAGTGAAAGCTGTACATATATATGTCAACGTAGGTAACTGATTAGTTCAAACATCGTGTTATGAAAAAGGATTAGAACAAGGCGGTAAGAAAACACGTACTCAAAGGTGTAGGGTAGAAGTATCCTTGACTTATATCCCTGACCCATTAGCCCATTGTATATGGTGTTCTCTGTATCGACATGCCAACAAGTAACAGTCGTTTCGTTGATAACCAAAGGGTCAAGGAAGGCTATGTCGAAAATGGCCTTCTTTCTGCATCTTTGTATCTCCATTCTACATAAGAAGAAATTAGTTAGGCTTGCAAGTTAGTATAGTGAAAGGACCCGCACAGTAGACTTTTGCAATTAAATAAGAACTTACAGAGTCCAGCAACTCAACATGGTCACGTCGAGGGCGTTTGTCTGGTATAGATCATACATTATGCGCCATTCGAAATAAAATTCACCGTCACCGTGAAAAAAATCTTGTTCCTTATACTTGACAGCGAATAGCTCTATGCCATGCCGTAACACATCTAGGTACCTTTCATGGAATTGGCGCATCCTAGTTGGTAGTTGGCCAAACTCCTCATGCCTGACCAATGATGCGCCCGGTGTAAATGGCCATCTGACTTATGCAGATTCAATTTTCTGGTTGCCAAATATTTGATCTGGGTCAAGATCAGTTTCTTCAAAGAATTTTAGCATCTCCTTGGCCTTCTGCTCAGCTGATGATGTCTTCTTCTTGCTGCTTGCCTTGACTAGTGTGCACTTGTAGTCAGAGACACGAGGTTTTTCCTTTGAATCCTTCAAAATTTTAATTGTCCTCAGGCCTTTTAGAAATTCTTCTGTACCAGGCTGAACCTTCTTCTCTGGTGACCTGGGTTTAAAAAACTGAGTGACCTCGGCCCTGACTACCTTGACGGTCTCCTCCTCCGTCATGTCATACACCCTCTTTGGAGGTACAGCCAGCTTATTATTTTGGGGCTAACCCCGTCTTCTTACGAGCTACTGGTCGAGCTGGTTGGTTTCTCTTGGGCGACGATGTTGGAGTTGGAGTTTCGCATGCGGGGGGTTGGTGAAGGTGACGGGCTTCTTCTGGGGGGCATCTTCTTTGGTGAGGATGGAGGTGACGATGGAGGTGCTGGAGGTGATGGAGGTGGTGATGGAGGTATCGAAGAGGACCGTTTATGTGTGTCTCGAAAAAAATGTACTTCTTGCGCCATAGGATGAAATTATGCACTACCTCTCCTAACTGTGTAGTCCCATCACCTCCGGGAATGTCGAGGTCAAGGTCCTCGCAACTTGGGCATACTGTAACATCCCAAAATTGTGCAGTTATTTAATTTATTGAGTTATTTGAAATTTTGAAATTTTTTGGAATTTATTTGGATTTAATTTGAATTTATTCCTTTTCGAGTTGTTTACGAATTAAAATAGTCAAAGCCTTATAGTTCTAACGTTGAAAGAGCTTAAGGATGCATTTCTTTTGAAGGAGGAACCGTCCGGAAAATATTTAAAAGTTTCATATAAAATTTTGTTGGAAATATTTTATTTAAGTCCAAAATGTCTCAAAGTATTTTCCAGAATTTTTCTGAAATTTTTCTGAGCATTTTGCTATTTTTCTTGATTTAATTGAATTTCTATGAATTATTCTAAATATTAAAAAGCTAAAAAACCCTAATAGGTTTCACTGTTCATTCGACTTGTGTCTGACTCGAGTCCAACCGAATCAGCCGCGCTGAACCAGCCACGCCGGACCAACTTTTCGGTCCGTCGTGAGTGACGCCGGACCAAAAGTTCGATCCGTCGTGAATGACGCCGGACCGAGCCCAACCTGCGCTAAACCCAAAAGCGCCAGGCCAAACCTAACCCAAACCCTAATTCACGTGAACCATTGGATTTCGATCTGACGGCTTTGATTGCGTCACGTCACCCAGTTCATGCCTGCGTCGGACTCCACCGCCAACTGAGCGTAACACGTTTACGCCGGACCAAATATTTGGTCCGTCTTGAGCGACGCCGAACCAACAATTTGGTCCATCATGAGCGGCACCGGACCAAAATTTTGGGCCGTAGTGAACGTGTGGGCCTAGGGTTCCAAATTAGGTGCGGACGTCGGGACTATTTAATGCATGGACCAGTTTTCGAGAATCCCCGATTCCTTGTGCCCTGTTTGCCCTAGCCTCCAGCACCCTAGCCACCACCGTTCGGAGCTAATTGCTCGCCGGAGTTGCAAGGAGCCGCCGCGAGTTCTTCTTCGTTTCCGATGACGACAAGCCATAATCGCTGCAGGCAAACCCGGATCTGGAACTGCGACGTTGAGACACCTCAGACGCGAACACTCACATCGCCGGAGACGCACCAAGAAGCCGCGCCCGTGGTCATCTTCTTCACTGCCGGCCGGAGCTAACCACCGTGCCATTGCCAGAGTACTCGAGCTCTCACCGCCGTTCGATTCGGATCTGACCGCTCTGGTAAGTCCACGTGCCATCTCAGTAATTTCAATATATTATATCTAGACTGTTAGATATAGATCCTAGCGTCCAGATTTGTCCACGTCACCATTCAAAACCCAGATTAAATCAAAAAAACCTAGATCTATACGCATGTGTACGCCGGACCAACAATTTAGTCCGTCGTGAATGACGTCGGACCAACTATTTGGTCCGCCGTGAATGTTGCCGAACCAAAGTTACTAGTCCGAGGTGAACATGTAGATTACATTTGTGCCGGACCAAAGATAGGGTCCGTCGTGAACGATGCCGGTGAACGTGTAGTGTGACGTTTGCGCTGGATGAAAGTTCTGGTCTGTGGTGAACGTGTAGTCTATGGTTGTGCCGGACCAAAGTTAATGGTCTGTGGTGAACGTGTAGTTCATGTTTGCGCCGAACCAAAATTAAGGTCCGCCATGGACGTGTAGTGTTATGTAGCGCGGAACCAAATTTCCCAAGTAACCAAGCATGGCTCGTGTACGCCGGACAAAGTATTTTAGTCCGTTGTGAGCGACGCCGGACCAACAATTTGGTCCGTCGTGAATGATGCCAAACCAAGTTCTCGGTCCGGCGTGAACAGATTATTTAAGCCGTTAGATTTAGTTCGTACAATGTAGATTGCGCCATGTGTCCGCTGACGTCACAGTGACGTAGTAAATCGATTTTCTCGTATAAAAATAATTCAAATAATTCTGTTTTTCTTTTTAATTGTGTTTTCAAACTTCAAACAGCTATAACTTTTGCATTTTAACTCCGATTTGAGTGATTACAATTTCTAAAAATTTGTAAAATTGTGATCTTGCTGTTTATGAATTTTATTTGAATTTTTGAACCTTGTTTGCTTGCTGTTTATTTATTTATTGCTATTTGTGCACGCTACGAGTAGACGTTGAAGTGCCCGAAGGCTTCGAAGGTGAAGTTTTAACTTAGGAGCAAGCTCAAGACCAAGAGCTAGTACTCTTTGAAGGCAAGTTATGCTTTGATCGTATTGTTCCCACTTTTGAAAATTATTTTGATTCAAATTATTGCATGCTAATTTAATTAGAAAATACTTTGATTAATTCTGGCAATTAGTTAAATGCTAATTTTGCTGTATGCCACCTTGACATAAATAATTGTATGCCATGAACCCTTGTCACCCTAGCTTGGTTTAAGTAGTTGGACATTATTAAATTGCCAACATGGGTTAATTAGCACGGTTGTAGTATGCTTAGCCCTGCCCCGTGTTATGACATGATTTTGGAGTATCAAATATTAATGTTGACTTAATGAGATATGAAACATGTTTTTGAGAAGTGTCATGTGTTGTTGATGATGTTGATGGCGCGTGGTGCATGGAAATCAACTGGGTGTTTAACTAATTTAGACTGGGGAATGTGACAAGATTATTCTGGTGGGCCAAGAGTGGCACCGGGAATGTCGATTTGGTTTTGTTACCTGGGTAGTCTTGCCCTGGTCAACCTAAGGACTTAACCTTGCAAGCCTTTGAACTGAGTTTATCGTACAACCACATGTCTGGAATGGGACAGACCTAGTTGAGTAGGTTACTGATAACTTGCATGTGGTACCTCAGGGTGTCAGCTATACCTAGGTGTAGTTCTACGGGGGAGCGTACCAGGTGCTGCGGCATGGTACCCATCCAACGGTATGTCGGTCCTATACTTTGCCTCTGCTGAGGGAAGGGGTAGTGTATGGCAACCGGGGAGGTTCACTTGTTAGGGTAGAAGTTTTCGAAAGGCTTTGTTACGGTCGCTCGCCTTTGTGGTGTTTGACTGTATCTCGTGGGTAAAGTGTATAATCTATGCAGAATGTAAAATCTATTCGAATAGCCTTGTCCGCGACATTGGACATTACTTGGGGATTATAGTCAAGGGTTAGACTTTCATGAAAATAACTTGGACTTTGGAAAAATGGTTGGGTTGGAGATGTGAACTAAATGTAGGATGTGAAATGCTTTACTTGTGAAATTACTTGCGAAAGTTATTATCTTTATTATTGTTTTACCGCTTTACAATCTATTACTTTATTGATGAATGATGCTTTACTACAAATGAACCTGTTAGCTGTAACACCCCAATTTTTTATTTTCATGAATTTAATGGAAATTTTACACTTTTGAGAATTTTTGGAATTTTCTGGAATTTATTTGGATTTAATTTGAATTTATTCCCTTTTGAGATAATTAAATAATTAAAAGTTTTAAATAATTTTTTTTTGGAAATATTTTATTTGAGTCCAAAATGTCTTAAAGTATTTTCCAGAATTTTTCTGGAATTTTTCTGATAATTTTGTTGTTTTTTCTCGAATTATTTGAATTTCTAGAAATTATTTTGAATATTAAATCGTTGAAAAATCCGAATCGGTTTTACTGTTCATCCGACCGAGCCGGACCTGAGTCAAACTAGAGTCTGACTTGAACCGGACCAAACCGTAACCCACGCGACCGTTGGATCGAGATCCAACGGACTGCGTTGCGCCACATGACCCGAGCCCGAGCCGGATCGGACCCGCTCGTGCCCGGAGCGATCCCAGACGTTGGACGCGCGCACGTGGATGGCCAGGATGCGTCCACATCACCCTATCCGAGCCGTCGCCGGATTCCGCCGTCGCGCGCGTGTGGGCCTCGTTTTTCGCGATTTTCACGGACGCCGAGGGCACTATTTAATGCGCCGCCACCCGTGTCGTGACAACCGTTTTCGCGCGCACACTTTGCCCTAGGTCTTGGAGCTCGAGCCACCGTAGCCACGCCGCAATCGCTCGCCGAAGTCGCGCTAGGGTTTTGCCGCGGTTTTTGCCGTTTTTCACCGCCGTCGAGCCGTCTCCGCCGTGTTGGTACCCAGATCCGAGACCGTCATGTCGAGACGCACCCGTGCATACCCTCACTTCGCCGAAAGTACCCCGAAGCGCCGTTGGCCACGTCGTCGTCCTCAGCTTCGGCCAGCCAGCTCCGCCGTGGACATTGCAGGAACCCCGAGCTCCCTCTGCCGTTGGATCTTCATCGAACGGCCCAGATTCATCCACGTCACCCGTAAGTGTTTTCCACGTTTCGGTTTTAGATCTATTTTCAACCGTTGGATCTAGATCCAACGCTAGATTGAGCCACGTATCCCCTAGACTGCACCGTGCTAGATCCAATCACAGCCATTAGATCTAGATCGTACGGTTAGGGCTAACCAGCGTTGTAGCATTAGATAAAATCTCAGCTGTTCGATCAAGATCGAACGGCGTAGATCGTGCCGCATGTCGCACGCTGGGTCATGCCATATCACCCCCAGTGACGCGGTGAAACCCGATCCAATTCCAACCGTCCGATCCGAATCGAATGGTCCAGATCGATCGGGTTATTCCAAAACGCATGAGATTGGATCCGATCTGGACCGTTGGATTTCAAACCAATGGCCCAGATCAAGCCATGTGTGCGGGAGACGAACCGACGCTGTCCACGTGGTCAGCCCGGTCGTCGCCGACGTCACCCCTGACGTCAGTGACGGGCCCGCATGTCAGTGTCCGTGCCCGCACGCGCGTGACATCATCCGTGACGTCATGATGACGTCACGGGTGGCGCTCGCGTGTCAGCCGTCCCGTCGGCCGAGCTGTGCTGACGTCATCAAGTTGGGCCCACACGTCAACGGGACGTGCGCCTGTGGACCAGGTCCACGGTGGACCGAGCCGTGTGCCGGGTCCATGGACCCGAGGCGACATGGTGGCTTCTGATTAGCCCACGTGTCTTGATGACGCAATAAATCGATTTTTCAGTAGAAAAATAAATGAATTAATTCGGTTTATCCTTTTATTTGATTTTTCAAACTTCAAACACTTATAACTTTTGCATTTTAACTCCGATTTTGGTGATTCCAATTTCTAATATTTTATAAAATTGAGATCTACTTAATGGTGAATTTTATTTAATTTTTGGATATGATTTTGCCTCTGTTTATATTTATTTAATTAACTCTTCCAACTTTAAACGATTATAACTTTCGCGTTTTAACTCCGATTTGGACGATTCAAATTTCTAAAAATTTATAAAAAATGTGTTCTCTCTGTTTATGAATTTTATTTAGATTTTTGGACACTTTTTGTCTACTATTTAATTATTTATTTCTATTTGTACGCGTTACGAGCAGACGTTGAAATGCCTGAAGGCTACGAAGGTGAAGTTTTAACTCAAGAGCCAGCTCAGGACCAAGAGCAAATACTTTTTGAAGGCAAGTTATGCTTTGACCGTATAAATCCCATTTTTGAAATTAATTTAATTTAAATCATTGCATGCTAATTTAACTAGAAATTGTTTTAATTATTTCTGGGAATTAGATAAATGCCAAAATGCAGTATGACACCGTAACTATTAAGTTATGTGCCATGAACCTTTGTCATCCTAGTGGTGGATATTTAGTTGGACATTAGTAAATTGCCAACATTGGGTACTTAGACCGTCGTAGTATATTGCTTAGACCTGCTACGTGCACATGACATGATTTTGGACAATCAAATGTTAATATTGACTTAATGAGATATTGAACCTGTTTTGGAGAAGTATCATGTGTTGTGATGTTGATGATGGCACGTGGTGCATGGTAATCAACTGGGTTTGATAAATAGATTTAGACCGGGGCAAGTGGCAAGAATGATATGGTGGGCCATGAGTGGCGCCGGGGATGTCGTTTTGGTTCTTCGGGTAGTCTTGCCCTGGTCACCCTAAGGACTTAACCTTGCAAGCCTTTGATCTGAGTCAAACGTGCAACCACATGTCCGTAATGGGACGGACCTAGTTGAGTAAGTTACTAATAACTTGCATGTGGTACCTCAGGGAGTCAACTACACCTTTTGTGTAGCTTGAAAGGGGAGCGTACCAGTGCTATGGCATGGTACCCGTCCAATGGTACGTCAGTCCCATACTTCGCTTTTGTTAAGGGAAGGGATGGTGTATGGCAGAAACCGGAGAGGTTCACTTGTATAGTTTGCGGTCTCTAAAATGCTTTGTTATGATCACTCGTCTTTCTGGTGTTTGACTATATCTTGTGGGTAAAGTGCATAACCTTTGCAGAGTGTACAACCTATTCGAATAGCCGAGTCCACGGCACTGGACACTGCCGGGGATTACAGTCAAGGGTTAGACTTTCATGAAAACAACTTGGACTTGAAAAGTTTGTTTGGGTTTAGTGTTGACATTGATGGAAATGTGGATTAGAAAAAGGGAAAGTTTTTACTTAACTCCTGGAAAAGTTATTGATATGATACTTGCCTTTACTGCTTTCAAATCTACTTATGCTACTTGTTAAATGCTGTTTTACTGCAAATGTACTTGTTAGCCTATCATTTGTAATAAGCCATGCATATAGAATATTAGTTGTATTCTGTGCATGACTTGCTGAGTACCAAGTCTTCACCCTTGCAACAAACAACACCAGTTGAAGAAGAAGCGACGCCAGCTTTGGAGGAAAAACTTTAGGAGGAACCATCTATCTATGGAGCGAGCCCATTCAGTTGCATGTGGTATACTGGAAGGCGCCATGGTGATACTTTTATTCCGCTGTAATTTATTTCCTTTAATAAGTTTTCGCCCCGTGTGGCGTACTCTTGTAACTTGACCATAAGGTCGAGCAACCAGTTTGGTTATTTTAATTTAAGTACTTTACTTCTATCGATGTGTATGATTGTGATATTTACCGATGTTGATACTGTGTGCACTAGCGTGATCCTGGACTAGTGCTGAATACACAGAGGGTCCGGATTTGCAAATTTTGGTCCCAACATTAGCCTATCCTTTGTAATAAGCCATGCATGTAGAATATTAGAACTGCATTCTGTGCATGACTTGCTGAGTACCAAAGTACTCACCCCTTGCAACAATACAACATCAGTTGAAGAAGAAGCAACACCTGCACTAGAGGAGGAGTTCCAAGAGGAGCCAACGAACTAGGGGAGCGAGCCCAATCAATTGCCTATGGTATACTGGATGGCGCCACGAAGTTATCTTGTTTTTCCGCTGCTGTTATCTCTTTTAATAAGTCTTCGCTCTGCAAGGCGCATCCTTGTAACTTAACCATAAGGTCGAGCAACCAGTTTGGTTAATTAATTAAAGTACTTTATTAATTCGCTGAGTATGATTGTGATATGTACCGATGTTGAGACTGTGTGCACTAGCGTGATCCTGGACTAGTGCTGAATACATAGAGAGGGTCCGGATTTAAATATTCGGGTCCCGACAGAGGTGGTATCAGAACCATACTGACTGTAGGACTACCCTTAGCTAGAATGGTCATAGTGAGATAAAACTATTTTCTAAAGTTAAAAGTTGCCAAGATAATGAATGAACTCTCGACTTTCCCCTTCTCTCTTGTTCATACCCCTTGCTGAATTCTTTTGTTTCCACTTTGATTTTTAAAATGTTGTGTTCTCACGTGAGTGTCTTTGACAGATGAAGATGATCAACAGCTACGCTGAACGTCAGAGAGGTTATGCTGCTGAGTTGTGGTGCATGATGCAGCTACTTGGAGGTTTTGATATACCGATCTACCGGGGAACCACCATAGTGAAGGCAGGACTGGTCATAGCATGGGACATCAAGATCACTGTGTATGCTCGAGAGAAGACCAAGGCGAGTCGTCCTATCAACATCACCGCAAGGAGGTCTTTGTTTGAAGCCGAAATCCAAGAGATGTCACGTCGGGCGATGCGGCAGATCGCTCGCACCTACTCTTCAGAGTTGGAGGGCATTGTGTTTTGTCGCCATCCGTGCAGAGATAACCGATTTGATCGGGAGTTGATAGCAGAGGAGGACACCATGATCACTCACTTGGCAAGGTTTGTCGTCACCCAGGAGGATCTTATCGATGAGACAGTTCAGGAGCTACAGAAGGCCCACGATGAGATTGAGGATCTGAGAGTACAGCTGCAAGAGGCTCAGGAATACATTGCTCACTCTTCACGGAGGATCGACGAGTTGGAGATGGCACTGTATGGACCAGCATCGGAGCCAGTGTTGGAGCTACACGACCCAGACCCTGAGGAGCCAGAGCCACAGCCAGCACCACAGCCGGAGCTAGAGCCAGAGAAGGATGTTGCGTCGTCAGCCACCGTTGTTGAGGGACACGGTGATCGCTTTGCGCTGATGCCGTCACACCCGCCCAAGTGTCAACTAGGTTGTTCCCATGGAGGATGGATCGACGAGTGAGCATTTAGGTCCAGCAATTGAGACTTCAGTGTTGAGTCACGTCTTAGAATAATAAGAGTCGCCCTTTAGGCGTTAGACTCCAGTGTGTTAGTTTAATTTGGATCTTCTTGATTGCTGAGTGTGCAGTATGTGTTGCAAAGCCCTTAGGCATTTTGAGCAACAATACCAAGTTATTAATAATTAATAAATTTGAATTTTAAGTTACACTTTTCACCCCGCATAAGTTCTCTACTACTTGTCTATTCTTGTTTCCCTCTCGTCTCTAAACCTTGGAGTAACCAACAGATGGTGAACACTCGCGGAAACCTTGGAGGCAATGGGAGTGGTTCTCGCTCAGTTGGAAACCCCAATGATGGAGCACCTGTGCCCCAACTAGCACCACCAGTTGACATGCAGAATTTTGGAGCTTTTCTGGCTGCATAGACATAGCTGATGCATGCGATGATGTAGTAAATGTAGCAGGTCACTTCCCAGGCTGCTTCTAACCAAGCAAATCAGGGGCAACGTCAGAATTCAAGACTGTCAGAGTTCATGAGGACTCATCCGCCCACTTTTTCAGGGAATGCCAATCCATTGGAGGTAGATGATTGGCTGAATCGATCAAGAGGAAGCTGCACATTACCCAGTGTGTAGGGAATGAGAGAGTGCTTTACGCCTCTCATCAGTTAGAAGGAACTACAGCTGAATGGTGGGAGAACTTTTGTGCCGTACGTGAGAACCCACAAGATATCACATGGGAGGAGTTCACAGCTGCATTTCACCAGTATCATGTGCTAGAAGGGATCATGGACCTCATGCAGGAGTTCAGGGCACTGAAGCAAGGCAATCAACCCGTGTCTGAATATCTGAACAAGTTCACCCAGTTGGCACGCTACGCACCTGAAGATGTAGCGACGGACAAGGCAAGACAGTCCCGTTTCATGAAGGGACTGAATTCTGGACTTCAGGTGGGATTGATTACCCACACGTTCCCCGACTTCCAGGAGTTGGTGAACAAGGCGCTCATTTTGGAGGATAAGCAAAAAGAGCTGGAGGATAACCGAAAGCGCAGGATGGCGCAGCAAGGAGCACGTCAAGGTGAACAGTGTTTGAGGGTTGCACCGAATCAGTTCTTCAAGTTGCAGCCGTAGAATGCTGCGAGGACATCGTCGCCAGCACCAAGACCTGCCAGCCAGGGCTACCAGACACCAGCTCCAGCCAGGAACACCGTTGTAGGGAGTCAGCAGAGCATAGTGAAGAGTTGCTTCCACTGCAACGAGCCAGGGCACTTCGCCAACTATTTCCCTAAGAATGGAGGAGGTGTGACCCTAGTTCGTTTCAATCTGGGATCTACGCCGACAAGAACACCTGCACTAGGAGCAAGCCATGGAGCTGCACAGCCAGGAGCTGCAACCCAGACCGCGGTGAGGGGTAGAGTCAACCATGTCACTGCAGATGCCATTCAGAATGATTCGAACGTCGTACTGGGTAAGTTACTGGTCAACTCAGTACCTGCAACAGTTTTGTTTGATTCTGGAGCTTCGCACTCGTTTGTTTCTCGGGATTTTGTTGCTAAAAATGATTTGAAGATTGTGAATCCTAAATGCATGCTTGTAGTTCAAACCCCTGGATCAGAACTCCGATCTCAAGTAGGATGTTCTGGGGTAAGACTATTAATTGATGCGGTAGAGTTTTTAGCGAACCTCATTATACTAGGTACCCAGACCATAGATGTTATACTTGGAATGGATTGATTTTCCAAACACAAGGCTGTGTTAGATTGTGTACGAAGGGTCATACCAGTTGAGAGCCCTTGTGAAAGAAAAGTGGAGTTTCAAGCGACCTCCATTCGGGATGGACAGTTGATGGTCAACTGCGTGGAGGCAGGCAGCATTGAAGATGTTCCAGTTGTGAATGAGTACTCGGATGTTTTTCCTAAAGATTTACCTAGTATGCCACTAGATAGGGACATTGAGTTCGTGATTGAGCTAGTACCTGGTACAGCCCCGATAGCCAAGAAACCTTATCGAATGTCTACCGATGAGTTAGTAGAGATGAAGAAATAGGAGCTGTTGGAGAAAGGATTTATCAGACCCAGTTCATCGCCCTGGGGAGCACCAGTCCTATTCGTCAAGAAGAAGGATGGAAGTTTTCGGATGTGTATTGATTATCGTGCACTCAATGATGTGACGATAAAGAATAAGTATATGTTACCCAGGATCGATGATTTGTTTGATCAGTTAAGTGGAGCCAGAGTTTTCTCCAAGATTGATATTCGATCAGGATATCACCAGTTGAAGATCAGATCATAGGATATTTCGAAGACCGCATTTTTGTAAAGATATGGACATTACGAGTTCACTATTATGTCCTTTAGTCTGACTAATGCTCCTGCCTATTTCATGAACTTGATGAATAAGGTTTTCATGGAATATCTGGACAAGTTTGTTCTTGTGTTTATAGATGACATTCTAGTCTACTCCAAGACAAGGGAAGAGCATGCCGAGCATCTGAGACTAGTTTTGGAGAAGATGAGGGAAAAACAACTCTCCGCCAAGTTCAGCAAGTGTGACTTCTTGAAGGACAAGGTAGAGTTCCTTGGACATGTGATGACCGCCGAAGGAGTTATAGTCGACCCAAGTAAGGTGGAAGCCGTGTTGCATTGGGAACAGCCGAAGACAGTGACCCAGATCCGTAGTTTTCTAGGGATGGCCGGTTATTACCGCCGCTTTATTGAGGGATTCTCGATGATTGCGAGACCTCTCACGCAATTGTTGAAGAAATAAAAGAAGTTTACCTAGATGCCGGTGTGCGAAAAGGGTTTCCAAGAGCTGAAGAATCATTTGACATCAGCATAGGTGTGGGTTCTACCGGATGTAAATCAAAGCTTTGACATATACTGTGATGCATCGCTCCAAGGACTAGGATGCTTGCTGATGCAGAACAGAAAGGTCGTTGCATATGCATCTAGGCAATTGAGGCCGCATGAAGAGAACTATCCAATGCATGACCTGGAGTTAGCAACCGTAGTGCATGCTTTAAAATTATGGCGTCACTATCTAATGGGAAATAGATGTTAAGTGTATATAGATCATAAGAGTCTTAAATACATATTCACCCAATCGGACCTGAACATGAGACATAGGAGATGGTTGGAGCTGATCAAGGACTACAACGTCGGAATCCATTACCATCCTAGGAAGGCCAATGTAGTAGCCAATGCCTTGAGCCGGAAAAGCCACACCGTAAATATGCTGATAGAAGAGAGTCAGGCCGAGCTATGCAAAGAATTTCAGAAGATGAAGCTAGAAGTCATACCAGAAGGATTTCTGATAACTTTGGAAGTAAAGCCTACCTTAGAGGACCAGATCAGGGAAGGTCAGAAGGATGATGATAAGATCCGCAAAATTAAGTCCAAGATGGAGGAAGGCAAGGCGAAAGACTTTAGAATGGATGAACAAGGCACGTTGTGGATTAAGGATCGCATCTGTGTGCCGAACAAGAAGGAGCTGAAGCAGTTGATATTGGAGGAATCCCATGACTCCATGTATTCCATTCATACAGGAAGTGCGAAGATGTATCAAGACCTGAAGGTGAGATTCTGGTGGCTGAGCATGAAGCGTGAAGGTACCTGAGTGGAAGTGGGAGCAAATCGGTATGGATTTCATTACCGGTTTGCCGAGGACTCAGGGTGGATATGACTCCATATGGGTTATAGTGGATTGCCTGACCAAGGTACCTACTCAGGAGATAAGCTACTCAGGAAGATTACCTACTCAGGAGATACGCTAGCAGAGTTGTATCACTACAAGAATCCATTATATTTTCGTCGGTCCAAAATTATTTCCGTCGGCTTCTCCAAGCCGATGAAAATACTCATATATTTCCGTCGGCCTAGGTGAACCGACGAAAATATGTCTATATTTTCGTCGGTCAGGTGGGACTGACGAAAATAATCCTCTATTTTCGTCGGCCGAGGTGGGGCCGTCGAAACTACCGCTGTATTTTCGTCGGCTGGAGTTTTAGCTGACGAAAATAGGAACGTAAGACTAGGTAGGTCACGCTCGATCGCTATCAAAATTCGCCCCGCCGCCACTCACGCCATCCGTCCGCCCCCCACCCTCGCCCTCCGCCGCCCGCCCCCGGCCACCCCGCCCAGCCCTCTGCCGCCGCGCCCTCGGCCTGCCCGTGCCACCCCGGCCTGCCCGCTCTCGCCCTCTAGTGCCGTCCCGGCCTCGGTCGCCGCCCCGGCCTGCCCGCCCTCGCCCTCTGGTGCCCGTCCCCGGCCTCCGGTGCGCCGCCTCCGGCCTGCCCCGCCCTCGCCCTCTGGTGCCCGTCCCTGGCCTCCGGTGCGCCGCCCCCGGCCTGCCCCGCCCTCACCCTCTGGTGCCGTCCTAGCCTCCGGTCGCCGCCCCGCCCTCCGGTGCAGCCCCCGACCTGCCCCGCCCCGCCCTCGGTGCTCGTCCTTGGCACGCCAGCGCCCACACCTGCCACATCGGACAAGAGCACGCTCGGCGATGTCCGCACTCAGTGAGGCACCTTCATCAGCAAGGCCAAGGTCAGGTCTGCTCTTCTTTAATTTCATTATTTCTGCATTTCCAATGAGAATACATCCTGTGGATTAAGACCGCCTTTGCAAAACAAAACCTTCTTCCCTGGCAATTTTACTTGCAAACATAGGCTACAACAGGGTGCCATCAATATCTAGTTAGTTCAGGCACATTGTTTGCAAGTATGTGTTAGATCAACTCTTTGGTGTTCACTGCATCAAACTTCAAAATAATGAACACTGAATAAGGCACATGGTTTCGAAATAACCAATGAATGGAAAAAGGATGAAAAAAATCTATTTCACAATCAAGCTCATATTTAAAGATGTATTGCTGAGTTTCGAAGGTTCTGTCTGAGCTCGTGGTTAATTGTTTGAACAACAACTGCCCAGGCCAGGGCCCTTGTTTGTATTGTTATTTAATCCTTACTGTGTAAAGGGGCTAGATATATATCAGTACATCAATATGCCTGGCAATTTGAAAATTTGAGTTCCAATACCTTTTTTTAGCACTTGTACATTTGTCACAAAGTTTAATACCGCCAAGTGAACTACAGGGAAGTAACTTTCTGTCTTCTGTTTTGATATACCCAGCTCTTATCTTTTATTTACGAGCTTCTTCTCCACTTTGATGAAACTAGGCTACTGATTCTGTTAAAAAAAAAACTTAAGGAATAATGATTAATAAGTAACTCTCTTTGAGGTTGCAAATCAGAAATATCTTAAACCAATAAACCAATTCTGAACAGTCAATATTCTGAACATCCAATTCGTTTGACTAATTTCCAAGAGACCAGTGATGGTAAGGCCACATGTGCTGAACAATATTATGAACAGTCATCTAGTACTGTTATCTCAACATTGGATAAGAAAATTTATAGTTCGGAAAATTCTAAAAGTTCAGTTTTACACCATGAAGTGTCTCGCTAACTTGGTAAAGGATGTGGTGGTTTCAGCCAAGGACAATTCATGCTTGAAACGCCATCTTGAAGAAGGGGAGTTTAAGGAAATGTAAGTCTCTAATGACAGTATGTTGCTATTGCTATTTGTATTTCTTTCCATGAAACAATGATGCCCATTCAGTGCTTTCTTTTTCTCTTGCAGTTTCGAGACATTACACACCTTACATGTTCAATCACTTGCTGATTTTGACTTCACTATTTTATATTGAACATAATTGCCAGATGAAATTATTTCAGGGAATGGTTTACTTCATTTTGATAGTGGCTGTTCTGGTCAACCTAATTGCCTTTTCTGTAACAAAGCATCATAGATACTTATATATGGGACTTGGCTCTATTCTCTTGATAACAATCTATACCTTACTTCCGAAGAAGGATCAGGAAGCAATTCAATATCCGAGTAAGTATTTCTTGACATTACCATTTTCAGATAAAGTGCCCAAACAAGTTGCTAGTGCGCTAGGGCCTAGTAGTATGGCATAATGCAGTTGATTATGGCACTTGTCTTGTCTTGCATTACAACAAATTGTAGCACCTCAAATTAGTTCACAACATTGGACTTCTGTGAATCTTGTTACATCATTTTGCTCTACTCAACTGAACAATAACTAAAACCTGGAGGTAATATCGATAGTTTGGCATACTCTTGCCAGGTTACATCTATGGCAATAACTATTTTGTCAACTTCTGAGTACATATTGCTATTTATACTTTAATTCAGAAATTACCAAACACGAAGCTTGGAGTAAAGTCAGTCATCTCATTGACTGGAAGTCTTTATTGTGATCAAGCTGATCGTTCACCTTTTTTTGTGCTTAATTACAGGGTACTGATAGCAGTCTAGACGACTGTGTTCTCCATCTCATCTGTCCTTGTTGTACGCTGTGCCAGGTTATATCCATATTAAGTTCTGCAACATCTGCTGCAGCCTCCAAATTGCCATCTGCTGCCAGAGTTTTTGCCAATTCTTTCTGTCATTCCAGAGGTACGAAAGGGACGCAACATTTTGATGAGATTATATATCACAATCCATGTGGCACATAATTTGTAACTTCTGAGATCCACACTAACGCTCATTTGTGCCCTTCTCCACTGCAGCCTTCCAGCGATTTCTCCTCCCGCCGGATTTTAACTAATCGTGGTATATCTCGTCTTTGTTGCAAGAACCATCGAAGGATGTTCATATGAAGCTAAAGGTACAGTAGCATCTAGGGCAGGTCAGAAATCCAGTATCCATCTAATTATTGGCTTTACCGTGATTAGTTTTGGAAATATTACTTCATCATGTACATCTTTTTGGGATTCATGTACATAATTTGAAACAAAACGAGATCCCGTAAACGGCTTTTTTTTTACACGCCCGCATGCCGTAATTGATAAATTTCTGTTTAAACCTATGTTATAATACAATCTGCGATTCGCCTTGAAAGGATGGGTTCATGTAAATTCTGGTTTTGTTTCAAAATATATGAGTAAGAGATCTAGCGACGAGACAGACATTCCGTTAATTGAAGGCTTTTTACTTTTTCATTTACACAAGTAGAAACTCAAATTATCCTGTCATATTGGGTGAATAAACAAGCTCAGGCTATATTAATATGCAAAAGGTACATATACAACAACAAGAGCCGTTGGTGAACAAGGCTTTTGCTTCTCTACACAACAGTGAAGTGATAGTATTTTATTTTTTTTTTAAATTTAAAAAAAGTATTTTCGTCGGCCTAGGCTGACGAAAATAGTAACAATTGCTGACGAAAATAGCGCCTAGATATTTTCGTCGGCCGTGGCCGACGAAAATACAGATGCCACGTCAGGAGACAGCCACTATTTTCGTCAGCTGCTCCGGCCGACGAAAATAAATGTATTTTCGTCAACATAATTTCGTCGGTCAATTTTCGTCGGTAAACCGACGAAAATAGCTATTTTCGTCGGTTTTTGCCTTATTTTCGTCGGTTTTAGGCCGACGAAAATAATATGGATTCTTGTAGTGTATATGTCCAGGATTGTTTGTTTGCACGGAGTGGCGAAGAAGATTGTATCGGACAGAGGTACCCAATTTACCTCTAGGTTTTGGAATAAGTTACACGAAGCTATGGGGACCCGTTTGAACTTCAGTACAGCTTATCATCTGCAGACTGATGGTCAGACGGAAAGAGTCAACCAGATTTTGGAAGACATGCTGCAAGCTTGTGCTCTAGCATATACCACCTCATGGGACAAGTGTTTGTCGTATGCTGAGTTCAGCTACAACAACAGTTACCAAGCTAGTTTACAGATGTCACCATTTGAAGCGTTGTATGGTTGACCCTGTCGAACGCCATTGAATTGGAATGAGACAGGTGAGTGCCATGTCTTTCGACCGGACATTCTTCAAGAAGCCTGTCAGCGTATTCTACACCGGGGTGCCCACTACGCTCTAGTAAGAGCCGCCAGCGGACACATGACGTCCAGACCACCCCGCTAGCATCCGAACAGAGCGTCGTCCAGCGGACAGGTGGCAAGCTAGGCCACGACGCTGGAGGACAGCTTGGTGATCGCCAGCGGGCAGGTGGCGACCAGGCCACGCCGCTGGCAATCAGCCATGTGATCGCCAGCAGACAGGCAGCGACCAGGCCACGTTGCCGACGGTCAGCCATGTGATCGCCAGCGGACAGGTGGCGACCAGGCCACACCGCTGACGGTCAGCTCTATGATCGCCAGCCGGCAAGCGGCGACCAGGCCACGTTGCCGGCGGTCAGCCGCGTGATCGCCAGCGGACAGGTGGCGACCAGGCCACACCGCTGACGATCATCTTTGTGATCGCTAGCCGGCAGGTGGCGATCAGGCCACGCCGCTAGCGCCCAGTTCCCGAGGCCATTCCGTGGCCATTGCGGCCACCCAGAAGGTCAAATACATTTAATGCGCGTCGTGCGCATTAAAAGGGGGTAATGAAGGCTACAGTATGGCGGCGCGTGTTCCCCACGCACGCCATCAATGCATAAGGTGTCACGATGCAATTCCCCACCCCGGCAGAGCGGGCGAAGTCGGCACGCGAGGGGTCCGAAGCGGGGGAGGGGATGGCTGCGTCAGGGCATTAAGTGTGCTGCAAGAACAGTGATAGGTGCATTAAATGCGGCATGTCAAGTGTATTCAATGTACTACGCTATTGTAAGCCCCATGAGCCCCAGCAAGCCTGGGTATAAAAGGCAGCTAGGGTGCATGAGAGAGGGGGTTGGATCTCTTTCAGTTGGCTGTATGTAGTGTCCGCCAAGAAGATAGCCAAAAGGAACAGCAGCAGGACTAGGGCTATTACTCGTAAGGAGGGCCCGAACCTGGGAAAACTGAGTCTCTCTCTCTCTCTTGTGAGCTTCGAATGTTCCTTCACTACATCCTTCGAGCAATCCGTCACGAAACCCCTGATTCAGACATCCTGTACTCCCTTTCGCAAGGGGTCTGTTAGCTAACACGCTGACAAAGCCGAAGAGCAGATTGCCATGATCCGAGAAAGATTGAAGATAGCTCAGTCACGACATAAGAGTTATGCCGATAATTGCCGCAGAGAGTTGAGCTTTGAGCCGAAAGATTTTGTGTATCTCTGGGTTACGCCTCTCATGGGAGTTAAGAGGTTCCATGTTAAAGGGAAGCTTGCGCCAAGATATGTCGGTCCATTCAAGATCCTAAGTCGCAGAGGTGAGGTTGCTTATTAGCTGGAGCTACCGCAGTCTTTGGCAGGAGTGCATGATGTGTTCCATGTGTCACAGCTAAAGAAGTGTCTGAAAGTGCCAGAGGAACAAACGCATTTGGAGGCGATTGAGTTACAGGAAGAATTGACTTATAGGGAGCACCCTGTAAGAATTTTGGACACGATGGACCGAGAGGCAAGAAACAAGTCAACCCGCTTCTGCAGAGTCCAATGGAGCAACCATTCAGAGAGTGAAGCGACTTGGGAGCGCGAAGAGGATTTGAAGAAAGAATTTCCGAACCTGTTCCTTAAGTACCCTGAATCTCGGGGTTGAGATTTCGTTAAGGGGGGAGGTTTGTAACATCCCAAAATTGTGCTGTTATTTAATTTATTGAGTTATTTGATTTTTTGGAATTTTCTGGAATTTATTTGGATTTAATTTTAATTTATTCCTTTTCGAGTTGTTTAAATATTTAAAAGTTTCATATAAAACTTTGTTGGGAATATTTTATTTAAGTCCAAAATGTCTCAAAGTATTTTCCAGAATTTTTCTGAGCATTTTGTTATTCTTCTCAATTTAATTGAATTTATATGAATTATTGTAAATATTAAAACACAGAAAAACCCTAATAGGTTTCACTATTCATCCAACCTGAGTCAAACTCAAGTGCCCTATTTCCGAGAATCCCCGATTCCTTGCACCCTGTTTGCCCTAGCCTCCAGCGCCCTAACCGCCGCCGTTCGGAGCTAATTGCTCGCCGGAGTTGCAAGGAGCCGCCGCGAGTTCTTCTTCGTTTCCGACGACGTCAAGCCATAATCGCTGCAGGCGAACCCGGATCTAAAACTGTGAAGTTGAGACACCTCGAACGCGAACACTCACATCGCCAGACGCCGCACCCATTGTCATCTTCTTCACTGCCGGAGTCCTCGAGCCCACCATTGCCGGAGTCCTCGAGCTCTCACTGCCGTTCGATCTGAATCTGACCGCTCTGGTAACTCCACGTAGCCATCTCAGTAATTTTAATAGATTAGATCTAGACCGCTTTGGTAAGTCCACATCACCATGCAAAACCCTTGATTAAATTAGAAAAACCTAGATCTATACGCATGTGTATGCTGGAACAACAATTTAGTCTGTCGTGAGTGACGCCGGATGTAACATCCCAAAATTTGGATTTTCAAAAAATTTTGGTTTAGTTTAGCTTCCCAAAAATTTCCGTCGATTTTCTTGCATTTATAAAGCTTGGTTTGAATTTTCTAAAAGCTAAAACAATTTAATTTGAATATTCTAAACCTCAAATAAAATAAATTTAATTTTATTTAGATTCCTTGCGCTTCAAGAAATTCTTATGTAATTTTTGAGATTTTTCAGAGCTCGTTTGCTATTTATTGGATTTAATTGAAATGGATTTGTATTAAGCCCCTTTTATGGAAATTAATTAATTATTTGGAAAATTTCATATAAAGTTTTGTTGAAAATATTTTATTTGAGTTTAAAATGTCTCAAATTATTTTCTAGAATTTTTCTAGAATTTTTCTGGTATTTTTATTACCTCTATTGATTTATTTCAATTTGATTTGAATTAAGCCTCTTCGTGCAAATTAATTAATTATTTCGAAAAGTTTATATAAAGTTTTGTTGCAAATATTTTATTTGAGTTCAAAATATCTCAAAATATTTTCTAGAATTTTTCGGGTATTTTTATTGCCTCAAACGATTTATTTGAATTTTCGGAATCGTTTTTATTCGAAAATGCCACGTGTCGCCACCACAGCGCGCCACGTCAGCCCAGTCCGAGCTACGCACGGAAGGTGTTTGTATAAATGCCTACAAGGCCCGTTTTTGCTCCAAACGCGTCCAAATTTTTTTTTGCTTGACCTAGCCGCCACCCCTAACCCTTGTATACCTCCCACACGTCCTCTAGACCTCAGATGAATTTTCTAAAATTCCAAAACGATCCAATGTCGCCCGACGACGGCCGAACTTTGGAGCCGTGTCCCGGGCAGCTCGTCGACTCTTTTCGAGATCCGTCTTCGCCATGGTGTGCCACAAGGTACCATCTATTAGTTATCCAAAATTCAGCCAATGTGGCCCACGGGATCAAAAGTTATGGCCGTTTCAATCTCGAATCTTGCCGAGGCCATAACTCCCTCAATTTTTCGTGTTTGACCGTGAAATTTTTTCTGTAGACTCCTGGGGATGTCCTATACGTGATGCACATCTTTTCTCATGGTTTTGCCCTCTAGATTTGGCGCAGAAAAATAATCTCTCCAATCAGACTGCGAACAGACTGCGTTTCAGACAGCGGCAAACTTCCTCACGCGTTCCCCGCTGTTCCAGAAGGTATTTCTTCGAGCCACCTGCGTCACGGTGTGCCTCCTGGTCCCATCTAGCTCTCGGTCAAATTTCGTTAAGTTTCGATCATTATTCTAGAAGTTATGGCCGTCCAAAGTTTTGATCCGAAACCCGTTAATCGGCAGTTTGTGATTAATCCGGAAGGGCGCCGCAAAATCCGCCTATACCGTTGAGTTCGTCTCGCCGCGTTCTACGCAGTAGACATTCTCCCTTTGCCATCCCATCCTCCGGAATTTTTTTTATATATTTAGGCCACCGCTTGCAGCCGCCGCTGCCGCTTTGACGCCGGCTATTTTGGTTCGCTCCGGCCGTGTTGTCGCATCCGGAGGATCATCTTGTACTGTTTTGATCCATCCTGAAGGTTCTTTTGGTCTCCGTTTGCCGAGAAGCCCGGTGCCGGCCTTAAATCGTTATTTTTCAACCTAGCCCGTGCCGCCGGTTCGCACACCGGTTAGCCGTCCTTGGTAGCGTTTTGCCGCGGCCATGTCATTGTACCAACGGTCGCTACTTCGCTTCATGAGTATCCTATCATTGTTTGACCTCCGCCGTTAACGTTCCTCCGTTACCTGTTGCCGTTAACGTTTCACCGTTAACGCTTCGTCGTTAACGCTCCGCCGTTAACGTTTCGTTGTTAACGTTCCTCCGTTAACGTTTTGCCGTTAACATTTCACCGTTAACGCTCCGTCGTTAACGCTCCGCCGTTAACGTTTCGTCGTTAACGTTTCGTCATTAACGCTCCTCCATTAACGTTTCCCCGTTAACGTTCCTCCGTTAACGCTCTGTCGTTAACGCTCCGTCGTTAACGTTCCTCCGTTAACGTTTTGCCTTTAACGTTCCACCGTTAACGCTCCGTCGTTAACGTTCACCGCACGCTCCGCCCGTTAACGTTTATGCTAACGTTCCATCGTTAATGCTTGGCTCTCTTCGCCTCGTTGTCATCGCATGCGTGCATTCTTGCACAAACCCTAGTGCGATGCCTTCACCTGTGCCATCATCATGATGTGAGCCTAGTCTCATCGTCATATCATCTTCAAAGCCGAATCAAAACCCTAACCTAAAACCGGTTCGATGGACTAAGTTCATCGTGAGCCGCGTTGTTATCCTTGCATTCTTTTCCGTTGTTTCAATCGTGGTAAGACACTTGTCTTGTCTTATCCCTGAAAACCTAATCTACCTTTGACCTAGACTTCCTTCGTGGACTGGGTCGATAGACCATTGGCCATCTGTCATACCCCTGTGCTCGATCTATCCGTCTCTCTTTTGTTTGACTGTGTCCGTTCGGTCAACAAAAGTCAACATTCGAGAATCAGTTTAGTTCACTGTGAACTAACATATCCTTATGGACCCGATCTATAGATCGAGAGCCCATATGTCGCTATTTGTCCAATCAAGATAATAACTTCAGAAGAAATATTCTTCGAAATATTATTCTTTCTTTCCCAGTTATTAATCTTTCCCTTTTCGGTGTTTTCCCGAAAGCCCGTTCTCTTTTGTCAACTCTTCGATCTAATCTGTTCAAGCTCCTAATTTTATCCCAGCTGTTGTGCCCAATGCTGTTCGTTCTTAATTTGGAGTTTATTTGAATTGGCTTTTGAGTTTTGTTGTATTTGTGTTTCTTTATCGTTAGACGTGTCGTCCGGAAGTCGTTCGAACGAGCTGAGGATCGAGGAAGTGAAGATCGAAGGTTGAGAATCAAGAATCAAGGATAAAGAGTAAAGAACAGTAAAAGTTGCAAGGGCCAGGCAAGTTGTGCTTTGACCATGTTGATCCCATTTTCAAAACTTATGTTGTTTCAAATTATTGCATGCTAGTTTGAGTTAAACTGATTTCAATTAATTTGGGATTAAATATTTAACCTACTTGTTATTGCCACCTTGTCTATAATAGTTGTACGCCATGATTCATTTGTCACCCTAGGTTTGTTGATTAATAGTTGGTAGCTAATAAATTGCCAACATGGGTTAGATAGAACGTATTAGTCTGCTTAGACACACGCAGTCAGTGCCATCATTTTGGAATTACAAATGTCAATATTGATTAATGGAATATGCAATGTATTTTGAAATGGTGTGACGTGTTGCCAACACGATGATGTTGATATGCGGAGGCCTTAGTGCTTCTTTAAGGATGTTGAGTTGTTGTTGGCATTGTGTTGCGCAATAATCATCTGGAGTGACAAAATGATTTAGACTGGGGCAAGTGGCAAGAATGAGCTGGTGGGCCATGGTTGGCACCGGGGAAATCGTTTTGGTGCTTTGGGTAGTCTTGCCCTAGTCACTCTAAGGACTTAACCTTGCAAGCCTTTGAACTGAGTCAATCGTACAACCACATGTCCGGAATGGGACGGACCTAGTTGATTAAGTTGCTAATAACTTACTTGTGGTACCTCGGGGTGTCAACTACACCGTTTGTGTAGCTTGAAGGGGCGTGCGGGGACTGCGGCATGGTACCCATCCAACGGTATGTCAGTCCCATACTTCGCCTTAGCTAAGGGAAGGGATGGTGTAGGGCAAAAACCGGAGAGGTTCACTTGTGTAGTTAGAGGCTTCCGAAAGACTTTGTTATGATCGCTCAATCGCATACTCTTGTATGGCGATTCACGGCTGACGTGATGAGTTGATTGTATCTTGTGGGTAAAGTGTATAACCTCTGCAGAGTGTAAAATCTATTCGAATAGCCGTGTCATGATCTTGGACAATGCTCGGGGATTACAGTCAAGGGTTAGCTTTTCATGAAAATGAACTTGGGCTTGGAGGCAGTTTGCCTGTGGAAAAGTGATAACTGTTTAAGGATATGGAATGGTTTACTTGTGAAACAACTGTGAAATTATTACTATTGTTATCTGTTTTACCGCTTTACAATCTATTATGAATATTTGTGAATGCTGTTTATTACAAAATAACCCCTTCAACCTGTCATTTGGAATAAGCCATGCATATAGTTATTAGACTTGCATTCTGTGCATGACTTGCTGAGTGCTTTATGTACTCACCCCTTGCAAACAAACAATCACCAGTGAGCAAAAGTCTGCATCAACGAAGAAGAAGAAGTTCCGTGAGAAGGCGATTATCTAGGAGTCGAACCCTGTCAGTTGCCTGTGGCGTATTGATGGGATTCACCGATGTTCTTCGTTCATTCTTTGCTTATTTGGAGTTGCAGCCGTCAAGGTTTCACAAATGTAAGGTTGACCTTAAGGTCGTTCAATAGTTTATATTCTATATTTGTGTTATTTCTCTTTTTCGCTGTGTATGATTGTGATATTCATCTATGTTGAGACTGTGTGCACTAGCGTGATCCTGGACTAGTGCTGAATACACATAGGGTCCGGATTTGCACATTCGGGTCCCGACACCGGACCAACTATTTGGTCCACCGTGAACGTTTCCGGACCAAAGTTACTAGTCCGAGGTGAACGTGTAGTTTACGTTTGCGCCGGACCAAAGTTAGGGTCCGTCGTGAACAATGCTGGTGAACGTGTAGTGTGACGTTTTCGCCTGACCAAAGTTCTGGTCCGTGGTGAACGTGTAGTCTATGGTTGTGCCAGACCAAAGTTAATGGTCCGTGGTGAGCGTGTAGTTCATGTTTGCGCCGAACCAAAATTAGGGTCCGCTGTGGACGTGTAGAGTTATGTAGCGCTGGACCAAATTTCCCAAGTAACCGAGCGTGGCCCGTGTATGCTAGACCAACTATTTAGTTCGTCGTGAGCGATGCCGGACCAACAATTTGGTCCGTTGTGACACCACGGAGTATCGTATCTTATAAAATGTGAATGTTGAGGTCAAAAACTTTATAAAATGTGAAAATGGAGGTTAAAACTTTACGTTATGCCGTTTATAGCGTGTTTTTGGGCCGTTTTCGGGTGTTTGGGCCTCTCCGGGGGACTTTGGGCCTTGGGGGTTCAGTTGGGCCTCCGGTGGAAGGGTTTGGGCACAAGGGGGGGGACTTTTGGGCAGCCAAATCTGGCCCCCATCCCTTGGTGCGCCCCCCACTCCCTCTCCCAACCCTAGCCGCCACCCCCTAGCCCGCCCCCATGCGCCTCCACCTTTCCCCTTCCTCTCCATCTTCCCTCAAGGCGCCACCACCCCTCTCCTCCCCTATCCACCTCCCATGCTGCCCCTACGGGAGTTCTCCACCTAACCACCCCGCAGATCTGTCCATTGGAGCGCTCCGCGATGAGGAGATCCGGTGGATTTGGAAGCAAGGAAGGAGATTGCGCGAACCGGGAGGAGATCCGTTGGGTTTTCGTTCGTCGGGCGAAGGTATGTCATGGGTGATCTATTGGTTGCATCTAGGTGCTGTTCTAGAGGTCGATTTCATATTTTTAGATCAAGTAGAGGTGCTGTCCATGGGTAGATTTGGAAGAAAACTAGAGTTGCCACGTTCTCTGTTTTGGGCAGATTGAGCAGTCGACTTAGGGTTTGGGATTTCACCATTTTAGATTCGGAATTTGGTCGGCCGCCTGTTTAAGAAGTTGTAGGTAATTTCAATACCTTTCAGTGGGTATAAAGAACGTCCAATTCCTCCCAGCCGTTTGAAAGTTATGCTCGTTTTACCGAACGTGTTAAAAATTGTGACGTGATTGGAACAGATCACGGTATTTTGTTGATTAAACAACTTTAGATTCCGAATCAGCTTTTCCATATACTTAGAAAAAGTTATGACATTTCCTAAGCTACGCAAAGATGTACTTGTTTAATCGATTCGGAGTCGTAGAACCCGAGTTATGCTCGTTGCAAGTCTGCTGTCTCGACGGGACAGAACCTCTGTTTTTGGGTTGTGCGGGTAGTTTGCGAAGTCGGGGTAGAAGAGTGTTTGCGTATTGTTTTGTGGGCATGATTTTGAGTGTGTGGTTCCTATGTGCAGGTGTTGTGACCCCGGGGGTGCCCTCTGCGTCTCGCCAATCCGTCGCCCGTGGTTGAGGCAAGTGTATTGGAATGGGTAGCGGGTTGTAGTTTGCTAGTTTTGTTGAGTTGAAATTGAATAGATGATATGTTCACATGCCATGCTTTAATGTTTGCCATTGATATGATGAATATGCTTATTATGTTATGATGCCATGTGTTAATGTACAAAGTTATTTATGATGTTGGCATATTTGCATACATGGCATGATACATGGCCCGTGCGGTGAGAAAGTCATAACTAGTCCGGGGAAGGTCGGTGAGAAAGTTATGACTATTCCGGAGAGCCAATGAGTAAGTCCTACATTGTGATTCCATCCACCGCGGTGTATGGAAGCGAGGAGTAGGCACCCTCCATCTTCGGGATGGAAGGGGGAGAGGGTGCACACCGACGGGTGTGTACTCAACCATACCGGTATGAGTTTCCTGGAGATATGTGCATCGCATTGCATTGCATTGCATTATATGAGGATGTTAAATGATGATGATATATGATGATGTCAATTATATGTTTACACTATGAATATGAGATGTGTATGATGTCGTATGTGAAAAGTGGTGATGAAGGTATTGGAATGTATTTTCTTGTTCCATTGCAATATACTTGCTGAGTGATGAACTCACGCTTGTGTTTATGTGTTTTTCTTAGGTACCATGAATCCGGCATGCGGGAAAGGGAGCTAGTCACACGTCATCACTTAGCATCACACATATAAACAATGGCATGTTCTCTCCTTTAGTTGTGATGGTTAATTCACTGAACTAAATTGTGGTTATGATGCTTCGTTGGTTGTCATGAGTAAATGATTAGGCCATATTTGACATGCGACGGATAGACTTATATCTTTAGTTGTATGGAGGTTGAATTTCCGATTTGTCATGTTATTGATATCGTTCATTATGCTATCTTGACATGTTAATATTATTGTTGCTTCAATTCATGGAAAAACAAAGGAGATGCTGCCGAAATTTTCGGTATTAGCATTTGCTCCTTTGCTGTAATTTACTTGTAATTGTGGTATTTAGAGGTTGCTTAGTCTATGTTTGGTAGCATTCGGGCATATTAAATGCCGGGGTGTTACAGTTGGTTTCATAGCGGGTTGTAGGTCCCTGGAATGTGTATTTTTTTTAGTGTCATGCTATAAGGTACAACTAAAATGTGATGTGGAATAACTTAGAAACATGGCTTAGGTTTTAACTAAAATTTTGTCATAGGATAGCAACATTAAAACTTGCAAAAGTGGTATAACTAATCTAAAATTTGACACACATGGATGCACAGTAGGAAAAGGGTATGGGTATCGTTGCTTACGCTTAAATGTTGTATTTAAGCTTTGATGTTGAATGCTAAAGTTGGTAATGTATGTTGCCATGTTATTGAGAGATTTGATTGTATTGTTCTTGGTATTGTGATAAAGTGAGGTTGTGGTGCCGAAGGGTTTCGGTTACCCCTTTTTGTTCATAGTAAGGGTGTGGTTTGACGGTGTGACTGGTTAACGCCATTACCGAAGAACTATTAACCCCTGTGGGAGTAGAGTGCTTATCTTTTCTGTCGTAGATTGGATAGTTGACTGGAGACAAATGGAAGAGTTGGTGGTGGATTCCTTCGTATGTTCCGTAGGCAGTCGGTTTTGGTTGGTTTTCTTGGCTTGAGTTGACTGAAATCAAAAGAAAAGTGTTTGGTATTGGATTTTCACGGATTGTTCCGTAGGCGGTTTGTGGTTTTGTCTTCCTTGGTTGAAGATGAAGAAGAAGAGTTTTGAGTGGCGCGTCTGTTGGTCATAATTTTTGCTTTGACACCCGGTTTTGCTGGTTATTGTGGATTGTCTTGGGGAGGAAACATATGTGGTTGTTGTCCTCCCTATCTAAGAAAAGAGTTGAAGTTCTCCTAGTGCCGACCTTAGGTTGGGTGGAGCTAAGTTTTGAATCTTTATCGGAAAAGATTTGGTTGAACATTTGGTTTTCCCTAGTGCATCCTTCTTCCTTCTTGGAAGTATAGATCTTGAGATTTCTTGAAGAGTTTTGTGGGCAAATTTGGGAATTTGAGAGTTGAGCTCTCCTGCATTTCTGTTGGAGTTTTGTTTTTCTTCCTTGCCTGGAACAGGAGAAATTGTATATCAGTGTTCGTTCTGGTTCTTGAGTTGTGGTTATCTTTAAAAAGTGGAGTTACATCCTATTTTGTCAAAAGTGAAAATGGTTGTTTAGCATGTCATGTAGTATGTAACAATGTGGTTTATGGAAATGATTTGTTCTTAAGTTAATTGGTGAGTTGAATTAGTTAAATGTAATATTTATGTTTAGCTTAAGATTAAATGAACTTCTAGTGATGTAGATTACTCTATAGCGAGAATGATTAAAGGTATTAATGTACATGCTTAGAATCGGTTGCTTTGCTTTAAAAGTGCTTATGACCCCCGATTATGTTTAAAGTTTTAAACCCTGATGCATAGTTAAAACATTAAGATGATGTAGACTGTTGTTATTGTTAAAGAAACTTTGCTGGTTGTTTAAAGATGTTCTAATCTAACGGGTTAATAGAGAAATTTAATCGTGTTGGCTAGTGGCTTTAACTTGGAAGTTGATTATAGTTGCTATTTTTGTTGTTGTTGCAAACTACTAGTATATTTGGAAGTATGCAGTTGTGTCTCTATAATGCTAGTATTGATATCAATTGAGAAGACATAAGACTTATTGTTAATGATGTTGTTAAGGACAGTGTTAATGCTAGTATTCAATCTGTTTTAAATAGTTGGAGTATGTTGTGTGGTGGTAATTTTGTTATCACCTTTGTATAGGGTAGCTAAAAGTAATGTTGTTGGTTGATGATCATGCCCATTTGTTGTTATTGATGACTAAGTAGTGGTGGTAACTGTTTAGATTACTCGTTGGAAAACCATGGTTAAATAGATGAAAATTTTAACATGTTGCGATGGAATGAGCTTTGGATAATTAACATGATGAATGATTTTATCCTTAATGAAAGTATAACTTAGAATCTCACTTGCGAATTCTTCCCTGTGGAGATAATATTTACATGTTGAAGTCGTTGTTTAACTGAATGAGGTTCGATTGTCGAGACGTGAACATATATGTGGTATGAAATTTATAGGTTGATCATGCTGAAAGATTTGTTGAAGTACTATGTTTCAAATTTAGAATAAGATGAATTATGATTTGGTGATCCGTGGGGATCATGTCAATGTAGTCTTGGTTGGGTGCCTTTGTGATAAGCATCTTAAACCTTAATTAAAAGTGTTGGGAATGGTAACTAGAGAAAGAAATTGTTATGTAAATTTTGTTAAATCCGGTTGGACTCTCTTGATGAGTAAATAGTGATTATTGAATGCTTAAATGGTAAGTGTAGTGGAATACAAGTCATGGTGGGATTCATGCTGACCTGGTGTTTAAAACCTTTTGAACTGGTGTGGTTGTTTGCCATTTTGGTTGAATGCCTTCGGTCAAGGTATTCCTTGTGTTGTGTTTCCGAGTTTCTCTAAAACCCGTAGCTATTGGTGCCAATATTTGGTTTTTGCTATTTTGTTTAATTTGTGTTATGAGAATGGATTTACACCCAAAAGATTTTGAGTGGATCGCGCTCCTTCGCGTTCACCCTGAATTATCTTTGGAATAAATTTTAACGGAAGCAGATGGACATAGTGGGTTGTGTTGGAAACTTTTGAGATTTAATTTGTAACTCTTTTTGACTGGAGTTGGATTTAGTTGCATAATGTGTGTGATGGTTGCGAGTGCTTCAAAAAGGTGGATTTTATGAATGTTTTATAAAGTGATTTTGTTAGTGAGGTGTTCCCTTTTGGAAATGAGTTTCCCTCTCCTTGAGAAAATTTGTGACGGTTGTGGGAGCAGATGCTCGACTTGAAATTTTGATGTTCTTTTCCAAAATGTTGATTTTGGTTAAAACGCGATGCTTTGCGAGTTAGGTTTCTATCATTGGTGGGTTCTGATACGATGTGATGCCTTACTGTTAACTATGCTGTTGTCATAGTTTATATGAACTAGAGCAATCCTCGATGCTATTCGAGTTTTATTCATGTGATACGTTGGATGAAGTCGTCTTGTGAGTGACTATTCGGTAGTGTTGTTACATGTTGAATGAATGGTGAAAAGTAAACAAGACATCGTTTATAGATGTTAAATGATAAAAGAGTCGTTGAGCCAGGTCGGTGAGAAAGTCATATATGGATATATGACTAATCCGGAGTGCTCTTGAAAAGTGTGCATGCATGTCATAAATCGAGACTTCTATTTCTTTCTAGTATGTTGGTTGTGGTGTAGGAGATTTGTGTTTCCTTTGCATCTTAGCTTAGGAAAAATAAGATGAGTACTCTTTGGTTGTTGCCGAACTCTTTCCAATGTGGCTTTTAGCGCTTTAGAGTTCGAGTTGTTGGATGTGGATCATTTTGGGTTCATGGGTCTTGGTTGAGCTTACTCAATGATTGTACCCTTGTTCCAATTCTTTGAAAGGAAGAATGCGATGGCGAAACCTTCTTAGAAAGAGGAATCTAGTGTGGGTTTGTAATGACCTAAGATATTAGGCATTACTAGTGGTTGATCGTAAATAGTTTGGAAGTGAAGAGTAAAGGAAGGTTGTGTAGGACTCAATTCAAACCTTCTTGGAGACTTGTGTCATTGATGTGTCCCTCGGTAGGGCTGATTAAATCTTGAGTGGACCACTTGGTGGTTGCTAGTAATTGCTTTTCCTTTTGGAAGTGTATTGGATCTTTTGTCGCCGATCCTTGAGCGTGTTGTGCCAACCGAAGAGGAATGTTCGGTTGTTGTTGAATTTGCGGGTTTTCAGAACTCTGGTCATAAAGTAGACTTCTCCTTTCGGTGGTAGTGGGGTGGGTGTTGGTCTTGTTGTAAAAAATCAGGATGTAACCCCGATGGTTCAAGCAGTTAGTAATCTTAGAGTGTTGTGTCTCACTTGGTTTGCGTCATCGCGAATACGACGAACCATAGTTGAGAGGTTGAGACGTGAATCACTGTTGTGCGTGGGAGCGGAAGATGGATCTAGAAGTTGGTACCATGTCCTTCTGGAGAGTGGCTTTGGTTAAAGGGATCGGGCACTTTAGTGCCAAGGGATGTATCGAAGGAGGAGTGTGAGACCATTTCCTTTCGTGGTCTGTTTGGGATTTTATCCTATCGCTTGGGTCATGCCGAGGCCTTGTATGGGTGCTTTGGGTTTCAATGTTGAGTAAAGTTCTTGCAAGAGGTTGATCGTGGGTTATCGTTAGAACTATGGGTCTTCGAGCCTAAGAATCTTACCATCGGGTCTTGATCAGTGTAGTTCCAGTGGCTTTAGTCAGAGAGAGAAGCAGTTTGGGAACTGGAGTCTCGCATGCGCGAGAAGTACCCCGAGCTTTTCGCCTCAGGTATGAGATGTGAAACCTAGCTATCTTTTGCTTTGCTGGGTTGCGTATTGGTGTGTCTTGGATTCGAGGTCGAATCTTGTTGAAGGGGGGGAGAATGTGACACCACGGAGTGTCGTATCTTATAAAATGTGAATGATGAGGTCAAAAACTTTATAAAATGTGAAAATGGAGGTTAAAACTTTACGTTATGCCGTTTATAGCGTGTTTTTGGGCCGTTTTCGGGTGTTTGGGCCTCTCCGGGGGACTTTGGGCCTTGGGGTTGAGTTGGGCCTCCGGTGGAAGGGTTTGGGCCGAAGGGGGGGGGACTTTTGGGCAGCCAAATCTGGCCCCCACCCCTTGGTGCGCCCCCCACTCCCTCTCCCAACCCTAGCCGCCTCCCCCTAGCCCCCCCAAGCGCCTCCACCCTTCCCCTTCCTCTCCATCTTCCCCCAAGACGCCACCACCCCTCTCCTCCCCTCTCCACCTCCCTTGCTGCCCCTAGGGGAGTTCTCCACCTCACCACCCCGCAGATCCGTCCATTGGAGCGCTCCGCGATGAGGAGATCCGGTGGAATTGGAAGCAAGGAAGGAGATCGCGCGAACCGGGAGGAGATCCGTTGGGTTTTCGTTCGTCGGGCGAAGGTATGGCATGGGTGATCTATGGGTTGGGTCTAGGTGCTGTTCTAGAGGTTGATTTCATATTTTTAGATCTTGTGGAGGTGCTGTCCATGGGTAGATTTGGGAGAAAACTAGAGTTGCCACGTTCTCTGTTTCGGGCAGATTGAGCAGTCGACATAGGGTTTGGGTTTTTGCCATTTTAGAGTCAGAATTTGGTCGGCCGCCTGTTGAAGAAGTTGTAGGTAATTTCAATACCTTTCAGTGGGAATAAAGAACGTCCAATTCCGCCAAGCCATTTGAAAGTTATGCTCATTTTACCGAACGTGTTAGAAACTGTGACGTGATTGGAACAAATCACGGTATTTTGTTGATTAAACAACTTTAGAGTCCGAATCAGCTTTTCCATATAATTAGAAAAAGTTAGGAAATTTCCTAAGATACGCGAGGATGTACTCGTTTAATCGATTCGGAGTCGTAGAACCTGAGTTATGCCCGTTGCAAGTCTGCTGTCCCGACGGGACAAAACCTCTATTTTTGGGTTGTGCGGGTAGTTTGCGAAGTCGGGGTAGAAGAGTATTTGTGTATTGTTTTGTGGGCATGATTTTGAGTGTGTGGTTCCTATGTGCAGGTGTTGTGACCCCGGGGGTGCCCTCTACGTCTCGCCAATCCGTCGCCCGTGGTTGAGGCAAGTGTATTGGAATGGGTAGCGGGTTGTAGTTTGCTAGTTTTTTTGAGTTGAAATTGAATATATGATATGTTCACATGCCATGCTTTAATGTTTTCCATTGATATGATGAATATGCTTATTATGTTATGATGCCATGTGTTAATGTTCAAAGTTATTTATGATGTTGGCATATTTGCATACATGGCATGATACATGGCCCGGGCGGTGAGAAAGTCATAACTAGTCCGGGGAAGGTCAGTGAGAAAGTTATGACTATTCCGGTGAGCCAATGAGTAAGTCCTACATCGTGATTCCATCCACCGCGGTGTATGGAAGCGAGGAGTAGGGACCCTCCATCTTCGGGATGGAAGGGGGGAGAGGGTGCACACCGACGGGTGTGTACTCAACCATACCGGTATGAGTTTCCAGGAGATATGTGCATCGCATTGCATTGCATTGCATTATATGAGGATGTTAAATGATGATGATATATGATGATGTCAATGATATGCTTACACTATGAATATGAGATGTGTATGATGTCGTATGTGAAAAGTGGTGATGAAGGTATTGGAATGTATTTTCTTGTTCCATTGCAATATACTTGCTGAGTGATGAACTCACGTTTGTGTTTATGTGTTTTTCTTAGGTACCATGAAACCGGCATGCGGGAAAGGGAGCTAGTCACACGTCATCACTTAGCATCACACATATAAACAATGACATGTTCTCTCCTTTAGTTGTGATGGTTAATTCACTGAACTAAATTGTGGTTTTGATGCTTCGTTGGTTGTCATGAGTAAATGATTAGGCCATATTTGACATGTGATGGATAGACTTATATCTTTAGTTGTATGGAGGTTGAATTTCCGATTGGTCATGTTATTGCTATCGTTCATTATGCTATCTTGACATGTTAATATTATTGTTGCTTCAATTCATGGAAAAACAAAGGAGATGCTGCCGAAATTTTCGGTATTAGCATTTGCTCCTTTGCTGTAATTTACTTGTAATTGTGGTATTTAGAGGTTGCTTAGTCTATGTTTGGTAGCATTCGGGCATATTAAATGCCGGGGTGTTACATCCGTCATGAATGATGCCGAACCAAGTTCCCGGTCTGGCGTGAATAGATTATTTAAGCCATTAGATTTAGTTGTTATGGTAGAAGTATGCCGAACCAAGGGGTAGTGTATGGCAACCGGGGAGGTTCACTTGTTAAGGTAGAAGTTTTCGAAAGGCTTTGTTACGGTCGCTCGCCTTTATGGTGTTTGACTGTATCTTGTGGGTAAAGTGTATAACCTCTGCTAAGTGTAAAATCTATTCCAATAGCCGTGTCCGTGGCATTGGACATTACTCGGGGATTACAGTGAAGGGTCAGACTTTCATGAAAATAACTTGGACTTTAGAAAAATGGTTGGGTTGGAGATGTGAACTAAATGTAGGATGTGAAATTACTTGTGAAAGTTATTATCTTTATTATTGTTTTACCGCTTTACAATCTATTACTGTATTGATGAATGCTGTTTTACTGCAAATGAACATGTTAGCCTATCCTTTGTAATAAGCCATGCATGTAGAATATTAGAACTGCATTCTGCGCATGACTTGCTGAGTACCAAAGTACTCACCCCCTTGCAACAATACAGCATCAGTTGAAGAGGAAGCAATGCCTGCACTAGAGAAGTTACAAGAGGAGCCAATGAAGTAGGGGAGCGAGCCTAGTCAGTTGCCTGTGGTATACTAGATGGCGCCACGAAGTTATATTATTTTTCTGCTATTGTTATCTATTTTAATAAGTCTTCACCATGCGAGGCGTATCCTTGTAACTTGACCATAAGGTCGAGCAACCAGTTTGGTTAATTAATTAAAGTACTTTATTAATTCGCTGTGTATGATTGTGATATGTACCGATGTTGAGACTATGTGCACTAGCGTGATCCTGGACTAATGCTGAATACACAGAGGGTCTATATTTGCATATTCGGGTCCCGACACATACCTCCTCCACCGAGACCTTGGAGTAGCCCAGCGGTATCTGTTGGCCATGGATGACCTACCCCGTCTCCACTTGGTGAGCCATGCCGTGAGCTACCATGAAGGAGATGTTCTTCTCTTGGACGTGCAGCTCACAAGGTGTCCGCTGCATGATGTCATCTACGGGCCAGTGGCCCAAGTCCTCTTCGGGCAACCCAACAGAAGCGTAGCTGCTCCGCCGCTCTGTTGGGCTAATGACGTCTGGATTAGTATGAGGCTCCTGGCTCGCATCCACACGAGGCGTTTGGCTCAAGGCTAACTGCACCTGTCTTTGGACCTCTTCCTCTATGCTTTCTTGTGTTTGATTCATGCGTTCTTCAAGCATTAGCGGCCGTTGTGCCTGTCGGGCCTTTCTTCTCGCCCGACTCCTGTAGGTCTCGGCATCCTTAGCGAAACCAATCTTTCATGGAACAACGCTAGCACCTCGTCTACGGCTAGGGTGCTCTGGGTTTTGTAGGGCCCTTGTTAGCTCGTCATTCTTCCTGTTTGGCACGAAGGTGTAACACCCCGGCATCTAGTATGCCCGAATGCTACCAAACATAGACTAAGCAACCTCTAAATACCACAATTACAAGTAAATTACAGCAAAGGAGCAAATACTAATACCGAAAATTTCGGTAGCATCTCCTTTGTTTTTCCACGATTCAGAGCAACAACAAAGTATCACAAGTTATATCATAATGGAAAGCATCTAAAACAGCAATAATAGGTGACATAGAAACAATATAAGTCTAGGATAAAGCATTCAACCACTTCATGAGCTATCAAATAATAAGACCGAGCACACAATTAAGCAATTCTCCAAGTTTCATGGCATTACTTTCATTATCATGACTCCAAATGATAACATTGTCTAATTTGTGTGGAGCTACGTGTAGATGTGTAGCTAAACCCTTTTTCCCGCATGCCGGTTTCATGGTACCTAAGAAAAACAACATAAACACAAGCGTGAGTTCATCACTCAGCAAGTATATTGCAATGGAACAAGAAAATACATTCCAATACCTTCATCACTACTTTTCACATACAACATCATACACATCTCATATTCATAGTGTAAGCATATCATTGACATCATCATAAATCATCCTCATATAACATCCTCATATAATGCAATGCAATGCACATATCTCCTGGAAACTCATACCGGTATGGTTGAGTACACACCCGTCGGTGTGCACCCTCTCCCCCCTTCCATCCCGAAGATGGAGGGTGCCTACTCCTCGCTTCCGCACACCGCGGTGGATGGAATCACGATGTAGGACTTACTCATTGGCTCTTCGGAATAGTCATAACTTTCTCACCAACCTTCCCCGGATTAGTTATGACTTTCTCACCGCCCGGGCCATGTATCAAGTCATGTATGCAATCATGCCAACATCATAAATCACTTGTACATTATCACATGGCATCATAACATAGTAAGCATATCCATCATATCATTGGTAATAATTAAAGCATAGCATGTGAACATATCATGTATTAGATCTCAATCACAGCCGATCTAGCAAACAATAACCCGCTACCCATTCCGATACACTTGCCTCAACCACGGCGACGGATTGGCGAGACGTAGAGGGCACTCCCGGAGTCACACCACCTGCACATAGGTACCACACACTCACAAACATGTCCAAAAAACAGTAGGCAAACCCTCTTCTAACCCGACATCGCAAACTACTCGCTGAACCCAAAAACAGAGGTTCTGTCCCATCGGGACAGCAGCCTTCCAAAAGACATAACTCAGGTTCTAAAACTCCGAATCAATTAAACGAGTACATCCTCGCGTAGCTTAGGAAATTTCCTAACTTTTTCTAAGTATACAAAAAGACTGATTCGGACTCTAAAGTGGTTTAATCTATAGAAAACCGTGATCTATTCCAATCAAGTCACAGATTTTAATACGTTCGGTAAAACAATCATAACTTTCAAACGCCTGGGCGGAATTGGACGTTCTTTATACCCACTGAAAGGTATTGAAATTACCTACAACTTCTTCAAAAGCCGTATGACCAAATTCCGACTCTAAATTGGCGAAAACCCAAACCCTAGGTTGACTGCTGATGCTGCCCGAAACAGAGAACGTGGCAAACTTAAGATTCCATCTAATCTACTCAATTCCAGCACCACCAATTGATCTAAAAACGTGATAATCACCCTTAGAACAGATCCTAGACCAACCCCAAGGATTCCCATGGCCATACCTTCGCCCGACGCATGAAAACCCAATGGATCTCCTCCCGGTTCGCGCGATCTCCTTCCTCACTCCAAATCCACCGGATCTCCTCGTCGCGGAGCACTCCAATGGATGGATCTTTGGGTTGGTGAGGTGGAGAACTCCCCTAGGGGCAGCAAGGGAAGTGGAGAGGTGAGGAGAAGGGTGGTGGCGCAATGGGGAGCAAGGGGGAGGTGGGGGCGCATGCAAGGGAGAGGGGGACGTGGGGGTGGCGGCTAGGTCATGAAGGGGGAGGGAGGGGGCGCACCAAAGAGGGTGGGGGCGCAGGGCAAGGGCAGGGGGGCTCTATTTACCAGCCCAAACTGGTCTCCTACTCCTAAAAGGACTCAAACTCTCCCCCACCAAGGCCCACGACCCTTTCCCCTAGGCCCAAACTCCCCCGGAAACGGCCCGGAAACGCAAATAAACCTCATACCGTAGGGTTTTAACCTAAATTCCACATTTTATAATTTTTTTGACCTCAACATTCACATTTTGTAATGCCACAATCTCTAATTTCACATTTTATAAAGTCTCGGCATTTCGTAGTGTCACATTCTCCCCCCCTTAAACAGGATTCGACCTCGAATCCGAAAGACGCCAAAATCAACAACAAAGTGCCCAAGGGACAAAATACTTCTTTGCAGCACAAAACATTCGCACAACGACTCAAACCGGAACAAACGACAAGTGAGTTCCGAAAACCAACACTTAGCAAAAAAGTATTGATCTAGCTCAACTAAGGGCAACCTCTCACAGTTCGACCTTTACTTCAATTCCCAAACAGAATATGCGTTTCAACCACAAAGGGTTCCATCAAACCAAAACGCTCGAATCCTCACGACAAACACTTCACACTTCTATCACAACCAACCTGACTACCACACTCCATTAAACTCAACATGACACAAACAAAGCGAGTCACAATTCCTTTAACAACCTCTCTACATTCTCGAAACTTTCCATCGAGGGGAATAACTCATTAAGGTACACTTACCCTTCCGATACACGATCATGCTAACATTTCATTCTATCCTCTCCCAGGCAAGACTCAAACCCAAAAACAACTAGTTAAGACAATTGCTCACGGCAGGACCATTATCACCGATCTACCGTCAACTTCACTTCCACCCATCGCTACTCTTAATAAAGGTTAAACCCATACGTCATCAACCTCCATCACAAACCACCCTTATACCACTAAGGTTTGACATCTAGCCCCAAGCTAGGATCGTAAAACCTTACCAAACCACAATTGGTTCCTTTCTTAAGAGGGTCTCGCCCTCACACAAAAACACTTAGTTATCAAGCCCAAGGGTACACACAACAACTCAAACCCAAAGCGTTAACAACCATTTTGGAAAGAATTCGCAACATCCAAGCCAAATCACAAAGGAAGCATAAATCCCCTACACCACAACCAAAATACCACAAATTATTCATTCTTTCCTTTCATACTAGGAAGAAATGGAAATCTCGATACATGACATGCATGCACACTTTTCAAGAGCACTCCGGATTAGTCATATATCCATTTATGACTTTCTCACCGACCTGGCTCATCGACTCCTTTATGATTAATTATGCATAAACAATGTCTCGTTTTCCTTTTTCACCCTTCATTCATCATGTAACAACGGTACCGAATAATCATTCACCAAATGACTTCTTCCTCGGTATCAAATAATGGAAACACAATTAACATCGAAGGTTGCGGAAATTCATATAGACAATGACGGCAGCATAGTTGACAGTAAAACACCACGTCGCATCACATCCCACATCAATTGAAAACTGAACTTGCAAAACATTGCATTTCATCCAAATTCAACATTTTTGGGAGAGAACATCAAAAATTCAAGTCGAGCATCTACTCCCACAACCGTCACAAATTTTCTCAAGGAGAGGGAAACTCATTTCCAAAAGGGAACACCTCACTAACAAATCACTTTATAACACATTCATAAAATCCACCTTTTTGAAGCACTCGCAAACATCACACACATTATGCAAATAAATCCAACTCCAGTCAGAAAGAGTTTAAATCTCAAGAGGTTCCAACACAACCCAATATGTCCATCTACTTCCGTTAAAATTTATTCCAAAGATAATTCAGGGTGAACGCGAAGGAGCGTGATCCATTAAAAAAAACTTTTGCGTGTAAATCCATACTCATAACACAAATTAAACAAAATAGCCAAAACCAAAGATTGGCAAAAATAGCTACGGGTTTTAGTGAAACTCGAAAACACAACACAAGGAATACCTTGACCGAAGGCATTCAAACAAAATGGCAAACAACCACGCCAGTTCAAAAGGTTTTAAACACCAGCTCAGCATGAATCCCACCATAACTTGTATTCCACTACACTTAACATTTAAGCATTAAATAATCACTATTTACTCATCAAGAGAGTACAACCGGATTTAACAAAATTTGCATAACAATTTCTTTCTCTAGTTACCATTCCCAACACTTTTAATTAAGGTTTAAGATGCTTATCACAAAGGCACCCAACCAAGACTACCTTGACATGATCCCCACGGATCACCAAATCATATAACAACATATTCTATATTTCAAACATAGTACTTCAACAGCTACTTGAGCAAGTTCAACCTATCAATTTTATACTATCCATACGTCAAAATCTTGACAATTGAAACTTGTTTAATCAATAAAATGACTTCAACAAATAAGTAATATCTCTACAAGATAAAATTCGTAAATAGGATTCTAAGATATGCATTCATTGAGGTTAAAATCTTGCATCATGATTATTATCCATTGTTCATCCCATCACAACCTGTACTCGACATAATACCACAGTTTTACACTTTTCTTCTATTGGATCAATGGTTTCCAACAACTAACAACACTACCAAGGCAACAATATCAATTCTTTGCATAATCATCAATCAACAACATTACCTTTAGCTACCCTATACATCGGTTATAACAAAATTACCACCACACAACATACTCCAACTATTTAAAAATAGATTGAATACTAACATTAACACTGCCCTTAACAACATCATTAACAATAAGTCTTATGCCTTCTCAATTGATATCGATACCAGCATTGTAGAGACACAACTACATACTTCCAAATATACTAGTAGGTTGAAACAACATAAATAGCAACTCTAATCAACTTGCAAATTAAAGCCACTAGTCAACATGATTAAATTTCTCTATTAACCCGTTAGATTAGAACATCTTTAAACAATCGGCAAGGTTTCTTTAACAGTATCATTAATTTACATCATCTTAATGTTCTAACTATGCATCAAGGTTTAAACTTTTAACATTTAACGAGGATCATAAGCACTTTTTAAAGCAAGGCAACAGATTCTAAGCATGTACATTAACCCATTTAATCATTCTCGCTACAGAGTAAACTACAACACTAGTAGTCTATTTATTCTCAATCTAGAGATAACAACCTCATTGAATTGTTTAAACTCACAAATTAACTTAACAATACGTCATCCCATAAACCACATTGGTACATGCTACAAAACATGCTAAACAACAATTCTTACTAGGGACAACCGATTTCAGTCAAAAGACTACTTACTTTGTTTGCAGCATTTTAGTTTTAAAACTCATCCCAAATCCATAAGGAAACTTGACTCTCAAAATTGCAATGAGACAAACCCAAACTTGGACATGCAAAAGAATTCTCCAAAACACTTTTCAATCTCAAAGACTCCCACAGGAGGGAACCAAGCGATCAAATAAACCTTTGCGGACAAAGGCACAAAACATAAATCGACACAACTTAACTTTTTGCACACGCTTCAATAACTTCTTTTAAACTCAGAGTAAGACACACAAGAACCACAACTATACTTTTGTTTGCAAGGCAACCAACAAAACCGGTGTCAAAGCAAAAATTACGACCAAAAGACGTGCAACACAAAACTCTTCTTCTTCGTCTTCAATCAAGGAAGACAAAACCACGAACCACATACGGAACAATCCGCGAAAATCCAATACCAAACACTTTTCTTTTGATTTCAATCAATTAAAATCAAGAAAAACAACCAAAACCGACCGTCAGAACGGTAAAAAACATACGAAGGAATCCACCACCAAACTCTTCTATTTGACTCCAGTCAACTACCCGATCCACCACCAAACTCTAGTAAACTTTTTCTAAGTATACAGAAAGACTGATTCGGACTCTAAAGTGGTTTAATCTAAAGAAAACCGTGATCTGTTCCAATCACATCACAGATTTTAATACGTTCGGTAAAACGATCATAACTTTGAAACGCCTAGGCCGAATTGGACGTTCTTTATACCCACTGAAAGGTATTGAAATTACCTACAACTTCTTCAAAAGACGTATGACCAAATTCTGACTCTAAATTGGCAAAAACCCAAACCCTAGGTCGACTGCTCATGCTGCCCGAAACAGAGAACGTGGCAAACTTAAGATTCCATCTAATCTACTCAAATCCAGCACCACCAATTGATCTAAAAACATGATAATCACCCTTAGAACAGATCCTAGACCAACCCCAAGGATTCCCATGGCCATACCTTTGCCCGACGCATGAAAACCCAATGGATCTCCTCCCGCTTCGCGCGATCTCCTTCCTCGCTCCAAATCCACCGGATCTCCTCGTTGCGGAGCACTCCAATGGATGGATCTTCGGGTTAGTGAGGTGGAGAACTCCCCTAGGGGCAGCAAGGGAGGTAGAGAGGTGAGGAGAGGGGTGGTGGCGCAATGGGGAGCAAGGGGGAGGTGGGGGCGCATGCAAGGGAGAGTGGGAGGTGGGGGTGGCGGCTAGGGCATAGAGGGGGGGAGGGGGCGCACCAAAGGGGGTGGGGGCGCAGGGCAAGGGCAGGGGGGCTCTATTTACCAGCCCAAACTAGTCTCCTACTCCTAAAAGGACTCAAACTCTCCCCCACCAAGGCCCACGACCCTTTCCCCTAGGCCCAAACTCCCCTGGAAAGGCCCAAATCCCCGGAAACGGCCCAGAAACGCAAATAAACCTCACACCGTAGGGTTTTAACCTTAATTCCATATTTTATAATGTTTTTTACCTCAACATTCACATTTTGTAATGCCACAATCTCTAATTTCACATTTCATAAAGTCTCGGCATTCCGTAGTGTCACAGAAGGTGTCCTGGGAAGAGTCCTCAATCGAATGTACAAGTCTACTGGCCACATATATCAGCACATCCCTGAACACCGTGTTTCCAACATCGTCAAGGGCGCCGCCGTGAGCATAGAACTAGTTCTTCGCTCTGTCTGGCCATTACAAACTCGTCGGTGTGACACCCTTCACAAGCAGTCCCTGTTCCCTTTTCTCCCATTTGGGCATCGCCTGACAGTAACCACCAAGGCCGAGGCGGTGGTGGTATTGCTTCTTCTGCGCATTCTGCGTGTTCTTTTTAATCAGATTTTGACCTTCTTCCGAATTCTTGTAGTTGACGAACGCATCCCAGTGATCCTGCAACTTTGGGTGCTTATTGAAGTCGGGCGTTAGGTCCTTCTTGATGTATTCCATGTTCAACTTCTTTTTATATGTCTAGAATGCGATGGCCATCTTCTTCATCGCGTAACTCTTCACCTTCTCTTCTGTCCCTTTAGGGAAGGTGAGTGTCTCCTTCATATCGGTTCAGATCATGTTCTTTATATCTTCAGGGACATTCTCCCATTTTGTGATGCTAATTGGAACGTGGTCCCTAACGTGGAAGCCGCATGCCGAATTGAATGGTGGAATCGCCCCCGCGGGTTCACTAGGTTGGCCGTCATCGGTGACTACAGTGATAATATGTCTTGCCTTCGACTTCTTGCTTGGACCTAGGTGACGTGATTGCCTACTCGATTGACTAGTCTAAAAATATGGTACAATCATGAATGGGTTAGAATGTTGACTTAGCATGATAGTGGAATCAACATATACGCATTCAATTTTCATCATAAAATTTCATCTTGTTGTATAAATTGAATTATTTCTTCTTTGCTTAATAAAAATAATAAATCATACACATTCCAACCAATCGATGGAACCAAAACCAAAATTTTAGCTAGATCAACACGTAAAATGTAGAATTGGTATATCAAAGTCTAGATGCAAAAATCTTCATCGATCGATGGAACCAAAGCTTAAATTTGAGCTAGATCCACACCTTCAATGCGAGCTACATCTAATCCAATCAAATTCCAAACTTACACAACAATTTATTGTAACATACATGAAAAGATCGAGCTAGATCTCTACATTCTTAATCTTTCATCGATCATGAGAAAAGATCAAATTTTCTTCAAATTTCAAGCAAAGAAGAAGCTCCATTTTACACAAAATGTAGTGAGGAACGATGTTACTAACCTTGGATAAATTGGCTTGGAGTAAAATGACCAAAATTTTGAAATTTTGGCAGCACCTCCACCTTCATGAAGCTCTGGCGTTGCACTGTTCTTGATCGCGCAGTGTTCTTTATCGGGCACAGTGTGGGGAGGAGACGAGGGAGAGGGGATTCAAATAAGGGTACTCAGTACCGGTTTAAGAGAACAACCGGTACTGATGTCCTCGAGGGCAACGGCTTATGGGGCTTCAGTACCGATTGATGTTACTAGCCGAGACTGATGCTCTAAAATTAGTACCGGTTGGTTACACTGACCAGTACAGATGTACCTACGCTGATTAGTACCGGTCGGTGTAACCGATCGGTACTGATGGTAGAGCATCAGTACAGGTTGGTATTGTAAACTGGTACTGATGTGCCCCCAATACTAGTGACTGTTGAACCTCTAGATGTCGCATGGTTTTGAAATCCAAAATTTTGAAGAAAAAAAAATCTGATTTTGATCGATTTTCTCCTGATTTTCACTGTCCAGTTGAATGTTTCTCGAAGCCGATATTTTTGAACAATTTTCTCTCATTGTGGGATAATTTTTTTTGAACGTTTCATAATTTTTTTGAATTTTTGAATTTAACGGTTGAGGCAGCGGGAGGCGCCCAGGGTTGAAGCGATGCCTATAATTTTTGGCTCATTATTGCGCGACAATGGCCTACTTCTTCAAATTACCATATCATGAAAAACCTACTAAAGGCACGAAAATACTAAACCTACTAAAGGCACGAAAATAGAAGGTAAAACATGATATGTAGAACATAAAATATTATATTCATTACATTATATTAATTACAATAGTTAATAACATAACAATATATTAATTACAATAGATATATATAATATACAACGGCGAGTGGTGGGTGGCACGATCACTGATACCACCACTCGTCGTCGCTGCTAGGGGGCTATCGTCGTCGTCGCGCGGGGGGCTGTAGTCGTCGTCGATGACATCTTCGTCGTCATCCTCATCCTCTGACGAGCCCCCCTAGCTGATCTTGGCCTCCTCCTCCTCCTCCTCATCATCATCCTCATCCTCTTCCTCTTCCTCCTCCTCCCGCTTCTCCTCCTCTGGGGGCGATGATGGAGCGTTGAGGGAGGAGGAGGAGGAGAAGGAGCTGCCATTTTAATTGGGCTAACTATTTGTCTGAACCATCTCTCGTCTCCCTCACGCTAGCTAATGGTTTTATAGGTCGTCAGGATCGGAAGATGAAGAGATGAAGTACTTCAATTATGATGAACATGAAGAGTTTCATCGAAAAGGAGCACGGGGCGGGATCGAGAGGGCGCGCGCGGGAGACGAACAGTTGACTGTTTTAATACCGGTTTAATACACCAACCGGTGCTGATGTGGGATCATCAGTACGGGTTTGTTAAACCAACCGGTACTAAGCAGCCTGCTGGGTTGAGGGCTACTTAGTACCGGGTGGTGTAACGAACTGGTACTGATGTTAGACCATCAGTACTAATTGCTATTTTAAACCGGTTCTGAGGTGCCCTTGGACCAGTAGACCGTTGAACCGGGGTTAATGTAATTGTTAGTCCCGATTTATACATAACCGGTACTGATGGGCCGGTATGAAAGGCCAGATCTATAGTAGTGCACACGTGTTGACTCAGGGGGGTCATCCGAGCGTGAGGTAGAGCGATCGGGGCCGACCGTGGATGTTGGGGCCCGGTCGTGGATCCCGTGCGGCACAGTGCCCGCGGCAGCTGGACCACGCGCGCGGCGCGTCATCTGCATGCATGGCGTTGCACGGTCTGCTAAGGTCGGGTCAGGCCCATGCATAATGCACACATAAATTTAGAGAAATTAATATATGGATTAGTGGTGAAGAGTACTAACTACGTGAAATGTTTGTGATGTGTATACACAAAAGAGTATTAAGTGTTTGTGAAGTGTTATCCATTTTTTTTCAACAATATAAAATGTATGCACGAATTCAATATATGGAAGACCAAAATTAGCAAAATTAAATATTGGAGCCAAGTTCAGTATTCCTACAAAGATTAATTAAACATACAGCTTCCCGTAAGATGTATAAAATCAAATAAAGATTCTTACAGAGTTGTGTGTGGGCATATTCCCTCTTGTTTATCATGGGGTTTAGTGAGCATAATCTCAAAAGATCAACATGGCTTCAAAAAATAATATACGGTTTTGTTAATCTAATCATGATAAAGCTTCGGAAGATTCGTGGCATGAGAGGGTGGCTAGGTGGTAGGGTGGCATGTTCTATGTTCCCCTTCAACCACACAAACAGGGAATCGATGAAAATATATGTGCCTTCAGAAGAAAAGCTCCTTTGTGTAAGGATGATGCGCTGTAAAAAAAAAAACGAAAGAAAACATGCTATCACTTTATGTATAATTTTTATCATCCATCACTTATTCTGTAAGTGGAAGTGGGGGTAAGTGGAAAAGACGTGGGGAGGGAAAAGGTAGAGAAACATTTTGTAAAATAAACAGTAGCGCCAATAACAATTACTTATATTAACAAAGAAAAGTACATGCACTACAAGAATTCGTATTATTTTCGTCGGCCTGAAATTATTTCGTCGGCTTTCTCCAAACCGACGATTATTTGCCCAATTTTCGTCGGTTTTAGGTTAGCCGACGAAAATACTATTATTTTCGTCGGTTTCCGTGTGACCGACGAATATATCTTTCTATTTTCGTCAGCCTAGATGGGGCCGACGAAAATACATTTATATTTTCGTCGGCTTGCGTGCTGACCGACGAAAATCGGAGGATATAACACGCTAACAAAATTTCGAAGAGTGTTGGCCTCAGCTCCCACCACATAGATCTAGCCCTCACGCGTCACGCCTGCCGCCCCTCGACCTCCGCGCCCGCCGCACGCCCTCCCTCTCGTTGTTATCATCTCGCATCTCAAGCCCCAACCGTAGCCCTTGTCTCGCTCCCCCCAAATCCCGCGGAGGCCATGGCAGCGGAAGTGCCACCATCGTCGTCCTCGGCCGCGCGGCCGCCGGCTCCGGCGGCGGGGCTTCCTCGCCGGAATCGTACATCGGGAGCCTCATCAGCCTCACCTCCAAGAGCGAGATCAGGTACGAGGGCGTCCTCTACAGCATCAACACCGAGGAGTCCAGCATCGGCTTGCGCAATGGTAATTCATTCCCCGCACGCCCCCGCTCTGCTCCCCTCATTTTATCAGATACGCTTCTTTTAGCCATAGATTTGTTGTTCCCTCGTGCGTCCGATGAGGCAAACCGTAGTCCCTAACCCGGGAATCGAGGAAATTTCAAAAAAAAAATTGGAACCTTACCTGATAGAAAGATGTTGGACTTCGCTAGTTTTCGCCTTTTTGTTAGGAATTATTAAAGCCGCCCGTCGCATCTTCTAATAATTGAACCAAAATGTATCAACCCGAGATGTTTGCTTTGGTGGCTCAGCTCTCACTTTACATTCCAGCCTCTTTGTTCCACACTTTGTTCGTGCCACTGTCGTGATTTACACCTCTTCATTTCCTATTTTGTAGTGCGATCATTTGGAACTGAAGGGCGGAAGAAAGACAGAATGCAAATTCCTTCTAGCGACAAAGTTTATGAGTACATCCTCTTTAGGGGAAGGTGTATATATATGGCACTATGAAAAAGGCCCTTTGCGTAACTTCAAGTTGCTGATTTTTTTTTTTGCGTGCTTGTCCGAATACATGTTCTAAATAATCCTTTACATTACTGCTGCCTGCTTTCCAATTAGTGGGCTCAAACATAGACTGGTAGGATACTATTTTTTTATTATTTCTGCCTTTCCAACAATTGATTTTCCTTACACTATCTGGTATCCATTTGATTATTGTGTTTGTGGTTGTCTTACTTGGGACCACTTGATTTGCTTCTGCAGGATTTGCAAGTTAAGTCATCACCACCATCACCACAACCAGCTCGCCTGCATAATGTGTAGTCTATTTGCTTAGAGCTATTTGATTGTGATCCGAATTCATACAAATATATGTTTGGGTGGAGGTTCAAAATTGTTACTGAATGTATTATACCTTTCTCCACATACTAATGTGGAAAATTTTAGATCATTTTTCATATTCTGATTCAATTGGGATTCTTTTGGAGATTCCGTTTTTCTTTGCTAATATATACATGAGTTGGTGGCAGTCGTCCGTCCTCTCTTGAGAAATGCAATGTATTGAATATTATGTACCAAAGGGTAGTTAGTAAAAAAAGTTCATTTCACTTGAGAAAATTGTGGCTATTGCATATGTTACATGCATACAGGGCTGTAATTATCTTTTGTGATATTGTAGCTCGTAGTCAATAGTTTTTGTATCGGATCCATTTTATGTACTCGTAATTGTGAACTTAAAGGATCAGTGTCATCTAATATTCATAGTTCTATTAACCAGAAAATTGTTTGTTCAATAACCCTTGTTTCCTGATCAGGCTTGGTGAAGCAATAGATAGGATATTACTTAGTCATCTTCTGAAGATGTTTACTGCTCATGGAATGCATTCTGAGAGTTTCGAAAAGCCCTTTCTCGAATGCACCTCTGAATTTTATGCTACTGAAGGTGTCAAATATTTGCAATAGTGTTATATTCCAGACTATCTGAAGCATGTGGAGGTATGACAGATTTGTTCTATTCTCCATGCACTATGTTCATATAGAACCATCCAAGCCAGTTATAGCATTGCAACTAATGGTATTGCACATGAAATATGCAGTCAAGGTTGCAAGAAGAACATGAAAGATGTATTCTGTATTTGGAAACTAACACAAGGAGGCCACTTACAACAACTACAAATTGTTTCTGTTATTAGTGAAAATTGTTGTTATTCTTATACAAAGTGAAAGTCCAGAGCAGATTAGCCAATGTTTGGTAACAATGTCCAGAGCAGATTTAGGAGATAGAATTCGCTGCATGCAGGCCTTGTGTTTTAAGTTTGACATGTTGAATGAGTTGAAGGAAAATATGTGTGATATGAGATTAGTTTTTCAGGTCGTGCACCATCGGTAAAGTCCATAGCTGATTCAGAAGAGAATACTAGAGCAATGTTCTCCTTGTTCTATGGTTTATGGAAGGATGTCTTCAGCAAGACAGAGTTCCGTGTACTTATCCTTGGTGTCCAAAAGGCTGGGAAGCTGGTAATTCTTCTTAAATCTATATTTAAATTTGTACAAACTAACTATAGATCTCAGTATGCTCCATTATCATAACCACATTGCCCAACCTCTAATGTCAACTGCTCATGAATTTTCTGCCTCTGTGTCCTTATCAAAGGTAACTTGTATGACACTATGGCACATCTATATCCTGCTAATTTTTTTTGTCTAGTTTTCCTTAAATTTCCTATGTGTTAAAGATGAATTTGAGTTTATCTTGTTGGCTACCTTGGCTGTAGGTTAAGCTGTGTGCTAGAAAAGTTGAAGTCAATCTATTTGAAAGGAGAAGGGCTTCCACATGATCGTATTGTTCCAACAGTTGGGCTTAACATTGGACGTATTGAAGATGCAAATGTAAAACTTGTCTTCTGGGATCTGGGAGGTCAGGTATGGTTTCTCGTGCAGAGTTATAAGCTCTTCATTGAAATTTTGCCATTCATTTATTGAGATTGATCTCTTAATTCAATAGGTTGTCAACAAACTAAAGGTAGCATCGTACATTTGCATTTACACCTTGTCTCTGTAGCGATATAATACATTGCAGTTTGCAAAGCAAAATACCTGAACTAAGTAACTGGCAAGTGAAGGTCAGTTTTAAATTTTAACCACTTACTCAGCAACCTTAAATATGAGCTTTCCTGTCGATAGTCAAACCACTAGAACATTAGAACGATTGTTTATATTGAAGGCATGCAATGATCATTTTTTTGAAGTTATTCCACGTCCATGGCAAATCTGCAACAAGAGGAAATTGTATCGGTTACTTTATCTTAATTCACATTTAGTAAGAGCTTATACTTACATGCTACAGAGATCTTGATCTACGTATGTCACCTGATTCCTAATGGTTTTGCAAAAGCTTTCTCATTTACTTGTCATCATCTATTTTCAGCCTCTTAAGAACATAGGCTTTGATCTTGACCAACAATTGACAAGTTATATTTTTCCCATTATGTGGTTTGTGTTTTACTAAAGAATATAGGCTTTGATCTTAATTCACATTGCTCTATTTGGTATCGTTATCTTTCTGAGATGATTTTCCTATATTTTTTTTTAAAATTTAAAATTGTATTTTCGTCGGCCAAGGCCGACGAAAATAATAGTACTTTGGCCGACGAAAATAAACTAGAACACGTCATCACTTATTTTCGTCGGCCTAGGCCGACGAAAATAAACTGGGCCACGTCATCACGTATTTTCGTCGGCCTAGGCTGACGAAAATACACTTGCCACATCAGCTAGCTGGGTAACGGCTATTATTTTCGTCGACTTGGGCGGCCGACGAAAATACCAGCAGAATTTCGTCGGTGTATTTTCGTCGGCAAACCGACGAAAATAGCTATTTTCGTCTGTTTTGCCCCTATTTTCGTCGGTTCTTGGCCGACGAAAATAATACAGATTCCTGTAGTGATGATACGCAAATACTTCTCAATTTGCATTTTATAGGGTTTTTTCTTACGGCACCCCTAGTGGAAGCTTCGACGTTTTCGTCTCAAAAAATGGAATTTAGTGCCGTATCATTCGGCTCTCTCATGAATTAAGTAGATGTTACAGTTTGATGATCATTAAGTTAATAAGATGTAACATCCCAATTTTTTATTTTCTTGATTTTATCATGCTTTTTGAATTTTTGAGAATTTTTTGGAATTTTTTTGTAATTATATGAATTTATTTGAATTGAGCCTTATATTAAAGTTATTCAAATATTTGAAAAGTTCAAATAAATATTTATTAAAAATATTTTATTTGAGTTTAAAATGTCTCAAAAAAATTTCAATTTTTTTTTTGAATTTTTCTGATATATTTACTATTTATTTTGACTTAATCTATTTTCTACAATTGTTTTTATTTAGAAATGGCTGGAAAATGTGATGAACAGTGTTTGGGCAGAATCCTAATTGGCCCAGCCCAGTTAAACCCGTGCCGTTAGCCTACTCAGCAACAAACACTAGCCGCCGACCGTCCGATCTTGATTGCACGATATGGATAGCATCGCATGGTCATTGGATTAAGATCGCAAAAACAAGATCAATTGGGATCGTTAAGATCTCCGTTGAATCTCGATTGTTGGTTATTGTGAACGCTCGAGATAGATCCGTGTTTGAGTGTATCAATGCCGTTCATCTTACCACATGGACGTCTCATGGTTGTCATCTCCGATAAGGACTCGAAACAGCGCCGCCATCGTCTATGGTGTGGACTCCAATGTTGTTCAATCGGATTGTGGATTCTTGAGAGTATTTAAGGTGTTAGACAATCTTGCTATCGAATAGTCCGGGGTTTCCTAACGGATCTAAAGTCGAGAACAGACAGAGAGAGGGCGAGACACAAATATGAGGAGGAACGAATCTTCTATTCTTTATTGCTTGTTTCTGTTATACAATGGAGGGACCCCTGCATCCTATTTATAACCTACAGTTAGAGTTTCGGTAAGAGTCCATATGGGCCACGATGGGCCGAGTTTCCTAACACTCCCTGTTGGACTCTTTACCGCGAGATGCATATGCCTCATCAAAACTTTAGAAAAACCCAGTGGAAAAAATACTTGGAGAAAGAGTACATAGCATACGTTTGCTGTGTTGCACGGATTGCCTCATCAAAACCTTGTGTAAGAAAACTTCAATGAAAAACTTACTAAGGAAAAAGAGTACAATCCACCCAAACTTCAATGTTAATCTTTTAGATTCACGTTGGGTACTCGAACTTCATGTTCGAGATTTATGTGGGAGTATGTGAAAATTCTTCCCCTAAAATTTGCACTTCTCTAAGTCTCATCATCCCGATTCCTCTAACGCACCGTTCAAAGTAAAATGCCGGGAGTAACTTAGTGAATAAATCTACGAGATTTTCACACGACTTAGTATGCAGTATCTTGACCTTGTTTATTTTATGCATTTCATGAGCATAAAAGAACTTGGGGGTTGATATGCTTTGTGAGGTTACTTTTCACATATCCCATTTGCTTGGGCAACACAAGCTGCATTATCTTCATAGATGATACTGGGGGTTTGTTGTATGTTTAAGCCATATGACTTCTGGATGTGGTGAACCATTCTTCGAAGCCATGCACATTCTCGAGAGGCTTCATACAAGGCTGTCGGTGTATTATACACCAGGGTGCCCACTTCACCGCAGTAAGGGTACAAGGTGGCCGCCCCAGCGGACAGGTGGCGTCCAGGCCATGCCGCTGGGCGGTCAGCAAGGCGGTCGTCCAGCGGACATGTGGCGTCCAGACCACGCCGCTAGGCGGTCAGCAAGGTGGTCGCCCAGTGGACAGGTGGCGTCCAGGCCACGCCGCTGGGCGGTCACCGAGGTGGTCGCGCAGCGGACAGGTGGCGTCCAGGCCCCGCCGCTAGCGGTCAGTGGGGTGGTTGCCCAGCGGACAGGTGGCGTCCAGGCCACGCCGTTGGCGGTCAGTGTGGTGGTCACCAAGCGGACAGGTGGCGTCCAGGCCACGCCGCTGGCGTTCAGCTCCCGAGGCCACCTAGTGGTCTGTGCCACCACATAGAGGATCAAGAGCATTTAATGCGTATCGTGCGCATTAAATGAGGGTAATGAAGGCCACAGTGTGACGGCGCATGTTCCCAACACGCGCATTTATTACGGGTAACGTCATGGCGAAACCCCCCCCTTGCGAAGCGGGCGGAGCCGGCAGGCACGCGGGTCCCGAGGCCGGGGTGGAGTCGGCTATGTCAGAACATTAAGTGCAACTCAAGAATAGTGACAGGTGCATTAAATGCGGTATGGCAGTGTAATGAGTGGGGTATACTGATGTAAGCTCCCATGCGCCCCAGCCAGCCCAAGTATAAAAGGGAGCTAGGGTGCATGGGAGAAAGGGTTGGATCATTTTCGGTTGTAGGATTTCGGTTCGGTTCTTCAACCTCTGGAGAGCCGTTCCTTCGGTTGGGATTGTATCAGTTTTCCCCCAAGAACACCAGCAAGAACATATAGACAGGACTAGGGCTATACTCATCAGGAGGGCCCGAATCTGGGTAAACCCTAGCGTCCCCTTGCAAGCTTCGCCACTTATTCCCTCTCTCCATCTTCCAAGCGATCACCACGAAAGCCCCCTGTTCGAACTTCATATACACCTGATCCGGAGGTGTCTATTGGCTCTTACGCCGACAGTGGCATGCCAGGTAGGGGGCTCAGTGGCTAGATTGTCCCTTCTTCTTCAACCTTCTCGCGAACTTGCAAGAAGCTTGGGCGGCCGCCGGCATGGTGGACTCATGTTCCAAGCACGACGACCTACATGAAGAGAGCAGCGCTCGTAGCCGACTGTAACACCCCTTAAAACTAATCTAAAGAACAAGAAAATTTCGACAGCATCTCCTCTAAAACAGAACGTCACGGAAGCAATTCATGATAAACAATTCATCCAAGAATATAAGCAATTCAACAATACTAACGACAGCAAGTCTCAACCAACCATAAGCAAGAATAAGTTTAGCCATAACCACAAATAGTCTAAGTGTAAATAAAATTCAGCAAGCTAATGCATTAAATAAACACTAGTTCATGGGAGCTGTGAAGACATTCGAAGGTTTATTGTGTTGCTAGCCCACCCCTCATGCTTATGTCTCTTGCACGCTACCTGAAAACAACAAAACACAAGCAGTGAGATTGGATAATCTCAGCAAGCGGAACAATTAACGCATAAACACCTCCATCAAGAATTTAACACACCACAACATCAATTACCACAACCTCAGTAAAATGCTCATGATTATGCATATGCTTATGCCATGATCCTCCTCACCGTGCCCTTTCTCGTGAACACACGGTGTTGTACTGCACTCTTGATCGCGCCGCAAGGCGTCGACAAACTTCCAATGCATGAATGTGCAGTTAATGCTTCATGCATGAATTCATTCATAATTTTCCACATTGAGTCCACATGTTTGCATACCATCATATAGCATGGATAGAAAACAAATATCAATGAGACGAACTACTTAAACAATTCAACTGGTAGACAACGTCATCCTTCTCTTTACTCATGATTCATTGACAAAGCTCATCATCACAATGCTAACCTAAATATTGCAATCATCAAAGCAATTGATTAAACCATGTATGGTTTATGTAATCGGAGATTATAACGAAGGCAATGCAAACAACAATGTATAGCTCAACCATAACACCGCTTCCACTTGCCTTTACCGACGTAGACGACGGATCTAGATGCGTCCAGAAGGGGCACCACCTGTACAATCATAATTTCAGTATGTAACAGCAGCACAAAAGATCACACGACTCAAACACGCAATTCCTACAACCCGTTCCCCCTTTCCAACACCGAAACCCCGTTCTGACCAGACCGAACAGCAGCAACCCCCATTCTCTTTTTCGTATCTTTTTGACTACAGAACATAAAAATATGAAAAAATTACAGGAGCTAGATATTGACGAGATCTACAACTTTCCAGAAGATCATAAATTCTAATTCCTCTGCTAAATGTGCCTAAACAGTCGTCCAACACAGTGGATGAAATCTGTTCCCAGATTCTGTTCGTCGGTTTGCAACAGCGATAACTCTCAGAACACTTCCCCAAAAATTCTGAAAAAAATACAGAAGCTAGGTCTCGACGTTATCTACAACTTTCTAGTTATAGGTTTTGGCAGGAAAAATCATCTATGCCACGAAAAACGCGAAACAATCCGCGCTGCACAAATCCCCCTTCCAGAAACAGCACCACGTGAACAACTACCCTTCTTCCCCATCAAGATCCATCCAAAACCCTCACCACCAGATCTAATACACTCCTAATCCCTAGGTAAAACAGAGGTAAAATTTTGGGAATTTTACCTAGTGATCTCCCTTGCAAACCCACGAGGAACACGCCGAAGAACCCCGAATCGGCGATCTGCTCGTCCTCCACGCCTCCACGGAGTCGCTCCTCGCCTTCTCCTTCGCGAATCGCGGTGGTTCTTGAGCCACCACGTGGGAGAGGAAGGGGAGGAGAGGTGGCTGCTAGGGGAGGGAGTGGGAGAGGGTGGAGGCGCCCTAGGGTTGGAGGGGGGTGTGGCCGGCCAAGGGGGGGGGCGCACCACTAATGGGCCGGCCCACTAGGGGGGGTGGGAAGGTGGAAGTGGGATGGGAATTCCCGGTCCAAGCCCAGGTTTTCTTCGGCCTTTGCCCCAGCCCGAAACTCCAAGATTAAATTTAAATGCAGCATTTTCTTCAATTATTTCATTCCCCGACAATTCCGTCAATCCTCTCCGAAACAAAACAAGGAAGAAAAGTTCTAGGGCATCACACTCTCCCTCCTTAAAAGGATTCGTCCCGAATCTACTTCTTTTAGCTACTGAGACCAAAGGGAAAAAAGAAGGCAAAAGGTAAACCACGACTTACCCCCAGCGTCCTCAAATAGCGTAGGGTACTTCTTCCGCATCTGGTCTTCAGGTTCCCAAGTTGCCTCCCGCTCAGACTGATTGGTCCACAAAACTTTCACAAAGCGGATGGTTCTCCTCCTCATGACTCGCTCCGAAGAGTCTAAAATTCAAGTGGATGGCACTCCAAAGTCAAATCTTGCTCAACATGTAATCGGTTCCAAGTCAATCTTATGCTCTGGTCATGGAGATACTTAGTAACATAGAGACATGGAAGACATCATGCACTCCCTTCAAAGAGTCCGCAACTCCAGACGCAGACGCTAAACCGCCCACTCGAGCCACAATCGAACGGACCAATGTACCTCGGGCTAAGCTTGCCGGTGGTACCAAAACGAACAACACCCTTTGATGGAGATACCTTGAGAAGGACTTGATCACCCACTACAAACTCCAAATCTCGTCTCCTGTTATCGGCATAACTCTTCCGACGGCCTGAGCAGCCAGGAGATTTCGCCGTATCTCTTGCACCTTCTCAAAGGTCTGTTGAACCCAATCCGACCCTCGCAATGATTTTTCTCCAATCAGTATCCCAAAGAAAGTGGAGAAACACACTTTCGACCATAAAGCGCCTCGAATGGAGCCATTCGAATACTAGCCTGGTAATCAAGTATTGTAAGCAAACTCTACCAAGGCCAAGTGATCCTCCCAACTTCCTTCCAAGATAGAACACATGCTCAAGCATGTCCTCTAGAGTCTGGATGGTCCGCTCAGATCGCCATCCATCTGAGGATGAAAAGATGTCTTTGAGAGAGAGTTTTGTTCCCAAAGCACTATGCAAACTCTGCCAAAAATGGGACACAAATCTAGTGTCTCGATCGGAGACAATCGATTTAGGCACACCATGGAGTCTAAGCACTTCCTTCATGTACAAAGGAACTAGATCTGGTGCCGAATTGGTCGTCTTCATTGGAATAAAATGGGTTGACTTAGTGAGTCTATCCACCACCACCCAAATGGCATCTCTACCTCGCGGTGAGCGGGGTAACCCAATCACAAAGTCCATAGTGATGTGTTCCCACTTCCATTCTGGAATTTCCAATGGCTGTAACAGACCGGCAGGTCTCTTATGCTCAACTTTTACCTGTTGGCACACTCCACAAGAAGCCACATACTTGGCAATATCCACCTTCATCCTCTTCCACCAAAAACTCTGTTTCAGATCCCGATACATCTTGGTCTCACCAGATGAAGCGAATACTGAGTCCTATGGGCTTCCCGAGAATGTCCATCTTCACATCCGATTTACGAGGCACACAAAGACGGCCTCTAAACCGAATAGAACCATGCTTGTCTATACTGAATACCCGAGGTTTCCCTTCGGAAATCAGCCGCCGAACCTCCTGAAGCAAACGATCCTGCAACTGAGCCTCAAGCACCCGCACGACTATGCAAGACTCAATGATCATCTGAGTCTCATTCTCGCGCAACCCCAAAGAAACAAGTAAGTGACATGACCTCTTTCCACTTCTGCAACCAAGGGCAAAGCAGTCTTGGGACGCCGCTCTACTCAAGGCATCCGCCACAACATTAGCCTTGCCGATGGTACTGGATTGACACATCAAAGTCCTTTATCAACTCCAACCATCTACGCTGCCACAGATTCAACTCCGCTGGGTGAAAATATATTTGAGGCTCTTATGATCGAGTGAAAATATCACAAGACTCCCCATAAAGATAGTGCCTCCACAACTTCAAGGCAAAAACCACAATGGCTAACTCGAGATCATGGGTGGGATAATTCTGCTCATGAGTCTTCACTGCCTTGAAGCATAAGCAATGACACAGCCTTCTTGCATGAGCACACAACCCAAACCAATCCTCGAGGCATCTGCATACATCAGAAACGCTTGCCACTCACAGGCAAGGATAAAATAGGTGCATTGACCAGTTTGCTCTTTAGCGTCTGAAAACTGGCCTCACATTCCCTCGACCAGGTGAAAGGAACCCCTTTCTCGAGTGAGCCTTGTCATCGGCTTAGCTATGATAGAGAAATTATGCACGGCGCCGGTAATAACCTCGCCAACCCAAGGAAACTCCTGATTTCCGTCACACTAGACGGTCTTCGCCATTCAACCACAAATGCAACCTTCTTTGGGTCAATCATGACACCACTTTGGTTGATGACATGCCCAAGGAAGCTCACCTCCGACAACCGGAAGGCGCACTTCTTGAGTTTGGCATAGAATTGATTCTTACGAAGAGCTTCCAAAACTAGACCAAGATGCACGGCGTGCTCCTCCTCGGACTTCGAGTAGACAAGAATGTCGTCAATGAAGACGACAATAAAGTCATCAAGATATTCATGGAGCATCCTGTTCATTGCTTCCATAAAGACGGCAGGAGCATTCGTTAGTCCAAAAGACATGACTACGAATTCAAAATGCCCATACCTCGTGTTGAAAGCCGTCTTTTCAATATCCTCCTCCTTAATCCGCAACTGATGATACCCAGATTGCAAATCAATCTTGGAGAATACCTTGGCACCCCTCAATTGATCAAAAAGATCATCAATACGAGGCAATGGGTACTTGTTCTTAATGGTAACTTGATTGAGCGCCCGGTAGTCCACACATAGCCGCTTGGTGCCATCTTTCTTCTCCACGAACAAGACCGGGGCCGCCCAAGGAGACGAGCTCACTCTAATAAACCCCTTATCTAGGAGTTCATCCAATTGCCTCTTCAGCTCAATTTGTTCTATTGGAGCCATCCGGTACGGGGTTTTATAAATCGGCCTCGTACCAGGAACAAGATCAATGCGGAAGATAGTCTCCCGTTCCGGAGGCAATCCCGAAGCTCACCGGGAAACACATCCGATATCGGCAAACTACAGCAATGCCCTCCAAACTCTTCTCCTCCTCTCGACCCTCAACCATGGACCAGAGGACCCCTGATTTCAACATCCGGGAGTTGGGGAACAGCTTACACAAAAAGGAGAGGGAGTACCGCATAGCACTCCCCTGAAAAGTTATTTCTTGCCCAGATGGAGCATGCAAAGTAACTGTCCTCCAAGCACAATCAATCACCGCCTGGTGCTGGGATAGCCAGTCCATGCCAAGGATAACATCAAACGGCTCCAAGGAGATCACCACCAGATTCGCCATGAACACCTCATCAGCTAACAGAAAGTGACACTGATGCACTTCGAACTAGAAATCAAGCCTTGCGGTGCACTAACCACCACTGCATCACCCAAACTCTGCACGCAGACAGACCAGCCCGAACAACAAAATCCACAGAGACAAACGAGTAGCTAGCGCCAGTCGAACAACACACCGGGCAACCACAGAATTGCGAAATAGTACCTGTCACCACATTGCCACGATCCGCATCCCCCGAAGAGGGCAAAGCGTGGACTCCCGGGGTAGACTGAGATGGTGCAGCCCTCGCATCTGGATATGTCAGCGCAGGGACCCACGGCGAAGTCCCGGAAGAAGGTGGCGGTGGAAGCTGGGGCATCCAGTAAGTCCCCGAGAGTGGCGCCGGGTAGAACGAGGGAGTCGGAGTAGGCGCCGGGAGGTGCTGCAGAGTAGGAGCTGATGGCAACATATGCATCACGCCCCCACAGCCGCTCGCCTGGAGAGGATGTCACCGGCTCCCAACGCAGCCTTGCCGTTGGGGTTCTTCTGGCACACCACATCCTTGTGATCCTCCCACCACATGGTGCACCTTCCTTCCACGAACACTCGGCTGCGGCGATGGGAATCGCCACAACGGAAACATACCATCCCCATGCCAGCGGTGGCTATGGCACGATCGGGCGCACCTCCCCCGAGGTGTCTTCAGCCGAGTAGGACGGCCACCATAGGGTCAGTGACGAAAATTCTTCCCCTTCTTATTCCAAGTACCGGAGGATTGACCCTTCTTCTCTGGAGGGCCCTTAAACCGCTCTCCTGTGGCAGGTTTGCGATGCTCTTCGGTGTAGTTCAGCCGCAGCTCCACACCCAGCTTGCTCCACCATTGTCCGGAAATCGACAATGGGGAAAGCGCCAAAGATATGGCGAATGGCAGGGCGGAGTCCCTGCCGGAACCGCTGCCTTCTCCACCTCGCCACGTGCCACATGGGGCACAAAACGTCTGATCTGGTTGAAGCCAACCTCGTACTCCGCCCACGATCTTCTTGTCTTGGGCATACTGTCCCAAGTCAATTTGCATCTTGTCGAGGAAGGTGGCGGGTAGAACCTCCTCTCAAAATGCCGGACAAACTCCTCCCAAGAGGGTCACCTTGCGCACCCCTCGAGGACAGTACACCCCTCCACCAGATTTGGGCTTCTCCCTTCAAGAGTGTGCTACAAAGCGAGCACGATCTTGCGCCACCACCTCAAAAGCGTCCAGTGCATCTCCACATAGGACAACCAATCCATTGCCTGGATCGGATTGCCCACCCCATCAAAGCTATCCAGCCGCAAACCAACCCACTCGCAGCCTTGATGCCACCGCCGCCGCCGATACCGGTGGCACAGAGCTGCAGCCATGCCTACAGCAGGGGCGGCCGGGCGCCCGCCTCGGCGCCCGCAACTCCTCCTGCATCGCTCTCATGGCGGCCACTAATTCCGCCAAACACCACCCTCGGCCTGGTAGCCTCGGCCGCCCTCGACGGCTTCAGCCAGCGTCGCCTCCCGAACGACTGTCGCGCTGGTCTTCTGGCATATCTTGCACCCAACAAGCCGCAAGCAACCAATCACCACAACAACAAAAGCATAACAAAACACCCACAAAAAAAACAATAGATATAGACGAACATACGCATGGCATGCAATGCAGCCCATCCCATCCTAAAAGTGCAAGTGTGTCAATTTTAAAGTTGATTAACAATCCTATTCAGTATTAAAAGTTGATTACCCTAAAGCAATTTAAAGAGTTAACCCTAAGCAATGTTACTAATTTCACACAAAGAAAGTTTTAGTTCATGTTAGAATATCTCTCCTAAATTCATACACCAAGGACCTAAAGCCCGCTCGATACCAATCAGTAACACCCCTTAAAACTAATCTAAAGAACAAGAAAATTTCGACAAAGATCTCCTCTAAAACAGAACGTCACGGAAGCAATTCATGATAAACAATTCATCCAAGAATATAAGCAATTCAACAATACTAACGACAGCAAGTCTCAACCAACCATAAGCAAGAATAAGTTTAGCCATAACCACAAATAGTCTAAGTGTAAATAAAATTCAGCAAGCTAATGCATTAAATAAACACTAGTTCATGGGAGCTGTGAAGACATTCGAAGGTTTATTGTGTTGCTAGCCCACCCCTCATGCTTATGTCTCTTGCACGCTACCTGAAAACAACAAAACACAAGCAGTGAGATTGGATAATCTCAGCAAGCGGAACAATTAACGCGTAAACACCTCCATCAAGAATTTAACACACCACAACATCAATTACCACAACCTCAGTAAAATGCTCATGATTATGCATATGCTTATACCATGATCCTCCTCACCGTGCCCTTTCTCAGGAACACACGGTGTTGTACCGGTACGGTCGCGCACGCTGGCGTCGACAAACTTCCAATGCATGAATGTGCAGTTAATGCTTCATGCATGAATTCATTCATAATTTTCCACATTGAGTCCACATGTTTGCATACCATCATATAGCATGGATAGAAAACAAATATCAATGAGACGAACTACTTAAACAATTCAACCGTAGACAACGTCATCCTTCTCTTTACTCATGATTCATTGACAAAGCTCATCATCACAATGCTAACCTAAATATTGCAATCATCAAAGCAATTGATTAAACCATGTATGGTTTATGTAATCGGAGATTATAACGAAGGCAATGCAAACAACAATGTATAGCTCAACCATAACACCGCTTCCACTTGCCTTTACCGACGTAGACGACGGATCTAGATGCGTCCAGAAGGGGCACCACCTGTACAATCATAATTTCAGTATGTAACAGCAGCACAACAGATCACACGACTCAAACACGCAATTCCTACAACCCGTTCCCCCTTTCCAACCCGAAACCCCGTTCTGACCAGACCGAACAGCAGCAACCCCCATTCTCTTTTTCGTATCTTTTTTTCTACAGAACATAAAAATATGAAAAAATTACAGGAGCTAGATATTGACGAGATCTACAACTTTCCAGAAGATCATAAATTCTAATTCCTCTGCTAAATGTGCCTAAACAGTCGTCCAACACAGTGGATGAAATCTGTTCCCAGATTCTGTTCGTCGGTTTGCAACAGCGATAACTCTCAGAACACTTCCCCAAAAATTCTGAAAAAAATACAGAAGCTAGGTCTCGACGTTATCTACAACTTTCTAGTTATAGGTTTTGGCAGGAAAAATCATCTATGCCACGAAAAACGCGAAACAATCCGCGCTGCACAAATCCCCCTTCCAGAAACAGCACCACGTGAACAACTACCCTTCTTCCCCATCAAGATCCATCCAAAACCCTCACCACCAGATCTAATACACTCCTAATCCCTAGGTAAAACAGAGGTAAAATTTTGGGAATTTTACCTAGTGATCTCCCTTGCAAACCCACGAGGAACACGCGAAGAACCCCGAATCGGCGATCTGCTCGTCCTCCACGCCTCCACGGAGTCGCTCCTCGCCTTCTCCTTCGCGAATCGCGGTGGTTCTTGAGCCACCACGTGGGGAGAGGAAGGGGAGGGAGAGGTGGCTGCTAGGGGAGGGAGTGGGAGAGGGTGGAGGCGCCCTAGGGTTGGAGGGGGGTGTGGCCGGCCCAGGGGGGGGGCGCACCACTAATGGGCCGGCCCACTAGGGGGGGTGGGAAGGTGGAAGTGGGATGGGAATTCCCGGTCCAAGCCCAGGTTTTCTTCGGCCTTTTGCCCCAGCCCGAAACTCCAAGATTAAATTTAAATGCAGCATTTTCTTCAATTATTTCATTCCCCGACAATTCCGTCAATCCTCTCCGAAACAAAACAAGGAAGAAAAGTTCTAGGGCATCACACCGATCCCGGTGCCCGGCCAGGGCTTCGGATCTCCCGGGTCCCTCCATCCTGGGAGGGACACGTGTTGCTTCCGCGCTCGGAGGACAGCCCATTCGACAGCCCCTGTTGATGGGAGATGACACCCCAGCGCGAAATCTTCATGCGGCCCGACTGCTCCTCGATCACCCTCTAGTCACACTAGGGGGCGATACCCCGGCCGCTACATGGCTGCGGGACATCGCCCTCCTAGTGGATGCTGCCCAGCAACAGGTAGAGGCAGTAAACCAGCCGGGCGCTTCGGGCGTTGGGCGGCAGGGCATGCGCGCGATCGATGCGCACGCTTCCAGCCGTCCCAACAAAGTTTCTTCTGGCGATAAGTGCCAGGATAAAGGGAAAGGTGCGCAGGTTGCAGCCCCCTCAGATGTCGGGGGACATGCACATGCTCCCACCCCTTCTCGCAGTCCCCCCAAGTCGGCGGGGGGCCACGAGGATCTAAGGGCCCGTTTAGACGAAAGGCGGCTCCAGCGCGATGATGACTTATGCAATGTCCATAGGGGGCGTCGTGAGCATGCGCAACGTCATGCTGGCCGCCCGACACATAGCGGTCAGGGGGAGATCTCGCCCCCTGACTCCAGGGAGAGCGTAGACTCGCACTCCTCGACCCCCTCTCGGGGCCGAGGAGCGGGCGAGCAACGCTACTCCCCCTACAACGTTGGATGCCAGGCATTTTCCCTTCGCCTACGCCAAGCTGCGTGGCCAGAGAGATTCCGCCCCGCGTCCATCGAAAAATACGACGGTACCACCAACCCGGAGGAGTTCCTGCAGATCTACACTACGGTGGTGCGTACCGCGGGAGGGTCCGAAATGATCATGGCTAACTACCTCCCGACGTCACTGACGGGCTCTGCCCGCTCCTGGCTGCTGAACCTCCCGCGAGGCTCCATGCACTCGTGGGAAGAATTGTGCGACCTTTTCGTCGCCAACTTCCAGGGCTCCTACACTCAGCCATGCATGGAGGACAACCTCCACGCCCTGGAACAGACAAAGGGGGAGTCTCTGAGGGAATTTATCCAGCGGTTCAGTCACTACTGTAACACAATCCCCCGGATTTCCGAGCAATCGGTGATTATCGCGTTCCGGAGGGGGTTCGGGATCAGAACATGCGGGAGAAGATGGCCACCCGCACTATATCGACAACTTCCCAGCTGTTCTCCTTGGCGCATAAATGCGCCAGGGCGGCGGAGGCTCGGGAGCGCGCGGCAGGGCCTTCCGGCCACAGCGAGGCGGGAACCTCGAAAGCCTCCGATCACAAGAAGAAGAAGAAGCACAAGGAGGCCGGCGCCGGAGAGATCCTGGTCGCTGAGCCGGAAGCCAAGCCCTAGAGGCGCGACCACCGGGACAGGAGGGGTGATCGCAGGGACCGTCGTTCACCCCGCCGAGAAGAACACGGGGGCAAACCCTACTGCCCCATCCACAGGACCAGCGGACATGATCTGGCGGATTGCCAGGTCGTGTCCAAACTAGTGGAACAGCGGCTCAAGAAACACCGCGAAGATGACCGCGATGATGTGGGTGAAGACCCCGCTCCGCTGGCCTTTTAGCAAGCGGAGCACACGGTGGTGTTCATTCACGGTGGCTCCGCTACCTACTCTTCAAACTCGCAGTACAAGCGGGAGTTGAGGGAGGTGTGCGCCACCATGCCAACCCCCGGGACGAGCAGGCCACTGAAATGGTCAGAGGAGCCGATCACTTTCAGCTGAGCCGACCACCCAGAGAGCACTTCCGGCCCGAGCCATCTTCCTATCGTGGTTTTTCCCACGGTCCGAAATGCGAGACTCGGGCGAGTGCTTGTTGATGGAGGAAGCTCCATCAACCTTATGTCAGTTGGGGTGATCAGGGCACACCAAATTCCCTATGAGGAGTTGCGCCCAGCCCCTCTCTTCTATGGAGTTGCCCCTGGGCTAGGCTTGACTCTCCTGGGACAAGTCCGGCTACCTGTCACATTCGGAAGTGTGGAGAACTTCCGGACAGAGAGAATCAATTTTGAGGTCGCCGATTTTGACCTCCCCTACAACGCTTTACTTGGTCGACCAACTTTGGTCAAGTTCATGGCGACCACGCATTATGCCTACATGATGGTGAAGATCCCTGGGCTTGGGGGCCCAATTACTGTGAAGGTGGACCGGCTGAAAGCCCTGCGCCTCAGCAAGCAGGTGCAGGACCTAGCCGGCGCCACCTGCTCAGCCCAACGCGAGGACGACTGCCCAGAGGTCCCCCCGGCCAAGGCCCGTGCTTCACCCGGTCCCTCACGTGAGGTGAAGGTGGTCCCCGTTGGTGAGGATGGTTCTGGGAAGGTCGTGAAGATCGGCGCCAACCTCAGCACCAAATAGGAAGACGCGCTCGTCACCTTCCTTCGGTCTAACCTCGATGTGTTTGCCTGGGAACCATCTGAAATGACCGGGGTCCCTAGGGAGGTGATTGAGCACCGATTGGCAATGCTCCCTGGAGTGCACCCAGTCCGGCAGAAAGTTCGGAGGCAGGCACCAGAGCGGCAGGATGCCATTCGGGATGAGGTGGAGAAACTGCTGCATGCAAAGATCGTACGGGGGGCCACCTACCCTGAGTGGCTGGCCAACCCCGTGCTTGTCAAGAAGTCAAACGGGAAGTGGCGTATGTGCATTAACTTCACCGACCTTAACAAAGCCTGCCCCAAGGACCCGTACCCTCTACTGCGAATAGACATCGTCGTCGACTCCACAGCAGGGTGCGAGGTTTTGTGCTTCATGGACGCCTACTCCGGCTACCACCAGATCAGCATGGTGTGGGAAGACGAGGGAAGACTGCTTTTGTGACCCCTCTCGGCGTGTACTGTTATGTCTGAATGACCTTCGGGCTGAAGAACCCTGGCTCAACTTATCAGCGAGCTATGCATACTGTATTTCGATCACAGATTGGAAGAAATCTTGAAGTGTATGTTGATGACTTGGTAGTGAAGACCAAAAAGACTACTGGGCTTATTGAAGATCTAGAGGAGACTTTCTCCCACATCCGGCAGTATTGTCTGAAGCTGAATTCGGAGAAGTGTGTGTTCGGTGTGTCGTTCAGAAAATTTCTCGGGTTCCTCGTTTCCAGTAGTGGAATCGAGGTCAACCCGGAAAAGATCGCGGCCAGCGAGTGCATGCAGCCACCCACACGGCTCAAGCAAGTACAGTGCTTAACTGGTCGCTTGGCCTCTCTCGGCCGGTTCATAGCCTGGCTGGGAGAAAGGAGCCTCCCCTTTTTCAAGTTGTTAAAGAAAACTGACTTCTTCGAATGGACTACAGAAGCACAACAAGCACTCGAAGATCTGAAGAAGTACCTCTCCTCCCCTCCGGTACTAGTCGCCCCCGAGCCGGGCGAGCCGCTACTGTTATATGTGGCGGCCAGTCCTGCGGTCGTGAGCACGGCACTAGTGGCAGAGTGGGAAGGCGTCCAACGGCCGGTTTACTACGTCAGCAAGGTGTTACATGATGCAGAAACAATGTACCCGCAAGCCCAGAAGATGGTGTACGCCGTGCTGGTGGCATCCAGGAAGTTGCGGTATTATTTCCAAGGAAGGGAGATCACAGTGGTTTCTGCCTACCCCCTGCGTGAGATCCTTCACAATCGTGAAGCGGAGGGCCGCATTGCCAAGTGGTCCATGGAGCTGGGGGAGTTCGGCCTCAAATTCGCCCCCCGCATTGCAATCAAGAGTCAAAGATTGGCAGAGTTCATCGTCGAGTGGACTCCTGCCGAGCCTGAAACTAAAGAAATCCCCGCGCCATCCCCCTGGACACTTTACTTCGACGGCTCCTTCAGGCTCGAAGGCGCGGGGGCTGGGGTCCTCCTGGTTTCCCCGACCGGGGACCTCCTCAACTACGTGGTCGTCCTGGATTTCAAGGCCACCTACAATGTCGCTGAGTACGAAGGCTTGATGGTGGGACTTCACGCCGCCGCAGCCATCGGTGTTCGGCGTCTGCAAGTCAAGGGTGACTCCCTGCTGGTCGTCAACCAAGCGAGAAAGGAGTTCTCCTACTCTGATCCTGTCATGGCGGTGTACCTGGCAGAGGTAAGAAAAATGGAGCGACACTTCGACGGGCTGGGATATACTCATATCCCCCGGTGCGACAACTACTTGGCGGACGGGCTCGGGCAGCTCGCCTCGACAAGATCCCCTGTTCCGGTCGGAGTCTTTGAAGAAAGGCTTCCGTGACCGTCCATCGCAGCCCCCGTTTCTGATGGGGACGATGGTGATGCTATTTCAGCCCTCGTTCCGGAAGGGAGAGTAGTACCGGCGGAAACGTCTGGCCAGACGAAGTAACCGGGCGATCACCGAGTGGTCACCACACTTGACCGGGAAGGCACATGGATGGATCCGATCCTGGCCTACCCGCGGGATCAAGTGTGTCCCGACGATGATGCGTCAGCGGAGAAGATAGCACGAAAGGCCAAGTGCTATACCCTGGTGGGCGGGGACCTGTACCGCCGGGGCAGAAACGGAATTCTTCTGAAGTGCATCACTCGGGAAGAGGGGGCAGTCTGCTCTCTGATATCCATGGAGGCGTGTGCGGGAGCCATATGTCCAGTCGAACGATGGTTGGGAAAGCTTTCCACCAAGGGTTCTATTGGCCAACCGCCCTCCAGGATGCTAGCGAGCTAGTGAGGAAGTGCGAAGCATGCCAGTTCCATGCCAAGCAAATCCACCGACCAGCCCAGGCTCTGCAAAACATCCCGCTCTCATGGCCCTTCGCGGTCTAGGCGCTGGATATCCTGGGCCCGTTCCCGCGGGCCACAGGGGGCTACACCCATCTATTCGTCGCCATCGACAAGTTTACCAAATTGGTGGAAGCCGAAGCAGTGAAGGCCATTACCGCCGCTGCCGCAATCAAGTTCATGCAAGGAATCTTCATCCACTTCGGGGTCGCCAACCGCATCATCATCGACAATGCACACAATTCACCAGCTCTGCCTTCTTGGGTTTCTGTGAAGAAATGGGCACCAAGGTTTGCTTTGTTTCGGTGGCCCACCCAAGGAGTAATGGCCAAGTTGAGCGGGCCAATGCGCTGGTGCTGAAGGGCCTCAAAACCAGGGCGTTTGATCGACTCCACAAGCGCTTAGCCCGGTGGACTGAAGAGCTCCCGGCAGTATTGTGGTCGCTTCATACCACCCCCAGCTGGGCCACCGGAGAAACTCCTTTCTTCCTGGTCTACGGCGCGGAAGCTGTCTTGCCTTCAGAGCTAGCCTTGGGGTCACCGCGCGTCGCGGCGTTCACGGAGGAAGGCCAGGAGGATCTGCGTCGAGACGAAGCCAATCTCCTGGAAGAAAGGCAAGACCGTGCAGCCTTGCGCGCTGCCCGGTACCAGCAAAGTCTCAGGCGGTACCACGCCGCCCGGGTCAGCGAGAGAACACTGGTAATGGGCGACCTGGTCTTGCGCAAAATTCATACGCATGCCGGTTGCACAAACTGTCTCCCCAGTGGGAGGGCCCCTTCAAGGTCGTCTCCGTCTCTCGCCCTGGGGCAGTCAGGTTGGCCACTGAAGACGGGGAGGAGTTGGTGAACTCCAAAAACATAGAGCTTCTGCGCAAGTTCTATCCCTGAAAATGGCTGTAAGTGCAGAGCTGTGTGCCCCGAATAGCTGGACTGAGTTTTCCTCCCCTTGGCTGGTCGGGGGAAGCCTCTGTTTAATCAAGCGCTCAGTTTTTATTCAAAGCAAGTTATCATATTCGTTCTCTCTTTTCTGGTTTGCGCCCTGGTGAGCCACGTCCGTGTAGGCACCCTCAGTACCTTGCGACTCTCTGGAACCTCGACGGTAAAAGTGGAACCACTTGGTGAGCGCGGCGAACAGGGATGGGCGATCGGGCGGCTAGTTTGGCACGGTTCTCAACACGGTCGTGACGCTCCGGGCGTCCCCATGAGAAACGGCGACTTAAACACCGCTACCGAGAGCCTACTACCCTGCCACGCCTCACCAAGTGTTCGGTCCCAAGAGACCGCGAGAGTAGTTAAGTTCACCAAGTCCTAAGGTCCAAGATGGTGGTGTTCCGGTGCGAGGGTCTCGAACCCTGCATCCCAACTAACCGTTAAAACGTGCGGCTGCCTGTTCGCTCGTGCAGAACCATCAAAGTGGGGCGCGCGTACAAACATTCAAGCATAAGGCATGTAAAGGGAAGCACGTACATTCATGAGAAAAGGCTAACTTGCAGGAGTTTTCTACAGGTGAAGACAAAACAAAAGATAAGAAAAACTAAGTCGAGGGTCTTCACTCCTCGTCCGCTGCCGCTTCTGCGGCCCCCTGGTCCTCTATCGGACCACCGTCCAGCCCAAGAGCCACGTCCTCGGCCACTGCCTCCAGCACCAGGTTGACCATCTCGAGCTGCTCGGCGACCTGTTCGGCGGCGTCGTGGACCTGCGCCTCTGCCCGGGCCCAGTCCCCTTCCACCCCATGGATGATGGCCAGGGGGTCGAGGTTGGCATCCTGGCTGATGCAGCACGCTAGCACGTACTTCGCCATGGCTGCCGTGACTGCGCGCCCTTCTTGACTGGATCGGGTGGCTAAGGCGGCGGGCATGAGGGTGAGGAAGTCGGCGACACGGCCCATGTAGAAAGCATAGTGCCATGCCCTCTGCTCGAGGGGGCGGTCGCCCACTTGCCAGCGCCGGTAGCCACCATCCGGTCGAAGGCGGGCCGCAGCATGGAGGTGGTCTCGGTCTCCGCGTGGAGCAGATCACTCCTCTCCGCGTTGCGCTCCCTGGTGAGCACCTCGACATGGAGGGCTCCTTGCATCCTTTCCTGCTGCAGCTCCTGCTCCGCCTGGCCACGGCAGTTCTGCGCCTCCTTGCGGAGGCGGTTGATCTCCACGGCGGCATCCTTCAGCTTCTCCTTGCTCGTCGCAAGGAGATTGCTCATGCTGGAGTGTAGCTCGCTGAGGGCGGCCAGCAGAGCGTCCGCGTCCGCCGAGGGAACTGAAGCGGTGGAGGCCTCCGGAGGGGGCTGCATGCCCAACTCACGTTCGGTCGGCGAGGTGATCGCCCCCGTGGCGGCAACATGGCAGTCACTCGCGTCGCCCCGATGCTCGTCCACCGCAACCGGCATTGTCACGGCCGCTGCGGTTCCCTGGTTGCCTCCGGCCGGGGCGCTTGAAGTGGTCGCCCTGAAGAAGGTTGAAAGAGGGCAAACCTCTCAGATTAAAAGGACTTAACGGTTTTTCGTGCTTTGGTTTAAGTACCCGGCAGGAGGTCTCCTGAAGAGAGGCGCGGTCGGAGTGAGGTTCGGTCCCCCTCGCAGCGCCGGTGGCAGCCGCAGTACGACCTGCGCAGCCGGCGCAGTCAGAAGAACCGGGGCTAGCGGTACGACCTGCGCAGCCGGCGCAGGCGGAAGAACCGGGGCTGGCGGTACGACCTGCGCTGCCGGGACAGGTGGAAGAGCCGGGGCTGGTGGAGCGACCTACGCCAGTGGCGGCGGATGGATCGGTGCCGACGGAGCTATTGTCGGGGCAACGTCTACTCCAACCACCCCGACGGTAGCAGTTGAAGTCGTAGCCACCGCCACCATAGAGCTCCCCACCCCGGTCGTGCCCGGCAGCGCGGTCGAGGTCGTCGTGTCCCCTGCCAGGACGTGAAGCCTGTTGGGGCTGGCACCAGGGGCGTCGTCATCAACAGGGCGTTTGCCCCTTCCCTGGTCACCAGCTGGAGGAGGGTCCCGGATCGTTAGGGCCCTTTGGCGTGGCGTGTTCACCGGTCCCTTGGCATCCATGGCAGGCATCGCACGGGTGATCGCCACGCTCTCTCGGGGCTCCATGAGGCAAAGCGGGAGTGCGCCCACCGAGAAAGCTGGAATGATGCCGGGGGCGCCCAGCAGCACCATCCAGGCGTCGACTTTTGCAGAGGTTAAGTCCCCTGCAGCTGTTGGAAAATAAAAAAGGAAGAAGAACGTCTTCAGCTCGGCAGCAGTCGCCAAAAGCACCAAAAAGAAGGGAAGACAAGTAGCCTACTCTGGAAACCGTCCAGGTTACGTCATCGAGGCCCGTGTACTGCCAGGCCGGGCGAGCACGGCGGCGCAGGGGGCTGATTCTCCGAGATATGAAGTCTCGGAGAACCATGCTTCCCGTCAGGCCCGCTGTCCGCAGCTGGTCCACGCGGGCCAGCATTGTCCGGAGCTCGGGCGTCTCGTCGACGTGTGCTCACCAGGCGGGGTTGCTGACCGCCGTCCCGGTCGGCAACTCCAGGGCTTCAATGCCGTTGTCGTCCGCGACGTAGAGCCACTCGTTATGCCAGGTTTTCCAGTTGGACCTGGAGTCCAGCGGGATGTAGCGCGAAGCCGTGCTGTCTTGGAGGCGAAGGTGGCAGCACCCCGACGAGGTGGAAGCATCCCTGGCCGCGCGCAAGGCATAGAAAAAGCGAAAAAGAGGAAGGCTGGGGGGCACTGCCACGAACATTTCACAGAAGTAGGAGAAGACAGCAAGGAGGATGATGAAGTTGGGAGGAAGATGAATGTTGTGGATGGAGTAGAAGTTGAGGACGGAGATGTAGAAGTCAGAAACCGGCGAGAGTAGGCCCGCCAGCATCGCCCAGCCGAAGAAGATCACTTCTCCTGGGCGGCAGCCGGGCGCAGTAGTCCCTGTGCGGACGCGGAGGGTGCCACCGGTAATATGCCGGGAAAACCTTGCAGCGTCTGTTTCCTCGATAGTTGACGGCAGGAGCAAAGGTGTCGGAGGTGCCATCTGGGAGAAGGAGCCGATGCGCAAGAAAAAGGCAGTTCGCAAGAAGCACGGCTGAGGACTTAGTGGATGAGTGAGACTGAAAGAAAGAACCGCTCCCCCCATGGCGACATATATATAGGTGCGCGAAGGGATGATCCGGCAGGAAACCCGAAGGGGCCCGGCGGTTCAAAGGCGGGAAGCCCAAAAAACCGTCAAAACGTGGGAACGTTCCCAAGGATTCTGCGTCTGTTACGAGGCGGGGGCGGCTGCCTGTTCCGCTTCGGTGCCCAGAAACACCAGCGGGCATTTAAAGTTGTGGCGTTACGTGGCCATTTATGATGGACCCACCAGGGGGACTGAACCGTTTTCCAAAAAAGGAACAAATGCGCTCCCGGGTGGGCCCGGGGGCTACTATCGGTGTATTATACACCAAGGTGCCCACTTCACCGCAGTAAGGGTACAAGGTGGCAGCCCCAGTGGACAGGTGGCGTCCAGGCCACGCCGCTGGGCGGTTAGCAAGTGTAACACCCTACAAATCTAAACTGTCGTACAAGAAAATTTCGACAGCATCTCTCCTAAAATTAGGACAAAACGGAAGCGACAACAAGATTCATAATAACCATTATAAACAGGAATAACATAAAAGCATCAATACTAGAGATAACAAATCTAAATCAACCAGAAAACAAACATAAACGTAAAACAGCTCCAAAGAGGACATCAACAGGTCTATGATTAATAAAATTTCAGCAAGCTAATGAATTATTAAATGCACTAGTCCATGTGATTCGTGATGACCCCGAAGGGTTGATTGTGCTACTAAGCCCACCCTTCAAGCTTACGACTCGCGAGAACTACCTGAAAACAACAAAATAACAAGGGGTGAGATTGGGTAATCTCAGCACGCGGAACAACTTCTAACGAATAACACACCCACAGTAAAACTAGCATACCAAATTCCTCATGTCCAATACCACATTATAGAGTCCACACAACCTCAGTAAAATGCATATGATTGTGCACATGCTTATGCCATGATCCTCCTCACCGTGCCCTTTCTCGGGAACACACGGTGTTGTACACGTCTGATCGCGCACGCTGGCGTCGACAAACTTCCAATGCATGATTATGCAGTTAATGCTTCATGCATAAATACATTCATAACTTCCCACTCTGAATTCACATGCTTGCATACCATCAAATAACATGGATAGAATGCGAACATCATTGAGATAGAATATCTCCACAATTCATCTTGCAAACAACATCTTTCTTCATTCTTACTCATGATTCAAAAGCCAAACAACCACATCACAATGCAGGATAGGATATTGTAATCTCATAAACAAGTAGTTAAACCATGTAGGTGTGCTGCAATTAAGGTTTATATTGAAGACGAAACAAATAGCGAGTTATAGTTTAGCAAGACCGCTACTTCCACTTGCCTTTACCAATGTGGATGACGAACCTAGTTGCGTCCAGAAGGGGCACCACCTGTACAAGTATTATTTCAGTACATAGCGACATCACAAATGATCACACAACTCGAACACACGCTTCCTAATCCCTGTTCCCTTCTTAAGCGCCAAAAACCCCAATCTGTCCGGGTCAAACAGCAGCACCCTCTCTTCACAATTTTGTATCTTTTTTTTATACAGATCATTAAAATACAAAAAAATTACAGTAGCTAGATATTGACTAGATCTACAACTTTCATGAAGATCACAAATTTCAATTCCACTGTTAAATATGCCTAAACAAACGTCCAACACAGTGGACAAAATCTGTTTCCAGATTCTGTCCGTCATTTTGAAACAGCGATAACTCTCAAACCGACGCCCCAAAAATTCTGCAAAAATTACAGAAACTAGATCTCGACGTTATCTACAACTTTCTAGTTATAGGTTTTTGCAGGAAAAATCTTCTATGCCACGTAAAACGTGAAACAATCCGCACTGCACAATCTCCCCTTCCAAAAACAGCACCACGTGAACATCTACCCTTCTCCCCCATCAAGATCCATCTAAATCACTCACCACCAGATCTAATACACTCCTAATCCCTAGGTAGAACAGGGGTAAAAGATTGAGAATTTTACCTTGAGTTCTCCCTTGAGAACCCACGAAAAACGCGCGACGATTCCCGAAACGGAAATCTGCTCGTCCTCCACGCCTCCACGGATCCTCTTCTCGCTTGCTCCTTCACGTTTCGCGGTGGATCTTGAGCCACCACGCAAGGGGAGGAAGAGGAGGGGTGGTGTGGCTACTAGGGGAGGAAGGGGGGCGCCCTAGGGCTTTTGGGGGGGTGACACCCCTTTTATATGGTGGGCCGGCCCACTAGGGGAAAAGAGAGAGAGGTGGGGAGGGGATTCGCAGCCCAGGCCCAGGTTTTCCCTCGGCCCACTGTTTCTAGCCCGACAACTCCAAATTTAATATTACTTCAATTATTTCATCCCCCGACAAATCCTTCATTCCTCTCCCGAAACAAAACCAGGAAAAGGAACCCTAAAATCGCTCTGACGCTCTAAGGCATCACATTCTCCCCTCCTTAAAAGGATTCGTCCCCGAATCTACTCCTCTTTGCTACAGAACCTTAAAAAAGGGAGGCAAAATGGTAATCAACACTTTACCTTCACCATCCTCAAAGAGTGTAGGATACTTCTTCCGCATCTGGTCCTCAAGTTCCCAAGTTGCATCCCGCTCAGACTAATTGGTCCACAAATCTTTCATTGGACACTAACACGAACTATTCCCCTATTAAATAAAGGACACCTATTAGGTGAATCTGGTATCGATCTGGAATCTCAACTCCCACTTCTCTCTTCAACCCGATCGCGAAACTCCGCATTCCAATCTCTACTCCTCTACCACAGTTCGTCGCATTCTGGACGACGCGAACCATGTGAGACACAACGCTCTAGGTAAGTCTCTAAATCAACCCAAACACAAACTCCTATCTCCTACAAGTGATTGATCTTTTACAAAAAGAACCAATATCCACCCTTACCAACGACAGAGATAGCCTACTTTACAACCAGGGTTCAGAAATCCATGAAACAATAACAACCGAACACAATCACTACGGTTGACACAAACTCGCCGAACCCAGCGACAAAAGTTCCAAAAAATTAATGTAATTACCTGCAACTTCCAAGTTGTCCACTACTAAATTAAGCAACCCCACCGAGGAACACATCAATGAAAACAATTCTCCAAAAGGTTTGAATTGAGTCATACACAACCTTCCTTTACTCTTCACTTTTAAACTACTTACGATCAATGACTCCACACTAGTTTTCCCTTGTAAGAAGGTTTCGCCTTCACATTCTTCCACCCAAGGACCAGGGCAAGGAGTACAATCCTTGAATATACTCAACCATAACATAAACATTCATTTTCTTACCCCCAAGCTTGAACGTAAAAGAAATCTTAATTCTCACTAACACAACAAACGACAATCACCACCTTTAAACCAAAGGGCTGAAATTCACATACACGGGAACTCAACTTGGAAGAGGAACTCCATAGAACCAAAACCACCAAAAAAAAATAAAATTTTCTTCGGGGAGAAGCTCTATTCAAAAGAGAAACACCGCGAAAGTCTTCTGCAAATGCATTTCACTTTTACCAAAACAAATCATCTCACTTTTATCCAAGGCCAAGCCATTCGTAAAAAGAAACCGATCAAGGAATTAAATGCTTCCACACAACCACCATCTCTTTTTCCTTAAAAAGGAACCAAACTCACTTCCCAACAGAAAAATTGTTTCAACCACGAATATCATTCATGTCACAACCAGAAGAATCGTCTCTTAAACAAAAACTGTCAAACACCTCACACCACAACACAACTCTAGCCCAAAATAGAAATACAAATATTTCCAGATCATGAAGTTCCAAATCTTACACTGGATTAGCTACTTCTTTTAATCAACAATGCAACCGATAACTCGACCTTGAAAACTACGGACACAGTCAAAGCATACATCCTTGAGCATAAATGTCGCATTCATAACTTAAGCTAGTTTTCTTATCAAAGATGAATGAATGACGATATTTAATAGAATAACATTCCAAAATCTCCACAAATTACTTCAAGGTTAATCATTCTTTTATCCTTGTTTTAAGCCTCAAATTAACCCACATTTGGCGTAATCATTCTAAGTTTAGGGAAATTAAACACAAAGACAAAGAATACTTTGACCGAAAGTATTCAACCCAAATATCAAACAAACAAACCAATCCATATGAATTTTTAAACATAAGTTCAGCATAACTCCCGCCATCTATAGCATTCCACTACCCTTACCATTTAGATTTCAATATTCCCTATTTACTCATTGAGAAGGCCCATCAGGATTTAACAACAACTACACAACAAATTCTTACTCTTATTACCTTTTCCACAATTATAAATAAAGTTCACAGTGCTTATCAAAAACACATCCAACCAACACTACCTCATCAAGATCCCCACGGAGCAGCCTAACCTATATCATCATATTCTAAATTTGAAAGGCAGTGCTTCAACAAGTCTTTCAGCATGATGAACCTATAAATTCCATACCACATACGCGTCAACATGTCGACAATGGAAATTTATTCACCTAAAAGATGACTCAACAAGTAAATACTATCTCAACAAGGCACCAATCGTAAATAGAAGTTTAAAACATACATTTATTAAGGACAAAATCACGCGTCATGCTAACTATCCCTGGTTCACTCCATCACAACATGTTACAATTTCCACCATTTTAACAAAGGTTTTCAACAATTAATCTAATCAGTTACCACCACTACTAAGTCATCAATATCAATAATTGGCATAATTGTAAAACAACAACATTGCTTTTAGTTACCCTATCCATAGGCTATGACAAACTGTCACTACACAACATACTCCAACTATGTAAAATAGATTGAATAATTTAAGCCATCCAAAGCTCTTATAACAACAACGCTAAATTAAATTTAATTTTTTTTAATGTTTTTTTAGCTACCCTATACACGGGTTATAGCAAAATTGCCACTCCAAGACATACTCCAGCCTTTTTTTTTAAAGTGAACTGAATAGGTGAAATCATCACAAAGCTGTTACGGCAATGGCAAAAACTTATGTCTTCCCAATTGATATCGATACTAGCATTATTGGAACGCAACTGCATACTTCCGAATCTACTAATAGTTTGCAACGTCATAAATATCAACTCTAATCAATTTCCAAGTTAAAGTCACTAGCCAACACGATTAAATTAGAACATCTTTAAACAACCAAAGATGGTTTCTTTAACAATATCGGTAGTCCACCATTACAATTAAATTGTTCTACCGACCTTATATTAAAATATCTCTAAATAACCCACTAATTTTCTATTACCTTCACAGTAGTTTACATCATCGTAATGTTCTAACTACGCATCAAGATTTAAAGCTTTAAACATTGTCCATTGTCAAGGGCACATTAAAATAATGCAATAAATCCTAAGCATGCACATTAACACATTCAATCATTATCGCTATAGAGCAATCTACAATACTAGAAGTTTATTTAATCTCAAGCTAAAGATAACAAATACATTTTAATTGATTCAACTCACAAATTAACTTAGAAGTACATCATTCCATAAACCACATTGTTACATACTACGAATACGTACATAAAATTTCTAAACACAGTCATGTGTAAAATACGCTTGACAAACAGGATGAAATCCCAAACATTAAAAAAAAACACAGTTCTAGATCAAGAACAAACACCGATAAAAATTTCTTCTTTTCAGGCAAGGGAGAAAAGCAAAATCCAAACATAAATGCAAGAGAGCTCGACCCTCAAATGTCCAATCATAGTAGCCAAAACTCTTCAAGAAATCCAAAACCTACACTTTCCACAAAGGAAGACGGATGCAAAAGGGAAGACCAAATGTCCAACTAAAATTTTCCGATAAAGATTCAAACTTAGCTCCATCCAGCTTGATCTGCAACAGGAGAAACTCCAACCCCCTTCTTTTTTTAAAAAAAAAAATCGGGGAAACAACAACCACAGAAATTTCCTCCCAACGACAGTCCATCACAATAAATCAGGTGCCAAAGCAAAATTGTGACCAAAAGACGCGCAACGTAGAACTCTTCTTCTGTGTCTTCACTCAAAGGAGACAAAACCACAAACCGCCAAAAGGACAAATCAGCGAGTGCTCAAAACTAAGCATTTTCCTCGGTTTCGAACCAACCACATACCCAGAAAACCAACCAAAACCGACCGTCAGCACGGTAAAGAACATTCGAAGGAATCCATCACCAACCTCTTCTATTTGACTCCAGTCACTACCCGATCTACGACAGACACGGATAAGTATTCTTTCCCTACAGGGGTGGTTTAATAGTTCTTCGGTGGTGACTCTACCCGGCCACACCGTCAAACCACAGCCTCACTACAAACAAAAGGTGACCGAAACCCTTCGGCACCACAACCACACTTTATCACAAATGAAGCAACTCAATCAAATCTATCATAAATATAGCATTATACATCATCAAAAGTAGCATTCAACAAAAAAGCTTAAATTCAACCTTTAAGCATAAGGCAACGATACCCATACCCTTTCCTACTGTGCATCCATGTGTGTCAAATTTTAAATTAGTGATTCCACTTACACAAGTTTTAATGTTGCTATCCTATGACAAAATTTTAGTTAAAACCTAGGCCATGTTTCTAAGTTATTCCACATCACATTTTAGTTGTATCCTATAATATGACACTAAAAATAGACATTCCAAGGACCTACAAATCGCTCGATACCAAGCTGTAACACCCTACAAATCTAAAGCATCGTACAAGAAAATTTCGACAAAGATCTCTCCTAAAATTAGGACAAAACGGAAGCGACAACAAGATTCATAATAACCATTATAAACAGGAATAACATAAAAGCATCAATACTAGAGATAACAAATCTAAATCAACCAGAAAACAAACATAAACGTAAAACAGCTCCAAAGAGGACATCAACAGGTCTATGATTAATAAAATTTCAGCAAGCTAATGAATTATTAAATGCACTAGTCCATGTGATTCGTGATGACCCCGAAGGGTTGATTGTGCTACTAAGCCCACCCTTCAAGCTTACGACTCGCGAGAACTACCTGAAAACAAAAAAATAACAAGGGGTGAGATTGGGTAATCTCAGCAAGAGGAACAACTTCTAACGAATAACACAGCCACAGTAAAACTAGCATACCAAATTCCTCATGTCCAATACCACATTATAGAGTCCACACAACCTCAGTAAAATGCATATGATTGTGCACATGCTTATGCCATGATCCTCCTCACCGTGCCCTTTCTCAGGAACACACGGTGTTGTACTGCACTGATCGCGCCTGTTGGCGTCGACAAACTTCCAATGCATGATTATGCAGTTAATGCTTCATGCATAAATACATTCATAACTTCCCACTCTGAATTCACATGCTTGCATACCATCAAATAACATGGATAGAATGCGAACATCATTGAGATAGAATATCTCCACAATTCATCTTGCAAACAACATCTTTCTTCATTCTTACTCATGATTCAAAAGCCAAACAACCACATCACAATGCAGGATAGGATATTGTAATCTCATAAACAAGTAGTTAAACCATGTAGGTGTGCTGCAATTAAGGTTTATATTGAAGACGAAACAAATAGCGAGTTATAGTTTAGCAAGACCGCTACTTCCACTTGCCTTTACCAATGTGGATGACGAACCTAGTTGCGTCCAGAAGGGGCACCACCTGTACAAGTATTATTTCAGTACATAGCGACATCACAAATGATCACACAACTCGAACACACGCTTCCTAATCCCTGTTCCCTTCTTAAGCGCCAAAAACCCCAATCTGTCCGGGTCAAACAGCAGCACCCTCTCTTCACAATTTTGTATCTTTTTTTATACAGATCATTAAAATACAAAAACAGTACAGTAGCTAGATATTGACTAGATCTACAACTTTCATGAAGATCACAAATTTCAATTCCACTGTTAAATATGCCTAAACAAACGTCCAACACAGTGGACAAAATCTGTTTCCAGATTCTGTCCGTCATTTTGAAACAGCGATAACTCTCAAACCGACGCCCCAAAAATTCTGCAAAAATTACAGAAACTAGATCTCGACGTTATCTACAACTTTCTAGTTATAGGTTTTTGCAGGAAAAATCTTCTATGCCACGTAAAACGTGAAACAATCCGCACTGCACAATCTCCCCTTCCAAAAACAGCACCACGTGAACATCTACCCTTCTCCCCCATCAAGATCCATCTAAATCACTCACCACCAGATCTAATACACTCCTAATCCCTAGGTAGAACAGGGGTAAAAGATTGAGAATTTTACCTTGAGTTCTCCCTTGAGAACCCACGAAAAACGCGCGACGATTCCCGAAACGGAAATCTGCTCGTCCTCCACGCCTCCACGGATCCTCTTCTCGCTTGCTCCTTCACGTTTCGCGGTGGATCTTGAGCCACCACGCAAGGGGAGGAAGAGGAGGGGTGGTGTGGCTACTAGGGGAGGAAGGGGGGCGCCCTAGGGCTTTTGGGGGGGTGACACCCCTTTTATATGGTGGGCCGGCCCACTAGGGGAAAAGAGAGAGAGGTGGGGAGGGGATTCGCAGCCTAGGCCCAGGTTTTCCCTCGGCCCACTGTTTCTAGCCCGACAACTCCAAATTTAATATTACTTCAATTATTTCATCCCCCGACAAATCCTTCATTCCTCTCCCGAAACAAAACCAGGAAAAGGAACCCTAAAATCGCTCTGACGCTCTAAGGCATCACAGCAAGGCGGTCTCCCAGCGGACAGGTGGCGTCCAGACCACGCCGCTGGGCGGTCAGCATGGTGGTCGCCTAGCGGACAGGTGGCGTCCAGGCCACGCCGCTGGGCGGTCAGCGAGGTGGTCACTCAGCGGACAGGTGGCGACCAGGCCACGCCTCTGGGTGGTCAGTGTGGTGGTCGCCCAGCGGACAGGTGGCGTCCAGGAACCACCGCTGGCGGTTAGTGTGGTGGTCGCCTAGCGGATAGGTCGCGTCCAGGCCACGCCGTTGGCGGTCAGTGTGGTGGTCGCCTAGCGGACAGGTGGCGTCCAGGCCATGCCGCTGGCACTTAGCTCCCAAGGCGACCTTGTGGTCTGTGCCACCACACAGAGAATCAAGAGCATTTAATGCGTATCATGCGCATTAAATGGGGTAATGAAGGCCATAATGTGACGGCGCATGTTCCCAACACGCGCATTTATTACGGGTAACGTCATGGCAAAATCCCCCCTGCGAAGCGGGCGGAGCCGGCAGGCACGTGGGTCCCGAGGCCGGGGTGGAGTTGGCTATGTCAGAACATTAAGTGCAACTCAAGAATAGTGATAGGTGCATTAAATGCGGTATGGCAATGTAATTAGTGGGGTACACTAATGTAAGCTCCCATGCGCCCCAGCCAGCCCAAGTATAAAAGGGAGCCAGGGTGCATGGGTGAAATGGTTGGATCATTTTCGGTTGTAGGATTTTGGTTCGGTTCTTCAAGCTTTGGAGAGCTGTTCCTTCGGTTGGGATTGTATCAGTTTTCCCCCAAGAACTCCAGCAAGAACATATAGACAACATTAGGGCTATTACTCATCAGGAGGGCCCGAACCTGGGTAAACCCTAGCGTCCCCTTGCAAGCATTGCCACTTATTCCCTCTCTCCACCTTCCAAGCGATCGCCACGAAAGCCCCCTGTTCGAACTTCATATACACTCGATCCGGAGGTGTCTGTTGGCTCTTACGCCGACAAAAGCAATGATTTTTGAGTGGTTTGTCGATGTCGAGACAAGTGTCTGCTTAGACGACTTCCAAGAAATTGTTGTTCCACCTAAAAGGAAAACAAACCTAGTTTGTGACTTGCTAGTATGCAGGTCTGATATATACCCAGCATCGGCATAGCCAACCAAATTCAATTCATGATTTCTTCTATAGAACAAGCCGAGATCTTTTCTTCCTTGGAGGTAACGAAAGATGTCCTTGACCCTTTTCCAATGCCTCTTGGTGGGTTATGCACTGTACCTTGCTAGCAAATTCACGGCGAACGCAATGTCCAGCCTAGTGCTATTCGCAAGGTACATGAGCGCTCCAACTGCACTCAAATATGAGAATTCCGTTCGCAGGACTTCCTCCCCCCTCTTCTCTAGGCCTGTATGGATCTAGGTCTGCTGTAACACCCCGACATAAAGTATGCCCTGGATGTCACCAAACATGATAGACACAGCATCTAAATGGCACAAATAAAGGTAAATTACAGCAAAGGTGCACATGCAAAAACCGAAAATTTCGGCAGAATCTCCGTTGTTTTTCCCTGATTTGAAGCAACAACAATAACATGGCAATGTATAGCATAATATGAGACATCTAAAATAGTAATAACAATTAATATGGGAACATCTTACGTATAAAATAATGAATCCAACCACTCCAAAATTATAACGAAGCAAAAGATGAACTTAAGCACACAATCAAGCCATACTCCAAGTTTCATGGCCCTAATCTTATTATTATGTCTCCAAATGATAAAAACTGTCTATATGTGAGGAGCTACATGTAGAAGTGTAGCTAAACCCCTTTCCCGCATGCCGGTTTCATGGTACCTAAAAACAACATAAGACACAAGCGTGAGTTCATCACTCAGCAAGTATATTGCAATGGAACAAAACGAATAGTTCAATACTAATATCTCTATATATCGAGCTAAACATCATAACCATGTTCAACACTCATTGTACACATCTCATTATCATCATCATGTATGCAATGGAATGCACATGTCTCCTCGAAGCACATACCGGTATTGCCGAGTGCACACCCATCGGCGTGCACCCTCTTTCCCCTTCCATCCCGTAGATGGAGGGTGCCTACTCCTCGCTTCCATTCACAACTGTGGACGGAATCACGAGGTAGGTCTTATTCAATGGCGCTCCGGATTAGTCATAACTTTCTCACCGACCTTGCCGGACTAGTTATGACTTTCTCACCGACCTGGCCAGTTCTCATGCCAAGTATGCAAATATGTCATAAACATAAACAACTTGCACATAAACTCAACTAATCACTGCATTGCCTCATAGTAAACCATTTTCATCATGTCGCAAGCAAGAGTCAATCATGGCATCATATCATAAAACATGTGTAAACCATCTCATTATCAAACATTACAGCTCCCTAAGCCGCAACCACTACAATACACTTGCCTTCAACCGCGGGCGACGGATTGGCGAGAGGTTGAGGGCACTCCCGGGGTCACACAACCTGCACATAGGTACCACACACTCAAAACGTGCCCACAAAACAGTACAAGAACAATCCCCTATCCCGACTCCGCAAACTACCCCTAAAACCCGAAAACAGAGAATCTGTCCCGACGGGACAGCGGGCTTCCAACTAGCATAACTTGAGTTCTAAGACTCGAAATTATGTAAACGAGTACATTTTCTTGTATCTTAGGAAATTTCCTAGCTTTTCCTAAGTATTGGGAAAAACTTATTTGGCCTCTATAATTGATTAATCTACAGATCAACACGATCTATCCCATTCACGTCACAGTTTTGAACATGTTTGGTAAAACAGCCATAACTTTCAAACGCCTGATCGGACTTTTGCGTTCTTGGTGTCCATTGAAAGGTATTGAAATTACCTACAACTTTATCAACAAGCGGATGACCAAATTCCGAATCTAAAATTGTGAAAACCCAAACCCTATGTCGGATGTCCAATCTGCCCGAAACATAACACAATGACAACTCTAGTTCTCATCAAATCTATCCAATGGTAGCACAACCTTTTGAACCAAAACCATTAAAACATCCATTAACACAGCACCTAATCCACCCCAAAGGTTTCCCATCACCATACCTTAACCCGACGAAGAACGAACCGACGAAAGCTCCTCCCGATCGCCCGATCTTCCTCCACGCGCCAATTCCGCTGGATCCTCTCGTCGTGGAGCTCCCCAATGGTGAGGGCAACAGCGTGGAAGAGCATGGCAGCAAGGGGTGGGGGTGGAGCTCTCCTAGGGCCGGCTAGAGGTGGTGGGAAGGAAGGTGGTGGCTAGGGGAGGCAAGGGGAGGCGCATAGGGGAGAGGGGGTGGCGGCTAGGGTTTGTGGGAGGTGGGGGTGGCGCACGAGGAGGCAGGGCAGCAGCTTTGCTGCCCAAAAACACATCCACATGGGCACGTTCTCTCCCACCCTCGGCCCACAAGGGTCCCCCAAGGCCCAAGTTAGGTCCCCCAAGGCCCAAACTCCCCCGGAAGACCCAAATTCTCCCCCGGAAAGGCCCAAATTCACGAAAAAGGCCCAAAAACATGGTACCAAAGTCGTACCTTAATACCGACACCGAAAAAGTCTCATACCGTCATTCCGTAGTGTCACATTCTCCCCCTCTTAAACAGGATTCGACCTCGAATCCGAAGAACACCGATTCGACACACCAAGCCCACGAGAGACCCAACCTCAAAGTTAGAACAAAACAACTGAAACGCCCATGCATAGACTTCAAACAAAAGCGAACAACAAACCAACTCTCCAAATCCACTATTGACAAAAGTGACTTGACTTAGCTCAACTATGTGTAACTTGTCACAATTCCTCATTCACTTCAATTTCTACTAAAATTTCCAAGGGATAAAATAATTCCTAGCAATCTGAATTACAAAGAATTTCCTGAACCAGATATCTCATACCACTATCCTCATAATTGATCTGACAAAACTCAAACTAGATTTTCCTTTATCACTACAACACACTATACCTCTTACTCGATTATTCTTCTCAACATAGGAGGTTATTAATTTCTAAACTCAACAGAGGTCTAATCTCCTCTTTCTAACTCTCTATCATGAATCAACAAAGTCAAGACGACACAATCATCGCTGGACACATCCTGATAACAAGCATTTAACCCCTTTTTTCATTAGTATTGAACGATCAACTGGGGTTCCAACCCCCAAAGAATCAATTACACAAAATCCCATCCCTTCAAATTATTCGACCTTTTTCACAAAGAATCAAAATTAACCAATGTCATCTACGTACATCGCCCACATCGACAATAATGTAACACCCTGGCATCTAGTATGCCTGAATGTTACCAAACATAGACTAAACAACATCTAAATACCACAAACAAAGATAAATTACAGAAAAGGTGCAAATGCTAAAACCGAAAATTTCGGCAGGATCACCTTTGTTTTTCCATGATTTGGAGCAACAATAAAGTATCACAAGTTATATCATAATGGAAAGCATCTAAAACAGCAATAACAGGTGACATAGCAACAATATAACTCCAGGATAAAGCATTCAACCACTTCATGAGCTAAACGAATCAAATAATAAGACCGAGCACACAGTTAAGCAATTCTTCAAGTTTCATGGCATTCATTTTATTATCATGACTCCAAATGATAACACTGTCTAATTTGTGTAGAGCTACGTGTAGATGTGTAGCTAAACCCTTTTTCCCGCATGCCGGTTTCATGGTACCTAAGAAAACAACATAAACACAAGCGTTAGTTCATCACTCAGCAAGTATATTGCAATGGAACAAGAAAACACATTCCAATACCTTCATCACTACTTTTCATATTCAACATCATAAACATCTCATATTCACATTGTATGCCTTTCATTGACATCATCATATAATGCAATACAATGCAATGCACATGTCTCCTTGAAGCACATACCGTTATTGCCGAGTGCACACCCGTCGGCGTGCACCCTCTTTCCCCTTCCATCCCGTAGATGGAGGGTGCCTACTCCTCGCTTCCATTCACAAATGTGGATGGAATCACGAGGTAGATCTTACTCAATGGCGCTCCGGATTAGTCATAACTTTCTCACCGACCTCACCGGACTAGTTATGACTTTCTCACCATCCTGGCCAGTCCTCATGCCATGTATGCAAATATGCCATAAACATAAATAACTTGCATATAAACACAAACTAACCATTGCATGGCCCTATAACCAACCATTTTCATCATGTCGTAAGCAAACATCAATCATGGCAAGTTAGCATATCATGTAATCATATTGCACCTAAGCAAGATTAGCAAACATACAACACACAACACATTCCAATACACTTGCCTTTAACCCTTCGGAACGGTGTGGCGAGATGATGATGCCACTCTTGGTGTCACACCACCTGTAAATACATGTTTTCCACTCAATATAATACCACCCAAGCAAGTACAAAACTCAGAACACAACGATTCTACCCGAAAACCTAAAAAACAGACCAATTTGTTCGTCGGGAAAGCGGGCTTCCAACAATCATAACTTGAGTTCTAATATTCCAAATTAAGTAAATGAGTACATCATCGCGAAGCTTAGAAAATTTTCTAGCTTTTTCTAAGTATTGGGAAAAGCTGATTCGGCCTCTAAAATTGCCTAATCTAAAGATCTACCCGATCTGTCCCAATCATGTCACAGTTTTGAACACGATCGGTAAAACAGCCATAAATTTTAAACAGCTGATCAGAATTATGCGTTCTTGGTGTCTACTGTAAGGTATGGAAATTATCTACAACTTTATCAACAGGCGGCCGACCAAATTCCGATTCTAAAATTGCGAAAACTCAAACCCTAGGTCGGACGTCCAATCTGCCCGAAACAGAGCATGGGACAATCATAGCAAACTCCCTAATCTCATCTAGGGGCAGCACCTAAACATGAACTTTAAGCAACAAAAACACCTATAACACAGCACCTAATCCACCCCAAGGAGACCACGATTCGTTACCTCTTCGAGAAGATCCGAAAGATGACGAAACCTTCCGTCCCGCCGTCCACTCCTTCCTCCCGATCCGCAACGATTCGCCGAAGATTCCCGACTCCAGCGATCCTCCGAGCGGGGCAGCGAAGAACACCACGTGGGAGGATGCCGTGGGGTTGCTAGGGGAGGGGAGGGTGGCTTGGGAAGGGAGGGGAGGTGGTGGCGCAAGGGCTAGAGGGAAGGGGCGGCTAGGGGAGGCGCATGGGGTGAGGGGGGATGTAACACCCCGGCATTTAATATGCCCGAATGCTACCAAATAAGCTAAACAACATCTAAATACCATAATTAAACATAAATTCCAGCAAAGGCGCACATGCTAAAAACCGAGATTTCGGCAGCATCTCCTTTGTTTTAACATGAATTGATGCAACAACAATAATAACATGTCAATGTGGCATAACGAACGATAGCAATAACATGATCAAACGGAAAAATAGCCACCATACCACTAAGGATATAAATTCTATCCATCACATGACAAATATGGAGTAATCAATTACTCATAGCGACCAACGAATCATCGAAACCATAGTTTAGTTCAATGAATTAACCATAACAATAAGGGAAGGAACATGTCATTGTTTAAATGTGTGATGCTAAGTGATGACGTGTGACTAGCTCCCTTTCCCGCATGTCGGATTCATGGTACCTAAAAGAAAACAACATAAACACAAGCGTGAGTTCATCACTCAACAAGTATATTGCAATGGTACAAACATAAACAATTACATAGCAATAATATCTCACATCATGTAAACCATCTCATTCATGGTCACATATTATCATCATCATCAATATGTATGAAGTGCAATGCGATGCTCAGGTCTCCTTGGAAACTCATACCGGTATGGTTGAGTACACACCCGTCGGTGTGCACCCTCTCCCCCCTTCCATCCCGAAGATGGAGGGTGCCTACTCCTCGCTTCCGTTCACCGCGATGAATGGAATCACGATGTATGACTTACTCATTGGCTCTCCGGAATAGTCATAATTTTCTCATCGACCTTCCCCGGATTAGTTATGACTTTCTCACCGCCCGGGCCATGTATCATGCCATGTCATGTATGCAAATATGCCAACATCATAATCACTCTTACATTAACACATGGCATCATAACATAGTAAGCATATTCATCATATCATTGGCAATCATTAAAGCATGGCATATGATCATATCATATATCCAATTTCATCTATTCTCAACAAGCAACCTACAAACCGCTATCCATTACAATACAATTGCCTCAACCACAAGCAACGGATTGGCGTGAAGTAGAAGGCACTCCCGGGGTCGCACCACCTGCACATAGGTACCACACACTCACAATCATGTCCACAAAACAGTACGCAAACCCTCATCTACCCCGACATTGCCAACTACTCGCAAAACGCAAAAACAGCGGTTCTGTCCCGTCGGGACAGCAGCCTTCCAAAAGGCATAACTCGGGTTCTAAAACTCCAAATCAATTAAAAGAGTACATCCTCGCGTAGCTTAGGAAATTTCCCAACTTTTTCTAGGTATAAGTAAAGACTGATTCGGACTCTAAAGTTGTTTAATCTACAAAATACCGTGATCTGTTCCAATCACATCACAGATTTTAACACTCTTGGTAAAACAGCCATACCTTTCAAACGGCTGATCGGAATTTAACGTTCTTTATATCCACGGAAAGATAATGAAATTATCTACAACTGCTTCAACATCCGTACGACCAAATTAGGAATCTAAATTGGCAAAAACCTGAACCCTAGGTCGACTGCTCATGCTGTCCGAAACAGAGAACGTGACCAACTCAAGAATCCATCTAATCTAATCAAATCCAGCACCACCAATTGATCTAAAAACTTTATAAACACCCTTAGAACAGTACCTAGACCAACCCCAAGGATTCCCATGGCCATACCTTTGCCCAACGCACGAAATCTGAATGGATCTCCTCCCGGTTCGCTCCTCGCTCCTCGTTCCTCGCTCCTCGCTCCTTGCTCCTCGCTCCAATGGATGGATCCTCGAGGTGAAGGGGGTGGGGAGGCCACCCTAGGGCAGCAAGGGGGTGGAGGAGAGGTGGTGGAGAGGTGGGGAGCAAAAGGGAGCAATGGGGGAGGTGGAGGCGCATGCAAGGGAGAGGGGGATGTGGGGGTGGCGGCTAGGGCAAGGAGGGAGAGGTGGGGGCGCCCAAGGGGCAGGGTGTGGGGCGCAAGGGGGCAGGGGGGAGGCCTTTTATCAGCCCCCCACACCTGTTCCTAATCCTAAATGGATTCCCACTCCATCCCACCAAAGCCCACAACCCCCTCTTTTAGGCCCAAACACCCCCGCGAAGGCCCAAAACCCCGGAAACGGCCCGAAAACGCTATTAACCTCCCTACCCTATGGTTTTAACCTTAATTCCACATATCATAATGTTTTTGACCTCATCATGCACCATTTATAAGGTTCCGACACTCTGTGGTGACACATCACTTCATAAGGCCGAAAAATGCGAGTAAACCTCAAGCCGAAAGGTTTTATTCTCTAATTTCACATTTTGTAATGTCACACCGTACCGTAGTGTCACATTCTTCCCCCCTTCAACAGGATTCGACCTCGAATCCGAAGGACGCCAAAATCAACAACAAAGTCCCCAAGGGACAAAAGGCTTCTCTGCAGCTCAAAACATTCGTACAATGACTAAAACCGGAACAAACGACAAACGAGTTCCCAAAACCAACACTTAGCGAAAAAGTGTTGATCTAGTTCAACTAAGGGCAACCGCTCACAGTTCGACCTTCACTTCAATTCCCAAACAGAATCTGCGTTTCAACCACAAAGGGCTCCATCAAACCAAAACGCTCGAATCCTCACAACAAACACTTCACACTTCTATCACAACCAACCTGACTACCATGCTCCATTAAACTCAACATGACATAATCAAAGCAAGTCACAATTCCTTTAATGACCTTTCTACATTCCCGAAAATTTCCATCGAGGGGAAAACTCATTAAGGCACACTTGCCCTTCCGATACACAATCATACTAACATTTTATTACATCCTTTCCCAGACAAGACTCAAATCCAAGAACAACTAGTGACGACAATTGCTCACGGCAGGACAAATATCACCGAACTACCGTCAACTTCACTTCCACCCATCGCTACTCTTAATAATGGTTAAACCCATACATCATCAACCTCCATCACAAACCACCCTTATACCACTAAGGTTCTACACCAAGCCCCAAGCTAGGATCGTAAAACCTTACCAAACCACAATTGGTTCCTTTCTTAAGAGGGTCTCGCCCTCACACAAAAACACTTAGCTATCAAGCCCAAGTGTACACACGATAACTCAAACCCAAAGCGTTAACAACCATTTTGGAAAGAATTCAGCAACATCCAAGCCAAATCACAAAGGAAGCATAAATCCCCTACACCACAACCAAGATACCATAATTTCTTCATTCTTTCTTTTCATACTAGAAAGAAATGGACATCTCGATTCTTGACATGCATGCACACTTTTCAAGAGCACTCCGGATTAGTCATATATCCTTATACGAATTTCTCACCGACCTGGCTCGTCGACTCCTTTATGATTAATTATGCATAAACAATGTCTTGTTTTCCTTTTTCACCCTTCATTCATCATGTAACAACGGCACCGAATAGTCATTCACCAAATGACTTCTTCCTCTGTATCAAATGATGGAAACACAATTAACATCGAAGGTTACGGAAATTCATATAGACTATGACGGCAGCATAGTTGACAGTAAAACACCACGTCGTAAAAGAAACCACATCAATTGAAAACTGAACTTGCACAACATTGCATTTCATCCAAATTCAACATTTTGGAAGAGAACATCAAAATTTCAAGTCGAGCATCTGCTCCCACAACCATCACAAACTTCCTCAAGGAGAGGGAAACTCATTCCCAAAAGGGGAACACCTCACTAACAAAATCACTTTGTAAAACTTTCATAAAGTCCACCTTTTTGAAGCACTCGCAAACACCACACACATTTTCAAAACAACTCCAACTCTAGCCAAAAAGAGTTACAAATTAAATCTCAAGAGTTTCCAACACAACCCACTAAGTCCATCTGTTTCCTTGAAAATTTATTCCAAAGATAATTCAGTGTGGACGCGAAGGAGCGTGATCCACTCAAAAACTTTTAGATGTAAATCCATAATCATAACACAAATTAAACAAAATAGCCAAAACCAAAGATTGGCGCCAATAGCTACAGGTTCTAGGGAAATTCGGGAAACACAACACAAGGAATACCTTGACTGAAGGCATTCAACCAAAATGGCAAACAGAACAAACCAGTCCAAAAGCTTTTAAACACACGCTCAGCATAAAAGAACCATCTCTAGTACTCCACTACGCTTTCCATTAAAGACTTCAATAATCACTATTTACTCCTTGAGGAGCCCCAACACAAATCAACTAAAAGCTTCACAACAAATTCTTCCTCTAGTTACCATTCCCAACACTTTTAATTAGGGTTTATGATGCTTATCAAAAAGGCACCCAACCAAGACTATATTGACAAGATCCCAACGGATCACCGAATCATAATACTTTTTATTCTAAATTTGAACCATAGTACTTCCACAAATCCTTCAGCAAGATCAACATATAAATTTCATACCACCTATATGTCAATGACTCGACAATCGAAACTCATTCAGTTAACAAGCGACTTCAACATGTAAATATTATCTCCACAAGACAAGGTTCGTAAATATGATTCTACGACATACATTCATTAAGGATGAAATTGTACATCATGTTAATTATCCAAAGCTCACTCCATCGCAACATGTTAAACTTTTCCTCTATTTTAACCATGGTTTTCAACAAGTAATCTAAACAATTACCACCACTACTAGATTATTAATAACAACCAACGAGTATAATCATCAAACGACAACATTACTTTTAGTTACCCTATAGACAGGTTACAACAAAATTGTCACTACACAACATACTCCAACTATTAAATTAAATTTAATAAGTTAGACCAAAGACGAAGTTCTTGCAATATCATCAAACTACAAAACCCATATCTTTCCAATTGGCCTCGACACTAGCATTTTAGGAACACGACTGCATACTTCCAACCATGCTAATATTTTGCAACAACATAAATAGCAACTCTAATCAACTTCCAAATTAAAGCCACTAGTCAACCTGATTAAATTTCTCTATTAATCCATTAGATTAGAGCATCTTTAAACAACCAGCAAAGTTTCTTTAACAATAACAGCAGTCTACATCATCTTAATGTTTCAACCATACATCAGGGTTTAAAACTTTAAACATTAACGAGGATCATAAGCACTTTTAAAGCAAGGCAACAGATTCTAAGCATGTACATTAACCCATTCAATCATTCTCGCTAAGAGTAAACTACAACACTAGTAGTCTATTTATTCTCAAGCTAGAGATATTAATCACATTGAATTGATTCAATTCAAAATTTAACTTAGCTACACATCAATCCATAAATCACATTGTTACCTACTACATAACATGCTAAACATCAATTCTTACTAGGGACAAACGATTTCAGTCAAAAGACTACTTACTTCGTTTGCAGCATTTTAGTTTTAAAACTCATCCCAAATTCGTAAGGAAACTTGACTCTCAAAATTGCAATGAGACAAACCCAAACTTGGTCATGCAAAGGAATTCTCCAAAACACCTTTCAATCTCAAAGACTCCCACAGGAGGGAACCAACCGATCAAATAAACCTTTGCAAATAAAACCTTAGCACCAAACCCCAATCTTTCACGAAACAAGAAGGGTTTTTCAAAGATGATTTCTTAAACCAAGAAATAACGTAAATCAAACACCACGTACTACTACAAAGCCACGTAACTTCAGCCCTGACAGCCAGTGTCCGCACAACTCCGCAATAACTCCTTTAACCTCGTGAGAAAGACAAACACAGGATAAATTGAATGCTTGTTCCCCATAATGCAATCAACAGCATCAAAAGCGAAAGGCGCCCAAAAGAAGCGCAACACTAGACTCCTCTTCTTCGTCTTCAACCAAGGAAGACAAAACCACACACCGCTTACGGAACGATCCGCGAAAACCCAACACTTTTCATTTGATTCAAATCTACTAAAGCCAAGAAAAGCAACGAACACCGACCGCCAGAACGGCAAAGAACATACGAAGGAAACCACCATTAACTATTCTATTTGACTTCAGTCAACTACCCGATCAACGACAGAAAGGATAAGCACTCTTCTCCTACCGGGGTTAATAGTTCTTCGGTGATGGCGCTAACCGGCCACACCGTACACCGTCAAACCTCACCCTTACTGTGAAATAAGAGAGGTGACCGAAACCCTTCGGCACCAAAACCCCACTTTTATCACCACAACAGGAATAATTCAATAATTTATCTCATAGACATAGCAACGTACTATATCAAATATAGCATTTAGTAACAAGGCTTAAATACAACATTTAAGCGTAAACAACGATACCCATACCCTTCCTACTGTGCATCCATGTGTGTCAAATTTTAGATTAGTTATACCACTTTTGCAAGTTTTAATGTTGCTATCCTATGACAAAATTTTAGTAAAAACCTAAGCCATGTTTCTAAGTTATTCCACATCACATTTTAGTTGTACCCTATAGCATGACACTAAAAATACACATTCCAAGGACCTACAGCCCGCTCTGATACCAACTGTAACACCCCGGCATTTAATATGCCCGAATGCTACCAAACAAGCTAAACAACATCTAAATACCATAATTAAACATAAATTCCAGCAAAGGCGCACATGCTAAAAACCGAGATTTCGGCAGCATCTCCTTTGTTTTAACATGAATTGAAGCAACAACAATAATAACATGTCAATGTGGCATAACGAACGATAGCAATAAAATTATCAAACGAAAAAACAGCCACCATACCACTAAGGATATAAATTCTATCCATCACATGACAAATATGGACTAATCAAATACTCATAGCGACCAACGAATCATCGAAACCGTAGTTTAGTTCAATGAATTAACCATAACAATAAGGGAAGGAACATGTCATTGTTTAAATGTGTGATGCTAAGTGATGACGTGTGACTAGCTCCCTTTCCCGCATGTCGGATTCATGGTACCTAAAAGAAAACAACATAAACACAAGCGTGAGTTCATCACTCAGCAAGTATATTGCAATGGTACAAACATAAACAATTACATAGCAATAATATCACACATCATGTAAACCATCTCATTCATGGTCACATATTATCATCATCATCAATATGTATGAAGTGCAATGCGAAGCTCATGTCTCCTTGGAAACTCATACCGGCATGGTTGAGTACACACACGTCGGTGTGCACCCTCTCCCCCCTTCCATCCCGAAGAAGGAGGGTGTCTACTCCTCGCTTCCGTTCACCGCGGTGAATGGAATCACGATGTAGGACTTACTCATTGGCTCTCCGGAATAGTCATAACTTTCTCACCGACCTTCCCCGGATTAGTTATGACTTTCTCACCGCCCGGGCCATGTATCATGCCATGTCATGTATGCAAATATGCCAACATCATAATCACTCTTACATTAACACATGGCATCATAACATAGTAAGCATATTCATCATATCATTGGCAATCATTAAAGCATGGCATATGATCATGTCATATATCCAATTTCATCTATTCTCAACAAGCAACCTACAAACCGCTATCCATTACAATACACTTGCCTCAACCACAAGCAACGGATTGGCGGGAAGTAGAAGGCACTCCCGGGGTCGCACCACCTGCACATAGGTACCACACACTCACAATCATGTCCACAAAACAGTACGCAAACCCTCATCTACCCCGACATTGCCAACTACTCGCAAAACGCAAAAATAGCGGTTCTGTCCCGTCGGGACAACAGCCTTCCAAAAGGCATAACTCGGGTTCTAAGACTCCAAATCAATTAAAAGAGTACATCCTCGCGTAGCTTAGGAAATTTCCCAACTTTTTCTAGGTATAAGGAAAGACTGATTCGGAATCTAAAGTTATTTAATCTACAAAATACCGTGATCTGTTCCAATCACGTCACAGATTTTAACACGCTCGGTAAAACAGCCAAAACTTTCAAACGGCTGATCGGAATTTAACGTTATTTATATCCACGGAAAGATAATGAAATTATCTACAACTTCTTCTACATCCGTATGACCAAATTAGGACTCTAAATTGGCGAAAAACCGAACCCTAGGTCGACTGCTCATGCTGTCCGAAACAGAGAACGTGACCAACTCAAGAATTCATCTAATCTAATCAAATCCAGCACCACCAATTGATCTAAAAACTTGATAAACACCCTTAGAACAATACCTAGACCAACCCCAAGGATTCCCATGGCCATACCTTTGCCCAACGCACGAAATCTGAATGGATCTCCTCCCGGTTCGCTCCTCGCTCCTCGTTCCTCGCTCCTCGCTCATCGCTCCTTGCTCCTCGCTCCTTGCTCCTCGCTCCAATGGATGGATCCTCGAGGTGCAGGGGGTGGGGAGGCCACCCTAGGGCAGCAAGGGGGTGGAGGAGAGCTGGTGGAGAGGTGGGGAGCAAAGGGGAGCAATGGGGGAGGTGGAGGCGCATGCAAGGGAGAGGGGGATGTGGGGGTGGCGGCTAGGGCAAGGAGGGAGAGGTGGGGGCGCCCAAGGGGCAGGGTGTGGGGCGCAAGGGGGTAGGGGGGATGCCTTTTACCAGCCCCCCACACCTGTTCCTAATCCTAAATTGATTCCCACTCCATCCCACCAAAGCCCACAACCCCCTCTTTTAGGCCCAAACACCCCCGGGAAGGCCCAAAACCCCGGAAACGGCCCGAAAACACTATTAACCTCCCTACCCTATGGTTTTAACCTTAATTCCACATCTCATAATGTTTTTGACCTCATCATGCACCATTTATAAGGTTCCGACACTCCCTGGTGACACATCACTTCATAAGGCCCAAAAACGCGAGTAAACCTCAAGCCGAAAGGTTTTATTCTCTAATTTCACATTTTATAATGTCACACCATACCGTAGTGTCACAGGGGAAGGTGGAGGCTAGGGTTAGATGGGGGTGGGGGCTGGCGCAAGGGGCAGGGCAGCATCCTTGCTGCCCCAAAACCCCTCCACATGGGCCCGTACTTCCCCCACCTTCGGCCCAATTCATCCCCCTAAGGCCCAACTAGCTCCCGCTAGGCCCAAACTCCCGAAAATGGCCCAAAAACGCGATTAAACCTCATATCGTAAAGTTTTATTCTCTAATTTCACATTTTATAATGTCACACCATTCCGTAGTGTCACAAATAATTTCCTTTCGACTAGAAACCACATTACATTTTCATTCTATCCTCTCCCAGTCATAACGCACACCCAGGAACAACTATCTAAGACAATGATCACGTTAAAACGTTCTTGCTTCAAAGTTTTTTTTTCTATAACTTTCACTACCACCAAACGGTACTCTCAGCAAAAGTTGAACCACGACATTAACAACCCCCACCATACTCCACCCTTATACCACTAATTTACAACACCTAGCCCAGGCTAGGGCCGCAAATCATTTCCAAACAACAATCAAAACTTTCGTCAGAGGGTCTCGCCGTCCCAAACTCTCACTCAAATAACCAAGCTCATGAATATTCCTCTAATATTCTCATCAATTTTTAAACATTCCTACTCATATGTCAAAACAAGAATGCCAACAAATAGCAACTCTCTTTAGCCTGATGAACCACATTCATACACTTGAACCCATGGCGCCACAAATCACTTTGGAACAAAGGTTCGACAACATCCAAAGATCACTCTATTTCTTTTCCTAATTCAAGCCGCAAAGGAAAAACTCAAATCTCCAATCAATGCGATACAATTTTGCATCGGGGAACACTCCAACAAAAGACAGACTCCACACAAATCTTTGATAGAAGTTCTCAACATCCAAAGACAACCCAACTCGCTTTCACCAAAGCCAAACCTCTCATCTTAACCAACATCAACAATTTGGAAGAGAAAACCGATTCTCAAATCACACACAAAGATCCACAGCTGCCACAAAAATCTCTCAAAGAGAGAGGGGAAACTCAAATCTCTTACATAACTTAACCCATAATACCAGCATTTATCCATTCTTTCTTTTCATGCTAGAAAGCAATGGGAATCACAATCCATGATATGAATGCAAACTTTTCAAGAGCACTCCGGATTAGTCATATATCCCTATATGACTTTCTCACCATCCTAGCTCAACGACACTTTTATGGTTATAAATATATATATATAAAGGATGTCATGATTCATTTTCACCAAGGCAGCAAGCATACTCAAGGGAAAAACTCCATTAGAAGGGAAACACCGCACGAAACTTTATTAGGGTAACTCACTTTCACAAAAACAAACATCAAGCCTTTACCAAAGCAAAACATCTCTTGAACAACCACAGAGCACTTACGAAACAATCGTAAATTTCACCTTTTTTTTGAAACATTCGCAAACTCCACACACTTTTTCAATTAAACCAAACTCTGGTCAAGATAGAGTTGCAAGAATTTTCACCTCAAGAACTTACAACACCAACCGTTGGGTTTATTGCTTCCTTTAAATATCGTTTCCAAAGATGATTCAAGTTGCACGCGAAGGGATGCGATCCACTCAAATACTCTTTGGTATAAAACCCAAAAATCAACACGTAAGCTCAATAACTTGGCCAAAAACAAATATTGGCACTAATCACATGACTACCATCGGTCATCTGAACATAAACTCTAAACCAAGTCTATCTTATGACAACCAACCAGGAGAACCACGTTCTCATAACTTCGGCACAATGAACTTACCAGTTAACTCGACATAAGACTCATATCAACCTCTTCTTTTGGTCTACAAACAATTATGATTCCTCATTCATACAACTGTCTATCCCAAGCTTAAAACGCATCTCTTCATCTCTTATCTTTGCATAATCAACAAATGCCTTTCGCACAATCCTTTAGTTACTCCCTTAATATCCCTAGTTCAATCAACTAATGAATAATTCTAACCACTCAATACGATCCCCACTAGATATTTTTCATAACTACGGATCCCAGACAGACATCTGTCGAGGACAATTTCAACCCTGCCTACAATCATTCCATATCCCTATTCTTTGATTACACAGCAGTTAAGACATTTTGCCGATTCACAGTTTACTCGACCCCCAAACAACAAAACCCAATAATCCTCAAGTCTTTACACCATTCTACTCTGGTGCTTTACACCATAACCTTGCTATACTAATTTGACAATCAGAAAATTCTAGACCTTCTAAACCGGAATCAAAACTTACTAATCTCGAACTTCCAATAGTCTCCCATAACTCACAACACTTTGCATAAAACACTAATCGACTTTCACTTTGGATCACTTATCATCTCGATTAATCTTTCTTTATCAACACAATCAATTAGGTTGTCTTTAAACAACCAACAACTTCACTTTAACTGGATCAGTAATTTACTTCATCTCAATGTCCCAACTACCCAACACCGACCAAATGTCTTGAACACCCTCGTGGGTCACGCACCCAACCTCCAAGTAAGCCACAACTCTAAGCTTAAACACCCATAAGAAAAACATCTTTCTTTCCAGAAAACCCAATCAAAACGCACGAGAGGTCAACTCATAAATTTCCAAATGTCGACACGCAACTACTCCACAAATCATGAGATCAACAATTTCCACGAAGGAAGATGGATGCGAGGGGGAAAACCAAGCGATCAACCAAATCTTTTTCAACTAAAGCCTTAACACCAAACTCCAAACTTCCACGAAACAAAAAAGATTTTCAAAGATGATCTCCCAAACCAATAAAATGACGAAATCAAACACCACTTACTCTTACAAAGTCACAGAACCTCAGCCTTGACAACCAGGTCTAGTATAACAGTGCCATAACTCCTTTAACCATAGAGAAAGATAAACACAGGAATAAATTGAAAGCTTTCCCCGTGAAGCAACTGTCGGGACCGCGAATATGCAAATCCGGACCCTCTGTGTATTCAGCACTAGTCCAGGAACGCGCTAGTGCACACAGTCTTAACATCGGTAAATATCACAATCATACCATTCGATACCAATAAAGTACTTTAATTAGATAACCAAACTGGTTGCTCGACCTTACGCTCAAGTTACAAATATACGCCTCGCAAGGCGGAACTTATTAAGAGAGAAATAATAGCAGCGGAAAAATAAGATAACATCGTGGCGCCATCCAGTATACCACAGGCAACTGACTGGGCTCGCTCCCTAAGTAGACGGTTCCTCTGGAAGCTCCTCCTCCAAAGCTGGTGTAGATTCTTCTTCAACTGGTGTTGTATTGCGGCAAGGGTGAGTACTTGGTACTCAGCAAGTCATGCACAGAATGCAAGCTAATATACTATATGCATGGCTTGATACAAAGGAATAGCTCAAGGTATATTTGCAGTAAACAACATTTGACAAGTAGCATAAGTAGATTCGAAAGCAGTAGAAACAAGTAAAGCATAACTAACTTTTCAAGGAGTTTAGTAAACATCTTTCCCCTCCTAATCCACATTTCCATCAACATCTTTATTAAACCAAACCCAACCTTTCAAATCCAAGTTATTTTTCAATAAAGTCTAACCCTTGACTGTAATCCCCGAGCGATGTCCAATACCGCGGACACGGCTATTCGAATAGATTGTACACTCTGCAGAGGTTATGCACTTTACCCACAAGATACAGTCAAACACCACAAAGGCGAGTTCCCGTAACAAAGTCTTTCGGAAACTTCTAACAGCGCAAGTGGTCCTCCCCGGTTGTTGCACACTAACCCTTCCCTTAGCTAAGGCGAAGTTTAGGCCAACCAACCGTTAGATGGGTACCTGGCCGCACTGCACGCTCCCGCACAACTTACACAAAGGGTGTAGTTGACCTCCTGAGGTCCCACAGGTACGTTATTAGCAACTTAATCAACTAGGTCCGTCCCATTACAGACATGTGGTTGCAAGATTAACTCAGTTCAAAGACTTGCAAGGTGAAGTCCTTAGGGTGACTAGGGCAAGACTACCCGAAGAACCAAACAAACATTCCCGGTGCCACAACTGGCCTAACTGATCATTCTTGCCACATGCCCCGGTCAAAAGCTATTTATCAAAGCCCAGTTGATTACCATGCACCACGTGCCATCAACATCACATGATACCTTTCCAAAATAGGTTCAATATATCATTAAGTCAATATTATCATTTGATTGTCCAAAATCATGTTATGAGCACGTAGCAGGTCTAAGCAATATACTACAACGGTCTAAAACCCATGTTGGCAATTTAATTATGTCCAACTAGTAAACCACAACTAGGGTGACAAGGGGCCATGGCACATATTTAATTAACCAAGGTGTCATACAGCAATTAGGCATTTATCTAATTCCCCAGAATTAAATAAAGTATTTTCTAATTGAACTAGCATGCAATAAGTTAAATCAAAATAGGTTTCAAATAGGATCAATATGGTCAAAGCATAACTTGCCTTCAAAAAGTACTTGTTCTTGGTCTTGAGTTGGATCCTGAGTCAATACATCTCCTTCGAATCCTTCTGGCACTTCAACGTCTACTCGTAAAGCGTGCAAATAGCAACCAATGAATAAAACAGTAGACAAAATATCTAAACATCCAAATAAAGTCCATAACCAGAGAGAGCATAATTATATGAATTTTTAGAAACTGGAATCGTCAAATTCGGAGTTAAAATGCAAAAGTTATAGCATTTTGAAGTTTAAATAATCAATTAAATAATATTACTGAGGAAAACTTTAGTCCAAAAATTAAATAAAATTCATAATTAGGTAGATCTCAATTTTATACAAATTTAGAAATTTGAATCACTCAAATTGGAGTTGAAACGCAAAAGTTATAAGCGTTTGAAGTTTGAATCAAAATCTGAAATCATTATTTCGAATTAATAAATCATTTTCTTTTTCGGAAATTAATTATTGCGTCAGCGAGGACACGTGGCAGCCTCTGATTGGGCGGCTGACGTCAACCGGTCCATGGGCTCAGCCCACGGTTCAGCTCGGTCCATCATGGACTCGGTCCACGGCTCACGTGAGACTGACAGGTCGGGCCACTCGGGTGACATCATTGCTGACGTCAGCGGGGACTCAGCCCGTTGCGCTGACAAGTGGGACCCACTGTGACGTCATGGTGCGGTTGCTGACACGCGGGCCCAGCGTGTCAGTGACCCACACACGCGCGCGTGGGCACGGCGGCTCGGCTCCCCGGACACGTGGCACGATCGTGTCCGTTGATTTGAAAATCAACGGCCGCGATTAGATCCAGGGGTTAACACGTTGAAAACTACACGGTGATCGTGGGCCGTTGGATCTAGATCCAACGGTTGAAAACAACCTTAACCCGTAACGTTATCCACGTTACGGATGACGTGGCCGATCGTGGGCCGTTCGATCTTGATCCAACGGTCCAGATCTGATCTGGGTTCTAGGGTCCGAGGGAGAACGTGGGCTTACCGTGACCGTGCGATCCTGATCGGATGGCTGTCCGAGCTCGATGACAGCGATGGCACGCGGCGGCGCTAGCTTGGCCGGGGATGAAGACGATGACCACGGCCTCGGCGTTTCGGGCGCGCTCCGGCGAGGTGAGTTGTCCCTACGGTGCGCTGGCCGGGGTTCCGGATCCGGTCTTGACGCGCGGAGGACGGCGGGCGACGGCGGACAAAGGCTAGAACATCGGCGGCTTCCCCTCAAACCTCGCGGCGATTCCGCGAACCTCGGTGGGGCTCGGTGAGCTAGGGCGATGGCTGCAGCGGGGTCAAGGCGGTCCTCGAGGTGCAACCGGGCATTAAATACCCTCGGTGTCCGTGCGATAAACGGAAACCTAGACCCACACGGCGGCGGGCGCGGCGGCGGAGTCCGGCTCGGATCCGGCGGGGACGACGATGGTCGACCGTCCACGTGGCGCGATCAACGGCCACGATCGCACGGTCGAAACCGGATCCGGCCCGGTCACGGCTCGAACCGGTGCGATCCAATCCGGACCGTTGGATCTCGATCCAACGGTCGGGATCAACTTGGGTTAGGGTTGGGTTCGACCGACTCGGCTGGCTCGGGTCGGACTCGAGTCTGACTCGGGTGCGGCTCGGTCGGATGAACAGTAAAATCCGATCGCATTTTTCCAACGATTTAATAATTAAAATAATTTCCAGTATTTCATTTAATTCAAGAAAAATAGCAAAATACTCAGAAAAATTCCAGAAAAATTCTGGAAAATATTTTAGGGCATTTGGGACACAAATAAAATATTTCCAACAAAACTTTATTTGAAAATTTAATTTCTTTAATTATCTCAATATGGAATAAATTCAAATTAAATCGAAATAAATTCCAAAAATTCACAAATGTGCAAAATAATATTTAATTTCATGAAAAGCAAAAATTGGGGTGTTACAAACCTCCCCCCTTAACAGAATCTCGTCCCCGAGATTCAGGGCTTACTAAAGAATAGGTTCGGAAACTCTTTCTTCAAATCCTCTTAGCGCTCCCAAGTTGCTTCGCTCTCTGCATGGTTGCTCCATTGAACTCTGCAGAAACAGGTTGACTTGTTCCTCGTCTCTCGATCCATTGTGTCCAGAATCTTCACGGGGTGCTCCTTGTAAGTCAAATCTTCTTGCAACTCAATTGACTCTATCGGTGTCTGTTCCTCAGGTACTCGGAGACACTTCAACTGGGACACGTGGAACACGTCATGCACTCCTGCTAGTGATTGCGGTAACTCTAGCTGATAAGCAACTTCACCTCTGCGGCTCAAAATCTTAAATGGTCCAACATAACGGGGTGCGAGTTTCCCTTTGGCATGGAACCTCTTAACTCCCCTGAGAGGCGTAACTCTGAGGTATACAAAGTCTTCTGGTTCAAAACTCAATTCCCGACGACGATTGTCAGCATAACTCTTCTGTCACGATTGGGCTATCTTCAACCTTTCCCTGATCATGGCAATCTGCTCTTCAGCTTCTTGAAGAATATCAGGCCCGAAGACACGGCGCTCGCCGGTCTCATTCCAGTTTAATGGCGTCCGACAGGGTCACCCATACAGTGCCTCAAAAGGTGACATCTGTAAACTAGCCTGGTAACTATTATTGTAACTGAACTCGGCATACGGCAAGCTCTTATCCCAAGAGGTAGCATAAGCCAATGCACACGCTCTTAGCATATCTTCCAAAATATGATTGACTTTTTCGGTCTGTCCATCCGTCTGTGGATGATATGCTGTGCTGAAGTTCAAACGGGTTCCCATGGCGTCATGCAACTTATTCCAGAACCTTGATGTAAATTGGGTACCTCTGTCCGATACAATCCTTTTTGGCACTCCGTGCAAACAGATGATCCTGATCATATACAACTCTGCTAACTTATCCCCCGAGTAAGTTGTCTTCACAGGAATAAAATGGGTGACCTTGGTCAAGCGATCCAGTATAACCCATATGGAGTCATAACCTCCTTTAGTCTTAGGCAAACCGGTAATGAAATCCATTCCGATTTCCTCCCATTTCCACTCAGGCATTTTCAGCGGTTGCAACAATCCTGCTGGTCTCTGATGCATTGCCTTGACTCTCTGGCATACGTCGCACAATGCAACATGCTCGGCAACTTCACGCTTCATGCTCAGCCACCAAAATCTCTCCTTCAAATCCTGATACATCTTGGCACTTCCTGGGTGAATTGAATACTTGGAGTCATGGGCTTCCTCCAAAATCAATTGCTTTAATTCCTTCTTGTTGGGCACGCAAATTCGATCCTTTATCCATAGCGTGCCCTGCTCATCTAGCTTGAAGTCCTTTGCCTTGCCTTCCCCCATTTTGGACATAATCCTGCGGCTCTTGTCATCATCCTTCTGTCCTTCCCGAATCTGATCCTCCAGGGTGGGTTTTACTTCCAATGCGGCCAAGAATCCGCTAGGTACCACCTCAATCTTCATTCTCTGAAATTCCTGGCATAGCTCATCCTGAGTCGTGGCTATCAACATATTCACGATATGGCTTTTCTGACTCAGAGCATCAGCAACTACATTGGCCTTTCCAGGATGGTAATGGATTCCAACATTGTAATCCTTGATCAACTCTAACCATCTCCTTTGTCTCATGTTCAGGTCTGATTGGGTGAAGATGTACTTAAGACTCTTATGGTCCGTATATACTTCACATCTGTTTCCAATTAAGTAGTGACACCATAATTTCAAGGCATGCACTACGACAGCTAGCTCTAGGTCATGTGTCGGGTAATTCTCCTCATGCGGCCTCAACTGCCTTGATGCATAAGCAACGACCTTTCCATTCTGCATCAGCACACATCCAAGTCCTTGGCGCGATGCGTCACAATAAATATCAAAGCTTTGATTAACATCCGGTAGAACTAACACCGGCGCTGATGTCAATCGTTTCTTCAGTTCTTGAAAACCTTTCTCACATTCTGGCGTCCATGCAAACTTCTTCTCCTTTTTCAGCAATTGCGTGAGAGGTTTCGCAATTGTCGAAAAGCCTTCAATGAAACGGCGGTAGTAACCTGCCATTCCAAGGAAACTCCGGATCTGGGTCACGGTCTTTGGTTGCTCCCAATGTAACACAGCTTCTACCTTGCTTGGATCAACGGCGACTCCTTCTACGGTCATTACATGTCCGAGGAATTCCACCTTGTCCTTCCAAAAATCACACTTGCTGAACTTGGCGAAGAGTTGCTGTTCCCTCAGCTTTTCCAATACTCGCCTCAAGTGTTCGGCATGCTCATCCTCTGTCTTGGAGTAGATTAGGATATCATCTATGAACACAACAACAAACTTGTCCAAATATTCCATTAACACCTTATTCATCATATTCATGAAATATGCTGGCGCATTCGTCAGACCAAAGGACATAACTGTAAACTCGTAATGTCCATATCTTGACAAGAATGAGGTCTTCGGGATATCTTCTGATCGGATCTTCAACTGATGGTATCCCGATCTTATATCAATCTTGGAGAAAACTCCGGCTCCTCTCAGCTGGTCAAACAAATCATCGATCCTGGGTAGCGGGTACTTATTCTTCACGGTGACTTCATTAAGAGCACGGTAATCAATGCACATCCTGAAACTCCCGTCCTTCTTCTTGACGAACAAAACTGGTGCTCCCCACGGCGACGAACTCGGTCTGATAAATCCTTTCTCCATTAACTCTTCAAGCTATTTCTTCATCTCTACTAATTCTTCGGTGGTCATCCGATAAGGTCTCTTTGCTATCGGCGCTATACCAGGTACAAGCTCTATCACAAACTCTATGTCCCTGTCTGGCGGCATACCAGGTAGATCTTCAGGAAAAACATCTGGGTACTCATTCACTACTGAGACATCTTCTATGCTGATTGCCTTGGCGCTGTTAACCATCAACTGTCCATCTCTAACTGCAGTAGCATGAAATTCCACTTTCTTTCCACACGGGCTCTCAACTGAGATAGTCCTTCGTCCACAATCCAACACGGCTCTGTGCTTGGATAACCAATCCATTCCCAAAATAACATCTAAGGTCTGGGTTTCCAAAATAATAAGGTTCGCTAGGAACTCTATCCCATCTATTAGTATTCTCACCCCAGAACATCCTACTTTCGTTCGGAGTTCGGAACCAGGGGTTTGAACTACAAGCATGCATTTAAGTCTTGCAATCTCCAAATCATTTTTAGCAGCAAAGCCTTGTGAAACAAACGAATGCGAAGCTCCAGAATCAAACAAAACTGTTGCAGGTACTGAGTTGACTAGCAACTTACCCAGTACGACGTCCGTGGCATTTTGCAGTGCATCTGCGGTGACATGGTTGACTCGGCCTCTCACCACAGTCTGGGGTGTGGCTCCTGGTGCTGGCGTCCTGGCTGGTGTGGATCCCAGATTTAAGCGGACTGGGGTTACTCCTGCTGTCTTCTTTGGACAACTGTTGGCAAAGTGTCCTGGCTCGTTGCAGTTGTAGCAGCGTCTCACTGTTCCTTGCTGACTGCCTGGAGCGGCGTTTCTGGCTGGGGCTGGGGTCTGATAGTTCTGATTGACGGGTCTTGGTGCTAGTGACGATGTCCTTGTAGCATTCTGTGGCTGGAATCTGAAAAACTGATTTGGCGCAACCCTCAAACGTTGCTACGCTCCCTGACGCGATCCCTGATGCTGCATCCTGCGCTTCCTGTTCTCATCCAGTTCCTTGCGCTTGTCCTCAAGAATAAGCGCCTTATTCACCAACTCTTGGAAATCTGGAAAGGTGTGGGTGATCAGTCCCACCTGCAGTCCTGAGTTAAGTCCCTTCATGAAATGAGACTGTCTGGCTTTATCTGTCGCTACATCCTCAGGTGCGTAGCGAGCAAGCTGTGTGAACTTGTTCAGGTATTCGGCCACCAGCTGATTACCTTGCCTCAGTGCCCTGAACTCCTCCTTCTTGAGATCCATGATTCCTTCAGGCACGTGATACTGACTAAATGCAGCTGTGAACTCCTCCCAAGTGATATCTTGAGGGTTCTCTTGCGTGGCACAGAAGTTCTCCCACCATTCGGCGACTATTCCTTCCAACTGATGGGAAGCGTAGAGTACCTTCTCATTTCCCATGCATTGAGCAATGTGTAGCTTCCTCTCAATTGACCTTAACCAATCATCAGCCTCCAATGGATTGGCATTCCCAGAGAAAGTGGGTGGGTGAGTCCTCATGAACTCTGACAGTCTTGTATTCTGGCGTTGTCCCTGATTAACTTGATTAACAGTGGCCTGAGCAGTGACGTGTTGCATCTGTTGCATCATAGCATGCATCAACTGAGTCTGAGCAGCAAGAAATGCTCCAAAATTCTGCATGTCCAGTGGCGGTGCTGGTGCTCCATCATTGGGGTTTTCTGCTGGGCGAGAACCACTTCCATTGCCTCCAAGGTTTCCACGAGTGTTCACCATCTGTGGTTTGCTCTAGGTTTTAGAGATGAGAGGGAAACAAGAATAGGAAAGTAATATGGAACTTATGCGGGGCGAAAGGTGTAACTTAAGGTCCAACTTTATTATTTTAATCAATAGTAACTTGGTATGGTTGCTTACAATGCTTAGGGGCCTTGCAACACATACTGCACACTCAGCAAGCAATGAAAATTCAAATCGAACTAACACTGGAGTCTAACGCCTAAAGGGTGACTCTTTTTTTCTATGACACGACTCGGCGAAGGAGTCTCACTATAGAACCTACGCTCACTCATCGAGAAAACCTCCACGGCCTGGGTACGGACGCTGCGGCATAGGCGCGAAACGATCGCCATGTCCAGCAACTGTGTCATCTGTGGTAGTCGAAGAAGCAGTGTCCTCCTCAAGCTCTGGCTCCTCCGGGTCTGGCTCGTGCAACTCGAGCATTGGCTCCGGCTCTGGTGCATACAATGCCGTCTCTAACTCTCCAATCCTTTGCAAAAGGTGTGACACATACTCTTGAGCTTCCCGCCATCTATTCTTCTCTGCCGTGATTTCTTTGCGGGCCTTCTGTAGCTCCTTGCTTGTATCATCGAGTACATCCTCCTGGGCGACAACAAGTCATGCCAATTGTGTAACCATGGCATTCTCATCTTGAATCGCCTTTGGGTCAAGAAGGTTATTGCTGCGCGGATGATAATGGAACACCGTGCTCTCCAATTCTCTGGCGTAGATACGGGTAATGTGCCGCATTGCTCGTCGTGACGCCTCTTGGATACCCATTTGCATTGTAGACCTCCTGGCAGTGCAGTGTATCGGGCGATTGCCCGGGCCCTTCTTCCTAGCAGGTACCACAATCTTCACGTCACAAGCCTTGATCAATCATGCTTGTCTGATCACGTCCACTTGGTATTGCGGCTTCTCAAAATCTCCAAGAGTCTGTAGCATACGCCAAAGTTCCGCGGCGTGACCAACCTCCAGATCGACGTAGTTGAACTCTCCCTCCATCTGTCACAAGAGTGCTCACGTAAGAATTCGAAATTTTTAAATCGTGACAAGGTAAGGAAAAATTCAGCAAGAGCTAAGAAAAGAGTGAAGGGAATAAGTCGAGATGTCATTTCTTATCTTGACAAATTTTTATTCTTTTAGAAAATAGGTTTTATCCTCACTACGACCATTCTAACTATGGGTGAGCCTACAGTCAACCTGGCTCTGATACCACCTCTGTCGGGACCCCGAATCTGCAAATCTGGACACTCTGTGTATTCAGCACTAGTCCAGGAACGCGCTAGTGCACACAGTCTTAACATCGGTAAATATCACAATCAAACCATTCGATACCAATAAAGTACTTTAATTAGATAACCAAACTGGTTGCTCGACCTTATGGTCAAGTTACAAATATACGCCTCGCAAGGCGGAACTTATTAAGAGAGAAATAATAGCAGCGGAAAAATAAGATAACATCGTGGCGCCATCCAGTATACCACAGCAACCGACCGGCTCGCTCCTAAGTAGACGGTTCCTCCGAAGCTCCTCCTCCAAAGCCGTGTAGATTCTTCTTCAACTGGTGTTGTATTGCGGCAAGGGTGAGTACTTGGTACTCAGCAAGTCATGCACAGAATGCAAGCTAATATACTATATGCATGGCTTGATACAAAAGGAATAGCTCAAGGTATATTTGCAGTAAACAACATTTGACAAGTAGCATAAGTAGATTCGAAAGCAGTAGAAACAAGTAAAGCATAACTAACTTTTCAAGGAGTTTAGTAAACATCTTTCCCCTCCTAATCCACATTTCCATCAACATCTTTATTAAACACCACAAAGGCGAGTTCCCGTAACAAAGTCTTTCGGAAACTTCTAACAGCACAAGTGGTCCTCCCCGGTTGTTGCACACTAACCCTTCCCTTAGCTAAGGCGAAGTTTAGGCCAACCAACCGTTAGATGGGTACCTGGCCGCAGCCCCGGTACGCTCCCCCGTACAACTTACACAAAGGGTGTAGTTGACCTCCTGAGGTCCCACAGGTACGTTATTAGCAACTTAATCAACTAGGTCCGTCCCATTACAGACATGTGGTTGCAAGATTAACTCAGTTCAAAGACTTGCAAGGTGAAGTCCTTAGGGTGACCAGGGCAAGACTACCCGAAGAACCAAACCAACATTCCCGGTGCCACAACTGGCCCACCTGATCATTCTTGCCACATGCCCCGGTCAAAAGCTATTTATCAAAGCCCAGTTGATTACCATGCACCACGTGCCATCAACATCACATGATACCTTTCCAAAACAGGTTCAATATATCATTAAGTCAATATTATCATTTGATTGTCCAAAATCATGTTATGAGCACGTAGCAGGTCTAAGCAATATACTACAACGGTCTAAAACCCATGTTGGCAATTTAATTATGTCCAACTAGTAAACCACAACTAGGGTGACAAGGGGTCATGGCACATATTTAATTAACCAAGGTGTCATACAGCAATTAGGCATTTATCTAATTCCCCAGAATTAAATAAAGTATTTTCTAATTGAACTAGCATGCAATAAGTTAAATCAAAATAGGTTTCAAATAGGATCAATATGGTCAAAGCATAACTTGCCTTCAAAAAGTACTTGTTCTTGGTCTTGAGTTGGATCCTGAGTCAATAATTCTCCTTCGAATCCTTCTGGCACTTCAACGTCTACTCGTAAAGCGTGCAAATAGCAACCAATGAATAAAACAGTAGACAAAAGTATCCAAACATCCAAATAAAGTCCATAACCAGAGAGAGCATAATTTTATGTATTTTTAGAAACTGGAATCGTCAAATTCGGAGTTAAAATGCAAAAGTTATAGCATTTTGAAGTTTAAATAATCAATTAAATAATATTACTGAGGAAAACTTTAGTCCAAAAATTAAATAAAATTCATAATTAGGTAGATCTCAATTTTATACAAATTTAGAAATTTGAATCACTCAAATCGGAGTTGAAACGCAAAAGTTATAAGCGTTTGAAGTTTGAATCAAAATCTGAAATCATTATTTCGAATTAATAAATCATTTTCTTTTTCGGAAATTAATTATTGCGTCAGCGAGGACACGTGGCAGCCTCTGATTGGGCGGCTGACGTCAGCCGGTCCATGGGCTCAGCCCACGGTTCGGCTCGGTCCACCGTGGACTCGGTCCACGGCTCACGTGAGACTGACAGGTGGGGCCACTCGGGTGATGTCATTGCTGACGTCAGCGGGGACTCAGCCCGTTGCGCTGACAAGTGGGACCCACTGTGACGTCATGGTGCGGTTGCTGACATGTGGGCCCAGCGTGTCAGTGACCCACACACGCGCGCGTGGGCACGGCGGCTCGGCTCCCCGGCCGCGATTAGATCCAGGGGTTAACACGTTGAAAACTACACGGTGATCGTGGGCCGTTGGATCTTGATCCAACAGTTGAAAACAACCTTAACCCGTAATGTTATCCACGTTATGGATGACGTGGCCGATCGTGGGCCGTTGGATCTTGATCCAACGGTCCAGATCTGATCTGGGTTCTAGGGTCCGAGGGAGAACGTGGGCTTACCGCGACCGTGCGATCCTGATCGGACGGCTGTCCGAGCTCGATGACAGCGATGGCACGCGGCGGCGCTAGCTTGGCTGGGGATGAAGACGATGACCACGGCCTCGGTGTTTCGGGCGCGCTCCGGCGAGGTGAGTTGTCCCTACGGGTGCGCCTGGCTTCGGGGGTTCCGGATCCGGTCTTGGACTCGGCGGAGGACGGCGGGTGTAACACCCCAAAATTCTGCTTTCTTGAATTCATGTGTGATTTGGCACTTTGGTGAATTTTTGGAAGTTTCTGGAATTTATTTGGATTTATTTGGAATTTATTTGAATTTATTCCATTTTGAAATAATTAAAGAATTTGATTTTGCAAATAAAATTTTGTTGGAAATATTTTATTTGAGTCCAAAATGATCCAAAATATTTTCCAGAATTTTTCTGGAATTTTTCTGAGTCTTTTGCTATTTTTAATGAATTAAATGAATTACTGGGAATTATTTTAAATATTAAATCGCTGGAAATCCAAACCGAGTCGGTTACTGTTCATCCGACCGAGCCCGAGTCAGACTCGAGTTCGAGTCCGACCCGAGCCAGTTGACTCGACCGAACCCACTCCTAAACCTAATCAATCCCAACCGTTGGATCAAGATCCAACGGCTGAGATCCGCCTGCACGGTTCGAGCCGTGATCCGCCCGGATCCGATCGCGCCGCGCGATCGTGGGCCGTTGATCGTGCCACGTGGACGGCCGAAGCGTCGCCGTCTTCGCCGAGACCGAAGCCGGACTCACGCCGCGCCCGCCGTGTAGAATTAGGTTTCCGCCTCGCACGAACGCCGAGGCTATTTAAAGCCCTGGTCACGCCCGAGGTTGCCCTCATCCTTGCGCACCCGTTCTCGAGCCATCTCGCCGAGCCGCCGTCGCCGTTTGCCGTGCGAGCTCGCCAGTAGTTGAGCGCCACTCCGCCGCTGGTTTTGCCTCTGCCTCGCCGCCCGTCGTCTTCCGCCGAGAAGGAGCTCAGATCCGGAACCACCGTGACGAGACGCACCAAGGAAGGATTCATCTCGCCGGAGCAACCCCGAAACGCCGTCGGGCTCGTCATCGTTCTCGTCTCCGGTGCCCAGGCCTCGCCGCGTCATCGCCGGACTTCGCGAGCTCGGTGAACCGTCAGATCCAGATCGGACGGTTGAGGTGAGTTCACGTGTTCCAAACCCGATTAGATCCGGGACCGCTGGATCAAGATCCAACGGTTCACAATTGCCACGCGTCGTAGCAAAGGCTATTATAGGATTAGATCTGGACCGTCCGATCTAGATCGAACGGCCCACGAGCATCGAGTAGTTTCAACGTGTTAAACCCTGGATCTAATCCGCGCCGTTGATTTTCAAACCAACGGCCGAGATTGCGCCACGTGTTGGGAAGGTGGACCGACGCGTCGCCGCCAGACGCTGTGAGCGCGTGTCTCGACACGCGGGCCCCGCATGTCGAGGGCCCACACGCGTCGGCCCGCGTTTGCGTGAGACCCGCGACCGACAGTGGGTCCCACATGTCAGTCTCACGTAGAGTCGTGGACCGAGTCCACGATGGACCGAGCCAAACCGTGGACCAAGTCCATGGACCGGCTGACGTCAGCCAACCAATCAGAGGCTGCCACGTGTCCATGATGACGCAATAATTAATTTCCGAAAAAGAAAATGATTTATTAATTCGAAATATTGATTCAAATTTAGATTCAAACTTCAAACGCTTATAACTTTTATGCTTCAACTCCGATTTGAGTGATTCAAATTTCTAAATTTGTATAAAATTAAGATCTACCTAAATATGAATTTTATTTAATTTTTGGACTAAAGTTTTCCTCTGTAAAATTATTTAATTGACTATTTAAACTTTAATAAATCATAACTTTTGCATTTTAACTCCGATTTGAACGATTCCAGTTCCTAAAAATCCAGAAAATTGTGTTCTCTCTGTTTATGGATTTTATTTGGAGTTTTGGGATGTTTTTGCCTATTGTTTATTTGTGTTTTGCTATTTGCACGCTTTACGAGTAGACGTTGAAGTGCCGGAAGGATTCGAAGGAGAAGTATTGACTCAGGATCCAACTCAAGACCAAGAGCAAGTACTTTTTGAAGGCAAGTTGTGCTTTGACCATGTTGATCCTATTTCGAAATCTATTTTGATTTAAACTATTGCATGCTAGTTCAATTAGAAAGATACTTTGTTTAAACATGGGGATAGATAAATACCAATTTGCTGTATGACACCTTGATTATTTAAGTATGTGCCATGACCCTTTGTCACCCTAGTTGTGGATTACTAGTTGGACATTATTAAATCGCCAACATGGGTTTAGATCGTTGTAGTATACTGCTTAGACCTGCTACGTGCTCATGACATGATTTTGGACAATCAAATGTTAATATTGACTTAATGATATATTGAACCTGTTTTGGAAAAGTATCATGTGATGTTGATGGCACGTGGTGCATGGTAATAAACTGGGGTTTGATAAACGATTTCGGCCAGGGCATGTGGCAAGAGTAATCAGTGGGCCATTGTGGCATTGGGAATGTTGATTTGGTTCTTCTAGTCTTGCCCTGGTCACTCTAAGGACTTAACCTTGCAAGCCTTTGAACTGGGTCATACTTGCAACCACATGGCTGGAATGGGACGGCCCTAGTTGACTAAGTCGCTAAGGACTCACTTGTGGAGCCTCAGGGTGTCAATTACACCGTTTGTGTGATTGTACGGGGGAGCGTATCGTGGCTGTGGCCAGATACCCATCTAACGGTGTGTTGGTCCCATACTTCGCCTTGGCTAAGGGAAGGGATGGTGTAGAGCACGAACCGGAGAGGACCACCTGTGTTGTTTGAGGCTTCCGAAAGGCTTTGTTACGGGAACTCGCCTTTGTGGTGTTTGACTGTATCTTGTGGGTAAAGTGCATAACCTCTGCAGAGTTTGGAATCTATTTAAATAGCCGAGTCCACTTTAATGGACAATGCTCGGGAATTACAGTCAAGGGTTAGACTTTCTCAAAAATAACTTGGATTTGAAAAGTTGGTTTGGTTTAGTAATAAAGATGATGGAAATGTGGTTTAGGATGGGGAAAATGTTATTTAAACTTCTTGAGAAGTTATTTATGCTTTATTTATTTTTACTGCTTTCGAATCTACTTATATTACTTGTCAAAAGTCAAGCATCGCAAATATACCTTAAGCTATTCCTTTGTACCAAGCCATGCATATAGTATATTAGCTTGCATTCTCATGCATGACTTGCTGAGTACCAAGTACTCACCCTTGCCTCAACACAATATCAGTTGAAGAGGAGATTACGCCAGCTTTGGAGGAGGAACTCCAAGAAGATCCGTCTACTTAGGGAAGCGAGCCCAGTCAGTTGCCTGTGGTATACTGGATGGCGCCACGATGTTACCTTATTTGATTTTCCGCTGCTATTATTTCTCTTTTAATAAGTTTCGCCTTACGAGGCCTACATTTGTAACTTGACCATAAGGTCAAGTAACCAGTTTGGTTATTTAAATAAAGTACTTTATTGGTATCGAGTGGTATGATTGTGATATTTACCGATGTTAAGACTGTGTGCACTAGCGCGTTCCTGGACTAGTGCTGAATACACAGAGGGTCCGGATTTGCAAATTCGGGGTCCCGACAGAGGTGGTATCAGAGCCATACTTGACTGTAGGCTCAACCCTAGCTAGAATGGTCGTAGTGAGGATAAAACCTATTTTCTAAAAGCTAAAAAGTTGTCAAGATAAGAAATGACCTCTCGACTTATCCCCTTCTCTCTTTTCTTGTCTCTTGCTGAAATTTTTCCTTACCTTGTCACAATTCAAAAATTTCGAGTTCTCACGTGAGCACTCTTGTGACAGATGGAGGTTTTCTCGATGAGTGAGCATAGGTTCTATAGTGAGACTCCTTCGCCGAGTCAAGTCACAGAATAAAGAGTCACCCTTTAGACGTTAGACTCCAGAGTTAGTTCGATTTGGATTTGCTTTGTTTGCTGAGTGTGCAGTATGTGTTGCAAGGCCCTTAGGCATTGTAAGCAACCATACCAAGTTATTAATATCAATAATAAAGTTGGACCTTAAGGCTACACCCTTTCGCCCCGCATAAGTTCCATATTACTTGTCTATTCTTGTTTCCCTCTCATCTCTAAACCTAGAGCAAATCGACAGATGGTGAATACCCGTGGGAACTTTGGAAGCAATGGGAGTGGTTCTCGCCAGAGAAACCCCGATAATGGAGCACCAAAGCACCGCCGCTTGATATGCAGAATTTCGAGCTTTTCTTGCTGCCTGACTCGCCATCGCATGCTATGATGCAACAAATGCAGCACGTCCTTTGCTCAGGCCACGCTAATCAAGTTAATCAGGCCACGCCGTAATACAAGACTGTCGAGTTCATGAGGACTCACCCACCCACTTTCTCTCGGGAATGCCAATCCATTGGAGGCCGATGATTCGTTAAGATCAATCGAGAGGAAGCTACACATAGCTCAATGCATAGGAAATGAGAAGGTACTTCACGCTTCTCATCGCTTGGAAGGAACAAACCACGAATGGTGGGAGAATTTACGTACACGCAGAGAACCCTCAAGATATCACTTGGGAAGAGTTCACACTGCATTCCGACAAGATCATGTGCCTGAAGGAATCATGGACCTTAAGAAAGAGGAGTTCAGAGCATCAAGCAAGGTAATCGGCCTGGTGACTACCGAACAAGTTCACCACAGCCTAGCACGCTACGCACCGAGGATGTAGCGACAGATAAATCCGCATACCTCGTTTTATGAAGGGACTTAACTCAGATTGCAAGTAGGATTGATCACCCACACCTTTCCAGATTTCCAAGAGTTGGTGAATAAGGCGCTTATTCTTGAGGACAAGCGCAAGGAACTGGATGAGAACAGAAGCGCAGGATGCAACAAAGAAGGATCACGCCAGGAACGCATAAATACCGAGAGTTGCACCAAATCAATTCTTCAGAATACAACAACATAGTTCAACAAGGACACCATCCCCAGCACCAAGACTGTCAATCGTAACTACTGCACTCCACCCCGCTAGAAACGCTTACTCCAGGCAGCGGCAAGGAACAGCGAGACGCTGCTACAACTGCAACGAGCCAGGACACTTTGCCAACAGTTGTCCGAAGAAGACAGCAGGAGTGACCCCAGTTCGCTTCAACCTAGGAACCACCCCAGCTAGAACGCCAGCACCAGGAGCCGCACCCCAGACCGTGGTGAGAGGCCGAGTCAACCATGTCACCGCAGATGCATTGCAGGATGCTACGGACGTCGTACTGGGTAAGTTACTTGTTAACTCAGTACCTGCAACAGTTTGGTTTGACTCTGGAGCTTCGCATTCGTTTGTTTCGCAAGGCTTTGCTACTAGAAATGATTTGAGGATTGCAAGACTTAAGTGCATGCTTTTAGTTCAAACCCCTGGTTCCGAACTCCGAACGGAAGTAGGATGTTCCGGGGTGAGAATACTAATAGATGGAATAGAGTTCCTAGCAAACCTTATAATTTTGGAGACACGGACCTTAGACGTCATATTGGGAATGGATTGGTTATCCAAGCACAAGGCTGTATTGGATTGTGGACGAAGGACTATCTCAGTTGAGAGCCCGTGTGGGAAGAAAGTGGAATTTCAAGCCACTGCAGTTAGAGATGGATAGTTGATGGTTAACAGTACCAAGGCAATCAGCATAGAGGATGTCCCAGTAGTGAATGAGTACCCCGATGTTTTTCCCGAAGATCTACCTGGTATGCCGCCAGACAGGGACATAGAGTTTGTGATAGAGCTTGTACTGCACAGACCGATAGCAAAGAGACCCTATCGGATGTCCACCGAGGAGTTGGTAGAAATGAAGAAACAGCTAGAAGAGTTAATGGAGAAAGGATTTATCAGACCGAGTTCGTCGCCGTGGGGAGCACCAGTTTTGTTTGTCAAGAAGAAGGACGGGAGTTTCAGGATGTGCATTGACTACCGTGCACTCAATGAAGTCACCGTGAAGAATAAGTATCCGCTACCCAGGATTGATGATTTGTTTGATCAGTTGAGAGGAGCCGGAGTTTTCTCCAAAATTGATCTGAGATCGATACCATCGATTGAAGATCCGATCGTAAGATATTCAAGACTGCATTCTCGTCAAGATATGGACATTACGAGTTTACGATTATGTCCTTTGACTCGATTTAATGCGCCAAATTTATTTCATGAATATGATGAATAAGGTGTTCATGGAATATTTGGACAAGTTTGTCGTCGTGTTTATAGACGATATCCTAGTCTACTCCAAGACAGAGGATGAACATGCCGAACACTTAAGGCGAGTTTTGGAAAAGCTGAGGGACCAGCAACTTTTCACCAAGTTCAAGCAAGTGTGATTTTTGGAAGGACAAGGTGGAGTTTCTTGGACATGTAATGACCGCATGAAGGAGTCGCCAGAGATCCAAGCAAAGTAGAAGCTGTGTTACATTGGGAGCACCAAGACTGTGACCCATTCGGAGTTTCCTTGGAATGGCAGGATACTACCGCCGTTTCATTGAAGGCTTCTCGACAATTGCGAAACCTCTTACGCAATTGCTGAAGAAGGAAAAGAAGTTTGCATGGACGCCAGAATGTGAGAAAGGATTTCAGGAGCTGAAGAAGCGATTGACATCCGCACCGGTGTTAGTTCTACCGAATGTTGCTCAAAGCTTCGATATTTATTGTGACGCATCGCGCCAAGGACTTGGATGTGTGCTGATGCAGAATGGAAAGGTCGTCGCTTATGCATCAAGGCAGTTGAGGCCGCATGAGGAAAATTATCCGACACATGACCTAGAGTTAGCTGCCGTAGTGCATGCCTTGAAGATATGGCGTCACTATCTGATTGGAAACAGATGTGAAGTGTATACGGATCATAAGAGTCTTAAGTACATATTCACCCAGTCGGATCTGAATATGAGGCAGAGGAGATGGTTAGAGTTGATCAAGGATTATAATGTTGGAATCCATTACCATCCCGGGAAGGCCAACGTAGTAGCCGATGCCCTGAGTCGGAAAAGCCATACCGTGAGTACGTTGCTAGCCACAAGTCAGGATGAGTTATGTGAGGATTTTCAGAAAATGAAGATTGAGGTTGTACCTAGCGGATTCGTGGCCGCATTAGAAGTAAAGCCTACCCTAGAGGATCAGATCCGAGAAGGACAGAAGGATGATGACAAGATCCGCAGGATTAAGTCCATCAAGGAGGAAGGCAAGGCAGAGGACTTCAAGTTGGATGAGCAAGGCACGTTATGGATGAAGGATCGGATTTGTGTGCCTAACAAAAAGGAGTTAAAGCAACTGATTTTGGAAGAAGCCCATGACTCCAAGTACTCAATTCATCCTGGAAGCGCCAAGATGTATCAGGATCTGAAGGAGAGATTCTGGTGGCCGAGTATGAAACGTGAAGTTGCCGAGCATGTTGCATTGTGCGACGTATGCCAGAGAGTCAAGGCAATGCATCAGAGACCAGCAGGATTGCTACAGCCGCTGAAAATACCTGAGTGGAAGTGGGAGGAAATCGGAATGGATTTCATTACCGGTTTGCCGAAGACTCAAGGAGGTTATGACTCCATATGGGTTATAGTGGATCGCTTGACTAAAGTAGCCCATTTTATCCCCGTGAAGACCACTTACTCGGAGATAAATTAGCGATTGTACATAATCAGGATTGTCTGTTTGCACGGAGTGCCAAAAAGGATTGTATCGGACAGAGGTACCCAATTTACCTCAAGGTTCTGGAATAAGTTGCATGAAGCCATGGGAACCCGTTTGAACTTCGGTACAGCTTATCATCCACGCAGACGGACGGACCAAAGAGTCAACCAGATTCTCGAGGATATGTGGAGAGCTAGTGCATTAGCTTATGCTACCTCTGGGGATCAGAGTTGGCCGTCTGCCGAGTGCAGTTACAACAATCGTTATCCGGCGAGTTTACAGATGTCACCTTTGAGGCATCAGATGGTCGACTTCGGCTTGACGCCATTGAATTGGAATGAGACCGTGGCGCCGTATCTTTGGGCCTGATATTCTTCAAGAGGTCAAGAGCGGTCGCCATGATTAGGGAAAGGTTGAAGATCGCCCAATCTCGACAGAAGAGTTATGCCGACAATCGTCGCGAGATTTGAGTTTTGGAACCGTAAGACTTTGTTTACCTCGAGTTACGCCTCTCGAGGGAGTTAAGAGGTTCCATGCCAAAGGGAAACTCGCACCTGCTATGTTGGACCATTTAAGATTTTGGGTCGCAGAGGCGGTTGCTTACCACCGGAGTTGCCACGATCGTTGGCGAGGAGTGCATGATGTATTCCATGTGTCCTGGGCTTGAAGAAGTGCCTCCGAGTTCCTGAGGAACAGACACCGCTAGAGTTAATTGAGTTGCAAGAGGACTTGACTTATAAGGAGCATCCCGTGAGGATTCTGGACACAATGGATCGAGAAACTAGAAACAAGTCAACCCGTTTCTGTAGAGTTCAGTGGAGCAACCATGAAGAAAGCGAAGCGACTTGGGAGCGCGAAGAGGATTTGAAGAAAGAGTTTCCAAACCTATTCTGTAGTGAGCCCTGAATCTCGGGGACGAGATTCTATTAAGGGGGGGAGGTTTGTAACACCCCAAAATTTTGCTTTCTTGAATTCATGTGTGATTTGGCACTTTGGTGAATTTTTGGAAGTTTCTGGAATTTATTTGGATTTATTTGGAATTTATTTGAATTTATTCCATTTTGAAATAATTAAAGAATTTGATTTTGCAAATAAAATTTTGTTGGAAATATTTTATTTGAGTCCAAAATGATCCAAAATATTTTCCAGAATTTTTCTGAGTCTTTTGCTATTTTTAATGAATTAAATGAATTACTGGGAATTATTTTAAATATTAAATCGCTGGAAATCCAAACCGAGTCGGTTACTGTTCATCCGACCGAGCCCGAGTCAGACTCGAGTTCGAGTCCGACCCGAGCCAGTTGACTCGACCGAACCCACTCCTAAACCTAATCAATCCCAACCGTTGGATCAAGATCCAACGGCTAAGATCCGCCCGTACCGGTTCGAGCCGTATCCGGCCCGGATCCGATCGCGCCCGTGCGATCGTGGCCGTTGATCATGCCACGTGGACGGCTGAGCGTCGTCGTCTTCGCCGAGACCGAGCCGGACTCCGCCGCCGCGCCCGCCGCCGTGTAGAATTAGGTTTCCGTCTCGGGCACGAACGCCGAGGCTATTTAAAGCCCTGGTCACGCCCCGAGGTTGCCCTCATCCTTGCGCACTGCTCTCGAGCCATCTCGCCGAGCCGTCGCCGTTTACCGTCGCGAGCTCGCCGTAGTTGAGCGCCACTCCGCCGCGGGTTTTGCCCCGTCTCGCCGCCGTCCGTCGTCTTCCGCCGAGAAGGAGCCCAGATCCGGAACCACCGTGACGAGACGCACCCGAAGGAAGGATTCATCTCGCCGGAGCAACCCCGAAACGCCGTCGGGCTCGTCATCGTTCTCGTCTCCGGTGCCCAGGCCTCGCCGCGTCATCGCCGGACTTCGCGAGCTCGGTGAACCGTCAGATCCAGATCGGACGGTTGAGGTGAGTTCACGTGTTCCAAACCCGATTAGATCTGGACCGTTGGATCAAGATCCAACGGTTCACAATTGCCACGTGCCGTAGCAGTGCTATTATAGGATTAGATCTGGACCGTCCGATCTAGATCGAACGGCCCACGAGCATCGAGTAGTTTCAACGTGTTAAACCCTGGATCTAATCCGCGCCGTTGATTTTCAAACCAACGGCCGAGATTGCGCCACGTGTTGGGAAGGTGGACCGACGCGGTCAGCGTCGTACGCGTGTGAGCGCGTGTCCCTGACACGCGGGCCCCGCATGTCAGAGGGCCCACACGTCAGCCGCGTTTGCGTGAGACCCCGCACTGACAGGTGGGTCCCACATGTCAGTCTCACGTAGAGTCGTGGACCGAGTCCACGATGGACCGAGCCAAACCGTGGACCAAGTCCATGGACCGGCTGACGTCAGCCAACCAATCAGAGGCTGCCACGTGTCCATGATGACGCAATAATTAATTTCCGAAAAAGAAAATGATTTATTAATTCGAAATATTGATTCAAATTTAGATTCAAACTTCAAACGCTTATAACTTTTGCGTTTCAACTCCGATTTGAGTGATTCAAATTTCTAAATTTGTATAAAATTAAGATCTACCTAAATATGAATTTTATTTAATTTTTGGACTAAAGTTTTCCTCTGTAAAATTATTTAATTGACTATTTAAACTTTAATAAATCATAACTTTTGCATTTTAACTCCGATTTGAACGATTCCAGTTCCTAAAAATCCAGAAAATTGTGTTCTCTCTGTTTATGGATTTTATTTGGAGTTTTGGGATGTTTTTGCCTATTGTTTATTTGTGTTTTGCTATTTGCACGCTTTACGAGTAGACGTTGAAGTGCCGGAAGGATTCGAAGGAGAAGTATTGACTCAGGATCCAACTCAAGACCAAGAGCAAGTACTTTTTGAAGGCAAGTTGTGCTTTGACCATGTTGATCCTATTTCGAAATCTATTTTGATTTAAACTATTGCATGCTAGTTCAATTAGAAAGATACTTTGTTTAAACATGGGGATAGATAAATACCAATTTGCTGTATGACACCTTGATTATTTAAGTATGTGCCATGACCCTTTGTCACCCTAGTTGTGTATTACTAGTTGGACATTATTAAATCGCCAACATGGGTTTAGATCGTTGTAGTATCGCTTAGACACCTTACGTGCTCATGACATGATTTTGGACAATCAAATGTTAATATTGACTTAATGATATATTGAACCTGTTTTGGAAAAGTATCATGTGATGTTGATGGCACGTGGTGCATGGTAATCAACTGGGGTTTGATAAACGATTTTCGGCCAGGGCATGTGGCAAGAGTAATCAGTGGGCCGGTTGTGGCATTGGGAATGTTGATTTGGTTCTTGGGTAGTCTTGCCCTGGTCACTCTAAGGACTTAACCTTGCAAGCCTTTGAACTGGTCATACTTGCAACCACATGGCTGGAATGGGACGGCCCTAGTTGACTAAGTCGCTAAGGACTCACTTGTGGAGCCTCAGGGTGTCAATTACACCGCTTGTGTGATTGTGCGGGGAGCGTGTCGTGGTCGTGGCCAGATACCCATCTAACGGTGTGTTGGTCCCATACTTCGCCTTGGCTAAGGGAAGGGATGGTGTAGAGCACGAACCGGAGAGGACCACTGTGTTGTTTGAGGCTTCCAAAGGCTTTGTTACTGAACTCGCCTTTGTGGTGTTTGACTCAGTATCTTGTGGGTAAAGTGCATAACCTCTGCAGAGTTTGGAATCTATTTAAATAGCCGAGTCCACTGTGATCGACAATGCTCTGAATTACAATAAGGGTTAGACTTTCTCAAAAATAACTTGGATTTGAAAAGTTGGTTTGGTTTAGTAATAAAGATGATGGAAATGTGGTTTAGGATGGGGAAAATGTTATTTAAACTTCTTGAGAAGTTATTTATGCTTTATTTATTTTTACCGCTTCGAATCTACTTATATTACTTGTCAAAAGTCAAGCATCGCAAATATACCTTAAGCTATTCCTTTGTACCAAGCCATGCATATAGTATATTAGCTTGCATTCTCAGGCATGACTTGCCGAGTACCAAGTACTCACCCTTGCCTCAACACAATATCGCTTGAAGAGGAGATTACGCCACTTTGGAGGAGGAACTCCAAGAAGATCCGCTCTACTTAGGGAAGCGAGCCCACCGGTTGCCTGTGGTATACTGGGATGGCGCCACGATGTTACCTTATTTGATTTTCCGCCGCTATTATTTCTCTTTTAATAAGTTTCGCCTTACGAGGCCTACATTTGTAACTTGACCATAAGGTCAAGTAACCGCTTGGTTATTTAAATAAAGTACTTTATTGGTATCGAGTGGTATGATTGTGATATTTACCGATGTTAAGACTGTGTGTGCACTAAGCGCTGCGTTCTGGACTAGTGCTGAATACACAGAGGGTCCGGATTTGCAATTCGGGTCCCGGCAATGGCGTCGTGAACGGCTAGAACTGGCGGCTTCCCTCAAACTCCTCGAGCGATTCCGGCGAACCCTCGGCCGGGGCTCGGTGAGCTAGGGGCAAGCTGCGCAGGTCAAGGCGGTCCTCGAGGTGCAACCCGGCATTAAATACCCTCGGCCCGCGCGGAAAACGAAAACCTAGACCCACACGGCGGCGGGCGCGGTGGCGGAGTCCGGCTCGGATCCGGCGGGGACGACGACGGTCGACCGTCCATGTGGCGCGATCAACGGCCACGATCGCACGGTCGAAACCGGATCCGGCCCGGTCTCGGCTCGAACCGGTGCGATCCAATCCGGACCGTTGGATCTCGATCCAACGGTCGGGATCAACTTGGGTTAGGGTTGGGTTCGACCGACTCGGCTGGCTCGGGTCGGACTCGAGTCTGACTCGGGTGCGGCTCGGTCGGATGAATAGTAAAACCCGATCGCATTTTTCCAGCGATTTAATAATTAAAATAATTTCCAGTATTTTATTTAATTCAAGAAAAATAGCAAAATACTCAGAAAAATTCCAGAAAAATTCTGGAAAATATTTTAGGGCATTTGGGACTCAAATAAAATATTTCCAACAAAACTTTATTTGAAAATTTAATTTCTTTAATTATCTCAATATGGAATAAATTCAAATTAAATCCAAATAAATCCAAATAAATTCCAGAAAATTCCAAAAATTCACAAATGTGCAAAATAATATTTAATTTCATGAAAAGCAAAAATTGGGGTGTTACAGCAACCAACAAACCAGGCATCAAAGATGGAAAGGCGACCAAAAGAGGCGCAACACTAGACTCTTCTTCTTTGTCTTCAACCAAAGAAGACAAAACCAAACAATCGCCGAAAGAACACATCAGCGAAAACTCAATACCAAACACTTTTCCTTTGATTCCACCCAACTAAGACCAAGGAAACCAACCAAACCGACCGTTAGAACGGTAAAATAAATCCAAAAGGGTCCACCATCAACTCTTCCATTTGACTCCAACCACTACCTGATCTATGACAAAAAGGATAAGCACTCTCCCCACAGGGGTTAATAGTTCTTCGGTGATGGCTTTAACCGGCCACACCGTCAAACCTCAACCTTACTATGAACAAAAAGATGACCGAAACCCTTCGTCACCACAACCCCACTTTATCACAAGAACAAGTACAATTCAATCAATTATTTCATAAACATAGCAGCATACGTTATCAAATGTAGCATTCAACAACAAGGCTTAAACACAACATTTAAGCGTAAGCAACGATACCCATACCCCTTTCCTACTGTGCATCCATGTGTGTCAAATTTTACATTAGTTATACTACTTACACAAGTTTTAATGTTGCTATCCTATGACAAAGTTTTAAGTACAACCTAAGCCATGTTTCTAGGTTATCCCACATAAAAATTTTAGTTAACCTTAAGGTATTTCACTAAGTTCATACACCACAGACCTGAAGCCCGCTCTGATACCAACTGTAACACCTCGGCATCAAGTATGCCCTGGATGTCACCAAATATGATAGACACGGCATCTAAATGGCGCAAATAAAGGTAAATTACAGCAAAGGTGCACATGCAAAAACAAAAAATTTCGGCAGCATCTCCTTTGTCTTTCCATGATTTGAAGCAACAGCAATAATATGGCAATGTATAGCATAATATGAGACATCTAAAACAGAAATAACAATTGATGTGGCAACATCTTACGTATAAAATAATGAATCCAGCCACTCCAAAATTATAACGAAGCAAAAGATGAATTTAAGCACACAATCAAACCATACTCCAAGTTTCATGGCACTAATCTTATTATTATGTCTCCAAATGATAAAAATGTCTATATGTGAGGAGCTATGTGTATAAGTGTAGCTAAACCCCTTTCCCGCATGCCGGTTTCATGGTACCTAAAAACAACATAAGACACAAGCGTGAGTTCATCACTTAGCAGTATATTGCAATGGAACAAAACGAACAGTTCAATGCTAATATCTCTATATATCATGCTTAACATCATAACCATGTTCAACACTCATTGTACACATCTCATTATCATCATCATGTATGCAATGCAATGCACATGTCTCCTCGAAGCACATACTGGTATTGCCGAGTGCACACCCGTCGGCGTGCACCCTCTTTCCCCTTCCATCCCGTAGATGGAGGGTGCATAGTCCTCGCTTCCATTCACAACTGTGGATGGAATCACGAGGTAGGTCTTATTCAATGGTGCTCCGGATTAGTCATAACTTTCTCACCGACCTTACCGGACTAGTTATGACTTTCTCACCGACCTGGCCAGTTCTCATGCCATGTATGCAAATATGTCATAAACATAAACAACTTGCACATAAACTCAACTAATCATTGCATAGCCTCATAATAAACCATTTTCATCATATCGCAAGCAAGATTCAATCATGGCATCATATTATAAAACATGTGTAAACCATCTCATTATCAAACATTACGGCTCCCTAAGCCGCAACCACTACACTACACTTGCCTTCAACCGCGGGCGATGGATTGGCGAGAGGTTGAGGGCACTCCCGGGGTCACACCACCTACACATAGGTACCATACACTCAAAATGTGCCCACAAAACAGTACAAGAACGATCCCCTATCCCGACTCCGCAAACTACACCTAAAACCCGAAAACATAGAATCTATCCCGACGGGACAGTGGGCTTCCAACTAGCATAACTTAAGTTCTAAAAATCCAAATTGAGTAAACGAGTACATTTTCTCATAGCTTTTTCTAAGTATTGGAAAAAACTGATTCGGCCTCTAAAATTGACTAATCTACAGATCAACACGATCTATCCCATTCACGTCACAGTTTTGAACTTGTTCAGTAAAACAGCCATACCGTTCAAACGGCTGATCGGAATTTCACGTTCTTGGTGTCCACTGAAAGGTATTGAAATCACCTACAACTTTCTCAACAGGTGGATGACCAAATTCCGAATCTAAAATTGCGAAAACCCAAACCCTAGGTCGGACGTCCAATCTGCCCGAAACAGAACACAATGACAACTCTAGTTCTCATCAAATCTATCCAATGGCAGCACAACCTTTTGAACTAAAATCATGAAAACCTCTATTAACATAGCACCTAATCCACCCAAAGGTTTCCCATCAACATAACTTAACCCGACGAACGACGAACCGACAAAAACTCCTCCCGATCGCCCGATCTTCCTCCACCCGCCAATTCCGCCAGATCCTCTCGTCGTGGAGCTCCCTAATGGCGAGGGCAACGGCGTGGAAGAATGTGGCAGCAAGGGGTGGGGTTGGAGCTCGCCTAGGGCCGGCTAGAGGTGGTGGGGAGGAAGGTGGTGGCTAGGGGAGGCAAGGGGAGGCGCATAGGGGAGAGGGGGTGGCGGCTAGGGTTTGTGGGAGGTGGGGGTGGCGCATGAGGAGGCAGGGAAGCAGCTTTGCTGCCCAAAAACACATCCATATGGGCCTGTTCTCTCCCACCCTCGGCCCACAAGGGTCCCCCAAGGTCCAAGTTAGGTCTCCCAAGGCCCAAACTCCCCCGGAAGACCCAAATTCTCCCCCGGAAAGGCCCAAACTCACAGAAAAGGCCCAAAAACATGGTACCAAAGTCGTACCTTAATACCGACACCAAAAAATTCTCATACCGTCATTCTGTAGTGTCACATCTGCTTGGAGTGACCTTCCGACCATTAGGGTCTTTGCAGTGTATGCCTTTTCAAAACTAAATCTCTCCAACACTTTCTGCGTGTAGGATGATTGGTGTACCAAGATTTCACCTTGGACATGTTCAAGCTGCATGCCTAAATAGAACTTGGTTTTACCAAAGTCTTTCATTTCAAACTCAGACGTCAAGTTTGAGCGTGCTTCTTCAATTTCTTAATCCATCCCAATGATGTTCAAGTCATCTACATAAACGGAGATTATACAAAATCCATTCGGGGATCGTTGTATAAACACACATGAACAATCTTCGTTGTTCATGTAGCCTTTCTTGCAGAGAAAGTCACTCAAGCGATTGTACCACATTCTTCCTGACTGCTTCAACCCATACAGTGATTTCTCCAATTTCACACTGTATAGGTTTCTGTTTGCTCTATCTTGGTTCGGGATAGGGATACCTTCCGGTACTTTCATGTATATCTCTGAATCCAAGTTTCCATACAAATAAACTGTGACAACATCCATTAGCTTCATTCTCAACTTCAAGTTGACTGCAATTGAAATCAAGTATCTTGTGACACTACGGAATGGTGTGACATTATAAAATGTGAAATTTCAGAGTAAAACTTTACGTTATGCCGTTTATAGCGTGTTTTTGGGCCGTTTTCGGGTGTTTGAGCCTCTCTGGGGGACTTTGGGCCTTGGGGGTTGAGTTGGGCCTCCGGTGGAAGGGTTTGGGCCCAAGGCGGGGGACTTTTGGGCAGCCAAATCTGGCCCCCACTGCTTGGTGCGCCCCCCACTCCCTCTCCCAACACTAGCCGCCACCCCCTAGCCCCCCCATGCGCCTCCACCCTTCCCCTTCCTCTCCATCTTTCCCCATGGTGCCACCACCCCTCTCCTCCCCTCTCCACCTCCCTTGCTGCCCCTAGGGGAATTCTCCACCTCAACACCTCAAAGATCCGTCCATTGGAGCGCTCCGCGACGAGAAGTTCCAGCGGGATTGGAGCGAGGAAGGAGATCGCGCGAACCGGGAGGAGATCTATTAGGTTTTCGTGCATCGGGCGAAGGTATGGCCATGGGACTCCTTGGGGTTGGCCTAGGTACTGTTCTTAGGGTCATTATCATGTTTTTAGATCAATTGGTGGTGCTGGAATTGAGTAGATTAGATGAAATCTAGAAGTTGCCACGTTCTCTGTTTCGGGCAGCATGAGCAGTCGACCTAGGGTTTGTGTTTTCATCAATTTAGTGTCGGAATTTGGTCGTACGGCTGTTTAAGAAGTTGTAGGTAATTTTAATATCTCTCCGTGGGTATAAAGAACGTCCAATTCCGCCCAGCCGTTTGAAAGTTATGGTTGTTTTACCGAACGTATTAAAATCTGTGATGTGATTGGAACAGATCACATTATTTTGTAGATTAAACAACTTTAGAGTCCGAATCAGCTTTTCCATATAATTAGGAGCACTCAAATTATCGGTTTTTAGTTTTCTAACAGTTTAAAACAAAATTAGGTAACTATAATTATCAGCGTCGGTTCTATCAAAATTGGGAGCATCATAGGAATATTATTTGTGACGGTTCTAAACTAAAACCGCCATAGATAACAGTATCTACGACGGTTCTAATATAAAACCGCCACAAATAGTCCCATTATCAGTGACGGTTTTTATGTTGAACCGCCACAAATAGTTCCCAAGTATCAGTGGCGGTTTTTATTCCGAACCGCCACAGATAATGGACTATCAGTGGCGGTTTGTGGTTAGAACCGCCACTGATAGTGCTCGAAGTATTTGTGGCGGTTCTAACCACAAACTGCCACTGATAGTCCATTATCTGTGGCGGTTCGGAATAAAAACCGCCACTAATGATCCTGGCACCGGTTTCAGTTGAAAAACCGCCACTGATAGTCCTATTAGTGACGGTTCCAAACAAACCGCCACTGATAGGGCGTCTCCTATGTGCTGTTTTGTAGTAGTGTAACTAGTCCGGGGAAGGTCTGTGAGAAAGTTATGACTATTCCGGAGAGCCAATGAGTAAGTCCTACATCGTCATTCCATTCACCGCGGTGAACGAAAGCGAGGAGTAGGCACCCTCCATCTTCGGGATGGAAGGGGGGAGAGGGTGCACACCGACGGGTGTGTACTCAACCATACCGGTATGAGTTTCCAAGGAGACATGAGCATCACATCGCATTGCATACATAATGGTGACATATTGATATGTGATCATGAATGAGATGAAAGACATGATATGAGTTGTTGTAGCCATGTAATTGTTTTTGTGTACCATTGCAATATGCTTGCTGAGTGTTGAACTCACGCTTGTGCTTTCTTGTTGTTTTAGGTACCATGAGATCGGCATGCGGGGAAGGGAATTAGTCACACTTCTACACGTAGCGTCGCTCAATTGTTCCCACAGTCACTCAATTGGGTCTTGATAATAAATTAAGTGTGATGCATCTTGATTTATGGTTTAGATTTGCGATATGAGAGTCTTATTGTTCGTTTGGCTCATGGAGACATTGAATGCTTGGGATTAGACTTATATTGTTGTCATGCCTATAATTATTGCTGTTTTAGATGCCTCTTATATTGCCATATATTGCTATGCTGTTGATGTTCCTTCAATTCATGTTAAAACAAAGGGGATGCTGCCGAAATTTCGGTTTTTAGCATTTGCTCCTTTGCTGTAATTTACCTTAATTTATGGTATTTAGATATTGTTTAGCCTATGTTTGGTAGCATTCAGGCATGCTAGATGCCGGGGTGTTACATATCTAAAGGTAATTCCTCCCATGATCGGAGAATAGGTTTCTTCATAATCAACCCCAGGATGTTGAGTGAAACCTTGAGCGACAAGCCTTGCCTTGTACCTTATAACTTCCTTGTTTTCATTCCTCTTTCGAACAAAAGCCCATTTGTGACCTATGGGGTTTATATAGGGAGGCATGCGGCACACAGGCCCAAACACCTCTCTTTTGTTCAAAGAGACTAACTCTGCAGTGATTGCCTTCTTCCATTCTTGTAACACCCCGACATTTAATATGCCCGAATGCTACCAAACATAGACTAAGCACCTCTAAATACAACAATTACAAGTAAATTACATCAAAGGAGCAAATGCTAATACCAAAAATTTCGGCAGCATCTCCTTTGTTTTTCCATGAATTGAAGCAACAACAATCTTAACATATCAAGATAGCATAAAGAACGATAGCAATAACTTGAGAAAACAGGAATTTAAGACATCATACAGCTAAGGATATAAGCATATCCGTCTCATGTCAAATATGAACTAATCATTTACTCATGGCAACCAACAAGCATCAACACCACCATTTAGTTTAGTGAATTAACCATCACAATTAAAGGAAGGAACATGTCATTGTTTATATGTGTGATGCTAAGTGATGACGTGTGACTAGCTCCCTTTCCCGCATGCCGGTTTCATGGTACGTAAGAAAAACAACATAAACACAAGCGTGAGTTCATCACTCAGCAAGTATATTGCAATGGAACAAGAAAATACATTCCAATACCTTCATCACCACTTTTCACATACGACATCATACACATCTCATATTCATAGTGTAAGCATATCGTTGACATCATCATATAACATCCTCATATAATGCAATGCAATGCAATGTGATGCACATATCTCCTGGAAACTCATACCGGTATGGTTGAGTACACACCCGTCGGTGTGCACCCTCTCCCCCCTTCCATCCCGAAGATGGAGGGTGCCTACTCCTCGTTTCCATACACCGCGGTGGATGGAATCACGATGTAGGACTTACTCATTGGCTCTCCGGAATAGTCATAACTTTCTCACCGACCTTTCCCGGACTATTTATGACTTTCTCACCGCCCGGGCCATGTATCATGCCATGTATGCAAACATGCCAACATGATAAATAACTTGTACATTAACACATGGCATCATAACATAGTAAGCATATTCATCATATCATTGGCAATCATTAAGGCATCGCATGTGAACATATCATATATTCAATTTCAATCTCAACCAATCTAGCAAACTACAACCCGCTACCCATTCCAATACACTTGCCTCAACCACGGGCGACAGATTGGCGAGACGTAGAGGGCACCCCCGGGGTCACAACACCTGCACATAGGCACCACACACTCAAAATCATGCCCACAAAACAATACGCAAACACTCTTCTACCCCCGACTTCGCAAACTACCCACACAACACAAAAACAGAGGTTTTGTCCCGTCGGGACAGCAGCCTTCCAAAAGGCATAACTCGGGTTCTAGAACTCCGAATCGAATAAACGAGTACATCCTCGCGTAGCTTAGGAAATTTCCTAACTTTTTCTAAGTATATGGAAAGACTGATTCGGACTCTAAGGTGGTTTAATCTAAAGAATACCATGATCTGTTCCAATCACGTCGTAGTTTTTAACACGTTCGGTAAAACGAGCATAACATTCAAACGGCTAGGAGGAATTGGACGCTCTTTATACCCACTGAAAGGTATTGAAATTACCTACAACTTCTGCAACAGGTGGCCGACCAAATTCCTAATCTAAATTGGTGAAAACCTAAACCCTAGGTCGACTGCTCATGCTGCCCGAAACAGAGAACGTGGCAACTTCTGGATTTCATCTAATCTACTCAATTCTAGCACCACCAATTGATCTGAAAACATGATAATAACCCTTAGAGTGGGGGGCGCACCAAGGGGTGGGGGCCAGAGTTGGCTACCCAAAAGTCCCCCCTTGGGCCCAAACCCTTACACCAAAGGCCCAACTCAACCCCCAAGGCCCAAAGTCCCCCGGAGAGGCCCAAACACCCGAAAACGGCCCAGAAATATGCTATAAACGGCATAACGTAAAGTTTTAACCTATATTTTCACATTTTATAAAGTTTTTGACCTCAACATTCACATTTTATAAAATACGACACTCCGTGGTGTCACAATTCTTCCCAATCAAGCCTTTTCTTGCACTCTACGAGAGATGCAGGCTCGGGATCGGGATCAATGATCGTGGAAATCTTCTTTGCAAAGTATGCATCGACATTGGCTATTGCTCTATTCATAGATTCTCCTGTTATTACAAAGTTTATGGCCATTTCATCATGGTGTGCTTCATGCACTTCTACTTGCTCTTCACTGCTGTTTCCCATCGTAGGAGCAAGTTCCTTTAGTTTTTCTTTGCCAATGTGTGTGCACACATTATTTCTGGCGGCTTCTTCCAATGGAAGATTCAGATCTGGAATTGCCTTTTCCACATGCTTCTTTCTAGTGCCAGGTCTCAACTGGATCCCCTTCTTGCTTTGGGGCATTTTCGTGATTGACTATGGTAAGTCCTCTTGCCCAGTTTTCCCCAGACGTCTCCGGGTACTTTGGGTTTGAGAAGCCAGATTTCATGTTCTTTTTCTTTGAGGCCCCTGAACAGGATGAAGGATACCTTCTGCTTTTTTTTGTATTTCAACCCTCTCTGGTGCATTTCTTGTTGGTACATGCGACTTAACTACGCTCTTTGGATCACAAAAATGATCAGGCAATTCAATTGCAAAATTTTGCAAATCAATTATCTTCTGGACTTCTTGATTTGCTTCATTAGTGCGAGGGTCATGCACGGGGATCCCAGTGGAAGGCCATATTATTTCCCAGCATTTGTCATCCAATAGTTGATTCTCTCCCCCTAATGATGGGAAACGGTCCTCATCAAAGATGCAATCAACGAATCAGGCTGTATGCAGGTCTCCAGTCATGGGTTCCAAATACTTGATTATGGATGCACTCTCATAACCAACGTATATCCCAGACTTGCGGAGAGGGCCCATTGCAGTCCGCTGTGGGGGTGGTATATGTACATATACCATACAACCAAATTTTCTAAGATGGGAAATCTTTGGGATGACCCTTGCACTAATTGTATAGGTGAATGGATGTTGTAGGCCGATGGTCTATAAGATGAGTGCTGCTGCATGCAGGACTGCATGTCCCCAACAAGTATTAGGCAAGTTACAATTCTGCAAGAACAGTTAGGCTATGAATTTAATCCTCTTTATGAGTGCTTCAGCTAGTCCATTTTGCGTATGGACGTGCGGTACAGAATGCTCAACAGTTATTCCAATTCCTGTGCAATAATCATCAAATGCCTTGGAAGTAAATTCGCTAGCATTGTACATTCGAATGGACTTCACGCGATGATCAGGAAAAGCATTCTTAATCCTAATGATCTGTAAGATCAGCTTTGCGAATGCATGATTCCTTCTTGACAGCAAACATACATGCGACCATTTCGAGGAAGCATCAATGAGCACCATGAAGTACCGAAATGGCCCTGACAAGGGCTCAATTGGACCGTAAATATCCCCGTGAGTGCGTTCCAGGAATGCAGGGATTTCATTTTGCACTTTCATAGCATATGGTCTAGTTATTAATTTCCCGGTGGCACATGCATGGCACACAAAATCTTAGTGATTCGGGAAATTTTTAACATTAATGCCATGACCTTGTGAGTTAACTATATTTCTTATCATTCTAAGACCAGGATAACCTAATCTACAATGCCATAAAGAAAATAATTCAGTGCTTCTAAAGACAGTCTTCAAAGAGGTATACACTGCAGGTGCATTGATTCTCATGTAGTACAACCCAGATTCATAGGAGAGACATTTTTCTAATATCATTTTTCCGTATTCCGCGTGCTTCACAATGCACAAATGCTCTTTGCCATTTTCTTCATTGGTTTCTATGTGAAACCCATTGGCGCGGATGTCTTTGAAACTTAAGAGAGTGCGTGTTGATTTAGGGTACAAAAGGGCTTCTTCAATTACCAAAGTTGTACCCTTTGGCAATATAATTATGGCTCTTCCGGAGCCTATTATATACGAATCGCTTCCTGCGATCGTAGTAATCCTTCCAACGTTCTTCGTGATCGTTTGGAAGTATTTATACTCTCTTAAGATGGTATTTGTTATGCCACTATCAACAATACATATCTCCTCTAAGGCGCTACACAATTTCTAGATGAAAAGAAATATAATTCTAATCAGACAGTGGCAAAGTAATTCAAATATTGCTTACAAATATAGAATACTGGAATAAAGAATAAACTGCAATTCTATTCATGAGAAAGAAAATGTATGCTCTTCGAGAGCTTACAATTCATTATTCAAATTTCATTAACAACTACTGTTCTATAGTCTGCAAACCTAAGGCGAACCCAATCTTGCTATGCAGCAAGATGGTGGACTTTAGCTTCTCGAACCACTTCTGAAGTGCAGTCCATTGCTCAAGTACACTCACCTCAGCCATGTATTCATTCTTCATAGCTGCTGAAAGGTGATGCCTGAGAAAGGGCAAAGTTTGATTGTTTTGCTTGGTAGTAGGTTGCGCCTCCTTCCAAGACCCTAAGCCGGTGGCGACGTGGAGCTTCTTACTCGCAAGCATGATCTTTAAATCTAATGCGCATGTGAGATAGTTCTAACCAGTCGGGGTCAGTTCTTCAAACTCACGTTTGACAATGTCAGGTATTTGCACATCCACAAGATTCTTTCATTATATTACTGTGTGAGATCTAATAGAAAGTAGTTGCTAGATTCAACAAAATGCATAATTAAATTCTCATGAATTTCCAGCAAACTAAAAGAAAGTAATATTTGCAATATTCATAAATATAAGATAAATGCAAGATTCATAAGTACAAGATTCATAAATGCAAGATTCATAAATATTCATACAGATTCACAAATACAGCTTCGTGCATATGACACCCAGAATGTGACATTATGGAAAGTGACATTATGAAATGTGACTTTATAGATTGTGACATTACGGTATGAGTTATTTCATGTTTTTTTTGGCCCTTCAGGGTGTTCGGGCTTCTCCGGGGGAATTGTGGGCCTTGGGGGTTTGAAATTGGGCTTTCGGTGGGATGGTTTGGGCCTAAGTGGGCTGGTTTGGGCCCAAGGGGGGGTGCTTGGGCAGCAAACCCTAGCCTGCCCCACCCCTTGGGCGCCACCCCCCCTTCCCCCACTTCCTCCCCCACCTAGCCGCCATCCCCTTTGCCCCCATCCTCCCTTGCGCCTGCCCCCTTTGCCCCCTTCCTCCCGTGCGCCTCCCCTCCACCTCCTAGCCGGCCCTAGCTAGGAACGACCCTCTCCTTGCTGCCACACCCTCCCCCTCCATTCATCTCTCCATTGGGAAGCTCCGCGATGAGAGGATTCGGTGGGATTGGCGCGTGGACGGAGATTGAGCGACCGGGAAGAGTTTTCGTCTGTTCGTCGTTCGTCGGGCTAAGGTATGGTGATGGGAGATCCTTGGGGGTGGATTAGGTGCTGTGCTAGTGGTGTTTTTGATGCTTTAGATCCATGTTTAGGTGTTGCCCCAAGATGAGATTAGGGAGTTTGCTATGATTGTCCCACGTTCTATCTCGGGCAGATTGGGCAGCCGACCTAGGCTTTGAGTTTTCGCAATTTTAGATTTGGAATTTGGTCATCCGCCTGTTGAGACAGTTGTAGGTAATTAAATTAACTTTAATTGGACACCAATAAAGTTAAATTGTGTCTATCCGTTTGAAAGTTATGACTGTGTTACCAAACGTGTTCAAAACTGTGACGTGATTGGGATAGATCGTGTTGATCTGTAGAGTAGGCCATTTTAGAGGCCGAATCAGTTTTTCCCAATACTTAGAAAAAGCTAGGAAATTTCCTAAGCTTTGAGAAAATGTACTATTTTACTTAATTTGGAGTCTTAGAACTCAAGTTATGCTAGTTGGAAACCCGCTGTCCCGTTGGGACAGATTCTCTATTTTCGGGTTTTAGGGGTAGTTTGCGGAGTTGGGTTAAAGGTTCGATCTTGTGCTGTTTTGTGGGCACGTTTTGCATGTGTGGTACCTATGTGCAGGTGGTGTGACCCCGGGAGTGCCCTCAACCTCTCGCCAATCCGTCGCCTGCGGTTGAAGGCAAGTGTATTGGGATGGTTGTGTCCATGTGCTATGTTGAATTGCCATGTTGGATTCTTGCATGTTATATGATGGATAGATGTTGAGTTGCCATGTTTGATTCTTGCATATTATAAAATGATAGATGTTGGATTGTCATGTTTGACTTGGGGCAAGTTCATCGATTGTTGTGTTTCGGAATGATACTTAAGTGCTGTGTTAACTTACTCTATAAATTGCTATTGCATGATTTGCTATGTTGGCATCACTAGTATGTGTAGGATATGTGAGTATCCATGAAAGAAGGAAAAAATGGCATGTGAACGGCTCTATTGTTATGAATCTGACCATGATATCGCATAAGATGAATATGATGAGTTTATATGCAAGTTATTCATGTTTATGGCATTTATGCATTCATGGCATGAGGACTGGCCAGGACGGTGAGAAAGTCATAACAAGTCCGGTGAGATCGGTGAGAAAGACCTACCTCGTGATTCCATCCACAACTGTGAATGGAAGCGATGAGTAGGCACCCTCCACGGGATGGAAGGGAAAAGGGAGTGCACACCGACGGGTGCACTCGGCAATAACGGTATGTGCTAAACAAAGAGACATGGTGCATTGTATTGCATTGCATTGCATGAATGAGAATGTGAATGAGGAAGCATATGAGAATGTGAGTAAGTATATGAGATTGTGAACAAAGAAGTCTTCAAGAATTATTTTCCATGATTGGTGATCAGTATGATGTATATATGTGAATTGTTATTGTTTGTTCCATTGCAATACACTTTGCTGAGTGATGAACTCACGCTTGTTGTTTAATGTTATTTTAGGTACATTGAATGCGGCTTATGGGAAAGGGAGCTAGATACACGCCTTCACTTGGCATCACTCGAACAAACAATTCATACTGTTCTATAGTTGTGATGGTTTACTTTACTAATCTAGACTTGGTATATGTCATATTGTTGGCTTTGATTAATTGTTCACCCCTATTGGTTCATGAGACGCTTAAGCTTATATTCTTGGCATGATCTGTTGTTGAATACCATTTTAGATGTCCTCTATCATGCTATCATCTTATGCTGATATTGTTGTTGCTTCAAATCATGGAAAAACAAAGGTTATGCTGCCGAATTTTCGGTTAAGCATTTAACGTAGTTGCTGTAATTTAATGTAAAATACGTGATTTGTGTGTTGCTAGTATCGGTTGTGGTGACATTCGCGGCATACTAGGAGCCGGGGTGTTACAGTTGGTATCAGAGCGGGCTTCAGGTCCGTGGTGTATGAACTTAGTGTAATACCATTGTGACACCACGGAGTGTCGTAACCTTATAAAAAGTGAATGTTGAGCTCAAAAACATTATGAAATATGGTATTGGAGGTTAAAACCATATGGTAGGAGGTTTAATTGCGTTTCCGTGCTGTTTCTGGGAGTTTGGGCCTTTCCGGGGGAGTTTTGGCCTAAAAGAAGGGGTTGTGGGCTTTGGTGGGATGGAGTATGAGTTCATTTAGGACTAGGAATCCTGTTTGGGGCTGGTAAAAGGGGCTTCCCCTGCCCTTATTGCGCCCCCATCCTCCTTTGTGCGCCCCCACACCCCCCTTGATGCCCTAGGGTAGCCTCCCCACCCTAGCGAGGAGCGAGGAGCGAGGAGCGAGGAGCGATCCGGGAGGAGTTTCGTTGGGTTTTCGGTCGTCAGGCGAAGGTATGGCCATGGGAAACCTTGGGGTTGGGCTAGGTACTGTTCTAAGGATCATTATCATGTTTTTAGATCAATTGGTGGTGCTGGAATTGAGTAGATTGGATTAGATCTAGAAGTTGCCACATTCTCTGTTTCGGGCAGCATGAGCAGTCGACCTAGGGTTTGGTTTTTCGCCAATTTAGAGTTGGATTTTGGTCATACGGCTGTTGAAGAAGTTGTAGATAATTTCAATACCTTTCAGTGGGTATAAAGAACTTCAAATTCCGCCCAGCCGTTTGAAAGTTATGCTTGTTTTACCGAGCATATTAAAATCTGTGACGTGATTGGAACAGATCACGGTATTTTGTAGATTAAACAACTTTAGAGTCCGAATCAGTCTTTCTGAATACTTAGAAAAAGTTAGGAAATTTCCTAAGCTACACGAGGATGTACTCGTTTAATTGATTCAGAGTCGTAGAGCCCGAGTTATGCCTTTTGGAAGGCTGCTGTCCCGACGGGACAAAACCTCTGTTTTTGGGTTTAGCGAGTAGTTTGCGATGTCGGGTTAGAAGAGGGTTTGCCTACTGTTTTGTGGACATGATTGTGAGTGTGTGGTACCTATGTGCAGGTGGGGTGACCCCAGGAGTGCCTTCTACTTCTCACCAATCTGTTGCCCGTGGTTGAGGCAAGTGTATTGTAATGGATAGCGGTTTGTAGGTTGCTAGTTGAGACTAGATGAACTTGTTTATATGATATGATCACTTGCCATGATTTAATGATTGCCTATGATATGATGAGTATGCTATGATGCCATGTGTTAATGTACAAGTTAATTATAATGTTGGCATATTTGCATACAAGGCATGTTACATGGCCCGGGCGGTGAGAAAGTCATAACTAATCCGGGGAAGGTCGGTGAGAAAGTTATGACTATTCCGGAGAGCCAATGAGTAAGTCCTGCATCGTGATTCCATCCACCGCGGTGTGGGGAAGCGAGGAGTAGGCACCCTCCATCTTCGGGATGGAAGGGGGGAGAGGGTGCACACCGACGGGTGTGTACTCAACCATACCGGTATAAGTTTCCAAGGAGACATGAGCATCGCATCGCATTGCATACATAATGATTATGATAATGATATGTGATCATGAGTGAGATGATATACATGATGTGAGTTGTTGTAGCCATGTAGTTGTTTTTGTTTGTACCATTGCAATATACTTGCTGAGTGATGAACTCACGCTTGTGCTTATGTTGTTTTTCTTTAGGTACCATGACACCGGCATGTGGGAAGGGGCAATAGCTACACATCTTCACGTAGTCCAGCCACATTTTTTATTGTTTAGTCAAGTTCATAATAAGTGCCATGAACTAGGTGTTTGGAATAATTCTGGTGTGCTTGTGATCCTTTTTGCTTAGCCATAGTTTATGGAGTGGTTGGCTTTACTATTATTGACTTATGTTGATGCTTTATTCGATTATATTGCTATTTTAGATGTCTTATGTTTTGCTATGAACTACCTTGTTATTGCTATCGCTTCAATTCATGTTAAAACAAAGGAGATGCTGCCGAAATTTCAGTTTTTAGCATGTGCGCCTTTGCTGTAATTTATGTTTAATTGTGGTATTTAGATGTTGTTTAGTCTATGTTTGTTAGCATTCGGGCACACTAGATGCCGGGGTGTTACAACCATAGGGTTAACTAAAATTTTGATGAGGGATAACCTAGAAACATGGCTTAGGATGTACTTAAAATTTTGTTATAGGATAGCAACATTAAGACTTGTGTAAGTGGAATAACTAATTTAAAATTTGACACACATGGATGCACAGTAGGAAAGGGTATGGGTATCGTTGCTTTACGCTTAAATGTTGTATTTAAGCCTTGATGTTGAATGCTATATCTGATAATGTATGTTGCTATGTTATTGAGAGAATTGATTGGATTGTCCTTATTATTGTGATAAAGTGGGGTTGTGGTGCCGAAGGGTTTCGGTCACCTCTTTTTGTTCATAGTAAGGGTGTGGTTTGACGGTGTGGCCGGTTAAAGCCATCACCGAAGAACTACTAACCCCCTGTGGGGAAGGAGTGCTTACCTTTTCTGTCGTAGATCGGGTAGCTAAATGGAGTCAAATAGAAGAGTTTTGTGGTGGATTCCTTTGGATGTTCTTTACCGTTCTGATGGTCGGTTTTAGTTGGTTTTCCTTGGTTTTGTTGATTGAAATCAAATGAAAAGTGTTTGGTATTGGATTTTCGTCGATTGATCCTTCGGGGTTTGTCATTTTGTCTTCCTTGGTTGAAGACGAAGAAGAAAAGCTTAGTGTTGCGCTTTTTTTGGTCGCCTTTTTGCTTTGACACCGGTTTTGGTTGGTTGCTTTGCAAAGAAAAGTATAATTTTGGTTCTTGTGTGTCTCACTCCGAGTTGAAAAGAAGTTATAGAAGTTGTGTGCAAAAAAAATTAAGATGTGTCGATTTATGTTTTGTGCCTTTGTCCGTAAAGGTTTACTTGATTGCTTGGTTCCCTCCTGTAGGAGTCTTTAAGATTGAAATGCGTTTTGGAGATCTTTTGCATGACCCAGTGTGAGTCATGTCCCATTGCGACTTTGAGAGTCAAGTTTCGTTGTGAATTCTGGTTGAGTTTTAAAAAGAAAATGCTCCAAATAAAGTAAGTAGTCATTTGACTGAAATTATTTGTCAAAAGAGAAAATTGTTGTTTAGCATATTATGTAGTATGTAACAATGCGGTTTATGGAAATGATGTACTCCTAGGTTAATTTGTGAGTTGAATCAATTAAATGTAATTTTTATCTTTAGCTTAAGATTAAAAGAACTTCTAGTGTTGTAGCTTACTCTATAGCGAGAATGATTAAAGGTGTTAATGTACATGCTTAGAATCTGTTGCTTTGCTTTAAAAATGCTTATGACCCTCGGTAATGTTAAAGTTTCAAACCCTGATGCATAGTTAGAACATTAAGATGATGTAGACTACTGAGATTATTAAAGAAACTTTGCTGGTTGTGTAAAGAAGTTCTAATTTAATGTGTTAATAGGGAAATTTAATCGTGTTGACTAGTGACTTTAACTTGGAAGTTGATTAGAGTTACTATTTATGTTGTTGCAAACTACTAGTATATCTGGAAGTATGCAATTGTGTCCTGTCGGGACCCCGAATCTGCAAATCCGGACCCTCTGTGTATTCAGCACTAGTCCAGGAACGCGCTAGTGCACACAGTCTTAACATCGGTAAATATCACAATCATACCACTCGATACTAATAAAGTACTTTATTTAAATAGTCAACTGGTTACTCGACCTTATGGTCAAGTTACAAATGTATGCCTCGCAGGGCGAAACTTATTAAGAGAGAAATAGTAGCAGCGGAAAATCAAATAACTTCGTGGCGCCATCCAGTATACCACAGGCAACTGACTGGGCTCGCTCCCTAAGTAGACGGTTCCTCTTGGAGCTCCTCCTCCAAAGCTGGTGTAGTCTCCTCTTCAACTGGTGTTGTATTGTGGCAAGGGTGAGTACTTGGTACTCAGCAAGTCATGCACAGAATGCAAGCTAATATACTATATGCATGGCTTGGTACAAAGGAATAGCTCAAGGTATATTTGCAGTAAACAGCATTTGACAAGTAGCATAAGTAGATTCGAAAGAAGTAGAAACAAGTAAAGTATAACTACCTTTCCAAGGAGTTTAATAAACATCTTTCCCATCCTAATCCACATTTCCATCAACATCATTATTAATCCAACCCAACCTTTCAGACCCAAGTTATTTTTGAGAAAATCTAACCCTTTACTGTAATTCCCGAGCGATGTCCAATATCGCGGACACGGCTATTCGAATAGATTGTACACTCTGCAGAGGTTATGCACTTTACCCACAAGATACAGTCAAACACCACAAAGGCGAGTTCCCGTAACAAAGTCTTTCGGAAACTTCTAACAATACAAGTGGTCCTCCCCGGTTATTGCACACTAACCCTTCCCTTAGCTAAGGTGAAGTTTAGGCCAATCAACCGTTAGATGGGTACTGGCCTCGGCCCGATGCGCTCCCGCACAACTTACACAAAGGGTGTAGTTGACCTCCGAGGTCCCACAGTGCGTTATTAGCAACTTAGTCAACTAGGTCCGTCCCATTACAGACATGTGGTTGCACGTTAGACCCAGTTCAAAGGCTTGCAAGGTGAAGTCCTTAGGGTGACCAGGGCAAGACTACCCGAAGAACCAAATCAACGTCCCCAGTGCTACAACTGGCCCACCTGATCATTCTTACCACATGCCCCGGTCGAAAAACTATTTATCAAACCCCAGTTGATTACCATGCACCACGTGCCATCAACATCACATGATACCTTTCCAAAACAGGTTCAATATATCATTAAGTCAATATTAACATTTGATTGTCCAAAATCATGTCATGAGCACGTAGCAGGTCTAAGCAGTATACTACAACGGTCTAAAACCCATGTTGGTAATTTAATAATATCCAACTAGTAATCCATAACTAGGGTGACAAGGGGTCATGGCACATATTTAGATAATCAAGATGTCATACAGCAAATTGGTATTTATCTAATCCCCCATATTTAAATAAAGTATTTTCTAATTGAACTAGCATGCAATAAGTTAAATCAAAATAGGTTTCAAAATAGGATCAACATGGTCAAAGCACAACTTGCCTTCAAAAAGTACGTGTTCTTGGTCTTGAGTTGGATCCTGAGTCAATACTTCTCCTCCGAATCCTTCCGGCACTTCAACGTCTACTCGTAAAGCGTGCAAATAGCAATACACGAATAAACAATAGGCAAAAAGTGTCCAAACATCCAAATAAAATCCATAAACAGAGAGAACATAATTTTATGAATTTTTAGAAACTGGAATCGTCAAATTTGGAGTTAAAATGCAAGAGTTATGATTATTTAAAGTTTAAATAATCAATTAAATAATTTTATAGAGAAAAAATTTAGTCCAAAAATTAAATAAAATTCATATTTAGGTAGATCTCAATTTTATACAAATTTAGAAATTTGAATTACTCAAATCGGAGATGAAACGCAAAAGTTATAAGCGTTTGAAGTTTGAATCAAAATCTAAAATCATTATTTCGAATTAATAAATCATTTTCTTTTTCGGAAATTAATTGTTGCGTCAGCCTGGACACGTGTCAGCCTCTGATTGGTCTGCTGACGTCAGCCGGTCCATGGACTTGGTCCACGCTCGGCTCGGGTCTACCGTGGACTCGGTCCACGGCTCCTCGTGAGACTGACATGTGGGTCCGCCTCGGATAGCGTCCATCTTGATGTCGGCGGGGCTCGGCCCATGGTGGCGGCAGTGGGACCCATCAGTGACGTCATTCTTGGCGTCGGCGCTCGGGAGACGGCCGGCGACATCTTGAGCCCGCCATGGCGTCGATGTGACGTCATGGTGCGGTTTAATCACGCGTCGGCCCGACACGCGGGCGGCGTGTCGGCGTCCTACCTGCGAAGTCTTGGCCCGCGGCGGTCAGGCTTCCCGACACGTGGCGCAATCTCGGCCGTTGATTTGAATTTCAACGGCCCAGATTGGATCTGGGTCTCACGCGTTTGGGTTAACGCGTTTGATCTGGACCGTTGGATCTAGATCCTACGGTCGAGATTGGATCTGGGGTTTTGGTTTGGGATCTCACCGTGAGATGACGTGGCGTGATCTAGGACGTTGGATCTTGATCGGACGGCTGAGAAGCTTCACGCGACGGCGATGGCGTCTTGGCGGAGCTGGCCGGGCCGAGGGGACGGCGACACGAACGTAAGGCGTTTGCGGCTCCTCCGGCGAGGTGAGTTCTTCCTTCGGGTGCGTCTCGTCGCGGTGAGTCCGGATCTGGGGTCAACGGCGGCGGGGGACGGCGGACGGCGGCGGAACAAAGCAAAACCGTGGCGGAGGAATGCTACGACTCCGGCGAGCGATTGCGGGCGCGTCAGGGGCACTGCGGCGGCGACGGCTGCGCAAGGTCAAGGTGGTCCTCGGGGTGTGATCCGGGCATTAAATAGCCTCGGCTTCCGCGCGGAAAACGGAAACCTAGACCCACACGGCGGCGGGCGCGGCGGAGGAATCCGGCTCGGACTCGGGCGGAGACGACGACGGAGGACCGTCCACGTGGCGCGATCAACGGCCACGATTGGCTCGGGCGCGATCGGATCCGATCGGATCGGTGCGGCTCGATTTCGGCCGTTGGATCTTGATCCAACGGTTCACAGGGTTAGGGTTTGGACTTGATTCAGTCGAGTCACGTGGCTCGGGTCGGACTCGAGTCCGACTCGGGTTCCAACTCGGTCGGATGAACAGTAACCGACCCGGCTGAATTTCTAGCGATTTAATATTTAAAATAATTCCCAGTAATTCATTTAATTCGTTAAAAATAGCAAAATACTCAGAAAAATTTTGGAAAATATTTTAGGGTATTTGGGACTCAAATAAAATATTTCCAACAAAACTTTATTTGCAAAATTAAATTCTTTAATTATTTTTAAATGGAATAAATTCAAATAAATTCCAAATAAATCCAAATAAATTCCAGAACATTCCAAAAATTCACCAAAGTGCCAAATCACACATGAATTTAAGGAAGCAATGTTTTGGGGTGTTACAAACCTCCCCCCCTTAATAGAATCTCGTCCCCGAGATTTAAGGCTAGCTAAGGAATAGGTTTAGAAACTCTTTCCTCAAATCCTCTTTGCGCTCCCAAGTCGCTTCGCTTTCTTCATGATTGCTCCACTGAACTCTACAGAAATGGGTTGACTTATTTCTGGTCTCTCGATCCATAGTGTCCAAAATCTTCATGGGATGCTCCTTGTAAGTCAAATCTTCTTGCAACTCAATTGACTCTAGCGGTGTCTGTTCCTCAGGTACTCGGAGACACTTCTTCAACTGGGACACATGGAATACGTCATGTACTCCTGCTAACGACTGTGGCAACTCCAGCTGATAAGTAACTTCGCCTCTGCGGCTCAAAATCTTAAATGGTCCAACATAACGGGGTGCGAGTTTCCCTTTGGCATGGAACCTCTTAACTCCTCTGAGCGGCGTGACTCTGAGGTATACGAAATCTTCTGGTTCGAAATTCAGGTCTCGGCGACGGTTGTCAGCATAACTCTTCTGTCGTGATTGGGCTACCTTCAACCTTTCCCTGATCATGGCAATCTGTTCTTCAGCTTCTTGAAGAATATCTGGCCCGAAGACACGCCGTTCACCGGTCTCATTCCAATTCAATGGCGTCAAGCGAGTCGACCATCTGAAGGCCTCAAAAGGTGACATCTGTAAACTGGCCTGGTAACTATTGTTGTAACTGAACTCGGCATACGGCAAACTCTTATCCCAAGAGGTAGCATAAGCCAATGCACATGCTCTCAACATATCCTCCAGAATCTGGTTGACTCTTTCGGTCTGTCCATCCGTCTGTGGATGATAGGTCATCTTGAAGTTCAAACGGGTTCCCATGGCTTCATGCAACTTATTCCAGAACCTTGAGGTAAATTGGGTACCTCTGTCCGATACAATCCTCTTCGGCACTCCGTGCAAACAGACGATCCTGGTCATATACAACTCTGCTAACTTATCCCCCGAGTAAGTGGTCTTCACGGGGATAAAATGGGCTACTTTGGTCAAGCGATCCACTATAACCCATATGGAGTCATAACCTCCTTGAGTCTTAGGCAAACCGGTAATGAAATCCATTCCGATTTCCTCCCACTTCCACTCAGGTATTTTCAGTAATTTGTAGCAATCCTGCTGGTCTCTGATGCATTGCCTTGACTCTCTGGCATACGTCGCACAATGCAACATGCTCGGCAACTTCACGCTTCATGCTCGGCCACCAGAATCTCTCCTTCAAATCCTGATACATTTTGGCGCTTCCAGGATGAATTGAATACTTGGAGTCATGGGCTTCTTCCAAAATCAGTTGCTTTAATTCCTTCTTGTTGGGCACACAAATCCGATCCTTCATCCATAACGTGCCTTGCTCATCCAACTTGAAGTCCTCTGCCTTGCCTTCTTCCTTGATGGACTTAATCCTGCGGATCTTGTCATCATCATACATCCTTCCCGGATCTGATCCTCTAGGGTAGGCTTCACTTCCAATGCGGCCAAGAATCCGCTAGGTACCACCTCAATCTTCATTCTCTGAAAATCCTCACATAACTCATCCTGACTTGTGGCTAGCAACTTACTCACGGTATGGCTTTTCCGACTCAAGGCATCGGCAACTACGTTGGCCTTCCCGGGATGGTAATGGATTCCAACATTGTAGTCCTTGATCAACTCTAACCATCTCCTCTGCCTCATGTTCAAATCCGACTGGGTGAATATGTATTTAAGGCTCTTATGATCCGTATACACTTCACATCTGTTCCCGATCAGATAGTGACGCCATATCTTCAAGGCATGCACTACGGCAGCTAACTCTAGGTCATGCGTCGGATAATTTTTCTCATGCGGCCTCAACTGCCTTGATGCATAAGCGACGACCTTTCCAATCTGCATCAGCACACATCCAAGTCCTTGGCGTGATGCGTCACAATAAATATCAAAGCTTTGATTAACATCCGGTAGAACTAACACCGGCGCTGATGTCAATCGCTTCTTCAGTTCTTGAAAACCTTTCTCGCACTCTGGCGTCCATGCGAACTTCTTCTCCTTTTTCAGCAATTGCGTAAGAGGTCTCGCAATTGTCGAAAAGCCTTCAATGAAACGGCGATAGTAACCTGCCATTCCAAGGAAACTTCTGATCTGGGTTACGGTCTTCGGCTGCTCCCAGTGTAACACAGCTTCTACTTTACTTGGATCAACGGCAACTCCTTCTGCGGTCATTACATGTCCGAGGAACTCCACCTTGTCCTTCCAAAAATCACACTTGCTGAACTTGGCGAAGAGTTGCTGTTCCCTCAGCTTTTCCAAAACTCGCCTCAAGTGCTCGGCATGCTCATCCTCTGTCTTGGAGTAGATTAGGATATCATCTATGAACACAACAACAAACTTGTCCAAATATTCCATGAACACCTTATTCATCATATTCATGAAATATGCTGGCGCATTCGTCAGTCCAAAGGACATAACTGTAAACTCGTAATGTCCATATCTTGACGAGAATGCGGTCTTTGGAATATCCTCTAATCGGATCTTCAACTGATGGTATCCCGATCTTAGATCAATTTTGGAGAAGACTCCGGCTCCTCTTAGCTGGTCAAACAAATCATCAATCCTGGGTAGCGGATACTTATTCTTCACGGTGACTTCATTGAGTGCACGGTAGTCAATGCACATCCTGAAACTTCCGTCCTTTTTCTTGACAAACAACACTGGCGCTCCCCACGGCGACGAACTCGGTCTGATAAATCCTTTCTCCATCAGCTCTTCAAGCTGTTTCTTCATCTCTACTAATTCTTCGGTGGACATCCGATAAGGTCTCTTTGCTATCGGTGCTGTACCAGGTACAAGCTCTATCACAAACTCTATGTCCCTGTCCGGTGGCATACCAGGTAGATCTTCAGGAAAAACATCTGGGTACTCATTCACTACTGAGACATCCTCTATGCTGATTGCCTTGGTACTGTTAACCATCAACTGTCCATCTCTAACGGCAGTAGCTTGAAATTCCACTTTCTTTCCACACGGGCTCTCAACTGAGATAGTTCTTCGTCCACAATCCAATACGGCCTTGTGTTTGGATAACCAATCCATTCCCAAAATAACATCTAAGGTCTGGGTCTCCAAAATAATAAGGTTCGCTAGGAACATCCTACTTTCGTTCGGAGTTCGGAACCAGGGGTTTGAACTACAAGCATGCATTTAAGCCTTGCAATCTTCAAATCATTTTTAGCAGCAAAGCCTTGCGAAACAAACGAATGCGAAGCTCCAGAATCAAACAAAACTGCTGCAGGTACTGAGTTAACAAGTAACTTACCCAGTACGACGTCCGTAGCATTCTGCAGTGCATCCGCGGTGACATGGTTGACTCGGCCTCTCACCACGGTTTGGGTTGTGGCTCTTGGTGCTGGCGTCCTAGCTGGGGTGGTTCCTAGATTGAAGCGAACTGGGGTCACTCCTGCTGTCTTCTTTGGACAACTGTTGGCAAAGTGTCCTGGCTCGTTGCAGTTGTAGCAGCATCTCACTTTGTTCCTTCTTTGTTGCTGGGCTTGGCGTTTCTAAGCGGTGAGTGCAGTGTTTACGATTGGCGGGTCTTGAGTCTTTGGTGGACGGTGTCCTTGTTGCATTCTGTGGCTGGAATCTGAAAAACTGATTTGGTGCAACTCTCATACGCTGTTGCGTTCCCTGGCATGATCCCTGCTGTTGCATCCTGCGCTTCCTGTTCTCATCCAGTTCCTTGCGCTTGTCCTCAAGAATAAGTGCCTTGTTCACTAATTCTTGAAAATCTGGAAAGGTGTGGGTGATCAGTCCTACTTGTAGTCCTGAGTTAAGTCCCTTCATGAAGCGAGACTGTCTGGCTTTATCTGTCGCTACGTCTTCAGGTGCGTAACGTGCAAGCTGTGTGAACTTGTTCGTATTCGCCACCGGTGATTACCTTGCTTCAGTGCTCTGAACTCCTCCTTCTTAAGATCCATGATTCCTTCAGGCACGTGATACTGGCGAAACGCAACTGTGAACTCCTCCCAAGTGATATCTTGAGGTTTCACTTGCGTGGCGCAGAAGTTCTCCCACCATTCGGCGGCTGTTCCTTCGAACTGATTAGAAGCGTAAAGTACCTTCTCATTTCCCATGCATTGAGCCATGTGTAGCTTCCTCTCAATTGACCTTAACCAATCATCGGCTTCCAACGGGTTAGCATTCCCAGAGAAAGTGGGTGGATGAGTCCTCATGAACTCTGACAGTCTTGTATTCTGGCGTTGTCCCTGATTAACTTGATTAACAGTGGCCTGAGCAGTGACGTGTTGCATCTGTTGCATCATGGCATGCATCAACTGAGTCTGAGCAGCAAGAAATGCTCCAAAATTCTACATGTCTAGTGGCGGTGCTGGTGCTCCATCATTGGGGTTTTCTGCTGGGCGAGAACCACTTCCACTGCCTCCAAGGTTTCCACGAGTGTTCACCATCTGCCGATTTGATCTAGGTTTTAGAGATGAGAGGGAAACAAGAATAGACAAGTAATATGGAACTTATGCGGGGCGAAAGGTGTAACTTTAAGGTCCAGCTTTATTATTGATATCAATAACTTTGTATGGTTGCTTACAATGCCTAGGGGCCTTGCAACACATACTGCACACTCAGCAATCAATGAAGATCCAATCGATCTAACACTGGAGTCTAACGCCTAAAGGGTGACTCTTTATTCTATGACGCGACTCGGCGAAGGAGTCTCACTATAGAACCTACGCTCACTCATCGAGAAAACCTCCACGGCCTGGGTATGGATGCTGCGGCATAGGCGCGAAACGATTGCCATGTCCAGCAACTGTGTCATCTGTGGTAGTCGAAGAAGTAGTGTCCTCATCGAGATCTGACTCCTTCGGGTCAAGAAGGTTATTGCTGCGCGGATGATATCGGAACACCGTGCTCTCCAATTCTCTGGCGTAGATACGGGTAAGGTGTCGCATTGCTCGTCGTGATACTTCTTGGATACCCATCTGCATTGTAGACCTCCTGGCAGTGCAGTGTATCGGGCGATTGCCTGGGCCCTTCTTCCTAGCGGGTACCACAATCTTCACGTCACAAGCCTTGATCAATCCTGCTTGTCTGATTACTTCCACTTGGTATTGCGGCTTCTCAAAATCTCAGGAGTCAGAGCATACGCCAAAGTTCCGCGGCGTGACCAACCTCCAGATCGACGTAGTTGAACTCTCCCTCCATCTGTCACAAGAGTGCTTACGTAAGAACTCGGAATTTTTTTTTAAATCGTGACAAGGTAAGGAAAAATTCAGCAAGAGACAAGAAAAGAAAGAATGGGATAAGTCGAGATGTCATTTCTTATCTTGACAAATTTTTAGCTTTAGAAAATAGGTTTTAACCTTTCTACGACCATTCTAGCTAGGGGTGAGCCTACAGTCAGTATGGCTCTGATACCACCTCTGTCGGGACCCCGAATCTGCAAATCCGGACCCTCTGTGTATTCAACACTAGTCCAGGAACGCGCTAGTGCACACAGTCTTAACATCGGTAAATATCACAATCATACCACTCGATACTAATAAAGTACTTTATTTAAATAGTCAACTGGTTACTCGACCTTATGGTCAAGTTACAAATGTATGCCTCGCAGGGCGAAACTTATTAAGAGAGAAATAGTAGCAGCGGAAAATCAAATAACTTCGTGGCGCCATCCAGTATACCACAGGCAACTGACTGGGCTCGCTCCCTAAGTAGACGGTTCGTCTTGGAGCTCCTCCTCCAAAGCTGGTGTAGTCTCCTCTTCAACTGGTGTTGTATTGTGGCAAGGGTGAGTACTTGGTACTCAGCAAGTCATGCACAGAATGCAAGCTAATATACTATATGCATGGCTTGGTACAAAGGAATAGCTCAAGGTATATTTGCAGTAAATAGTATTTGACAAGTAGCATAAGTAGATTCGAAAGAAGTAGAAACAAGTAAAGTATAACTAACTTTCCAAGGATTTAATAAACATCTTTCCCATCCTAATCCACATTTCCATCAACTTCATTATTAGTCCAACCCAACCTTTCAGACCCAAGTTATTTTTGAGAAAATCTAACCCTTGACTGTAATTCCCGAGCGATGTCCAATACCGCGGACACGGCTATTCGAATAGATTGTACACTCTGCAGAGGTTATGCACTTTACCCACAAGATACAGTCAAACACCACAAAGGCGAGTTCCCGTAACAAAGTCTTTCGGAAACTTCTAACAATACAAGTGGTCCTCCCCGGTTATTGCACACTAACCCTTCCCTTAGCTAAGGCGAAGTTTAGGCCAATCAACTGTTAGATGGGTACTGGCCTCACCCCAGACGCTCCCCGCACAACTTACACAAAGGGTGTAGTTGACCTCCGAGGTCCCACAGTGCGTTATTAGCAACTTAGTCAACTAGGTCCGTCCCATTACGAGACATGTGGTTGCACGTTAGACCCGATTCAAAGGCTTGCAAGGTGAAGTCCTTAGGGTGACCAGGGCAAGACTACCCGAAGAACCAAATCAACGTCCCGATTACCACAACCGCCCACCACGATCATTCTTACCACATGCCCCGGTCGAAAAACTATTTATCAAACCCCAGTTGATTACCATGCACCACGTGCCATCAACATCACATGATACCTTTCCAAAACAGGTTCAATATATCATTAAGTCAATATTAACATTTGATTGTCCAAAATCATGTCATGAGCACGTAGCAGGTCTAAGCAGTATACTACAACGGTCTAAAACCCATGTTGCTAATTTAATAATATCCAACTAGTAATCCACAACTAGGGTGACAAGGCGTCATGGCACATATTTAGATAATCAAGGTGTCATACAGCAAATTGGTATTTATCTAATCCCCCATATTTAAATAAAGTATTTTCTAATTGAACTAGCATGCAATAAGTTAAATCAAAATAGGTTTCAAAATAGGATCAACATGGTCAGAGCACAACTTGCCTTCAAAAAGTACGTGTTCTTGGTCTTGAGTTGGATCCTGAGTCAATACTTCTCCTTCGAATCCTTCCGGCACTTCAACGTCTACTCGTAAAGCGTGCAAATAGCAATACACGAATAAACAATAGGCAAAAAGTGTCCAAACATCCAAATAAAATCCATAAACAGAGAGAACATAATTTTATGAATTTTTAGAAACTGGAATAAATCAAATTTGGAGTTAAAATGCAAGAGTTATGATTATTTAAAGTTTAAATAATCAATTAAATAATTTTACAGAGAAAAACTTTAGTCCAAAAATTAAATAAAATTCATATTTAGGTAGATCTCAATTTTATACAAATTTAGAAATTTGAATCACTCAAATCAGAGTTGAAACGCAAAAGTTATAAGCGTTTGAAGTTTGAATCAAAATCTGAAATCATTATTTCGAATTAATAAATCATTTTCTTTTCCGAAATTAATTATTGCGTCACCGACACGTGTCAGCCTCTGATTGGTCTGCGGCGTCGGCGGTCCATGGACTTGGTCCACGCCGGCTCGGGTCTACCGTGGACTCGGTCCACGGCTCCTCGTGAGGCCCGACATGTGGGTCCGCCTCGGATGACGTCACTTCGGCGTCGGCGGGCTCGGCCACCGGTCGGCGGCAGTGGGACTCCACTGTAGCGTCATTGCCGTCGGCGCTCGGCTGGGACAGCGGCCCGACATCTTGAGCCGCCATGGCGTCGGCGTGGCGTCATGGTGCGGTTTGGTCACGTCGGCCCGACACGCGGGCGGCGTGTCGACATCACACGCCGAAGTCTTGTGCGGCGGTCAGGCTTCCCGACACGTGGCGCAATCTCGGCCGTTGATTTGAATTTCAACGGCCCAGATTGGATCTGGGTCTCACGCGTTTGGGTTAACGCGTTTGATCTGGACCGTTGGATCTAGATCCTACGGTCGAGATTGGATCTGGGGTTTTGGTTTGGGATCTCACCGTGAGATGACGTGGCGTGATCTGGGACGTTGGATCTTGATCGGACGGCTGAGAAGCTTCGCGCGACGGCGATGGCGTGCGGCGGAGCTGGCTGGCCGGTCCTGGGGACGGCGACATGGGCAACGGCGTTTGTGGGCTCCTCCGGCGAGGTGAGTTCTTCCTTCGGGTGCGTCTCGTCGCGGTGAGTCCGGATCTGGGGTCAACGGCGGCCGGGGACGGCGGACGGCGGCGGAACAAAGCAAAACCGCGGCGGAGGAGTGCTACAACTCCGGCGAGCGATTGGCGCGTCGAGAACGCTGCGGCGGCGGCGGCTAGAACAGCAGCTGCGCAAGGTCAAGGTGGTCCTCGGGGTGTGATCCGGGCATTAAATAGCCTCGGCTTCCGCGCGGAAAACGGAAACCTAGACCCACACGGCGGCGGGCGCGGCGGAGGATTCCGGCTCGGACTCGGGCGAAGACGACGACGGAGGACTGTCCACGTGGCGCGATCAACGGCCACGATTGGCTCGGGCGCGATCGGATCCGATCGGATCGGTGCGGCGCGATTTCGGCCGTTGGATCTTGATCCAACGGTTCACAGGGTTAGGGTTTGGACTTGATTCGGTCGAGTCACGTGGCTCGGGTCGGACTCGAGTCCGACTCGGGTTCCGACTCGGTCGGATGAACAGTAACCGACCCGGCTGAATTTCAAGCGATTTAATATTTAAAATAATTCCTAGTAATTCATTTAATTCGTTAAAAATAGCAAAATACTCAGAAAAATTCCAGAAAAATTATGGAAAATATTTTAGGGTATTTGGGACTCAAATAAAATATTTACAACAAAACTTTATATGCAAAATTAAATTCTTTAATTATTTTTAAATGGAATAAATTCAAATAAATTCCAAATAAATCCAAATAAATTCCAGAAAATTCCAAAAATTCACCAAAGTGCCAAATCACACATGAATTTAAGGAAGCAAAATTTTGGGGTGTTACATGTCCCTATAAAGCTAGTATCGATGTCAATTGTGAAGACATAGGATTTGCTGTTAATGATGTGGTTAACAGCATTGGGATGGTCTAACTTTTTAAATTTATTTTAATAGTTGGAGTATGTTGTGTAGTGGCAATTTTGTTATAACCCATGTATAGGGTAGCTAAAAGCAATGTTGTTGTTTTATGATTATGCCCGTTTATTGATATTGATGACTTAATAGTGGTGGTAATTGTTTAGATTACTTGTTGAAAACCATGGTTAAAATGGAGGAAATTGTAACCTGTTATGATGGAGTGAACCATGTATAATTAACCTAATGTAGAATTTTATCCTTAATGAATGCATATCTTAGAATCATATTTACGAACTTTGTCTTGTGAAGATAATATTTACTAGTTGAAGTCATCTATTGATTGAACTGGTTTCAATTGTCTAAAAGTTGATGTATGGATGGTATAAAATTGATAGGTTGATCATGCTAAAGTATTTGTTGAAATATTATGTTTTAATTTGAGAATATGATGTTATATGATGTGTTTATCTGTGGGGATCAAGATGAGATAGTATTGGTTGGATGTCTTTTTGATAAGCATCATAAATTTTATTTATAAGTGTTGGGAAAGGTAACTAGAGAAAGACATATGTTGTTTATGCCAAAATAAGTGATGAAGAGATGTGTCTTAAGCTTGGGATAGACAGTTGTACGAATGATGAGTCATATTGGTTGGTAGGCCAAAGGAAGAAGTTGAAATGAGTTTTATGTTGAGTTAATTGATAAGTTAATTATGCCGAAGTTGTGAGGACGTTGTTCTCCTTGTTGATTGTCATAAGATAGACATGGTTTAGAATTTATGGTATAATGACCGATGGTGGTTATTAGAAAAGTGCCAATCTTTGTTTGGATAAGCTGTTTAGCTTATGTGATGATTATGGGGTTTTATACCCAAGAGTATATGAGTGGATCGCGTCCTTTCGCGTGCAACCGGAATTATCTTTGTAATCAATATTTAAAGGAAGCAAATAAATCTAACAGGTTGCGTTGAAAGTTCTTGAGTTGAAAATTCTTGTAACTCTATCTTGACTAGAGTTTGGTTTAATTGAAGGAGTGTGTGGTGTTTGGAAGTGTTTCAAAAGTTTGAACTTATGATTGTTCATAAATGCTCTGTGGTTGTTCAAGAGATGTTTTGCCTTAGTAAAGGCTTGGTGTTTACCTTTATGAAAATGAGTTGCCTAAATGAAAGAGTGGTTGAGCCAGGTCGATGAGAATGTCATATAGGGATATATGACTAATACGGAGTGCTCTTGAAAAGTTTGCATTCATGTCGTGAATCGAGATTTTCATTGCTCTCTAGCATGAAAAGAAAGAGTGAATAATTTCTGGCATTTGGCTATGCTGTAAGAGAATTGATTTTCCTTTTCTCTTTGAGAGTTATTGTGGCAGTTGTGGATTCTTTTGTTTGATTTGAAAATCGGTTTTCTCTTCCAAAATTTGATTTTGGTTAAAATGAGACGTTTGGCTGTGGCGAAAGTGAGTCGAGTTGTCTTTGATTATTGAGAACTTCTGTCAAAGATTTGTGTGGAGTCCCTCTTTTGTTTGAGTGCTCCCCGATGCGAATTGAATCGCATTGGTTTGAGATTTGAGTTTTTCCTTTGTGGCTTGACTTAGGAAGAGAAAAAGAGTGATCTTTGGAGGTTGTCGAATTCTTTCCAAAGTGGTTTGCGACGTTTTGGGTTCCAGTTGATGAATGTGGTTCATCCGTCTAAAGAGGATTGCTATGTTGCTGGCATTCTAGTTTGAGATAAGTATTGGAATGTCTATGGAATTGTTGAGTATAATGGAGGATTATACTCATGGGCTTGGTAGTATTTGAGTGAGAAATTGTGAGGGCGAGAGCCCTCGTAGTAAAGAACCAGTTGTGGTTTGATAAGAATTTACAGCCCTAGCTTGGGCTAGGCGTAGGACTTTGGTTGTTTGCGAAATGGTGTGTCTCGGATTCGGGGTCAAATCCTGTTAAGGGGGAGAGAATATGACACCCTAGAATGTGACATCATGGAAAGTGACATTATGGAATGTGACTTTATAGATTGTGGCATTACAGTATGAGTTATTTCATGTTTTTTGGGCCCTTCAGGGTGTTCTGTCTTCTCTGGGGGAATTGTGGGCCTTGGGGGTTTGAAATTGGGCTTTCGGTGGGATGGTTTGGGCCTAAGTGGGCAAGTTTTGGCCCAAGGGGGGGTGCTTGGGCAGCAAACCCTAGCCCCCCCACCCCTTGGGCGCCACCCCTACTTCCCCCACTTCTTCCCCTTCCTAGCCGCCATCCCCTTTGCCCCCTTCCTCCCTTGCGCCTCCCCTCCACCTCCTAGCTAGTCCTAGCTAGGAACCACCCTCTCCTTGTTGCCACACCCTCCCCCTGCATTCATCTCTCCATTGGGAAGCTCCGCGACGAGAGGATCCGGCGGGATTGGCGAGTGGAAGGAGATCGGGCGACCGGGAGGAGTTTTCGTCGGTTCGTCGTTCATCGGGCTAAGGTATGGTGATGGGAGATCCTTGGGGGTGGATTAGGTGCTGTGCTAGTGGTGTTTTTGATGCTTTAGATCCATGTTTAGGTGCCTCCCCTAGATGAGATTAGGGAGTTTGCTATGATTGTCCCACGTTCTGTCTCGGGCAGATTGGGCGGCCGACCTAGGGTTTGAGTTTTCACAATTTTAGAATCTGAATTTGGTCATCCGCCTATTGAGACAGTTGTAGGTAATTAAATTACCTTTAATTGGACACCAAGAACGTTAAATTCTGTCGAGCCGTTTGAAAGTTATGGCTGTGTTACTGAACGTGTTCAAAACTGTGACGTGATTGGGACAGATCGTGTTGATCTGTAGATTAGGCCATTTTAGATGCCGAAGTAGTTTGAGTTTTCGCAATTTTAGGTTCGGAATTTGGTCGTCCGCCTGTTGAGAAAGTTGTAGGTAATTGAATTACCTTTAATTGGACACCAAGAACGTTAAATTCCGTCCAGCCCTTTGAATGTTATGGCTGTTTTACTGAACGTGTTCAAAACTGTGACATGGTTGAGAAATATCGTGTTGATCTGTAGATTAGTCCATTTTAGAGGCTAAATCAGTTTTTCCCAATACTTAGAAAAAGCTAGGAAATTTCCTAAGCTTCGAGAAAATGTACTCGTTTACTTAATTTGGAGATTTAGAACTCAAGTTATGCTAGTTGGAAGCCCGCTGTCCAGTTGGGACAGATTCTCTGTTTTCGGGTTTTAGGGGTAGTTTGCGGAGTCGGGTTAGAGGTTCGATCTTGTTCTGTTTTGTGGACACGTTTTGAGTGTGTGTTACCTATGTGCAGGTGGTGTGACCCCGGGAGTGCCCTCAACCTCTCGCCAATCCGTCGCCCGCGGTTGAAGGCAAGTGTATTGGGATGTTTGTGTCCATGTGCTATGTTGAATTGCCATGTTGGATTCTTGCATGTTATATGATGGATAGATGTTGTCAGCGTATGAGCTAACAGGCCCCTTCCGAAATGGGGTGTGGGAAGTCCGAACGGGGGGCTTTCGTGGCGGATCGCTCGTGACACAGTGGAAAGAGAACGAACGAAGCTCACAAGAGGAAGACACTTGGTTTATCCAGGTTCGGGCCCTCCTCACGAGTAATAGCCCTAGTCCTGCTTGTGTTGTTCTTGATTGTGTTCTTGGAGAAAATCGCAAGGACAATGGATCTGGGACTCAAAGACCCCCACCCCAGAGGAGAATGAACCGGTCTAAAAGACTCGAACCTGTCTAAAGAGGTGGATTAGCAGAGAAGAGGAAGAAGAACCAGCCGAACCTCTTCTCCCATGCACCCTAGCCCCCTTTTATACTCGGGTTGGCTGGGGCGTGCGGGGCTTACAAGCGTGTAGTACATTGAATATACTTGACATGCTGCATTTAAGGCGCCTGTCACTGTTCTTGCAGCACACTTAATGTCCTGGCACAGCCGTCCTCTCCCCCGCCTCGGGCCCTGCGCCGGCCGGCTCCGCCCGCTCTGCCGGAGTGGGAAATTGCACCATGACGTCATTTATAGTAATGGCGCGCGTTGGAAACACACGCCGCCATGTTGCAGCCTTTATTACTCCCATTTAATGCGCACGATACGCAATAAATGTCCTTGACCTCCTGTGCGGCCGCACAGGTTACTAGGTGGCATCGGGAACTGAGCGCCCGTGTTGTGGACTAGGCGTCGTACACCCGCCAGGCGACCACCTTGCTGACCGCCAGTGGCGTGGTTTGGTCGCCACCTGTCCGCTGGACGATCACACAGCTGACCACCAGCGGCGTGGCCTGGTCGCCACCTGACCGCTAGGCGATCACACAGCTGACCGCCAGCGTCGTGGCCTGGTCGCCACCTGACCGCTAGGCGATCACAACTAACCGCCAGCGTCGTGGCCTGGCCGGCACTTATCCGCTGGACGGCCACCTCACTGACCGCCAGCGACGTGGTCTGGACACCACGTGTCCGCTGGCGGCTCTTACAGAAGTGTAGTGGGCACCCTGGTGTAGAATACACCGACAGATGTTGAGTCGGCATGTTTGATTCTTGCATATTATAAGATGATAGATGTTGGATTGTCATGTTTGACTTGGGGCAAGTGCATCGATTGTTGTGTTTTGGAATGATACTTGAATGCTGTATTAACTTACTGTATAAATTGTTATTGCATGATTTGCTATGTTGGCATCACTAGTATGTGTAGGATATGTGAGTATCCATGAAAGAAGGAAAAAAATGGCATGTGAATGGCTCTATTGTTATGAATGTAACCATGATATCGTTTAAGATGAATATGATGAGTTTATATGCAAGTTATTCATGTTTATGGCATTTATGCATTCGTGGTATGAGGACTTGCCAGGACGGTGAGAAAGTCATAACTAGCCCGGTGAGGTCGGTGAGAAAGTTATGACTAATCCGGAGCGCCATTGAGAAAGACCTACCTCGTGATTCCATCCACAGCTGTGAAGGGAAAAGGGGGTGCACACCGACGGGTGTGCACTCGGTAATACCGGTATGTGCTAAACAAAAAGACATGGTGCATTGCATTGCATGAATGAGAATGTGAATGAGGAAGCATATGAGAATGTGAGTAAGTATATGAGATTGTGAACAAAGAAGCCTTCAAGAATTATTTTCCATGATTGGTGATCGGTATGATGTATATATGTGAATTGTTATTGTTTGTTCCATTGCAATACACTTTGCTGAGTGATGAACTCACGCTTGTTGTTTAATGTTATTTTAGGTACATTGAATATGGCTTATGGGAAAGGGAGCTAGATACATGCCTTCACTTGGCATCACTCGAACAAACAATTCATACCGTTCTATAGTTGTGATGGTTTACTTTACTAATCTAGACTTGGTATATGTCGTATTGTTGGCTATGATTAATTGTTCACCCCTATTGGTTCATGAGATGCTTAAGCTTATATTCTTGGCATGAACTGTTGTTAAATACCGTTTTAGATGTCCTCTATCATGCTATCATGTTATGCTGATATTGTTGTTGCTTCAAATCATGGAAAAACAAAGGTTATGCTGCCGAATTTTCGGTTAAGCATTTAGCGTAGTTGCTGTAATTTAATGTAAAATACATGATTTGTGTGTTGCTAGTATCGGCTGTGGTGACATTCGCGGCATACTAGGTGCCAGGGTGTTACAGTGCATGTATGTGATCGGCTTAAACCGAAATAAATCCGAATACGTGATTTTGCCTCCCTGGATGCTTCTAATCTGGTTTAAATTGGAATCAATCCGACAGCCAAGGACTTCACATCCGTTCGAAGTGAAGTTGCGGGGCTGGCCAGGCAGTTATGTGTGCGTGGCGAGTGCCGGTGGCCGGGCGTGGCTGCAGGGCCGGCGGTGGCACCGGGGAGGCCAGTGGGACGGAGCCACCGGTGGTGCGCTCGGGCACCGGCTGAGCTTGGCGACATCAACCGGGGGGCGCACGCACGACGAGCGCGACAACCGGGGTTGGCAGAGGTGCGCAGCAGCGCGACGGGGCCTAGAGTGGCGCGTGGTGGCGCGTCGGGGCCCGAGGGCGCACAGCGGTCCAGCGAGGCCCGGAGAGGCGCCCGGCAGCGTGGCGGGTTCCTGCGAGCCGAGCGGCTCTTCGTGGCCAGCGTGCGTGCGTTTTGTGGTTGGCGCGGGTGTTGCGGAGTGTAGCACAAAAGCGGATGGTCGCACAGGAGGCGAGGCAACACCGATCGGTAGCTGCGGAGCTTCGTGGCACGCGTCGGCGGTTCATTCAGGAGCCGAAGCATCCGGCGTTGGGGCGCAATGCGTGATGTCGGTGACCTGTGGGGCTGGCTGGTCGGACGTGGCGATGGCGCAGGTGGCCAGACGCAGCAAAGGCGCAGACGACGCTGGCGAGTTTTGGCCGCTAGGCTTTGGTCCGACGCGGCTGCGAGTTGGTCGACGGCGACTACGCACACAATACGAGGCGCCGAGTGCGGTGCGTGGCTGGCCCGCAGTCGGTTTCAGGCACTTCAATGCCCAGATGGCGGCGATTCGGCCGTGTGTGGTGCGGACCTGTTGCTTCGAGTAGGCCGGCGGCTTCTTTGACACGGTGGCGCCAGATCGGAAGGGGCCGAGGCGACTTTGAGTTCCAGTTTGTGATGTGGCCGGTCGGCGGCTTCAAGCGCGATCGACACATAGTGTGCGTGGGGAGACCCAGCCGGCGGCGGTCAAGGATTCAAATTTCGGACTGAAATCCGAAATCTTGACCGAGATTTCGGACCCCAACGAGATTCAAAATCCCAGGCGGGTAAAAAAAATTTTAAAAAAAAATAAATTTCGGATTTTTCAACGAGATCTCGGCGATTTTCGCCGAAATTTGGTGTTTGTTTGTTGGATTTTAAATTTTTTGCATTGGATTTGATTGAATTTAAGGTCAAGATCATCCGCAAAAAAATTCAAAATTTGACATGTTTTTGACCATTTTTTTGTTTGTTCAATTTTTCGATGAAGACTATCTGAATTGTTTAATTTTTTTCATGTTTGATCATCATCTAAAATTTTTTTGGGAATACTATGGATGTGTTAGGACCATTCACAAAAATTTTCAAAATTTTCTAAAGTGATTTGTACTATTTTTCCTTCAGGTGAATTTTGTCGGTTTGATTTCAGTAGAAGTATTTGAATTGTTTAAAATTTCTAAGATTGATCATCATCTAAAAATTTTATGAGAATATTATGAATATGTTAGGACCATTCACAAAAATTTTCTGAAGTTTCTAATGTGGTTTGCACCATTTTCCATTCGGTTGAAATTTGGTGGTCAACCCTTTTATTAGGACAATGGCACTGTTAGATTTTTTAAAAAAATTCCCACTGCTTGATTATCAACGTAAAATTTTATGGAAACTTTAGTTATGTGTCAAGACCACCCAAAAAAAAGTTCAAAATTTTTTGACGTGTTTTGCACCATTTTTGGGTCGGTTCATTGTGGATTGAGATCTCGGTGATTTCGGCCGAGATCTCGGGTTTCTTGGTTGAAAAAAAACGTATTTAAAATTTGGTTTTTGCATTTTGTCTGGATTTTGTCTGAAATTTCCGATTATCGGCGAGATTTCGGATTTCGTCCACCTCCAAGATTTATACCAAAACGAGATTTGAAACTATGACACTACGGGATGTCGAGACACCGTAAAAGGTGAAATTAGAGAATGTGACTTTATAAAAAGTGAAATTAGAGATTGTGACTTTATAAAATGTGAATTTGGATATTTAAACTTTACACTATGAAATTTAATCGCGTTTCCGGGCCTATTTTGGGAGTTTTGGGCCTTTCCGGGGAAGATTGGGCACAAGGGGAAGAGTCGTGGGCTTTAGTGGGATGATGTTTGGGCCCATGTGGGAGTCGGAGTCCAGGTTGGGTGCCTCCACCTACCCCTTGTGCGCCCCCCACTTGAAACCCTAGCCACCGCCCCCACTTGCCCCCTCTCCACGCCTCCGCCTCCACCTCCCCTAGCCGCCCCCCTTGCGTCCCTCTCCTCCCCATCCCTCTCCACCATCCTTGCTGCCCCTAGGGGAGTTCTCCACCTCTCCACCCCGCTGATCCATCCATTTGAGCGCTTCGCAACAAGGAGATCCGGTGGATTTGGAGCGAGGAAGGAGATCGCGTGAACCGGGAGGACATTCGTCGGTTCATCGTTCGTCGGGCGAAGGTATGGCTAGGGGAATCCTTGGGGTTGGTCTAGGGGCTGTGATAGAGGGTATTTGGATGCTTTTAGATCAAGTGGTGGTGCTGTGATTGGGTAGATTAGATGAAAACAAGAGTTTGCCACGTTCTCTGCTTCGGGCAGATTGTGCAGTTGACCTAGGGTTTGTATTTTGGCGGCCTTAGATTCGGAATTTGGTCGGCCTCCTGTTGAGAAAGTTGTAGGTAACTTCAATATCTTTCAGTGGACATAAAGAATGTCCAATTCCGCCCAGCCATTTGAAAGTTATGCTCGATTTACCAAACGTGTTCAAATCTGTGACGTAGCTGGGACAGAACGTAGTGTTTTGTAGATTAGACAACTTTAGTGTCCGAATCAGTTTTTCCATATACTTATAAAAAGTTAGGAAATTTCCTAAGCTACGCAAGAATGTACGCGTTTAATCGATTCGGAGTCCTAGAACTAAAGTTATGCTAGATCGAAGTCTGCTGTCTCGGGGGGGGGGACAGATTCTCTTTTTTTCGTTTTCGGGAGTAGTTTGTGAAATCGGGGTAGATGGGCAAGGGCGTACTGTTTTGTGGGCACGTTGTGATTGTGTGGCATATTTGTGCAGGTGGTGTGACCATGGGAGTGCCCTCCTCATCCCGCCAATCCGTCGCCCGAGGTTAAGGCAAGTGTATTGGGATGGGTAGCATGTCGTTTATTTGCTTGTCTTGACTAGATGCAATTGTTTCCATGTTATGCTATCTTGCCATGCTTAGTGTTTGCCATGATATGATAAAAAGGGTATGTTAAGATGTTATGCAATGGTTTATGGTTAATGATTATGGCATATGTTGCATACATAGCATGAAACTTGGCCCGGTCGGTGAGAACGTCATAACTATTCTGGTAAGGTCGGTGAGAAAGTTATGACTAATCCGGAGCGCCATGGATGTAATACCTACCTCATGATTCCACCCACGTGGTGAGTGGAAGCGAGGAGTAGGCACCCTCCATCTACGGGATGGAAGGGGGATGTGGGTGCACGCCGACGGGTGTGCACTCGGCAATACCGGTATTTGCGTCGAGGAGACATGTGCATTGCATTGCATTGCATTCATGATGATGATGATGAAATGATCTCAATGAGGTTGAGACATGAATATGAGATTGCATATGAAGTATGACTTGATCATGATGTTAATTTGTTATGTAGAGATGATAATAATTGAATTGTTCTGTATGACCCATTGCAATATACTTGCTGAGTGATGAACTCACGCTTGTGTTTTATGTTGTTTTAGGTACCATGACATCGGCATGTGGGAAGGGGCAATAGCTACACATCTTCACGTAGTTCCATTCACATCTACCAATTTGAGTCATGATCATAATAAGTGCCATGAACTTAGTGTGTGGAATAATTTTGGTGTGCATGTGATCCTTATTTACTTAGCTATTGTTTATGGCGTGGTTGGATTTGGTATTATTGGTTTATGTGGATGCTTTATCCATTTATATTGCTGCTTTAGATGTCTTATGTTATGATATATCTTGCCATGTTATTGCTATTGCTTCAAGTGATGTTAAAACAAAGGAGATGCTGCCGAAATTTCAGTTTTTAGCATTTGTGCCTTTGCTATAATTTATCTTTATTTATGGTATTTAAGTGTTGTCTAGTCTATGTTTGGTAGCATTCGGGCATACTAGATGCCGGGGTGTTACAGTTGGTATCAGAGCGGGCTTTAGGTCCTTGGAATATGCATTTTTAGTGTTATACCTTCGTATTAACTAAAATGTGATGTGGGATAACCTGGAAACATGGCTTAGGTTATAACTAAAATTCTGCTATAGGATAGCAACCTTAAAATTTGTGTATGTGGAATAACTAATTTAAAATTTGACACACATGGATGCATAGTAGGAAAGGGTATGGGTATCGTTGCTTTACGCTTAAATGTTACACTTAAACCTTAATGTTGAATGTTTTATGTGATAAAGTATGATGCTATGTGTATGAGATAATTGATTGAATTGCTCTTGTTATCGGGATAAAGTGGGGTTGTGGTGCCGAAGGGTTTCGGTCACCTTTTTGTTTATAGTAAGGTTGTGGTTTGACGGTATGGCCGATTAAAGCCATCACCGAAGAACTATTAACCCTTGTGGGGAAAGAGTGCTTACTTTTTCTGTAGGATCGAAGTATACGAATATAGCAATCAGAGGGAATGATTATGCGGAAGCTAAAACAAAATTTTCGATCTACTGGAAGAACACCCCAACTCGGATTCAAAAGATTGCCTCGTAATCAACAAAAACAGATTGACAGACGCTTGGTAAAATAATAATTCCCGGAGATCCAACTGTCGAAACGATCTGAAATTTGGACACAAGAAACTAGATTCCAATACAAATCAAACCCAAAAAGAATCAGCTCGATCGGACTTATGGATCAAAAGTTATGAGCTTCGCAAGCTTGCTGATCCAGAACTTGACGAGAATTGATCTAACGTAAACTTGAAAGATTTAACAGAACCGACAAAAGTTTAATCAACTATACTTTGAGGAACTCTAAATCAATACCCTAGAAAGGTTTTTGATGGATCAAATCAAGATGACACTCAAGGATCAAAAACCAATCTAGATTTAGAGCAAGCAAGCAAACAAGAACCAAGACAGAAAAATACTGTAGCAACGTGGTTACTGTAGCACGCAAAAATCTTGGAAGAATTGATCTTTATTTCTTTTGTCTAAAATACTCTCATCAAAAGAGTACAAACTCTAAAACTCTTGATGCGCTCAGCTCTCCTTGGTGCCCTTTCAACAGGAGACAACCCCTCCTATTTAAAAGACCAACCTGAATCGATTCCTATTCCCTAGAAGGAATCCGTATCCAACACAACTCTACTTGGCCCAACCTGGCCGAGTACAACTCTTGCACGCATATGGTAACCCTACCATACTCACGTGACTAACACCTTGCACGCGTATGGCCACCTGCCATACTCACGTGACTAACACTTTGCACGCGAATGACCTCCTGCCATTCTCACGTGACTAACCATTCTTCATGTGCACCATTCTCTTAGCCCGAACGTCCCGCATGACATCCTTGACCACCAAGACCTCAGTTCCTCCTGAACCTAGTCCCGAACCTCAGTTCCTCCATGAACCTAGTTCCAGTCCCGTCATCGACCACATTCGTCTTCGAGCAATACCTGCACATGAACAAACCACAAAACAAATCCGAGCACAAGTCCACGACTTGACTCAAGGTCAATCCATGCAACTACTCACATGAGCATTGCATAAAGTCCACTTCAAAACACGCATCATGAAATCATCACAAATTTCATAATTTCAAATTCAAACTAATTCAATTTTGCTCAAAACCGCCAAAAGCATGTGTATGACAGACCAAAGTCTTTGGTCTGTCATACATGGGAAAATTGAGTTCGCTATCAACATGTGTATGACAGACCAAAGAGTTTGGTCTGTCATACATGGGCAAAAATGAGTTCACTGAAAGCATGTGTATGACAGACCAAAGAGTTTGGTCTGTCATACATGGGTAAAATGAAATCGCCCAAAGCATGTGTATGACAGACCAAAATCTTTGGTCTGTCATACATTGAAAAAACGAAGTCACCAAAAGCCTGTGTATGACAGACCAAAAACTTTGGTCTATCATACATGGGAAAAATGCGATTTTTAGTTATTTGGTTCTGCGCAAAAGCAAGGTTTCTTTTTTTAATGTTCGGATGTTTGGTCCAATACAGATTAATCCTAATCTTCACCAATTTCAGCACAAGATCAAACCAATTTTTCATCACATGATTCACAATCTCCCCCTTGATGAAAACATTGGCAACACCATTTAGACATGAACATTTGGCAATTTTTTTTAAAAAGAACAGAGAACATAAAAACTCCCCTTTTGACAAAAATGTGTGTGGTTTGCACGGTTTGTGCAATGTGCCAAAAACAAAACTTCTCCCAGATTACTCAACAACCGAAAGATACTACTCCCTCTTTTTCAACTCTTCCCAAACTTCTCAAAAACTTCTCCCCCTTTGACAATGGATTCATCAAGAAAACAACAAGAGAACATGTTCAAACTTTTTCTTGTATCAATGGTTTCGCAAACAGAAGCAAGGGAGTGCCAAGATACAAAGGATGAGCTCATTCGATCATATAACCTTATATATCACATAATATGCAAAATATATGATCTTAATGTGATGTTAACAAGTTAAGAAATGACATGCATCTCAACCTCAAATCTGTCAACTATAGCCAAGTACTAAGTAAGACCTTTAGTAGAAAAACAAGGACTCAAAAATTGAAGCAACTAACAAATCAGGGCGAGCAAGTGGTTTCAACTTCAATCTAGTAGACCAAGTTTAATCTTTTAAACAATAAACTGCATGTGGCATGCTTGAAGCATACTTCTTTTATTTCCTTGGAGTGGCATGCTTGCAACATACATCTTGTCATTTGAGGGAATGGCATGCTTGAAGCATACATCTTATCTTTTAAGGAAAGCATGCCTGAAGCATACAACTTGAAGCTTTTTGCTTTTAACAATCCTTTTTATTGATTCCCTTTTTCTTTTCTTTTTCTTTGATTGTAAACATGCAAAAAATGATTAAAAGGTCTTATGAAAGAGTAAAGCTGAAAACACACTTGCTTCATAGCCCAAATTTGTCAAGAGGATTCAATATCAAGCCTAGAAGAATGAGATATCACAAAGTATTTAGCTATAGGCAATCGGATCGTGAATTCGCAATGTCATTTTTAGTTCAAGTGAGACAATTTAGATTATCATATATTAGCTCAATTACATAGTATATAAAGAAATATGATAAAGTGAGCTCATCAAGTGAAAGAATTTGGCAAAGAAACTCCTCAAAACAATCCCATTGGATGAACAATTCCAAGTTCTCCCGAATAAAGGCAAAACGAGAAGAAGCCAAAGGTTTTGTGAAAATGTCTGCCAATTGATGTTCAAGATCCACATGATGAAGCACAATGTTGCCTTTTTCAACATGATCTCTAAGAAAGTGAAATCGATGTCAATATGTTTTGTTCTTGAATGTTGCACAGGGTTCTTAGCAATGCAAATTGCACTAGTGTTATCACACGTAAGAGGAACACTATCCGAAAAAACCCATAATCTTTAAGTGTAGCTACTATCCAAAGAATTTGAGAACAACAACTAGCAGCGACCACATATTCAGATTCAGCGATTGATTGTGCAAATGTAAGATTGCTTTCTAGATGACCATGCAATGAGAGAATTTCCCAAGAAGTGACATGAACCAGAAGTGCTTTTCCTATCAATTCTACATCCTCCAAAATCAGCATCGTAAAAGATCTCAAACTAATGCATGAGGAAGCAGAAAGCCAAATGCCAAAATCTTGAGTTCCATGAAGATACCTGAAAATCCTTTTGTGACTTGTCGATGTGAAGCACGTGGGAAGCTTGAAAACGAGCACACAAGCACCACGACAAATTGTATATCCGGCCTTGATGCGTTGAGGTACAAAAGTGAACCTATCATGCTTCTATATTCCTTTTGATCAACCGCTCACCATCTTCATCCGGATCAAGTGTGCAAGCGCTCTCCATGGGTGTCATGATCAGTTCTTGTTTTCCATCCCAAATCTATGCAACAAGTCTTTTGTGTATTTGCTTTGATGTACAAAAGTACCATCCTTCGTTTGCTTGATTTGAAATCCCAAAAAGTATGTCAACTCACCCATCATACTCATCTCAAACTCCTTCCTCATTGTTTCAAAACTCGGACACTAAAACATGAGATGAACCACCAAATATAATATCATCAACATAAATCTGAGCGAATAGTTGATCATTGCCTTGCTTGAGTAAAAAGAGAGTTTTGTCAACCTTTCCCATTAAAAGCCTTTTCAAGTAAAAGGTTTTTAGCCTATCATACCATGCTCTAGGGGCTTGTTTCAAACCATACAAAGCTTTTGATAGTTTGAACACATGATTTGGAAACTTTGGATTTTCAAAACCAGGTGGTTGCTTGACAAAAACCTCCTCATTTATGTAGCCATTAAGAAAAGCACTTTTCACATCCATTTGATACAATTTGAAACCTTTGGATGCAGCAAAAGCTAAAAGGATTCTAATGGCTTCAATTCTAGCAACAGGAGCAAAGGTTTCATCAAAATCTAAGCCTTCAATTTGAGTGTAACCTTGAGCAACCAATCTAGCCTTGTTTCTAACAACAACACCATCCTCACTTTGTTTATTTTTGACAACCCATCTAGTTCCAATAACATTAAAATCAGGAGGCGGTGAGACAAGTTTCCAAACTTTATTTCGTTCAAAATTCTCTAATTCTTCATGCATGGCATTGATCCAAGATTCGTCAGATAATGCATGAGATATATCTTTGGGTTCAAAGGAAGCAACTAAAGCAGAATGAGTATGAGTGTCAGAATGAATAAACCTGGATCAAGTGACTCTCTCATTTAGGTCTCCAATCATTTGTTCAGATGGATGCATTTTTTGAATGTGCAAGGGAGCATTGACTTTTGAGACTTCTCCTTCTCCTTCTTCATTTTCAGCATGTACAGATGATGTTGTAGCTTGAGGATGGTTAGCTGTAGGTGATGTAGTAGTAGGTGCCAAAGGTGCTACAGCTTGTTGTGCATTAGGAAGAGTCAAGACCTCATCCTCATCATCATCATTATCTTCAAAAATTTTCTCCCCCTGAACATATGCGTCTGTACCTACATCATTTAGACTAGTGCCTGGACTAGACTCATCAAAAGTAACTTCACAGGTTTCCACAATTTTGTTAGTCTCCAAAACAAGCACACGATAGCCACGAGTATGAGCAGGATATCCAAGAAAAAAGCCATCCATTGATCTAGCTTCAAATTTATCAAGATTTCCAGATTTCAAGACAAAGCATTTGCATCCAAAAACCCTAAAGTGAGAAACAGTAGGCCTATGTCCAAACCGAAGCTCATATGGAGTCTTACCCAATTTTGATCTCAAAAACACACGGTTTGAAACATAACATGCAGTTTAAATCGCTTCAGCCCAAAAGTTTCTAGGAGTGTGATGTTCATTTAACATGGTTCTAGCCATCTCAACCAATGTTCTGTTTTCCTTTCAACTACACCATTCTGTTGAGGCACTCTAGGTGATGAAAATTGATGATCAATTCCTTTTTCAGTACAAAAGTGATCAAAAGAAGCATTTTTGAATTCGGTTCCATTATCACTTCTAATAGCTTTGAGAGCTCCTGGATGATCAATAGAAAGCCTAAGAACAAGACTTCTAAAATGACTAAAAAGCCTCATCCTTAGATGCCATAAAGTATACCCAAGAGTATCTAGAAAAATCATCAACAATTACAAGCACATACCATTTGCCTCCAAAGGATTGAACTCGAGATGGTCCAATCTGTATCAAGATGTAGAAGCTGTCCTGGAGCGTTTGTCATCACCATGGTAAGAGGTGGATGTGAACCTGCAATCATCTTACCATGTCTACAAGAAGAACATACTAGATTGCTATCACCCTTAAGCTTAGGTAAACCATGTATGAGATCTAAACCACTTACACGAGTAAGATGATCAAAACCAACATGACCAAGTCTACGATGCCAAAAGAAAAAATCTTTAGAAACATTGGCAATTAGACACCTATGTTTATAAGAAGGTGATGCATCAAAATCAGCTTTAAAAACTCTTCCAAAACGAGAAATCTTGAACACAAAATCACCTGAAGCATCTAGCACTTTGCATTCATTTTTCTTAAAGCTTATCTCAAGATCTTCATCAAGCATTTGTGAGACAGAAAGCAAGTTATATTTCAAGTTTTCAACAAGAGCCACATCCTTGAACATAAACTTGTCACTTACCTTTACTGTACCTTTTGCCACAACAGAAGAGGAAGAGGCATCTCCAAAAGTAACACTTTCAGCACGAGATGCACGAGTGAGGGAGGAGAACCAATTCTTATCACCGGACATGTGGCGTGAGCATCCGGAATCCACTAACCATATGTTCTCCTTCCTTGCGCGAGAAGCCTACATAGCAACAAAACATGTCGAGGTCTCGATCAAGGGTTAGGAATGAGATTTTTGGGAATCCAGTACTGAGACACACGACGTACAACAGTAGGCACAACACGAGAATTTTTATGCACAAAATCAGCTTTTCTTTTTCCCATGTTCATAGGAACAGAAGGTGTTTTCAACAATCTAAGCGCATAGTGAGAAGCAAAGTGTGCTCTTCTGAAGTTAGACCTAGCCTTAGTCATTTCTTTCCTTTGCTGTCTGGCTAGTCTAAAGCAAAAATCTACTAGATGTCCATCTCTACCACAATGAGTGCAAGTGTACTTAGCATGAAGTTTGGCTTTAACAGTAGAAGCACATTTTGCATTCATCATAGTAGAAGAAAGAAAACCAGCAGATTTAAAAGCAATCTTTTTAAGCTCATTAAGAATCTCAATTTTGTTATTGCAAGGAGCATTAACAACAGTGCGAGGTTTAGTTTCAAATGAAGCATGAAGATCAAAGCCTAAACCTCTCTTGTTTGAGCTAACCTTAGATTGATCCAAAATCATGTTCAATTTTTTTCTTGCCATTAGTGAATCGTTCCAAAGAGTTTTGCAGGTAATCAACTTTCTTAGCAAGAATTAAACAATTATTGCAGGGAACGTCCACTTTTCCTTTGCTTGCGACAAGTTGAGCATGAAAGAACCTCATGTGTAAGCAAATCTTCAGTCATTTGAGAAACCCTAGCATTTGCATCTTTCAATTTTAATTCAAGAGTTGAGCATTTAGAACAAGAAGTGGAACTATGCAAATCATCAGTGGAACAGCTAGCATGTACAACATGTTTCTCATTTTTCTCATTTAGATGCAACAAAAGAGCATGTTCTTTCCTAAGCAAGGTGAGCTCATTGTAAATTAAGTCACATGATTTGCAAGTATCATCACTAGGAATCAAAGTCTTAAGTCTAGCAATTTCAGCATTCAATGATTCAATAATGAAATCATGTTTCTTAATTTTCTTATCATGTTTGTCAAGCAATTTTCCAAGACGAGCAACAGCAATAGCTAATTCATCATAAGAGGGATCTACCTCATTGAAGTCGCTGTCGTGGTCGTCCTCGGTGAAGCTATCCTTGCTGCTTGCCATGAGACACAATCCCATCAAATCATGCTTGTTTGGAGTAGCATCATCTTCGCTGCTTTCTGAGTCCACATCGCTCAAATTGACTTGTTCAAGAGCGGAAAGAACTCGGTGAACCACCTTGCGGTTGACGAAGTTCTTCTTCTTCCTATCATTTGACGAGAACCTTTTCTTCTCATTCCTTCTGTCGTTGTCCTTCTCTTCCTTTGACGTTTTTCCTGCAAGCTTAGGACAATTTGTGCGAATATGGTTGAGGTCACCACACTCATAGCATCTTGGAGGACCACCTCTCTTTCTCATTCTCACATTCTGCAAAGCTTTGTTAAAGCGAGAAGAGAGTAGTGCCAGATCTTCTTCGGGAAACTCTTCAAGTTGCTCATCAGTTAAAGAAGACATGGAAGACAAGGCAAAGCTAGAAGAAGAATTTGCTTTTGACATGTTAGGGTTAGAGATCAAAGCAATTGATTTAATGTTACCCTTCCTGGCAAGAACATCCAACTCATGAGTTTTCAACTTAGAATAAAGAACATCTAAAGTAAGTGTACTCATGATAGTAGATTCTTGTATACTTTCATCTCCCACACCGACATGTCCAAAGCACTAAGCAATTGTCTAGCATTAGCAGCATCATCAAAGCTAACTCCAACAGCACGCAAATTGCTAAGAATCTTATTGAAACGTGCAAAGAAGTCATCTACAGATTCACTAGGTTTCATCTCAAAACGCATGTATTCTTTTTTGTAAATATCTTGGCGAACCTCTTTCACAGTATTAGAACCTTCATGGTAATCACAAAGAGATTTCCATACCTCATATGCGGATCGAAGATGAACCACACGATCAAAGTCGCTGCGTCCCAAGCCTTGGATGATCAAGTTGCGCGCCTTGCTGTTTGCTTCAACTTGTGTGCGATTGGTGTCATTGACGTTGTCGTTTGCAGGGACTTGGTATGGCTTGTACACCTTCTCCCAAATTGTGAAGCCTTGTGCTTGGATGAATGCCTCCATCTTGGCCTTCCAAAACTGAAAATCAACACCATCGAACACACAAGGTTTTGTCGAATAACGATCCATTGATCTAATCACCGATTAAGATAGATTAGAAAAACCTTGCTCTGATACCACTTGTAGGATCGAAGTATACGAATATAGCAATCAGAGGGGGGGTGAATGATTATGCGGAAGCTAAAACAAAATTTCGATCTACTGGAAGAACACCCCAACTCGGATTCAAAAGATTGCCTCGTAATCAACAAAAACAGATTGACAGATGCTTGGTAAAATAAGAATTCCCGGAGATCCAACCGTCGAAACGATCTGAAATTTGGACACAAGAAACTAGATTCCAATACGAATCAAACCCAAAAAGAATCAGCTCGATCGGACTTATGGATCAAAAGTTATGAGCTTCGCAAGCTTGCTGATCCAGAACTTGACAAGAATTGATCTAACGTAAACTTGAAAGATTTAACAGAACCGACAAAAGTTTAATCAACTATACTTTGAGGAACTCTAAATCAATACCCTAGAAAGGTTTTTGATGGATCAAATCAAGATGACACTCAAGGATCAAAAACCAATCTAGATTTAGAGCAAGCAAGCAAACAAGAACCAAGACAGAAAAATACTGTAGCAACGTGGTTACTGTAGCACGCAAAAATCTTGGAAGAATTGATCTTTATTTCTTTTGTCTAAAATACTTTCGTCAAAAGAGTACAAACTCTAAAACTCTTGATGCGCTCAGCTCTCCTTGGTGCCCTTTCAACAGGAGACAACCCCTCCTATTTAAAAGACCAACCCAGAATACGATTCCTATTCCCTAGAAGGAATCCGTATCCAACACAACTCTACTTGGCCCAACCTGGCCGAGTACAACTCTTGCACGCATATGGTAACCCTACCATACTCACGTGACTAACACCTTGCACGCGTATGGCCACCTGCCATACTCACGTGACTAACACTTTGCACGCGAATGACCTCCTGCCATTCTCACGTGACTAACCATTCTTCATGTGCACCATTCTCTTAGCCCGAACGGCCCGCATGACATCCGTGACCACCCAGACCTCGGTTCCTCCTGAACCTAGTCCCGAACCTCGGTTCCTCCATGAACCTAGTTCCAGTCCGTCATCGACCACATTCGTCTTCGAGCAATACCTGCACATGAACAAACCACAAAACAAATCCGAGCACAAGTCCACGACTTGACTCAAGGTCAATCCATGCAACTACTCACATGAGCATTGCATAAAGTCCACTTCAAAACACGCATCATGAAATCATCACAAATTTCATAATTTCAAATTCAAACTAATTCAATTTTGCTCAAAACCGCCAAAAGCATGTGTATGACAGACCAAAGTCTTTGGTCTGTCATACATGGGAAAATTGAGTTCGCTATCAACATGTGTATGACAGACCAAAGAGTTTGGTCTGTCATACATGGGCAAAAATGAGTTCACTGAAAGCATGTGTATGACAGACCAAAGAGTTTGGTCTGTCATACATGGGTAAAATGAAATCGCCCAAAGCATGTGTATGACAGACCAAAATCTTTGGTCTGTCATACATTGAAAAAACGAAGTCACCAAAAGCAGTGTATGACGACAAAAACTTTGGTCTGTCATACATGGGAAAAATGCGATTTTTAGTTATTTGGTTCTGCGCAAAAGCAAGGTTTCTTTTTTTAATGTTCGGATGTTTGGTCCAATACAGATTAATCCTAATCTTCACCAATTTCAGCACAAGATCAAACCAATTTTTCATCACATGATTCACATTTTCTGTCGCAGTTTGGGTAGTTGATTGGAGTCAACAAGAAGAGTTAGTTGTGGATTCCTCCGTATGTCCTTTACCGTTCTGACGGTCGGTTTTGGTTGTTTTTCTTGGCTTTAGTCAATTGAAATCAAATGAAGAGTGTTGGGTTTACGCGGATTGTTCCGTAGGCAGTTCGTGGTTTTGTCTTCCTTGGTTGAAGACGAAGAAGAAGAGTTTTGTGTTGCGCGTCTTTTGGTCGTAATTTTTGCATTGACACCTGGTTTTGCTGGTCATTGTGGACTGTCTTGGGGAGGAAACTTATGTGATTGTTGTTCTCCCTATTTAATAAAAAGTGTTGGAGTTTCCCCTTGTGTAGGCCTTGAGTTGGTGGAGCTAAGTTTGAATCTTTTATCGGAAAAGATTTAATGAACATTTGATTTTCCTTGGTGCATCCTTCTTCCTTCTTGGAAGTATAGATCTTGAGATTTCTTGAAGAGTTTTGGGCTATCAAAGTTGGGAATTTGAGAGTTGAGCTCTCCTGCATTTCTGTTGGAGTTTTGTTTTTCTTCCTTGCCTTGAAAGGAGAAATTGTCTATCGGTGTTCGTTCTGGTTCTTGAGTTGTGGTTATCTTTAAAAGTTGAGTTGCATCCTGTTTGTCATAAGTGAAAATGGTTGTTTAGCATGTTATGTAGTATGTAACAATGTGGTCTATGGAAATGATTTACTCCTAAGTTAATTGGTGAGTTGAATTAGTTAAATGTAATATTTATCTTTAGCTTAAGATTAAATGAACTTCTAGTGTTGTAGATTACTCTATAGCGAGAATGATTAAAGGTGTTAATGTACATGCTTAGATTCTGTTGTTTACTTTAAAAGTGCTTATGATCCCCGATAATGTTTAAAGTATTAAACCCTGAAGCATAGTTAGAACATTAAGATGATGTAGACTACTGATATTGTTAACGAAACTTTGCTGGTTGTTAAAGATGTTCTAATTTTACATGTTAATAGAGAGATTTAATCGTGTTGGTGACCTTAACTTGGAAGTTGATTAGAGTTGTTATTTATGATGTTGCGAACTGTTAGTATATTTGGAAGCTTGTATATGTGTTCCTATAATGCTAGTACCGATGTCAGTTGGGAAGACATAGGTTTAGTGGTTGTGGTAAGAGCTTTGTGATGGTCCAACTCATTCAAATTGTTTTAAATAGTTGGAGCATGTTGAGTAGTGACAATTTGCTATAGCCTTTGGATAGGGTAACTAAAAGTAATGTTGCAGTTTTTAAAATTATGCAAATAATTGATATTGATGACTTGGTAGTGTTGTTAATTGTTAGAAACCATTGATCCAATAGAGAAAAGTGTAAAACTGTGGAATTATGTCTAGTACATGTTGTGATTGAATGAACAACGGATAACAATCATGATGTAAGATTTTAACCTTAATGAATGCATATCTTAGAATCCTATTTACAAATTTTATCTTGTAGAGATAATACTTATTTGTTGAAGTCATTTTATTGATTGAACAAGTTTTAATTGTCAAGATGTTGATGTATGGTTGGTATAAAATTGATACGTTGATCATGCTTAAGTATCTGTTGAAGTACTATGTTTGAAATATAGAATACGTTGTTATATGATGTGTTGGTCTGTGGGGATCATGATGAGGTAGTATAGAATGGAAGACGCTTTGTTAATCATCATAAACTGTATTTATAAATGTTGGGAAAGGTAACTAGAGAAAGAATTGGTTATGTAGCTTTTGGGTTTTGCGAGTAATTGGCAATGTCAGGGTAGATGAGGGTTTGCGTACTGTTTTGTGGACATGATTGTGAGTGTGTGGTACCTATGTGCAGGTGGTGCGACCCCGGGAGTGCCTTCTACTTCCCGCCAATCCGTTGCCTGTGGTTGAGGCAAGTGTATTGTAGTGGATAGCGGTTTGTAGGATTGCTAGTTGAGACTAGATGAACTTGATTATATGACATGATCACTTGCCATGCTTTAATGATTTCCTATGATATGATGAGTATGCTATGATGCCATGTGTTAAAAGTACAAGTTTATTATGATGTTGGCATATTTGCATACATGGCATGTTACATGGCCCGGGCGGTGAGAAAGTCATAACTAATCCGGGGAAGGTCGGTGAGAAAGTTATGACTAATCCGGAGAGCCAAAGAGTAAGTCCTACATCGTGATTCCATTCACCGCGGTGAACGGAACCGAGGAGTAGGCACCCTCCATCTTCGGGATGGAAGGAGGGAGAGGGTGCACACTGACGGGTGTGTACTCAACCATACCGGTATGAGTTTCCAAGGAGACATGAGCATCGCATTGCACTGCATACATATTGATGATGATGATGATATGTGACCATGAATGAGATGGTTTACATGATGTGAGATATTATTGCTATGTACTTGTTCTTGTTGTACCATTGCAATATGCTTGCTGTGTTTTGAACTCACGCTTGTGTTTTCTTGTTGTTTTAGGTACCATGAAAACGGCAAGCAGGGAAGGAGAATAGTCACACGTCTGCACGTAGCTTCACCCATTTTGATTCCACAAGTCATTCAATTAGTTTTGATAATAAACTGCGTGTGATGATTATTGCTTTAAGGTTTAGCTTTGCTATATGAGAGTTTTATTGTTCGTTTGACTCTTGGAGATATTAAGTGCTTGATAATAGACTTATATTGTAGTTAAGGCTTTAATTATTGTTGTTTTAGCTGTCTCTCATATTGCCTTATATTGCTATATTGTTGTTGCTGCTTCAATTCATGTTAAAACAAAGGAGATGCCGCCGAAATCTTGGTTTTTAGCATGTGCGCCTTTGCTGGAATTTATGTTTAATTGTGGTATTTAGATGTTGTTTAGCTTATGTTTGGTAGCATTCAGGCATATTAAATGCCGGGGTGTTACAGTTGGTATCAGAGCGAGGTTGTAGGTCCTTGGAATATGTATTTCTAGTGTCATACCTTAAGTTGCAACTAAAATATGATATGGAATAACTTAGAAACATGGCTTAGGTTGTAACTAAAACTTTGTCATAGGATAGCAACATTAAAACTTGCAAAAGTGGAATAAGTAATTTAAAATTTTGACACACTTGGTTGCACAGTAGGTTGGGGTTTTGGTTCATCATTGCATTGCGCTTGATTATTTAATGAATATTATGTCTGTGTTCTTGATTATATGACGTTGTGTTTATGGTTATGTGATCGGACGGTTGTCTGTCTGTAGCAGCCATGCCGAGGGGTAGAGGCCGTGGTCGCCATGGCCGTGGAGGCCAGGGGCGAGGTTGTGACACTACGTTTTGGTGTGACATTACAAATTGCGAAATTAGAGAAGAAAATCTTACGGCTTGAGGTTTACTCGCGTTTTTGGGCCTTTTGAAGCGTTGTGACACCACGGAGTGTCGTAACCTTATTTAACGTGCATGATAAGGTTAATAACATTATGAGATGTGGAATTAAGGTTAAAACTATAGGATATGGAGGTTAATAGCTTTTTCGGGCCGTTTCCGGGGTTTTGGGCCTTCCCGGGGGAGTTTGGGCCTTGGTGGGCTTTGGTGGGATGGAGTAGGTCTCCGTAACGGACTAGGATTGGGTTTGGGGGCTGGTAAAAGGGCTCCCCACCAGCCCTTGGGACGTCCACCCCTGCCCCATGCGCCCCTAACCCTAGCCGCCACCCTTCCTCCTCCCTCCACCTCGTAGCCGCCCCATCTCTTGCCCCCATGGCGCCCCCATTGCTCCCCATTGCACACCACCTCTCCTCCACCCCCCTTGCTGCCCTAGGGTGACCTCCCCACCCCTGCATCCTCATGGATCCATCCGAGGAGCGAGGAGCGAGGAGATCGATTGGAGTTTTCGTGCGTCGGGCAAAGGTATGATCATGGGGCTCCTCGGGGATGAGCTAGGTACTGTTATTAGGGAGTTTATCAAGTTTTTAGATCAATTGGTGGTGCTGAATTTGAGTAATTTGGGTTAGATCTAGATGTTGCCACGTTTCTGTTTTCGGGCAGATTGAGCAGTCGAGCTAGGGTTCGCGTTTTCGCCAATTTAGAATCCGAATCTTGTCGTACAGATGTTGAATAAGTTGTAGATAATTTAATTATCTTTCCGTGGATATAAAGAAAGTTAAATTCCGCCCAGCCGTTTAAAAGTTATGGCTGTTTTACCGAGCGTGTTAAAATCTGTGATGTAATTGGAACAGATCACGGTAATCTGTAGATTAGACGACATTAGAGTCCGAATCAGTCTTTCCCTATACCTAGAGAAAGTTGTGAAATTTCCTAAGCTACGCGAGGATGTACTCGCTTAATTGATTCGGAGTCCCAGAACTCAAGTTATGCTTTTTGTAAGGCTGCTGTCCCGTCGGGACAGAACCTCTGTTTTTAGGTTTTGCGAGTAGTGGGCAATGTCGGGTTAGATGGGGTTTTGTGTACTGTTTTGTGGGCATGATTGTGAGTGTGTGATGCCTATGTGCAGGTGGAGTGACACCGGGAGTGCCCTCGACTTCCCACAAATCCGTCGCCCGCGGTTGAGGCAAGTGTGTTGTAATGTATAGCGGATTGTGGGTTGCTTGTTGATATTGGATGAAAGATTGAATACTTGCTATGGTCACTTGCCTTGCTTGCTATTTTCCAATGATATATTGAGTATGATTATCATGATATGATGATATGTGTCTATACTTATCATGATTCGATGCCATGTGTAATATTTGTCATGATGAGATGCCATATGTTTATGTACATGTGAAATATGATAATTGGCATAGTTGCATGCATGACATGAGATGGGGCGAGGGCGGTGAGAAAGTCATTAACTAATCCGAGAAAGGCCGGTGAGAAAGTTATGACTAGTCCGGAACGCCATTGAGTAAGACCTACATCGTGATTCTATTCACGTGGTGAATGGAAGCGAGGAGTAGGCACCCTCCATCTTCGGGATGGAAGGGGGGAGAGGGTGCACACCGACGGGTGTGTACTCAACCATACCGGTATGAGTTTCCAAGGAGATATGAGCATAACATTGCATTGCATTGCATTGCATTGCAATACATATTTAATGATGATGATGTTGTTATGTGCTCAAGTATGAGATGTTATATGTGATGTAAGGTATTTTTGTCTTGTAAATGATCTTGTTGTCCATTACAATATGCTTGCTGAGTTTTCGAACTCACGCTTGTGTTTTATGTTGTTTTTAGGTACTTTGAGATCGGCATGCGGGAAAAAGGGGTCTAGCTACACTTCTACACGTAGCTCCACCATCATAGTCCATAATTAATCACTTGGAGACATGATATTAAGAGTTGTGCCATAAACTTAATGTAGGGTTTAATTTAGCATGCTTGTGATTCCTTATTTGCTTGGTTATAGCTTATGAAGTGGTTGAGCATGCTTTTATTGGCGTAATTTGATGATATATCCATTTATGTTGATGTTTTATTTGTTGTGCGCTATGACATATCTTGCCATGATATTGATATTGTGTTAATTCATGTTAAAACAAAGGAGATGCTGCCGAAATCTCGGTTTTTAGCATGTGCGCCTTTGCTGGAATTTATGTTTAATTGTGGTATTTACATGTTGTTTAGCTTATGTTTGGTAGCATTCAGGCATATTAAATGCCGGGGTGTTACAGAGGTTCTCAAGGAGTTGCGGAGTCTGTTGCTGAGGGTAGCGTTTCACTCAATGCTCATGGGCCAGCTCAGGAGGAGCTTCTAGCGGCACAGTCAGGGGCGGAGGTACCCGTCGCCAATGAGGATTTAGTTCAGGCTCTACAGAGGGAGATTCAGGAGCTGCGCCAGCAGTTGTGGGCAGCCCCTGCTATTGTGCCTCCCCTTGCAGCGGCCCCAGTTGTTGCCCCCGCTGTGCCGGAGCCGAGGATGAGTCTCCGGGAGTGGATGTCCCTCCGTCTTGACACTTTTGACGGAGCGGGCACGCCGATCCAATCCGCAGATTGGCTGCGGTACATGGAGAGGCAGTTTGAGGTCCTAGAGTTGACCTCGGTCCAGAGGGCTCGTTTTGTGGCCTTTCTGCTAGAGCCCCCGATCTTGGTCCAGTCACTTGGGAGGACTTTGTGGCTCGCTTCTGAGCCAAGTTCTACCCAGAGTCTTTCCTTCAGCGGATGGAGCATACTCTGACGACACTTTCCTAGGGAAAGAGGTCAGTGGCAGAGTATGAGGTGGAGTTCAACAGCGTTGTGCGCTTCGTGCCGGCTGTGGCAGCCGACGATCGGGAGAAGGCAAGGAGGTTCCGTAGGGGCCTCAACCAGGAATTGAGAGTTGTCATGGGGCGATCGTCCTCGTGACTTCGCCTCCGTGGTGGAGCGGTGAAGGGCATGGAGCTCGAGTTGGAGCTCTCGGGAAAAGCGTAACCGGGTGGTTCAGGGGTTCCTGCGGCCCCAGGCGGGGGCCAGAAGTGGACCTTTGGTGGAGGAGGTGGGTCTTCTCAGCGACCCACCTTCAAGAAGTTCAAGGGGGGACAGGGCTCCTCCTTAGGGGCTAAGATGAGGCCGCCCCAGTCATCTTCCTCGTGAGCGGCTGTTCGTCCTGTGCCTGGGTAGGGCATGTTGTGTTTCAAGTGCGGTGGTGAGCACCGTGCTTCAAAGTGTGGTTGGACCGGGAGTTGCAACCACTGTGGCAATCCTGGCCACATGGGACGAGTCTGTCGGATGAATCCCGGTAGCATCATCAAGTCGGAGACGGTGCCTTCTCCTCCCACTCCAGCGGCATCTTCCAGAGGATCGGTGCACATGATGGCCGCTCCTGCTCCTCAGCCGCCCTTTGCGTGGGCGCCACCAGCGGCTTACTGGTGCCCGCAGCCGTCTGCTCCTCCGCCCCCAGCTCTGTTGGGACATCAGCCGGGAGTCAGGGCTCATACTGTCCCGGCGCCACTAGGAGTGTACGCTTTGCCGACCGCCGAGTCAGCCGGGCATCCAGAGGTGGTTTCAGGTACTCTGCTCGTGGATTCCGTTGATGCCTTTATTCTGTTTGATTCCGGAGCATCCTATTCTTTTGTGTAAATGCAGGTTTGCTAGTAGAGCTAAGTTGGGAGTTCAGCCGGATTTACGATGCAGTGTTAGTCGGTTCTCCTGGGGGTTTGATTGCTAGTTCCTTGGTTTGCCGGGTTGCACCATCGCCATTGATGACGCAGGTTTTCTTCGCCAATCTTATGGTGATCCGCTTGGCTCCTTTTGATGTCATTTTGGGCATGGGTGGCTGCATCGATGCAGTGCCAAGATCTGTTGTTTCTGGAAGTCGGTTGCCTTGTAGGCCCGTCAGGTAGAGTTGACCTTTTAGGGTGGTATACCCTCCGATTAAAATCTTTGATTTGGCTAGTCTGCTTTTAAGTCGCCCGTTTGAAGCAGTTGGGTTTCCTCATGGCTATGTCAGAAAAGCCATCTTCTTCAGTTTCCATTGAGGAGATTCCTATAGTGAAGGAGTTTGTTGATGTGTTCCCTGACGAGTTGCCTGGTTTACCTCCTATGAGGAATGTGGAGTTTCGTATCGATCTTGTTCTTGGCACCCGACCTATTTCTATCTCTCCATACCGCTTGGCTCGTCCTTTTCAAGACGAGTTGAAAAAGCAGTTGGAGGATTTGCTGGCCAAGGGCTTTATTCGGCGTAGCGTTTCGCCATGGGGAGCACCCGTTCTCTTCGTCTCAAAGAAGGATGGAAGTTGGAGAATGTGCATTGATTATCGTGCTCTTAATCAAGTGACAGTCAAGAACAAGTATCCTTTGCCTCGCATCGAGGATCTGTTTGACCAATTGAAGGGAGCAAAGGTGTTCTCCAAGATTGATCTTCAGTCGGGGTACAATCAGATCCGTGTGAGGGAGCAAGACATTGAGAAGACTGCTTTCTCCACTAGGTATGGGCATTATGAATTTAAAGTTATGTCTTTCGGACTAACTAATGCTCCTGCTGTCTTTATGGAGGCGATGAACAATATGCTACACAAGTACCTTGATGTGTTTGTGGTAGTGTTCATCGATGACATTCTGGTTTACTCTAAATCAGAAGAGGAGCATGAGCGACACTTGAGGCTTGTGCTGAGCACCTTGAGGGAGAATCAGTTCTTTGCTAAGCTGAAAAAGTGCGAATTCTGGATTTCAGAAGTGGGTTTTCTTGGCCACATCATCAATCCAGAGGGCATATCCGTAGATCCTAGCAAAGTCTCAGCAGTTTTGGATTGGAAGAGGCCTTCCAATGTCAAAGAGGTGCGTAGTTTCCTTGGGTTAGCTGACTACTATCGGCGTTTTGTGCAGGATTTCTCTATCATTGCCAAGCCACTTTCGCAGCTGACTCAGAAGGGGATGAAATTCCAGTGGACTACAGAATGTGAGCACAGCTTCTGCACTTTGAAGGAGAAGTTAGTGACTGCTCCTATTCTTACCCTTCCCGAGCCTGGGAAGCGCTTTACTGTCTATTCAGATGCTTCACATTTGGGACTTGGTTGTGTGCTCATGCAAGATGGCAAGGTGATTGCTTACGCATCGAGGCAGCTGAAAAAGCATGAGCAGAACTATCCCATTCATGATCTTGAGCTAGCCGCTGTGGTGTTTGCATTGAAGATATGGAGGCACTATCTGTATGGTGAGTCTTGTGATATCTTCACTGATCACAAGAGCCTCAAGTACATCTTTACTCAGAAAGATTTGAACTTGAGGCAGAGGAGGTGGCTAGACTTGATAAAGGACTATGACCTCACTATCCAGTACCATCCGGGTAAGGCAAATGTGGTGGCTGACGCTCTCAGTCGCAAGACAATGCCCCCTATCGTTGATTGTCTTGTTGCTGATTTTGAGTGTTTGGGAGTCTCCTACTGCTTTGCGGGGACCGTGCGAGCTGAAACTCAATTGATTCTTGAGTCAGCGATTCCCGAGCGTGTGCGGGAGGCACAGCAGCATGATCAGTTGCTCCAGCAGGTGAGGAAACGCCTTGAGGATGGCAAGTCTGGAGACTTTACCGTTGATGATGTGGGAGCTTTGAGGTTTCAGGGTTGTCTGTGCGTGCCTCAGAAATCCCAAGTGAAAGAGGACATTCTGAAAGAAGCTCATCGCACCCCATACACGGTCCATCCTGGGGAGACCAAGATGTACAGGGACTTGAAAAAGAGTTTCTGGTGGAAAAGGATGAGACTGGATATTGCCAAGTATGTGGCATCTTGTGGGATTTGTCAGAAGATCAAGGCTGAGCATAAGCGTCCCGCTGGTCTGTTGCAGCCATTGGAGATTCCTGTGTGGCCATGGGATGACATCTCCATGGATTTCGTAGTTGGCCTACCTCGTACTCCACGAGGAAAGGATGCTGTTTGGGTGGTGGTGGACCGTCTCAGCAAGTCTGCGCATTTCATTCCTATCCGCACTACCAATTCTGCGAGCAATTTGGCTCCCATCTATGTACGGGAAATTGTGAGACTGCATGGTGTACCCAAGACCATTATTTCTGATCGTGATGCGAAGTTTGTCTCCAAATTCTGGGAGAGTTTGCAGAGTGCTTTGGAGTGCAGCCGCCTTAGTACCGCTTTTCACCCTCAGACGGATGGGCAGTCTGAGCGTACCATCCAGACTTTGGAAGACATGCTCAGGGCCTGTGTGATGGCTTGGAAAGGTAGCTGGGAAGATCATTTGCCTCTTTCAGAGTTTGCTTACAATAACAGATATCATTCCAGCATCCGGGCTGCTCCTTATGAGGTACTTATGGCCAGAAGTGCAGATCGCCACTTTGTTGGGATGCTGTGGGCGAGAGAGCAGTTCTTGGACCGGATTGGGTTCAGCAGACTGTTGATCGCATGGCGGAGGTACGGCAGAACCTTCTCGCAGCCACAGAGCGCATGGTAAAAGCTATGCTGATGTGAGGCGGCGAGATTTGGAGTTTGAGGTGGGTGATAGCGTACTCTTGCGAGTATCTCCCACCAAGGGTGTGGTGCGTTTTGGCACCAATGGAAAGCTCAGTCCGAGGTTTGTTGGGCCATTTCCTATCATCGCCCGAGTTGGTAGGCTGGCCTATCGTCTGGAGCTACCGGAATCCATGCAAGGTGTGCATAATGTGTTCCATGTCTCGATGTTGAGGAAATACTTGCATGATCCGGAGTTGGTGGTTCCGTTGGAACCACTAGTGCTTGAGCAGGACCTCACCTTCGAGTCCCGTCCTGTGGAAATTCTGGGGACTTCGGAGCGAGTGATGAAGAACAGGACGCTTAAGTTTGTCAAAGTCCTGTGGTCACATCAGACCGAGAGAGAAGCGACTTGGGAGCTGGAGTCTCGCATACGCGAGAAGTATCCCGAGCTTTTCGTCTCAGGTATGTGATGTGAGACCTAGCTATCTTTTGCTTTGCTGGGTTGCGTCTTGGTGCGAATTAGATTCGAGGTCGAATCCTGTTGAAGGGGGAAGAATGTGACACCACAGAGTGTTGTAACCTTATTTAATGTGCATAATGAGGTTAAAAACATTATGAAATATGGTATGGGAGGTTAAAACCATAGGATATGGAGGTTAATAGCGTTTCCGGGCCGTTTCCGGGAGTTTTGGCCTTTCCGGGGAGTTTTGGGCCTAGGGGAAAGGGTTGTGGGCTTTGGTGGGAAGGAGTATGAGTCCATTTAGGACTATGAAACCTGTTTAGGGCTGGTAAAAGGGGCTCCCCCTACCCCTTATGGGCCCCACCCCTTCCCTTGTGCGCCCACATCTCCCCCATTTGAGCCCTAGCCGCCACCCCCCTCTTTTCCCCCCCTTGTGGCCGTGCGCCCTCTCCCCATTGCCCCTTGCCTCTCCACCCCTCCACCACCTCTCCTCCACCCCCTTGCTGCCCTAGGGTAGCCTCCCCAGCCATGTACCTCGAAGATCCATCCGTTGGAGCGAGGAGCGAGGAGCGACTAGCGAGGAGATCTATAGGAGTTTTCGTGCGTCGGGCGAAGGTATGGCCATGGGACTGCTTGGGTTTCGGCTAGATACTGTTCTAAGGGTCATTATCATGTTTTTAGATCAATTGGTGGTGCTGGAATTGAGTAGATTGGATTAGATCTAGAAGTTGCCACGTTCTCTGTTTCGGGCAGCATGAGCAGTTGACCTAGGGTTTGGTTTTTAGCCAATTTAGATTCGGAATTTGGTCGTACGGCTATTGAAGAAGTTGTAGGTAATTTCAATACCTTTCAGTGGGTATAAAGAACGTTAAATTCTGATCAGCCGTTTGAAAGTTATGGCTGTTTTACCGAGCGGGTTAAAATCTGTGACGTGATTGGAACAGATCTTGGTATTCTGTAGATTAAACCACTTTAGACTCCGAATCAGTCTTTCCTTATACTTACAAAAAGTTGGGAAATTTCCTAAGCTATGCGAGGATGTACTCATTTAATTGATTCGGAGTCCCAGAACCCAAGTTATGCCTTTTGGAAGGCTGCTATCCCGACGGGACAGAACCTCTATTTTTGGGTTTTGCGAGTAATTGGCAATGTCGGGGTAGATGAGGGTTTGCGTATTGTTTTGTGGACATGATTGTGAGTGTGTGGTACCTATGTGCAGGTGGTGCGACCCCGGGAGTGCCTTCTACTACCCACCAATCCGTTGCCCGTGGTTGAGGCAAGTGTATTGTAATGGATAGCGGTTTGTAGGATTGCTAGTTCAGACTAGATGAACTTGATTATATGACATGATCACTTGCCATGCTTTAATGATTTCCTACGATATGATGAGTATGCTATGATGCCATGAGTTAAAAGTACAAGTTTATTATGATGTTGGCATATTTGCATACATGGCATGTTACATGGCCCGGGGCGGTGAGAAAGTCATAACTAATCCGGGGAAGGTCGGTGAGAAAGTTATGACTAATCCGGAGAGCCAAAGCGTAAGTCCTACATCGTGATTCCATTCACCGCGGTGAACGGAAGCGAGGAGTAGGCACCCTCCATCTTCGGGATGGAAGGGGGGGAGAGGGTGCACACCGACGGGTGTGTACTCAACCATACCGGTATGAGTTTCCAAGGAGACATGAGCATCGCATTGCACTGCATACATATTGATGATGATGATGATATGTGACCATGAATGAGATGGTTTACATGATGTGAGATATTATTGCTATGTAATTGTTCTTGTTGTACCATTGCAATATGCTTGCTGAGTTTTGAACTCACGCTTGTGTTTTCTTGTTGTTTTAGGTACCATGAGAACGGCATGCGGGGAAGGCGAATAGTCACACGTCCGCACGTAGCTTCACCCATTTTGATTCCACAAGTCATTCAATTAGTTTTCATAATAAACTGCGTGTGATGATTATTGCTTTAAGGTTTAGCTTTGCTATATGAGAGTTTTATTGTTCGTTTGACTCTTGGAGACATTAAGTGCTTGACAAATAGACTTATATTGTAGTTAAGGCTTTAATTATTGCTGTTTTAGCTGTCTCTCATATTGCCTTATATTGATATACTGTTGTTGCTCCTTCAATTCATGTTAAAACAAAGGAGATGCTGCCGAAATCTCGGTTTTTAGCATGTGCGCCTTTGCTGGAATTTATGTTTAATTGTGGTATTTAAATGTTGTTTAGTTTATGTTTGGTAGCATTCAGGCATATTAAATGCCGAGGTGTTACAGAATCCTTGGGGTTGGTCTAGGTGCCGTGCTGGAGGGTATTTGGATGCTTTTAGATCAAGTGGTGGTGCTGTGATTGGGTAGATTAGATGAAAACTAGAGTTTGCCATGCTCTCTGCTTCGGGCAGTGTGGGATGCCTGAGATGGGGGTCTCGCAAGTGGAGCTTACACTCGATTGGGCCGACGATGGTGCAGTAGGCCCAGAGCCTAGAAGCGCCACGAGGGGCCCATAGCATGGCCCGACTTCTTCCCCAAGGCAGCTGGCTGACCCCTCGGCGAAGCTTCGTGCCGCGTCCAGACAACCCCGTCAAAAGCAAAGCCTGCAGCCTGGCATCGGCAGAGCCTACAGGTTCCAGAACCTGGCGGAGTGGCAAGCGTGGGTCGGGAAAGGAACGACCACACCCCGTGGACGTAGTGGGGCTCAGCCGATAGAGACAAATTACATACTCATGAAGCCACCATGTTCAGGGCCAGGTGGTGCCCATTTGTAGTGTATCCTTCCCCTAGTATATAAGGGGGAGGGAACAACCCTAAAAGAGGGGAGGAGAAAAAAGGAGAACACATCCGAATATCCAAGAACACAGGACTAGGGTATTATCTCCTCGGCGAGAGCCCGAACCTATCAAAAAAGATTGCCCTCGCATCCTGTGTTACCATCTAGCTCCGATCTCGCACGAATCCCCTAGAATCACAAATCTCATTGCCGGCGGAACCGATCGTCGACAGTTGGTGCGCCGGGTAGGGGCCGTGTCAAGATCTTCGTCGAGCTTGATGGCTGCGACGAGCGGAGTCTCCGAAGTTTTCTCCCTGGGTCAGGTTCTCCGCTTCGGAAGCCTGACCTTCATCTCCAACAGCCTCGGGAACCTTTCCGTCTCGGAGGAGGCCGCGTGCCAGCACGACGAGGTCTCCGGCGAGCCATCGTCACGACCTTCGCGCAGATCGGGAGGTCCCCCTTTCTCGTGCTCTAAAGCACTGAGTAGGGGACTAAAGGCCCGGCCCTGCCAGGGAGTCGGACCCACGGGCGTCGAGACACGAATGGTGGGGGTCCTCACCGCCAAACCACTCGGCACCTCCGAGCGCCTGGAGCTATCCTCTTCAGGCTCGCCCAGCTCACCGGCCGAGTCAGAAGAGAGCCGGAGAGTTGCTGGAATTTCCGTAGAGTCTGTGTAATCGAGGGCACGCGGACGGATTCGCAGCAACGCCTCGACACATCGGCCGCCGTCGACTTGGAAGGTGGCCGAATAACGGAGCCGGACGCGCGGGCGCGTGCCATGCGGAACTGCACCCGCGGCGTCAATGAAGACATTCTGCAAGCCAAGATGGGGGACCAAGCGGTTTTTCGTACTCCACAGCAGAATATCGTCGCCTCCAAGACACTCCTGGATACCTTGATCCCTATGCTGGGGGCTGGCGATCCAGCCGCCCCGATCATGGCCCAAGTAAAGGCCATGGTGACGGCGGCAGCGATCCAGCAGGCCCAGACCGACCAGCCGGCAAAGGAGCGGTCACGCGGTCCGGCGTGGACCCAGACGGCCAGCAGCCGATCAGGTCGGGAAACCCCCCGCCAGGGACGTTATGCTCCTCCCCGCGGAGACGACTTGCGACACAGCCTCAACCGCGACCTCCGTTCCGACCTCGACGCCAGGCGCCGCGACCGAGAAAGGGAGGAGCAACTCCGCCATGCCGACGAGTATGAACATTACGGCATCCTTCCACGAGATCGCGAAGCACGCCAAGCGTGATCCCCTCCACGTCGGTCACCGCCCGGGGGTTGCCGCGGGGTCATTGAAGGGGTTCGCGCGTTTACCCCTCACCTACGCCGAGTGGTTTGGCCTGATGGGTTTAATCCCAAGGGCATCACTAGGTTTGACGGTGAGAGGGACCCAGAGGCTTGGTTACAGGTGTACGCTCTGGCGGTCAGGGCTGCCGGGGGGGATCAGAAAGTAATGGCAAATTACTTACCAGTTACCCTCTCGCCCCTGGGCTAAGCTTGGCTCACTGGACTCCCAGCGAACTCTATAGATTCCTGGGGAGATCTGTGTGAGCAATTTATTTCAAACTTCGAAGGCACTTACGAGCGCCCTGGCACCCCTTGGGACCTATATCAGCTGCACCAAAAAAGGAACGAGTCCTTGCGGGAGTTCGTCAAACGCTTCATGCACAGGAAAAGCATTGTTCGGGATGTCACGGATGCGGTTGTGATAGCTGCCTTCCAGAAGGGAGTCAGCGACCCTGATCTCATCAAGAAGATATCTCGGAAGCCACCAACATCGGTTTGTGAATTGTTCACCCTAGCGGACCGCTACGCTTCCGCCTCCGAGGCCTTGGTGGAATGGCATGACGAGAAGAAGGATCAGGCCGAGTCCTCCAGACGGAAGGAGAAGAACCACAAAGGCGAGGAGCTAGTGGTAGTCGCTGAACATGCCCACCCTCGTCCCCTCAAAGAGGACGGGTATGACAAGGTGATGAACTCGCTTTGCCCCTTCCATCCGAAGGGGAGACAGCCGCTAAGGACTGCTTCACTTTGAAAAGATTTGCCCGGGAGAGCAAGAAGCAGGCTGGACAAGGTCCGAGTGGAAACGTCGCCAAGCCACCTCCCCCCGAAGCTGAGGAAGACTATCAGGAAGTCGACCTCGAGCTTAATTACATATTCGGGGGTTCGGCTGCGTACAAGTCCAAGCGGAAGCAAAAGCTTACCGCCCGAGACATCAACGTAATAGAGCCGGAGGCCCCCCAGTATGTACGGTGGTCCGAGGTTGCGATAACTTACGACCGCTCGGATCACCCAGATCGAGTCCCATTCCCCGGTAGATATCCGCTTGTCTTGGCGCCGGTTGTCCGCGGCATCAAGCTCAAGAGGGTATTGATTGATGGTGGAAGTGGGCTCAATGTCCTCTTCGTGAAAACTCTTGATGACATGGGAATTCCACGGTCGGAGCTTAAACGTGGGTCGTCGCCTTTTCACGGCGTCATACCCGGAACGTCCGCGACACCACTCGGACAAATCACTCTACCGGTCACTTTCGGAGCAAGAGAAAATTACCGGACAGAGAACCTTGGATTCGAGGTGGCTGATTTCGCGACAGCGTATCATGCCATCTTAGGGAGACCAGCGCTAGCCAAGTTCATGGCAATGCCCCACTATGCGTACCTGACGCTGAAAATGCCAGGCCCGAGTGGTATTATCGCTCTATGCGGTGATATCAAGCAGTCTTTTTCTTGTGACAGGGAGAGCTGCGAGATGGCCGAGGCACTGGAGGCGCGAGCGGGTCGGGACACGATTCGGCAAGAGGCGGATTCTGACAAGCCGGAAGGTAGTGTCCCTACCCGCAAAGCGCCGAACCCTGGAATGGGTCCCGAAGAAGGTACCAAGAGAATTATCCTCGAACCGTCCGGTTCGGCTCGAACGGCCTTGATCGGGACACGGCTCGGAGAGAAATAGGAGGACGCGCTCGTCACCTTTCTGCGGGCAAACCAAGACGTCTTTGCCAGGAAGCCGTCAGACATGCCCGAAGTCCCCAGGGAGGTGATCGAGCATGCGCTGAACGTAAGGGAATCGGCCAGGCCGGTCAAGCAAAGGTTGCGACGATTCGCTCAAGACCGCCGAGAAGCCGTCAGGGAGGAGATCACAAAACTGTTGGCCGCAGGTTTTATCAAAGAAGTGTATCATCCCTACTGGTTGGCAAACCCTGTACTCGTTCAAAAGAAGAATAAAAGTTGGTGCATGTTTGTCGACTATGCCGACCTCAACAAGGCTTGCCCAAAAGATCCCTTTGGCCTACCCCGCATCGATCAAGTGGTGGACTCCACTGCCGGATGTCAACTACTCAGTTTCCTAGATGCCTACTCAGGCTATCACCAAATCTGGCTTCGAGAGGAGGATTGAGAGAAGACTTCGTTTATCACTCCATTTGGAGCATATTGCTATGTCGCGATGCCGTTTGGGCTGAAAAACGCTGGTGCAACTTATCAGCGCGCGATACAGCGGTGCTTTCACCATCAGCTCGGGCGCAACGTGGAGGCATATGTGGATGATATAGTGGTTAAAACGCAAGCCAAAGACAGTCTCACCTCCGATCTGGCCGAGACGTTCCAGATGAGGTTGAACCCCGAGAAGTGTGTTTTCGGAGTTTCTTCCGGGAAACTACTCGGATTCATCGTCTCTCATCACGGGATCGAGCCGAATCCAGAGAAGATAGAGGCCATCATGAGGATGACGCCACCTACCAGCCAGAAAGATGTCCAAAAGCTTATGGGTTGCATGGTTGCGCTTGGCAGGTTTATCTCCCGGTTGGGGACCCGGGGGATGCCTTTCTTCAAGCTCCTCAAGAAGCAGGACCACTTTGAGTGGACAGCTGAGGCACAGCAAGCCTTCGAAGAACTCAAGGTGTTCCTCTCCACGCCCCAATCTTAGTCTCGCCGCTCCCAGGTGAACTCCTCCTGCTTTACATAGCAGCAACAACTCATGTAGTCAGTGCTGCAATAGTTGTGGAGCGGGAGGAGTCGGGACACCGCTACGGCGTACAACGCCCTGTCTACTTTGTCAGTGAAGTACTGGGCGAGTCCAAGGCACGATATCCTCAAGTTCAGAAGCTGTTGTATGCAATTTTGATCTCATCGCGGAAGCTGAAGCATTATTTCCAAGGACACTCGATTTCAGTAGTGACCTCTTTCTCTGCGGGAGAGGTCCTCTATAATCGGGAGGCTACTAGGAGAATTTCAAAATGGGCAGCCGAGCTTGGAGCCTTCGACATCTCGTTCAAGCCGCACACCGCCATCAAGTCCCAGGCCTTGGCCGACTTCACGGCTGAGTGGACTGAATTCCAAGCTCCCCGCGTCGAGGAAGAGCCGGAGTATTGGACCATGCACTTCGATGGATCTCTCATGCTCAGCGGAGCTGGAGCGGGAGTTCTCCTCATCTCGCCGAGAGGTGATAAACTCAAGTACGTCCTTCGGATTCAGTTTCTGGCCTCGAACAACACCGTAGAGTACGAAGCACTCATCCACGGGCTTCGCATCGCCATATCGCTCAGAATCCGACGACTGGCGGTCCGCGGTGACTCCCAGCTGGTGGTGAGCCAAGTACAGAAGGATCGTCGTAAGGCCGACTGTGACTATGACGGCATATTATCAGCAGGTCCGAGAATTGGAAGGCAAGTTTGACGGTCTGGAGCTGATCCATGTCCTGCGCCGCAATAACGAAGCAGCCGACGAGTTGGCTAAGGTGGGAGCCACTCGGGCAGAGGTCCCGAGTGGTATCTTCGTCCAGGATCTTTACGAGCCAACAGTTGCTAAACGACGAGAGCCAAGTAAGGATCCTGAGACTGAAATCCTGGTCATCAACCCCGACTAGATGGCTCCATATCTAGATTATCTCCTGAAGGACAAACTTCCAAAGGCAACCACTATGGCCGAGCGCATTTCCCGACAAGCCAAATCCTATGTGGTGATTGGGGAGAAGCATTTTCGGAAGAGCACTCCGGTGTCCTTAGGCGGTGCATTTCGGAATAAGTGGGAAGAGACCTGCTCAAAGAAATCCACTCGGGGATGTGCGGCCATCACGCGGTGTCAAGCGCTTTGGTTGGGAAAGCCTGCTGCCAGGGCTTCTTTTGGCCTACGGCGGTGACGGATGCAAAGGAGATCGTTTGAACTTGCGAGGGCTGCCAGTTCTATGCAAGGCAGACACACTTGCCAGCACAGGAGCTGCAAACTATCCCCATCTCTTAGCCCTTTGCGGTCTGGGGGCTCGACTTGGTCGGCCCGCTTAAGAAGGCACAAGGCGGTTTCGCCTACCTTTTCGTGGCCATTGACAAGTTCACCAAGTGGATCAAAGCTAAACCAGTCGCCACGATCACTGCGGTCAAAGCCAAGGAGTTCTTCCAGGATATCGTGGTCAGATTCGGAGTTCCCAACTGGATCATCACAGACAATGGTACCCAATTCAGGAGTGAAGAATTTCAAGGGTGGTGCGAGGGCGTCGGAATTAAGATTTGCTTCACCTCGGTAGCTCACCCACGAAGCAATGGCCAGGTCGAGCGGGCCAATGGCTTGGTCCTCTAGGGCCTCAAGGCCAGAATTTTTGATCGCCTCAAACCATATGCTGCCCGATGGGTGAAAGAGTTACCGTCAGTACTCTGGGGACTCAGAACCGCTCCCAGCCGGGCGACTGGGCAAACCCCCTTTTTTCTAGTTTACGGTGCAGAGGCGGTTCTGCCGACCGAACTAGAATTCGAATCCTCGAGGGTTCGGAATTACAAGGAAGCTGAGTCCGAGGAAAGCCGAATGGAAGAGCTTGATCAACTCGAGGAGGCTCGAAATGTTGCAGCCATCCAGTCGGCCAAGTACTCCAGGGACTTCGGCGCTACCATTCTCGCAATGTTAGATGTAGAGCCTTTTCAAAAGGAGACCTGGTCCTCAGAAGGAACCAAAAAAGTGAGCACAAGCTCTCTCCAATTTGGGAAGGTTCGTACATTGTAGAGGAGATGGTTCGACCGTGTGCCTATCGACTCAAGCGCGAAGATGGCGCTGTTTTGGCGAATACTTGGAACGCCGAATAGCTACGTCGTTTCTACGCATAAGTTATGTATCTTGCTCCCCTGCATTAAATAAAGCTCCCGACTATCTGGTTCTTTGATCAATTTTGACAAAAGTGACCCGATCAATCCTGAGTGGTTACCACCCTACTAGCGTATCGTCTGATCCGAGCCGTGCCGATGCAGAATATGCGAAAATGCACGTTCGCGATGAGGCTTCAAGCGGCAAAATCCGAACGTCTGCACCAGCGCACGAGTTAGAAAAGACTAAGCTAGAAGTAGGTACTAACCACTCGAGAATAACGATCGATAGTTCAGGAATTTTACTGAACAGATATCGGGGTCACTAGACTATAGTCGATAAAAATTCGGCCCTCCAACACCTCGCTGCGGGGGCTGGGGCTGTCGACTAGTGTAAACTACTCAAAGAAAAACGATCAAACTCAGAAGAGTAAAAGGGCATCGATTTATATTCCATAATAACAGTAATTTACATTGCTGATCTTTTTTTTTCATTTTCTCTCACAAAAAAAAGAAGTGGGGGAGACGCTGAGTCGCTGCTGCCGCCTGCTGGTGTCTTGCCCGGGAGGGCCGAAGGCGGGATCGCCGAGGTCAGACGCGGCGCGTGCGACCCAGAGCCGCCAGGATCTCGTCCTCAACCACCCAAAGGGGTGGCATAAGGCGGACGAGGGCCGTGACGGCTAGGTTGTCGCGGCATTCGCGCCCGACCATCTCGGTGATAATCTCGGCCACCTCGAAGAGCCCCGGCGCCACCTCCAGCAAGGCGGCCACGGCGGCGGTGTCCATAGCGGCCCCGTCCTCCTCCTTCGCCTCCAGGACGGTGAAGTCGTGCTCCTCGCAGAACTCTGCTTCCTCCCAGCTGAAGAGCAGCCCGAAGCACCGCTGGCGAAAAAACGCCGCGTAGGGGCCAACGAATCTCCTCATGTTAGACATGGAGGAAAGTTGGGAGGAAGAAGGGGAAGAAGACTCGAAAAAAGGGGCGATCGCTCAAGAGCGGTGACGTCCCATTTATAGGCCATGCACGGCCCCGGAGTCGAGACGACACCATTTAAAGACATAGAAGACGAAGTGACGTTACGACGCTGCTGATATCCTCGAACCACAAAGAAGGTCGACACGTGTCAGGCGCTGTTCCGATGTAATCTGAACAGAGTAAAGGGATATATCGCCGAACACGTGTCAGGCGCGATTCAAATTAACTTGGCCTTCCCGCTAAGTCGGCCCAATTAAGCGGGAGGCAACGACGTAAACTTGGGGGCTGAACCACTCAGCCAGGAAGCCACAACGTGAGTCCCGACGCTCGAGGGCGAGGAGGACATTTTGGACATCAGCCACTCGGAAAAGCATGTCTGGGGCGAGAAGGTTACAAACTAAGTCCTGACGCTCGAAGGCTGAACCACTCGGCCAGGAGGGCAACATGCGCTATCCCGAGTGCTACTCAAAGTCCCAACGCTCGAGGGCTGAACCACTCAGCCAGGAGAGCGACAAACGCTATTCAACCCAACAAAGTGCAAATTAGACAAGTCATATGAAAACTTCGAACAACGCCTCAGACAAGGGTTAACGTTCGACACGAAGGGGTACATCAAACTCAAAATTCAAGATTCTCCAGTAAGGACTGCGATGTACTGGAAACCTCTTCGAGCAGCGCGTTAACCTTGTCTTCGTCGCAAGCAAAACCCTCTTTGACAGCTTCAAGGTCAACTCTCGGATAGTGAGATTTGACCACTGCCAACGCCTGGTTCGCGCTCATGGCCGCCGACTCCTTCGCGTAAGCCTTGATCCTATCAGCTCCTCCCGAGAGAAGCGGAACGACATCGTCTCCCTGGCTTGGTTTGGCTCCTTCGATACGCAGAAGGTGCAGAACTAGCTCGCAGGCCACGCGGAGCTCGGTGCGGCTTCGTTCGGCAGCAATTATCTTCTCCTTGCATTCTGCACCGAAGCCAAGCTGCCGTCCGAAAACACACCCAGCGTCAAGTACGTTCAATTCAGGTCAAAGAAGCTTACCCTCCAGCTCGTGCTGTGTCTTCTCCAAGCCAGCTCGAGTTTCGAGATTAGAACTTTCTGAAGCCTCCAGTCATGCCCTCAGCTCAGCGATGGTTGAGTCGCACTCTGAAACGCGAGGGCGCTGTCACTTTTCCCAGTTATTTAAGAAAGTGTCCATGCCAAACCTAGGGGAGAATCTCACCATCGAGCGTATGCTCAAGATCCGCTTTTGCCTCTCGGAGTGTCATACACTGGGCCTCCAGCCCATGGACCTCTCTCCATCTTTCGTCGCCGATCTCGTTGATCTTGTCTTGATATTTTTGGTGCTCTTGGAGCTTGGGGAGCACCTTTCGAAAAAACTGCAACCTCTTCTCCGAGCGCTCCCCCATGTCCTAGGCGACATGGCAGAGTCTCAGGTGGGGGCCAGCACTTCGCGATGTTAACAGACTAAAGAAAGGTAGAAGACTTACCCTGACAAGCTTGCTGCACCTGACGGTGAGCTCGTAGAGCTGCATTTGAGCCACAACCTCCGTTTCCTCGTCCTCTTCCATCCCTTTCCAGTCGGAACCCCCCTCACACCACACGGTCCGATTCGGGGGTTTCGGGAGAGGGCCAAGCGGCGGTGGCTCTCGATGGACCTCCTCCGCTTCGGGAGTCGAAGCCGGATCAAGCCCATTGGCCGCTGGATCACTCGACGGCTAGGCGATCGACCCTGCAGCAGGAGGGGGTGGCGCCCCAGCCGCTGGAGGAGACGACAACCTAGCCGGCGAGGGGGGGGTCCCCCTCAGAGAAGCTGGCTCCGCGGGCTCCTTTTCAGGAGACCCCTCCACTGGGACATCCATAGTAGGAGTCCTGAGTTGACAAAAAGGAAGCATCTCAGCACAGGTAAGAACAAAAAGACAAGGATTACCCGAAAGAATACCTCCTGGATTTCTTAAACTTCATCCCAGGCCTCATCTGAGTCCCAGCACCGCTCGGAGGGGAGCCCGACCCGACACCAGCAGTCGGGGCAGCTCCTGAGTCGGAGGGCCGGGGCTCTGCGCCTAGTGGCCCGGGGATGCTGGAGGTCAAAGCCCTGGCCGGTGAGGGATTAACAGCCTCCTCCACCGATTGCCGGCGCAGCTCATCGGCCGAAATGTCAGCTGCTCTCTTGGCCTGAACATTCCTTAGCCATGAGAGGCCGACGACCGGAGCGTCAGAAAAGAAGGATTCACGCTCCTGAAAGGTGAACGATTGCACATTGTCAGAATCACAAATCAGGTAAAAATTATGGAACGACTTCTCGAGAGAGAGGGATACTCACAGGAGGGGGAGGGCTCGCCGCCGAAAACTTGTGAGGGCAGCCCCTGTTGGTAATCTCGGTGCTAGGCACAAAGAAGTCAACCACACGCGCCGCCAATGCATCTCTCAGAAGGGACGCGCTCGTCTCCCGGGTGGGATCCTGAGTCCCGCCATACTGGAACCCCAAATGGATTCTTTCCTTTAAGGGTTGCACCCGGCGCTTGACAAAGCTGATCGCGATCCCGGGGCCAGACAGCCCTCGGCTTTTCAGATCATTAATCAACGCCAGAAGTTCACTGACTTGGTTCAACCCGCCACCATTTGGGGCATCACCCCAACATCGAGAAGCTTTAGGGGCACGGCCAGTGAAAGGGGCGAGAAAAGGATCAGTATTCGCACAATAGAACCACTCCCGCCTCCAACCTTCGAGGGAAGTCTTGAGGGGGATGGCGAAGTAGTGTTTCTTCAAGCCCTCTCGCAGCTGAAGTCCGGCGCCCCCAATGACACTGGGAGCAGTCCGGTTCGGATGAGGCTTGAGCAGGAAGAGAGAACAGAACAAGTCAAAGTGAGGACGTATCCCAAGATACGCCTCGCAAAGTTGAACGAAGAGAGCGATGTGAAGAGTTGGGATTCAAGTTGATCAGCTCGATCTCGTAAAAGTGAAGGAGCCCTCGGAAAAAGGCGCTCCCAGGAACGCTAAACCCCCGCCAAAAAAAGGACTCGAAGACCATGATCTCATTCTCCAGGGGTAAGGGGTAAGGTTCACCTGCGGTGGGTCGGGCAGAGATCAACTCCAGCGGAGGAAGAACGCCGGCCGCGACCAGCTCCTCCAGGCGGGACTCCAAAGTAATGGAGGTCTCCCACCCCGCGCTCGTCGGGCCAACATTATCCTCCTCCGACAACGAAGAGGCCGAAGAAGAAGAAGACATCTCGAGGAAGTGAACCCTGTGGGAGGAACCGCCGCAAGTCTTGGGCACGAAATCGGAAACCCTAGGCCACCCGGATCTCCAAAGGAGATTCGAAGATTTCTCAGCCGTGGTGGAGGAGGGGCAAAGATGTCTTTACCCTGACAAGGGTTTCCTCATTTATAAGAAATGAGCCTCAATTTTCGCCTTACGGCAGGAAAAGCAAAGGCTTTCGTGCTCGATTCTGGACCAGATCTAGGGCACGCCCCACGTTGGGCCGAGAGCTGTGTCGCGCAAAACGCGACCAGGTGTCAAGTCTGGTTCAAGGTTTGGGATAAAGTGCGCCCCACGATGGGCCTGAACGCCGGCCGCCACGGAAGATTGGGGCCGGGCATTTTCCGAACATCCTCCAGCGGTATGCTCCATAATTTGGGATCAATTGCCGGTCACTGCTGCATAGCAGGATCGGGTATCGTGTGAGGATTTTACCAACACGGTCTTGAGAAAGCACTCCATGAGAGTCTGAAGCAATGCGACGTAAACGGGCACAGGCATTACTCTGTATGACCAAGGTATGCCCCATGAGGGTCGATCGAGCTTTGCAAGCCGATTGCCGCACACCGTAAACGGGCGCGGGTACCGCCTGGCCACGAGCCAAACGACTATGGTACGCCCCATGAGGGTCAATTGAGCTCGACGAGCCAGTTGCCGCTTTGACACTATGGAATGGTGTGAGATTATTTAATGTGAATGTTAAGGTCAAAAACTTTATGAAATATGGTATTGGAGGTTAAAACCATATGATAGGAGGCTTAATAGCATTTCCGGGCCGTTTTCGGGTCGTTTCCAGGGTTCTGGGCCTTTCCGGGGGAGTTTGGGCCTAAAGGAAAGGGTCATGGGCTTTGGTGGGATGGAGTTTGAGTCCTAATGGATGTTTTACCGAGCGTTTTAAAATCTGTGATGTGATTGGAACAGATCACGGTTTTTTGTAGATTAAACAACTTTAGAGTCCGAATCAGTCTTTCCCTATACCTAGAAAAAGTTGGGAAATTTCCTAAGCTACGCGAGGATGTACTCGTTTAATTGATTCGGAGTCTTAGAACCCGAGTTATGCCTTTTGGAATGTTGTTGTCCCGACGGGACAGAACCTCTGTTTTTAGTTTTTGCGAGTAATTGGCAATGTCGGGGTAGATGAGGGTTTGCGTACTATTTTGTGGATATGATTGTGAGTGTGTGATACCTATGTGCAGGTGGTGCGATCCCGGGAGTGCCTTCTACTTCCCGCCAATCCGTTGCCCGTGGTTGAGGCAAGTGTGTTGTAATGGATACCGATTTGTAGGTTGCTTGTTGAGAATAGATGGAATTGACTACATGATATATGATCACTTGCCATGCTTTAATGATTGCCAATGATATGATGAGCATGTTTATTATGTTATGATGCCATGTGTTAATGTACGAGTTAAATATGATGTTGGCATAATTGCATACATGGCATGTTGCATGGCCCGAGCGGTGAGAAAGTCATAACTAGTCCGGGGAAGGTCGGTGAGAAAGTTATGACTAATCCGGAGAGCCATTGAGTAAGTCCTACATCGTGATTCCATCCACGTGGTGTTTGGAAGCGAGGAGTAGGCACCCTCCATCTTCGGGATGGAAGGGGGAGAGGGTGCACACCGACGGGTGTGTACTCAACCATACCGGTATGAGTTTCCAAGGAGACATGAGCATTGCATTGCATTGCATACGTAATGATGATGATAATGTTATGTCTTCATGAATGAGATGATATACATGATGTGAGACATTATTGCCATGTTATTGTTCTTGTTGTCCATTGCAATATGCTTGCTGAGTGATGAACTCACGCTTGTGTTTATGTTGTTTTCTTTTAGGTACCATGAATCCGGCATGCGGGGAAGGGAAATAGTCACACTTCCACACGTAGCTTCACTCTTTTGATTTCACAAGTCATTCAATTAGTGTTGATAATAAATTGCGTGTGATGATCATTGCTTTAAGGCTTAGCTTTGCTAAATGAGAATCTTTTCGTTCGTTTGACTCTTGGAGACATTATATGTTTGGAACTAGACTTACATTGTTGCTAAGTCGTTAATTATTGCTGTTTTAGATGCTTTCCATTATGATATAACTTGTGTTACTGTTGTTGCTCTTTCAATTCATGTAAAAACAAAGGAGATGCTGCCAAAATCTCGGTTTTTAGCATGTGCGCCTTTGCTGGAATTTATGTTTAATTGTGGTATTTAGATGTTGTTTAGCTTATGTTTGGTAGCATTCAGTCATATTAAATGTCGGGGTGTTACAGCCGCGCACCGTAAACGGGCGCGGGTACCACTCGGCCACGAGCCGACTCATTCAAGGTATGCCCCATGAGGGTCGATCGAGCTTTGCAAGCCGATTGCCGCGCACTGTAAATGGGCACGGGTACCGCTCGGCTATGAGCCAAACGACTATGGTACGCCCCATGAGGGTCAATTGAGCTCGACGAGCCAGTTGCCACGCACCGTAAACGGACGCGGGTACCACTCGGCCACGAGCCGACTCATTCAAGGTACGCCCCATGAGGGTCAATTGAGCTCTACGAGCCGATTGCCGCACATCGTAAACGGGCGCGGGTACCACTCGGCCCAGAGCCAACCAACCACGGTGGACTTACTTAACAAGTTGTTTACGATCTTTTTTCCCACAAAATCTTTATGACAGGATAAGAGGAGGAAATCCGATCCTAAAGCACTTGGGGGCTGCTGTGGGATGCCTGAGATGGGGGTCCCGCAAGTGGAGCCTACACTCGACTGGGCCGACGATGGTGCAGTAGGCCCAGAGCCTAGAAGCGCCACGAGGGGCCCATAGCATGGCCCGATTTCTTCCCCAAGGCAGCTGGCTGACCCCTCGGCGAAGTTTCGTGCCGCGTCCAGACAACCCCATCAAAAGCAAAGCCTGCGGCCTGGCATCGGCAGAGCCTGCAGGTACCAGAACCTGGTGGAGTGGCAGGTGTGGGTCGGGAAAGGAACGACCACACCCCCTGGACGTAGTGGGGCTCAGCCGATAGAGACAAATTACATACTCATGAAGCCACCATGTTCAGGGCCAGGTGGCGCCCATTTGTAGTGTATCCTTCCCCTAGTATATAAGGGGGAGGGAACAACCCTAAAAGAGGGGAAGAGAAAAAAGGAAAACACATCCGAATATCCAAGAACACAGGACTAGGGTATTATCTCCTCCGCGAGAGCCCGAACCTATCTAAAAAGATTGCCCTCGCATCCTGTGTTACCATCTAGCTCCGATCTCGCACGAATCCCCTAGAATCACAAATCTCATTGCCGGCGGAACCAATCGTCGACAGGCAGATTGTGCAGTCGACCTAGGGTTTGAGTTTTCGCGACCTTAGAGTCGGAATTTGGTCAGCTGCCTGTTAAGAAAGTTTAAGGTAACTTCAATACCTTTCAGTGGACATAAAGAACGTCAAATTCCGCCCATCCGTTTGAAAGTTATGCTCGATTTACCGAGCGTGTTCAAATATGTGACGTAGCTGGGACAGAACGTAGTGTTTTGTAGATTAGACAACTTTAGAAGCCGAATCAGCTTTTCCCAATACTTAGAAAAAGTTAGGAAATTTCCTAATCTATGCGAGGATGTACTCGTTTAATCAATTCGGAGTCCTAGAACTAAAGTTATGCTAGATTGAAGTCTGTTGCCCCGGGAGGACAGATTCTCTGTTTTTCGATTTGGGAGTAGTTTGTGAAGTCGGGGTAGACAAGCTTTTGCGTACTATTTTGGGGGCACGTTTTGAGTGTGTGGTATGTATGTGCAGGTGGTGTAACCCCGAGAGTGCCCTCATCCTCTCGCCAATCCATCGCCCGAGGTTAAGGCAAGTGTATTGTAATGGGTAGCGTTGTATGTTGTTAATTGTGACTAGGTGCAACTTTGTTTACATAATGTGCTATCTTGTCATGATTACATGTTGTGATATCTTGCCATGATTAGTGCTTGCCATATTATGATGAAAAAAGATTATTATGATGTTATACCATGTTTAGTTCAGTTTGGTATAAGTTGTTTATGTTTATGGCATAATCGCATACATGGCATGTGATCTGGCCTGGTCGGTGAGAAAGTCATAACTAGTCCGGCAAGGTCGGTGAGAAAGTTATGACTAATCCGGAGAGCCAATGAGTAAGTCCTACCTCGTGATTCCATCCACCGTGTTGAATGGAAGCGAGGAGTAGGCACCCTCCATCTACGGGATGGAAGGGGGAAGAGGGTGCACGCCGACGGGTGTGCACTCAGCAATACTGGTATATGCTTCCAGGAGACATGTGCATTGCATTGCATTGCATACATGATGATGATTATGAGTTGTGTACAATGTGCTTTGTCATGGCTATGATGTTGTAGATGAGGTTATGGTTTGATCATGATGTCAAAGTATGGTATGTATTGCTGTTGGCATTGATCTATTCTTTATGATCCATTGCAATATGCTTGCCGAGTGATGAACTCACGCTTGTGTTTATGTTGTTTTTCTTAGGTAGGTACCTTGACACCGACATGTGGAAAAGGGGCTTAGCGGCACGACATCACATAATTTCCACACAATTATACAATATTTACCTTTCGGATTTGTGATCATGAATCTAGGGTGATGAAACTAGGATTATGATTTGTTCATGTGCCTGTTTACATCCTTTATTTCGATTTGGTTCATGAAGTGGTTAAATTCATTATGTTAGACTTAAATTGCCACTATATTACCTGTTATTGCTACTTTGGATGTTTTTCCATTATGATATATCATGTGATATTTTGTTGTTGATTCGAATCATGGATAAACAAAGGAGATGCTGCCGAAATTTTCGGTTCTAGCATTCGCTCCTTTGCTGTAATTTATCTTTATTCGAGGTTTTCAGATGCTATTTAGTCTATGTTTGGTAACATTCAGGCACACTAGATGCCGGGGTGTTACAGTTGGTATCAGAGCGGGCTTCAGGTCCGTGGAATGTGAATGTAGTAATTTACTCTAGAGTAAACTAAAATATTGACTTGGAAAAGTAGAAACATGGCATAGGATTACTTGTTAAAATTTGACCTTAGGGCAATAACCTTAAAATCTGAAATAGTTTGGTTAACTAATTTAAAACTTGACACACTCTGATCCGCAGTAGGAAAAGGGAATGGGTATCGTTACTTACGCTTAAATGTTGTATTTAAGCCTTGTTGTTGAATGCTATATTTGATAATGTAAGCTACTATGTTTACGAGATAATTGATTGAGTTGTTCCTGTGATAATGATTAAGGGAGGTTGTGGTGCCGAAGGGTTTCGGTCACCACTTTTTGTTCATAGCAAGGGTGTGGTTTGACGGTGTGGCCGGTTAGCGCCATCACTAAAGAACTATTAACCCCTGTGGGAGAAGAGTGCTTATCCTTTCTGTCGTAGACCAGGTAGTTTGCTGGAGTCGAATAGAAGAGTTCGTGGTGGATTCTTTCAATTGCTCTTTACCGTTCTAACAGTCGGTCTTGGTTGGTTTTCTTGGTTTTAGTTGATTGAAACCAAAAGAAAAAAAAAGTGTTTGGCATTGGATTTTCGCGGATTGTTCCGTATGCGGTGTGTGGTTTTGTCTTCCTTGGTTGAAGACGAAGAAGAAGAGTCTGGTGTTGCGCTTCTTTTGGTCTCCTTTTTAGCTTTGATGCTCAGTTTGTTGATTGCTTTATGGGGAGAAGCATTCAATTTATTCCTGTGTTTGTCTTTCTCCAAGGTTAAAAGAGTTATTGTGGCGTTATGCCAGACCTGGTTGTCAGGGCTGAAGTTCTGTGGCTTTGTAGGAGTAAGTGGTGTGTGATTTTGTCATTTTACTGGTTTGAGAAATCATCTTTGAAAACCCTTCTTGTTTCGTGAAAGGTTGGGGTTTGGTGTTAAGGTTTTATTTGAAAAGGATTACTTGATCGCTTGGTTCCCTTTTGAGAAAATTGTCTTTCAACCATTTTCCTCTATGGGAGTCCTTGAGATTGAAAAGTGTTTTGGAGAATTCCTTCTGCATGACCAAGTTTGGGTTTGTCTCATTGCAAATTTAAGAGTCAAGTTTCCGTGTGAATTTGGGTTGAGTTTAAAAAAAATGCTGCAAACAAAGTAAGTAGTCTTTTGACTGAAATCGTTTGTCAATAGTGAGAATTGTTGTTTAGCATGTTATGTAGTATGTACCAATGTGGTTTATGGAATGACGTATTGTTAAGTTAATTTGTGAGTTGAAACAATTCAATGCGGTTGTTATCTTTAGCCTGAGAATAAATAGGCTACTAGTGTTGTAGAGTACTCTATAGCGAGAATGATTAAAGGTGTTAATGTACATGCTTAGAATCTGTTGCTTCGCTTTAAGAGTGCTTATGACCCCCGATAATGTTTAAGGTTTTAAACCCTGATGCATGGTTAGAACATTAAGATGATGTAGACTGATGATATTGTTAAAGAAACTTTGCGGGTTGTTAAAGATGTTCTAATTTTACATGTTAATAGAGAGATTTAATCGTGTTCGTGACCTTAACTTGGAAGTTGATTAGAGTTGTTGTTTATGATGTTGCAAACTATTAGTATATTTGGAAGTGCGGTTGTGTTCCTATAATGCTAGTATCGTGTTAATTGGGAAAACAAAGGTTTTGCGGTTGTGGTAAGAGCTTTGTGATGGTCCAACCCATTCAATTTGTTTCAAATAGTTGGAGCATGTTGAGTAGTGACAATTTGCTATAGCCTTTGGATAGGGTAACTAAAAGTAATGTTGTAGTTTTTAAGATTATGCAAACAATTGATATTGATGACTTGGTAGTGTTGTTAATTGTTGGAAACCATTGATCCAATAGAAGAAAAGTGTAAAACTGTGGTATTATGTCGAGTACATGTTGTGATGGGATGAACAATGGATAATAATCATGATGCAAGATTTTATCCTTAACAAATGCATATCTTAGAATCATATTTACGAATTTTATCTTGTAGAGATAATATTTACTTGTTGAAGTCATTTATTGATTGAACAAGTTTCAATTGTCAAGATGTTGGCGTATGGATGGAATAAAATTGATAGTTGATCACGTTTAAGTATCCGTGGAAGTACTATGTTTGAAATATAGAATACGTTGTTATATGATGTGTTGGTCTGTGGGGATCATGATGAGGTAGTATTGGTTGGATGTCTTTTGATAATCGTCATAAACTTTATTTATAATTGTTGGGAAAGGTAACTAGAGAAAGAATTGGTTATGTAGCTCTTGGTTGAATTATGACGGGCTTCTCGATGAGTAAATAGTGAATATTGAACGCTTAAATGGTAAGTATAGTGGAATACTAGACGTGGTGGGTTTCATGCTGAGCTTGTGTCTAAACCTTTCAGACTGGTTTGGTTGTTTGCCATTTTGGTTGAAGGGTTTTGGTCAAGGTGTTCCTTATGTTGCATTTCAGAATTTCCCTAAAACTCATAGAAATTGGTGCCAATCCTTTGAGTGGATCGCGCTCCTTCGCGTTCACACTAAGTTATCCTTGGAATAAATTGAAAGGAAACAGATGGACATAGAGGGTTGTGTTGGAAAACTCACGAGGTTTAATTTGTAATCATTTTTGGCTAGAGTTGGAGTTATTTGGAAATCTGTGTGGTGTTTGCAAGTGCTTTAAAAGGTGGTTTTTGTGGATGTTTCACCAGTGATGCTGTTGGTGAAGTGTTCTATTTTGGAAATGAGTTTTCCTTTCTCTTTGAAAAAATTTATGGCAGTTGTATGTGCAGATGTTCAACGTTGGAGCCGATGTTCTTTTCCAAATGTTGATTGTGGTTAAAAATGCGAGCTTTTCCAAGTTTAGTTTTTCAATTGACGTGGGTTCTTTTACGATGTGGTGTTTTCCTGTTAATGGTGATGCCGTCATAGTTTATAAGAATTTCGCAGCCATCGATGTTAATTGTGTTTCAATCATGTGTACCAAGGAAGAAGTCTTTTTGTGAATGACTACTTGGTATTGTTGTTACATGAAGAATCAATGGTGAAAAGGAAGCATGCCATTGTTTATAGACGTTTAATGATGAGAGAGTCGATGAGCCAGGTCAGTGAGAAAGTCATATATAGATATATGACTAATCTGGAGTGCTCTTGAAAAGTGTGCATTCGTGTCACAAATCGAGATTTCTATTTCTTTCTGGTATGAAAAGAAACAATGAAGAATTTCTGGTATGTTAGTGGTGGTGTAGGAGATTTGTGTTTTCTTTGCGTCTTGGCTTAGGAAATTAAAATGAATACTCTTTGGTTGTTGTCAAATCCTTTCCAAAGTGAGTGTAGTGCATTGGACTCAAAGTTATGCATGGGGATCAATTGGGTTAATGGTTGGTGGTTGAGCTTACCCAATGGTGGCACTCTTTGTCTTGGTCCTTTGAGTGGAAGGATGTGAGGGCGAGACTTTCTTAGTAAGAGAAATCTGGTGTGGCTAGTAGTTGATCGTAAATGGTTTAAAAGTGAAGAGTAAAGGAAGGTTTTGTATGACCCAATTCAAACCTTCTTGGAGAATTGTGACATCGATGTGTTCCTCAGTGGGGTTGTTTAAATTATTAGTGGACCACTTGGTGGTTGCTAGTAATTGCTTTTCCTTTTGGAAGTGTATTGGATCTTTTTGTCGCCGATCTCTGAGCGAGCTGTGTCAACCGATGGGGATTGCTCGGTTGCTGATGTTGTTTTTATGGTTTTAAGGACCCTGGTTATAAAGTAGGTTTCTCCTTCAGTGGTAACGGTGGGTGTTGGCCTTGTTGTAAAAGATGAATCTTTTGCAAGGTTTTAACCCCGTTTGTTCAAGCAATTGGTAGTCTTGGAATGAAGTGTCCCGCTTGGTTCGCGTCGTCTTGTTTATGACGAACCACAGTAGAGAGGTTGAGGTGTGAAAGCATTTTTGCACATGAGAGTTGAAGGGGGATCTAGAGTTGGGGTTAGAGGTTGGTACCATGTTCTTCTGGAGAGTACACTACTACAAAACTGCAAATAGGAGACGCCCTATCAGTGGCGGTTTGCTTGGAACTGCCACTAATAGGACTGTCAGTGGCGGTTTTTTAGTGCAAACCGGTGCCAGGGTCATCAGTGGCGGTTTCTATTACGAACCGCCACAGATAGTTGAGTATCAGTGGCGGTTCTTACTAGAAACCGCCACTAATACTTAGATAGCTATCAGTAGCGGTTCTAACCATAAACCGCCACTGATAATCTAACTATCTGTGGCGGTCATAAAAAAACCGCCACTGATACTTTTGTACTATCAGTGGCGGCTGCGGGAAAAAACCGCCACTGATAATCTGAGTATTTGTGGCGGTGGTAGTTTACAACCGCCACTGATATGATTATCTGTGGCGGTTTGAGTTTAGAACCGCCACAAATAACATCCACTATAAATTCTAGTCGATACAAAGACTCTCTGTAAGCTCCTGGTCATCTTCCTCCCCGAAAAAAAGAGCAAAGTTTCAGATTTCAGATTTTGTTTGCAAGGAATCTTGAGCTTTTACTTCCTAGGGTTGTTACGAGGTGAGTAATTTGTTCTCCTCTCTTCATTTGTGGTGATTTAGTTGCAAATTAATGTTTAGATCTATGATTATCCTCTCTTCAATTGCAAAGCTGTAACACCCCAATTTTTGCTTTTCATGAAATTAAAATATTGTTTTCCACATTTGTGAATTTTTGGAATTTTCTGGGATTTATTTGGATTTATTTGGAATTTATTTGAATTTATTCCATTTTGAAATAATTAAAGAATTTAACTTTGCAAATAAAATTTTGTTGGCAATATTTTATTTGAGTCCCAAATACCCTAAAATATTTTCCATAATTTTTCTGGAATTTTTCTAAGTATTTAGCTATTTTTCTTGAATTAAATGAATTACTGGGAATTATTTTAAATATTAAAACGCTGGAAAATCAAACCGAGTCGGTTACTGTTCATCTGACCGAGCCCGACTCAGACTCAAGTTCGAGTCCGACCCGAGTCACGTGACTCGACCGAACCGACTCGGCCGAGCCCTAACCGCGTGACCGTTGGATTCAGATCCAACGGCCACGATTGAGCCACGTCGCCGGACCCGAGCCCGACCGAGCCAGCCAGCTCACCCGAGTCCGACCTGAACCCAAACTCACGCACCGTTGAATCTCGATCCAACGGCTGTGCGCGTGCCACGTCACCTAATCCGAGACGCCGCCGGACTCCGCCGCCGCAACGGAGAGGACCTCGGATTCCGCGCGTTTCACGGACGCCGAGGGCCCTATTTATTGCGCAGCCACCCGTGTCGGGATCGCCGCTTCATTGCGCACCCGTAGCCCTAACTCACCTCGCCTGAGCCGCCGTGGTTGCGCCGCTAGAGCTCGCCGGAGTTAGGAGAAGGTGCAGCCGTGGTTTTTTGCCGATTGCCGCCGTCTCTGTCGTCATCCGCCGCCGTTGAGGTCAGATCCAGAACCGGGAGGTCAAGCCGCGTCGGAGGAGACCACTCACATAGCCGGAGCACGCCCGAAGCGCCGTTGCCGTGGTCGTCGTCCCCAACCCCGGCAAGCCAGCGCCGCCGCAAGCCATCGCCGGACCTCGAGCTCGCTCAACCGTCCGATCCAGATCCAACGTCCCAGATCACGCCACGTCACCGTCGGTGAGATCCCAATCCAAAACTCCAAGATCCAATCTCAACCGTCCGATCTAGATCCAACGGTCCAGATCAAACGCGTTCACCCCAAACGCGTGAGTCCAGATCCAATCTGGGCCGTTGATTTTCAAATCAACGGCCGAGATCTAGCCACGCAGTGCGGGAGATCGACCGCCGCGGGCCGCTGGCCCACGCTGCGTGCGTGTGACGCTGACACGCGGGGCCCGCATGTCAGCGGCCCAGCCACACTGCACCATGACGTGCGCTGACGTCATGGCGGGCACGCATGTCGGGCCGGCCGGCCCCAGAAGCCGCTACCGACGTCACACATGATGTCACAATGGGACCCACTGCCGCCACCGCGGGCTAAGCCCCTCGCCGACGCCGCCAGTGACGCCACCCGGTGGTCCCACCGCCGCCGACACGTAGAGCCGTGGACCGAGTCCACGGTGGACCGAGTCCACGGTGGACCGAGCCAAACCATGGACCACGTCCATGGACCCGCTGACGTCAGCCGTCCAATCAGGAGCCGACACGTGTCCTCGCTGACGCAATAATTAATTTCCGAAAAAGAAAATGATTTATTAATTCGAAATAATGATTTCAGATTTTGATTCAAACTTCAAACGCTTATAACTTTTGCGTTTCAACTCCGATTTGAGTGATTCAAATTTCTAAATTTGTATAAAATTGAGATCTACCTAATTATGAATTTTATTTAATTTTTGGACTAAATTTTTCCTCTGTAATATTATTTAATTGATTATTTAAACTTCAAAATGCTATAACTTTTGTGTTTTAACTCCGAATTGAGCGATTCCAGTCCCTAAAAATTCATAAAATTATATTCTCTCTGTTTATGGATTTTATTTGGATGTTTGGACACTTTTTGCCTATTGTTTATTCGTGTATTGCTATTTGCACGCTTTACGAGTAGACGTTGAAGTGCCGGAAGGATTCGAAGGAGAAGTATTGACTCAGGATCCAACTCAAGACCAAGAACAAGTACTTTTTGAAGGCAAGTTGTGCTTTGACCATGTTGATTCTATTTCGAAATCTATTTTGATTTAACCTATTGCATGCTAGTTCAATTAGAAAATACTTTATTTAAATATGGGGAATTAGATAAATACCAAATTGCTGTATGACACCTTGATTACTTAAGTATGTGCCATGACCCCTTGTCACCCTAGTTGTGGTTTACTAGTTGGACATTATTAAATTGCCAACATGGGTTTTAGACCGTTGTAGTATATGGCTTAGACCTGCTACGTGCTCATGACATGATTTTGGACAATCAAACGTTAATATTGACTTAATGATATATTGAACCTGTTTTGGAAAGGTATCATGTGATGTTGATGGCACGTGGTGCATGGTAATCAACTGGGGTTTGATAAATAGTTTTTCGACCGGGGCATGTGGCAAGAATAATCAGGTGGGCCAGTTGTGGCATTGGGAATGTTGGTTTGGTTCTTCAGGTAGTCTTGCCCTGGTCACCGTAAGGACTTCACCTTGCAAGCCTTTGAACTGGGTCTAACGTGCAACCACATGTCAGTAATGGGACGGACCTAGTTGACTAAGTTGCTAATAACGTACCTGTGGGACCTTAGGAGGTCAACTACACCCTTTGTGTAAGTTGTACGGGGGAGCGTACCGCGGCTGAGGCCAGGTACCCATCTAACGGTTGGTTGGCCTAAACTTCGCCTTAGCTAAGGGAAGGGTTAGTGTGCAACAACCGGGGAGGACCACTTGTATTGTTAGAAGTTTCCGAAAGACTTTGTTACGGGAACTCGCCTTTGTGGTGTTTGACTGTATCTTGTGGGTAAAGTGCATAACCTCTGTAGAGTGTACAATCTATTCGAATAGCCGTGTCCGCGGTATTGGACATCGCTCGGGAATTACAGTCAAGGGTTAGACTTTCTCAAAAATAACTTAGACTTGAAAGGTTGGGTTGGATTAGTAATGATGTTGATGGAAATGTGGATTAGGATGGGAAAGATGTTTATTAAACTCCTTGAAAAGTTAGTTATGCTTTACTTGTTGCTACTGCTTTCGAATCTACTTATGATACTTGTTAAATGCTGTTTACTGCAAAAATACCTTGAGCCACTCCTTTGTATTAAGCCATGCATGTAGTATATTAGCTTGCATTCTGTGCATGACTTGCTGAGTACCAAGTACTCACCCTTGCCACAATACAACACCAGTTGAAGAGGAGACTACACCAGCTTTGGAGGAGGAGCTCCAAGAGGAACCGTCTACTTAGGGAGCGAGCCCAGTCAGTTGCCTGTGGTATACTGGATGGCGCCATGATGTTATCTTATTTTTCCGCTGCTATTATCTCTCTCTTAATAAGTTTCGCCCTGCGAGGCGTATATTGTGACTTGACCATAAGGTCGAGCAACCAGTTTGACTATTTAGTTAAAGTACTTTAATAGTATCGAGTGGTATGATTGTGATATTTACCGATGTTAAGACTGTGTGCACTAGCGCGTTCCTGGACTAGTGCTGAATACACAGAGGGTCCGGATTTGCAAATTCGGGTCCCGACAGAGGTGGTATCAGAGCCATGCTGACCGTAGGCTCAACCCTAGCTAGAAAGGTCGTAGAGAGGATAAAACCTATTTTCTAAAGCTAAAAATTTGTCAAGACAAGAAATGACATCTCGACTCATCCCATTCTTTCTTTTCTTGTCTCTTGCTGAATTTTTCCTTACCTTGTCACGATTTAAAATTTTCGAGTTCTTACGTGAGCACTCTTGTGACAGATGGAGGGAGAGTTCAACTACGTCGATCTGGAGGTTGGTCACGCCATGAACTTTGGCGTATGCTACAGACTCTCGGAGATTTTGAGAAGCCACAATATCAAGTGGAAGTGATCGGACAAGCAGGATTGATCAAGGCTTGTGACGCCGAAGATTGTGGTACCGCTAGGAAGAAGGGCCTGTGCAATCGCTCGATACACCGTGACTGCCAGGAGGTCTACAATGCAGATGGGTATCCGAGAGGCGTCACGACGAGCAATGCGGCACATTACCCGTATCTACGCCAGAGAATTGGAGAGCACGATGTTCCGATATCATCCGCGCAGCAATAACCTTCTTGACCCAAAGGCGATTCAGGATGAGAATGCCATAGTTACACAGTTGGCACGACTTGTTGTCGCCCAGGAGGATGTACTCGATGATACAAGCAAGGAGCTACAGAAGGCCCGCAAGGAGATCACGACAGAGAAGAACAGATGGCGGGAAGCTCAAGAGTATGTGTCTCATCTTCTGCGAAAGATTGACGAGTTGGAGATGGCTTTGTACGGACCAGAACCAGAGCCAGTACTCGAGCTACACGAGCCAGATCCAGAGGAGTCAGATCTCGATGAGTGAGCACCTATGCCGCAGCATCCGTACCCAGGCCGTGGAGGTTTTCTCGATGAGTGAGCATAGGTTCTATAGTGAGACTCCTTCGCCGAGTCACGTCATAGAATAAAGAGTCACCCTTTAGGCGTTAGACTCCAGTGTTAGTTCGATTTGGATTTTCATTGTTTGCTGAGTGTGCAGAATGTGTTGCAGGCCCTTAGGCATTGTAAGCAACCATACCAAGTTACTATTGATTAAAATAATAAAGTTAGACCTTAAAGCTACACCTTTCGCCCCACATAAGTTCCATATCACTTGTCTATTCTTGTTTCCCTCTCATCTCTAAAACCTAGAGCAAACCACAGATGGTGAACACCCGCGGAAACCTTGGAGGCAGTGGAAGTGGTTCTCGCCCAGCAGAAAACCCCAATGATGGAGCACCAGCACCGCCACTGTACATACAGAATTTTGGAGCATTTCTTACTGCTCAGACTCAGTTGATGCATGCCATGATGCAACAGATGCAACACGTCACTGCTCAGGCCACTGCTAATCAAGTTAATCAGGGACAACGCCAGAATACAAGACTGTCAGAGTTCATGAGAACTCACCCACCCACTTTCTCTGGGAATGCCAATCCATTGGAGGCCGATGATTGGTTAAGGTCAATTGAGAGGAAGTTACACATCGCTCAATGCATGGGAAATGAGAAGGTACTCTACGCTTCTCATCAGTTGGAAGGAACAAATTGAATGGTGGGAGAACTTCGTGCCACACAAGAGAACCTCGTGACATCACTTGGGAAGAGTTCACACCGCATTCCGTCAAGATCACGTGCCTGAAGGAATCATGGATCTCAAGAAGGAGGAGTTTAGAGCATCGAGGCAAGGTAATCAGCCAAAGGGTCGAATACCGAACAAGTTCACACAGCCTTGCTCGCTACGCACTGAGGATGTAGCGACAGATAAAGCCGCATACCTGCTTCATGAAGGGACTTAACTCAGATTGCAGTGGGATTGATCACCCACACCTTTCCGCATTTCCAGAATCGTGAATAAGGCGCTTATTCTTGAGGACAAGCGCAAGGAACTGGATGAGAACAGAAGCGCAGGATGCAGCATCGTGATCGCGCCAGTGAACGCAATGGCCTCGAGAGTTGCACCAAATCAATTTTTCGATTCCAGCCACGTAATGCTACAAGGACACCATCACCGGCACCAAGACCCGTCAATCGTAACTACTGCACCCAGACCAACCGTAAACACCGCTTCAGCAAATAACAAGGAACAGTGAGACGCTGCTACAACTGCAACGAGCCAGGACACTTTGCCAACAGTTGCCCAAAGAAGACAGCAGGAGTGACCCCAGTTCGCTTCAATCTGGGATCCACCCCAGCTAGGACGCCAGCACCAGGAGCCACACCCCAGACTGTGGTGAGAGGCCGAGTCAACCATGTCACCGCAGATGCACTGCAGAATGCTACGGACGTCGTACTGGGTAAGTTACTTGTTAACTCAGTACCTGCAACAGTTTTGTTTGATTCTGGAGCTTCGCATTCGTTTGTTTCACAAGGCTTTGCTGCTAGAAATGATTTGGGGATTGCAAGACTTAAATGCATGCTTTTAGTTCAAACCCCTGGTTCCGAACTCCGAACGAAAGTAGGATGTTCCGGGGTGAGAATACTAATAGATGGGATAGAGTTCCTAGCGAACCTTATTATTTTGGAGACCCAGACCTTAGACGTCATTTTGGGAATGGATTGGTTATCCAAGCACAAGGCCGTATTGGATTGTGGACGAAGAACTATCTCAGTTGAGAGCCCGTGTGGAAAGAAAGTGGAGTTTCGAGCTACTGCAGTTAGAGATGGACAGATGATGGTTAACAGCACCAAGGCAATTAGCATAGAAGATGTCTCGGTAGTGAATGAGTACCCAGATGTTTTTCCGAAAGATCTACCTGGTATGCCGCCGGACAGGGACATAGAGTTTGTGATAGAGCTTGTACCTGGTACAGCACCGATAGCAAAGAGACCTTATCGGATGTCCACCGAAGAATTGGTAGAGATGAAAAAGCAACTTGAAGAGTTAATGGAGAAAGGATTTATCAGACCGAGTTCGTCGCCGTGGGGAGCACCAGTTTTGTTCGTCAAGAAGAAGGACGGGAGTTTCAGAATGTGCATTGATTACCGTGCACTCAATGAAGTCACCGTGAAGAATAAGTATCCGCTACCCAGGATCGATGATTTGTTTGACCAGCTGAGAGGAGCCGGAGTTTTCTCCAAGATTGATCTAAGATCGGGATACCATCAGTTGAAGATCCGATCAGAAGATATCCCGAAGACCGCATTCTCGTCAAGATATGGACATTACGAGTTTACAATTATGTCCTTTGGTCTGACGAATGCGCCAGCATATTTCATGAATATGATGAATAAGGTGTTCATGGAATATTTGGACAAGTTTGTTGTTGTGTTCATAGATGATATCCTAATCTACTCCAAGACAGAGGATGAACATGCCGAACACTTGAGACGAGTATTGGAAAAGCTGAGGGAACATCAACTCTTCGCCAAGTTCAGTAAGTGTGATTTTTGGAAGGACAAGGTGGAGTTTCTTGGACATGTGATGACCGCAGAAGGATTCGCCATTGATCCAAGCAAGGTAGAAGCTGTGTTACATTGGGAGCAACCGAAGACCGTGACCCAGATTCGGAGTTTCCTTGGAATGGCAGGTTACTACCGCCGTTTCATTGAAGGCTTTTCGACAATTGCGAAACCTCTCACGCAATTACTGAAAAAGGAGAAGAAGTTTGCATGGACACCAGAATGTGAGAAAGGTTTTCAAGAACTGAAGAAACGATTAACATCAGCGCCGGTGTTAGTTCTACCAGATGTTAATCAAAGCTTTGATATTTATTGTGACGCATCGCGCCAAGGACTTGGATGTGTGCTGATGCAGAATGGAAAGGTCGTTGCTTATGCATCAAGGCAGCTGAGGCCGCATGAGGAGAATTACCCGACACATGACCTAGAGCTAGCTGCCGTAGTGCATGCCTTGAAATTATGGCATCACTACTTAATTGGAAACAGATGTGAAGTATATACGGACCATAAGAGTCTTAAGTACATCTTCACCCAATCAGACCTGAACATGAGGCAGAGGAGATGGTTAGTGTTAATCAAGGACTATAATGTTGGAATCCATTACCATCCCGGGAAGGCCAACGTAGTTGCCGATGCCTTGAGTCGGAAAGGCCATACCGTGAGTATGTTGCTAGCCACAAGTCAGGATGAGCTATGTGAGGATTTCCAGAGAATGAAGATTGAGGTGGTACCTAGCGGATTCTTGGCCGCATTGGAAGTAAAGCCTGCCCTAGAAGATCAGATACGGGAAGGACAGAAGGATGATGACAAGATCCGCAGGATTAGGTCCATCAAGGAAGAAGGCAAGGCAGAGGATTTCAAGTTGGATGAGCAAGGCACGTTATGGATGAAGGATCGCATTTGTGTGCCGAACAAGAAGGAGTTGAAGCAGTTGATTCTAGAAGAAGCTCATTACTCAAAGTATTCCATTCATCCTGGAAGCGCCAAGATGTATCAGGATTTGAAAGAAAGATTCTGGTGGTCGAGCATGAAGCGTGAAGTTGCCGAGCATGTTGCATTGTGCGACGTATGCCAGAGAGTCAAGGCAATGCATCAGAGACCAGCAGGATTGTTGCAACAAAAATACCTGAGTGGAAGTGGGAGGAAATCGGAATGGATTTCATTACCGGTTTGCCTAAGACTCAAGGAGGTTATGACTCCATATGGGTTATAGTGGATCGCTTGACCAAGGTCGCCCATTTCATCCCCGTGAAGACCACTTACTCGGGAGATAAATTAGCAGAGTTGTACATGATCAAGATCGTCTGTTTGCACGGAGTGCCAAAGAGGATTGTATCGGACAGAGGTACCCAATTTACCTCAAGGTTCTGGAATAAGTTGCATGAAGCCATGGGAACCCGTTTGAACTTCAGCACAGCTTATCATCCACAGACGGATTGTAACATCCCAAAAATTTGCTTTTAATATATTTAGTATGTTTCTGGAATATTTGGAATTTTTTGAATTAAATTGGAACCCTCGCGGTTAATTTGAATTCAAGTTTAGTGAACTAATCACGTTAAATAAAGATCATGCATTTTCGAATAAGCCTAAAATCCAAAAAAAAAAATTGATAATTAAGATAACTGGTAGACGAGAGTGTTCGCTTCAAATATTTTCGAAAAATATGTTATATAACGTATGTCGTTGATTTTATAAAAATCGGTACAGGTGTCTGATTCATGAAAAGAATTTTCATGAAAATCTACACGCCAAAAATCGCGAAACCAACTTCATTAGGTTCCAAATGTTCCCTAGTATTTTAGACGAATTTTCCACGATCTTTAGAACCTTCTACTATTTTATTCTAATCATGTTTTGGGAGCATGTATGCGTATCCCTGTATATTCATACGTGGACTTTTCCTTCCCACTGTTTCCTCATGCATGAAGTGGGAGTTCGATTTCCTGGACGTTTTGCTTGCAGCCGTTTTGCTTCTCAGCCCTTTCACCTCTAACGCAAGCCGTTACAAGTCCATTACTCCAGCTGTTTTGCTTGTTAGCCATTTCACCTCTAATGAAGGTAATGCATGCACGAATGCTCCTTTATCCAAGCCGTTTCTCATTTTTTTTTCCTCCATGGCATATAGCAACCAGTACACACGCATGAACTTTTTCCTCTCCCAGTCATTTCCATTTTCTAGCCTTGCGGAGTAAATCATCCTGTTGCTCCATTTCATCTCTTGCCATTCCTTCGCTCCAATGATTTCATCTTTAGCCATTTCTATTTTCTTCACCCGCCATTGTCGCCACCGCCGCTTTCGCCGTCGCCGCCGCTGACGCCGCTGCCGTCGTCGCCGCCACCGGGTGACGCCGCTATCACCACCACCGCCGCCTCATTGCCGTAGTCGCCTTCGGCTGCCGCCGTTGGTCTACGCCACCGCCATCTCCGCCGCTTCACGCTGCCGTTCTTTGTTGGAGTCGCCGCTGCCGTCGTTGGAGTTGTCGCCGCCATCGCCATCGCCGTCGCCTTCGCCATCGTTGCTGCCGCCATCTCGCTGTCACCGTTGGTCGCCGCCGTCACCGGTGCACTTTCTTGGACGCCTTCTCCTGCGTTGACGGTCTGCAATACTGCCGCCGCCGACCGGTAGTCCCTCATCTCTCTTACACGCGTTCTGTTCCTATTTTTATCTCGTTTATATATTCGCGTAGGTATATATATTCTTAGGTATATAGTTGAATAGACGCGTATATCCATGTATATACAATACTCGCTAGGCGCATGCATGTTTTCATATTAGTCGTCGCATGTATATATACCTCTGTGGCTATAGTCGGCTGTTCTGTATGCATATATATTAGATCGATTCGCTAGTGTAACCTTCCATTTGCATGTATATATATACTTGTTCGGATATGTATCAAAGTAGCCCAGTCATAGTTTAGAAGAAGTGCTCACCGTGGAAACACAACGTGAACAAAGTGCCATGCAAGACTAGAAGTTGCATTGTGTGTAACAATTTCCAGAATTTGCGAATTTTGTCTTTTTCGTTACAGATTCATTTTAAGTCCGAATCACTTGCAATAAATTTTGTTAATTAGTATAAATTAATACATTTCTACAGTAATTTTTATGAAATTTTGTAAATAAGTTTATACTGTTAAAATATTCACGGAAGGTCCAAACTTGCGAATTTTGTATCTTTTAAACTATACGTCCAAAAATGTCGAAATAAATTCTATAAATCTTAGAAAATGCTAGACTAATTATCTGAAAATTTTCATGAGATTACGCAGCTAGTTTGCTTTGTAGTAGTTTCCTGATGTGTGTTGCATGTTGATTTGCGTGTTTATTTGGGTTCCTTATCTCATTACGCATAGACGCCGAAATGTGTGAGGACCCGGATTTCAAGATCAAGCTTGACCAAGACTCGCTGCTTTACGAAGGCAAGTTGTGCTTTGACCATATTTCTCCTAGCTTTTGAAAATATATTTTGTTTAAGTTATGCATGTTATGTTGATTAAAATAAATAGTTTAATTTGGGATAACTAGTTAATCAACCTAATTGTTAATTCCATCCTTGTTAATAACATTTGTATGCCATATATTCCATTGTCACCTTAAGTTGGGATTAAAATAGTTGGATGTTATGATTGTGCCAACACGGGAGGCTAGACCGTGAATAGTTGCTTAGCTATGCTTACCTGAAATATGTTTCAAATGGCAAAATAATATTGACTAATGATATATGGAATGAATTTTGGAATCAGTGTGATCTTGCCACGTGATGATGTGAAGTGTAGGTACCCTTGTGGTTCTACATGGTAATTGATGTTATTGTTGGCATGCATTGCACAATAATCAAGCTGGGGTGATAAATAGATTTAGAGCGGGGCAAGTGGTAAGAATGATAGGGTGGGCCATGATTGGCACCGGAAAAGTCGTTTTGGTTCTTCGGGTAGTCTTGCCCTGGTCACCCTAAGGACTTAACCTTGCAAGCCTTTGAACTGGGTCAATCATGCAACCACATGTCTGTAATGGGGCGGACCTAGTTGAGTAGGTTGCTAATAACTTGCATTTGGTACCTCAGGGTGTCAACTATACTTTTTGTGTAGTTGAACGGGGGAGCGTACCGGTGCTACGGCTAGGTACCCTATCCAACGGTTGGCTGACCTATACTTCGCCTGTACTAAGGGAAGGGATAGTGTGCAACAACCGGAGAGGTCCACTTGTATAGTTAGAGGCTTCTGAAAGGCTTTGTTATGATCACTCATTCGCATACTCTTGTATGGCGATTCACGGCAGACGTGGTGAGTTGACTGTATCTTGTGGGTAAAGTGCATAACCTCTGCAGAGTGTGTCAAAACTATTCGAATAGCCGAGTCCACGGTACTGGACAACGCTCGGGGATTACAGTCAAGGGTTAGATTTTCTAAAACAAAAATGTGGGAATGGGTGGCCGAGTGCCAGAGATAACTGCTGAAGTAATTTAGGGCTTTGTGCCAAACTGTTTGGAAAAGATATTGACAACTTATTGTATAATATGGTTTTACCGCTTTTGAATCTATTAAGATTATTTAATCAAAGCAAAATGCTGTTTGATGCAAAATAACCACTTAAGCCCTTCCTTTGGAAGAAGCCATGCATATAGTAATAGAATTGCACCTCTGTGCATAACTTGCTGAGTATGTTGTATACTCATCCTTGCTTCCAACACAATCATCAGTTGAGGAGAAGACTACAACTTTGAAGAAGGCGAAGTTCCACGAGGAGGCAATTATCTAGGAGTTGAACCTTGTCAGTTGCCTGTGGCGTATTGATGGGAGTCACCGACGTTTTCATTCCGCTGCTGATTATTTACTTTTGTTATTGTAAGCCCTGCGTGGCTGAATATTGTAAGGTAACCTTAAGGTCCTGCAACAATTTATATTAATGTTTTGAGGTACTTTATTTATATTTCCGTTGTGTATGATTGTGATACTCAACCACTGTACCACTGTGTGTACTAGCGTGATCCTGGACTAGTACAGAATACACAGAGGATCCGGATTTGCTGATTCGGGTCCTGACAGAGGTGGTATCAGAGCCATACTGACTGTAGGTCTTCACCCTAGATAGACTGGCCGTCTGTAGGAGCTTCGAAATTATTTTCTAAAGAGAAAATTTAACTTGAAGTAATAATAAGTTCTTGACTTGTCTTATTCTCCTATTCTTTCCCCTTTGCTGAAATTTCTATCCTTCCAACTGGTTTAAATGAAAATCTTACTTGAGTCATTCTGAATAGTTAACGATGTTCCACACTTAAGGAGAAAGTACTGGATGTCGCTGTCAACCCTGAAGATCATGGAGTGAGGAATCATCGAGCTCGAAGAGAAGTAGATTGATGAAGTCTTCCCGAAGCTTGAGGAACTAGTGCTTTGGTAGTCAGTGAGACTCATGTGTGAGAGTCGCGTCTCTTAAGATAGGGAGTTACCCTTTTAGACGCTAGATCATTGTGTGCTTAGGAAATTTGGATCTTCCTTGATTGTTGGGTGTGCAGTATGTGTTGCATAGCTTTTAGGCTTTTGTAAGCAACCATACCAAGCTATTAACAATGTTTGTTTAAGTTTCTGGGTTAAACCTGCTTCCCTGCACTAGGATTCTTGAACCTTACCTTTGCTTTTCCCTCTTAGCTAAACCTTGTTGTGTCAATAGATGGAAGGGACCGATCACACCAGTGGTTATGAAGCAATTCAAGTCAATTCAGTTGTTGCTACCGTTGCCAATGATAAAGCAGAGACAAACAAGCAGCTATCCACCATACCGACAGTAACTAATCAGAACCTGAATCAGTTTATTACCGCTCAAACCCAGCTATTGCAGATGGTGATGCAACATATGAACGCTACCGGGACTAAAACCAATACCCCTACAACTACAGACACAACAGCGTGTCCGCAATCAAAGTTCTCCTCGTTCATGAAGACTAAACCACCTACGTTTGATGGATCAGCCACTTCCAGAGATGCAAAAATTTGGCTTCGCATCATGGAAGAGAAGCTAGCTTTGGTGCAATGTAAGAATAGAGAAAAAGTCCCCTATGCTACGTGCCAGTTAGAAGGAAATGTATTAGCTTGGTGGAAAGATTTCTACGCCACCGTTGAGGATGGACATACCATCACTTGGATGGAGTTTGCCACCGTCTTTCGTCAGCAATTCATGTCATCAGAAGACAGTGGAACCACAGTAAGGCCAAGGAAGAATGGTACCTCCGCACCCAACACCATACCAGGGCGTTGTTCTTTGAAGTGTTGTCAACGAAACAAATCAGAAGACCGTGCATGTATCCGTTGTGGAGAAATAGGACACACTGCTGATGAACATGCAATCAATTGTTCTAGCTGTGAAGGAAGCCACTTACCGGGAGAATGTCCCATGAACAACATCACATGCTATCTTTGTGAAGGCCAAGATCATTGCCCAGCTCATTGCCCCCTAGATTCATTAGTGACCGCTGTGACTCGACGTCAGCAAGAGGGTTTTCGAGCCGTCATTGCTCAAGAGTTAGCAAGAAGAAAAGGACTGTCATCCGCACTTAAGGTGCCGCATGAAGAAAAGAAGAAGCAGCATGTCAACCTTATCAGTCTACCTCAGGAAATCAGTGATACTTGGTCACCATGGAATTGTTTTCTATGTGGTGAAAAAGGCCATTGGGCTAGAGAATGTCCCCTCAATCCAGCAAGACAACCCAAACATTCAAGCCACAACTGTGGTGAGTTAGGTCATTTTGTTAAGGAATGTCCCCAGAAAGATCAAGCAATTTCTGAAGTCATGATCATTCCGGAAATTGGATCAGTTAAGTTTATAGCACCAAGAGTGAGTGGTAATACCAGGGAAACAACTCGCTCAAGGAGTCGGTTGAAGCAAGAAAGATTGGTTAACAAAACCCTTGTTCTCGAAGGTGAACACAAGGAATTTGAGGACAACTACAAGAGTCAGAAAACTTGTCAAGAAGGATCACCGCAACAGCAAGTGAGGAGTGCCCCTCACCAACTCAATGATCATGCCGCTCAGACTTTGTTCGAGACAGTTTCACCCGTGCCTCGTCTGGAAGGTCGGAGTTTCCACAACACCCCCACGGAGAAAAGTTCTCGAGGAAGAAGTTTATTGTCTAGAATTTGCTATGCTTGTCGCCAGCCAGAACATTTTGTTAACAACTGCAACAAGAAGAAAGTGGTCACTGCAGATCGCATCAATCTCAATTCTATCTCTATCAAGAATAGAGATATGTCAGGAGAAAGCCAGCAGACGTCATCCAAGAGTTGCTATTGCTGCAATAGGCCAGGACATTATGCTAGAAGTTGTCCTAAGAGAAGTTGTGATACACCTGCCTGTTTCAATTCTAGTTCTACACCTACCAAGACATCAATACCAGGAGAAAATTTCGGAACAAGTCGCGCTGGAGATACGCAACCCGTGCGAAAGGTTCAGATGCAGAAGAGGTGTGCGAATGAAGACCCTACTGAGGAAGTCCAGGGCATAAGATTTCTTTAAACAATGTAATGTTTCATGCTTATGAGAGAGTGATTAGTTGAGAAACCTTTGTAAGAATTCTCTCATAAAAAAATTATATATATATAGCTGGTATGTGAGCATGCTGATATGTAAAGATTTGATGCAAGAGTATTAATAAAGATCAGATGTCTTCATAGATCAGTTAATAATGAGTTGCGTGGAATGATAGCCATAGAGCTAGAACTTGAGGCTATGAGCACAGTGTGGTGTCCTGGTATGAGCCACCGTTTGTTGTGGTACAGGTAACATGAAGGTGAGCCTGAAGGTTGTTGTTTTGAGATAAATCTTCAATGTGTGGAAGGTTGCCAATGTCAGTATAGACAACTCGTAGAGCATGTACAGTTGATATGTTTGGTTACTCATTGTATTGGAAACCAAGACCTTAGATGCTAATTTTAGAGTGGATTAGTCACATCCAAGTATAGGGTGGTTTTGGTTTGTGGTCACGGAAGTGTGAGGAAGCTTCAGTAACCGTAGTTCGGGATGGCCAGTTGATGGTCAATAGTGTGAAGCTGCTAGTCGAGAGAAAGGACCAGTGATCAGCAAATACTCAGAAGTGCATCCCTAAGACTTACTTGGTATACCACCAGGCAGAGATAGCGAGTTGTGATCAAATGGGTGCCAGTATTTTCCCAATAGCTAAAAAAACCTTATCAGAGGGCTGTCAATAAATGGATAGACATGAAGGAACAGATCGAGGAGATGTTTTGGAATTAATCAAGGATTACAACATAGGAATCTATTACCATCCCGGCAAGGTTAACGTGGTAGCCGATGTCTTGAGCCGGCAGAGTCACAGCGTGAATATACTAATCAGGGAGAATCAGGACGAGATATGAACAGGAGTTAGAAGATTTCGTGTATTCCAGAATTACACCTCTCAAAGGAATCAGAAGGTTTTACACAAAAGGGAAGCTCACACCAAGATACGTTGGTCCATTCAAGATTCTAAGTCAAAGAGGTGAAGTTGCTTATCAGCTAGAATTTCCCCAATTGTGAGTAGGAGTACATGATGTTTTTCACATTTCACAGTTGAAGAAGTGTTTGTGAGTACCTGAGGAACAAGCACCTCTGGAAGCCATCGATTTGCAAGAAGATTTGACTTGTAAGGAATACCTCATCAAGATTTTGGACTCAGTTGATTGAGAGACAAGTAATAAATCAATCCGCTTCTGCAGAGTTCAGTGGAGTACTCACTCGTAAAGCGGAACGACTTGGGAAACCCAAAAAAAACTTGGAGAAGGAGTTTCCGAGCCTATTCTCTAGTTAGCCTCGAATCTCGGGGACGAGATTCTGTTAAGGGGGGAGGTTTGTAACATCCCAAAAATTTGCTTTTAATATATTTAGTATGTTTCTGGAATATTTGGAATTTTTTGAATTAAATTGGAACCCTCGCGGTTAATTTGAATTCAAGTTTAGTGAACTAATCACGTTAAATAAAGATCATGCATTTTCGAATAAGCCTAAAATCCAAAAAAAAAAATTGATAATTAAGATAACTGGTAGACGAGAGTGTTCGCTTCAAATATTTTCGAAAAATATGTTATATAACGTATGTCGTTGATTTTATAAAAATCGGTACAGGTGTCTGATTCATGAAAAGAATTTTCGCGGAAAATCTACACGTCAAAAAATCGCGAAACCAACTTCATTAGGTTCCAAATGTTCCCTAGTATTTTAGACGAATTTTCCACGATCTTTAGAACCTTCTACTATTTTATTCTAATCATGTTTTGGGAGCATGTATGCGTATCCCTGTATATTCATACGTGGACTTTTCCTTCCCACTGTTTCCTCATGCATGAAGTGGGAGTTCGATTTCCTGGACGTTTTGCTTGCAGCCGTTTTGCTTCTCAGCCCTTTCACCTCTAACGCAAGCCGTTACAAGTCCATTACTCCAGCCGTTTTGCTTGTTAGCCATTTCACCTCTAATGAAGGTAATGCATGCACGAATGCTCCTTTATCCAAGCCGTTTCTCATTTTTTTTTCCTCCATGGCATATAGCAACCAGTACACACGCATGAACTTTTTCCTCTCCCAGTCATTTCCATTTTCTAGCTTTGCGGAGTAAATCATCCTGTTGCTCCATTTCATCTCTTGCCATTCCTTCGTTCCAGTCGATTTCATCTTTAGCCATTTCTATTTTCTTCAACCGCCATTGTCGTCACCGTCGCCTTCGTCATCGCTGCCGTTGACGTCGCCGTCGTCGTCGTCGCCACCGCCGTGACGCCGTCATCACCACCACTGCTGTCTCATTGCCGTAGTCGCCTTCGCCGTCGCCGTTGGTCTACGTCACCGCCATCTCCGTCGTCTACGTCGTCGTTGCCGTTGGAGTCGTCGTCGTCGCCGTTGGAGTTGTCGCCGCCATCGCCATCGCCGTCGCCTTCGCCGTCGTTGCTGCCGCCATCTCGCTGTCACCGTTGGTCGCCGCCGTCACCGGTGCACTTTGTTGGACGCCTTCTCCTGCGTTGACGGTCTGCAATACTGCCGCCGCCGACCGGTAGTCCCTCATCTCTCTTACACGCGTTCTGTTCCTATTTTTATCTCGTTTATATATTCGCGTAGGTATATATATTCTTAGGTATATAGTTGAATAGACGCGTATATCCATGTATATACAATACTCGCTAGGCGCATGCATGTTTTCATATTAGTCGTCGCATGTATATATACCTCTGTGGCTATAGTCGGCTGTTCTGTATGCATATATATTAGATCGATTCGCTAGTGTAACCTTCCATTTGCATGTATATATATACTTGTTCGGATATGTATCAAAGTAGCCCAGTGCGCAAGCGAGAAGAAGTGCTCAGCCGTGGAAACACAACGTGAACAGTGCCATGCAAGACTAGAAGTTGCATTGTGTGTAACAATTTCCAGAATTTGCGAATTTTGTCTTTTTCGTTACAGATTCATTTTAAGTCCGAATCACTTGCAATAAATTTTGTTAATTAGTATAAATTAATACATTTCTACAGTAATTTTTATGAAATTTTGTAAATAAGTTTATACTGTTAAAATATTCACGGAAGGTCCAAACTTGCGAATTTTGTATCTTTTAAACTATACGTCCAAAAATGTCGAAATAAATTCTATAAATCTTAGAAAATGCTAGACTAATTATCTGAAAATTTTCATGAGATTACGCGCTAGTTTGCTTTGTAGTAGTTTCCGGATGTGTGTTGCATGTTGATTTGCGTGTTTATTTGGGTTCTTTATCTGTTACGCATAGACGTCGAGCTGTGTGAGGACCCGGATTTCGAAGATCAAGCTTCAGACCAAGACTCGCTGCTTTACGAAGGCAAGTTGTGCTTTGACCATATTTCTCCTAGCTTTTGAAAATATATTTTGTTTAAGTTATGCATGTTATGTTGATTAAAATAAATAGTTTAATTTGGGATAACTAGTTAATCAACCTAATTGTTAATTCCATCCTTGTTAATAACATTTGTATGCCATATATTCCATTGTCACCTTAAGTTGGGATTAAAATAGTTGGATGTTATGATTGTGCCAACACGGGAGGCTAGACCGTGAATAGTTGCTTAGCTATGCTTACCTGAAATATGTTTCAAATGGCAAAATAATATTGACTAATGATATATGGAATGAATTTTGGAATCAGTGCGATCTTGCCACGTGATGATGTGAAGTGTAGGTACCCTTGTGGTTCTACATGGTAATTGATGTTATTGTTGGCATGCATTGCACAATAATCAAGCTGGGGTGATAAATAGATTTAGAGCGGGGCAAGTGGTAAGAATGATAGGGTGGGCCATGATTGGCACCGGAAAAGTCGTTTTGGTTCTTCTAGTCTTGCCCTGGTCACCCTAAGGACTTAACCTTGCAAGCCTTTGAACTGGGTCAATCATGCAACCACATGTCTGTAATGGGGCGGACCTAGTTGAGTAGGTTGCTAATAACTTGCATTTGGTACCTCAGGGTGTCAACTATACTTTTTGTGTAGTTGAACGGGGAGCGTCTGGGTGCTCTGACTAGGTACCCTATCCAACGGTTGGCTGACCTATACTTCACTGTACTAAGGGAAGGGATAGTGTGCAACAACCGAGAGGTCCACTTGTATAGTTAGAGGCTTCTGAAAGGCTTTGTTATGATCACTCATTCGCATACTCTTGTATGGCGATTCACGGCAGACGTGGTGAGTTGACTGTATCTTGTGGGTAAAGTGCATAACCTCTGCAGAGTGTGTCAAAACTATTCGAATAGCCGAGTCCACAGATCGACAACGCTCGGGGATTACAGTCAAGGGTTAGATTTTCTAAAACAAAAATGTGGGAATGGGTGGCCGAGTGCCAGAGATAACTGCTGAAGTAATTTAGGGCTTTGTGCCAAACTGTTTGGAAAAGATATTGACAACTTATTGTATAATATGGTTTTACCGCTTTTGAATCTATTAAGATTATTTAATCAAAGCAAAATGCTGTTTGATGCAAAATAACCACTTAAGCCCTTCCTTTGGAAGAAGCCATGCATATAGTAATAGAATTGCACCTCTGTGCATAACTTGCTGAGTATGTTGTATACTCATCCTTGCTTCCAACACAATCATCAGTTGAGGAGAAGACTACAACTTTGAAGAAGGCGAAGTTCCACGAGGAGGCAATTATCTAGGAGTTGAACCTTGTCAGTTGCCTGTGGCGTATTGATGGGAGTCACCGACGTTTTCATTCCGCTGCTGATTATTTACTTTTGTTATTGTAAGCCCTGCGTGGCTGAATATTGTAAGGTAACCTTAAGGTCCTGCAACAATTTATATTAATGTTTTGAGGTACTTTATTTATATTTCCGTTGTGTATGATTGTGATACTCAACCACTGTACCACTGTGTGTACTAGCGTGATCCTGGACTAGTACAGAATACACAGAGGATCCGGATTTGCTGATTCGGGTCCCGACACGGATGGACAGACCGAAAGAGTCAATCAGATTCTAGAAGATATGCTAAGAGCGTGTGCATTGGCTTATGCTACCTCTTGGGATAAGAGTTTGCCGTATGCCGAATTCAGTTACAACAATAGCTACCAGGCTAGTTTACAGATGTCACCTTTTGAGGCACTGTATGGATGACCCTGTCAGATGCCATTGAACTGGAATGAGACAGGTGAACGCCGTGTCTTTGGGCCAGATATTCTTCAAGAAGCTGAAGAACAGATTGCCATGATCAGAGAGAGATTGAAGATAGCCCAATCACGACAGAAGAGTTATGTTGACAACCGCCACCGAGACCGAATTTCGAACCGTAAGATTTCGTGTATCTCAGAGTCACGCCGCTCAGAGGAGTTAAGAGGTTCCATGCCAAAGGGAAACTCGCACCCCGTTATGTTGGACCATTTAAGATTTTGAGCCGCAGAGGCGAAGTTGCTTACCAGCTAGAGTTACCGCAGTCATTGGTAGGAGTACATGACGTGTTCCATGTGTCCCAGCTGAAGAAGTGTCTCCGAGTACCTGAGGAACAGACACCGCTAGAGTCAATTGAGTTGCAGGAAGATTTGACTTACAGGGAGCACCCCGTGAAGATTCTGGACACGATGGATCGAGAGACGAGGAACAAGTCAACCCGTTTCTGTAGAGTTCAGTGGAGCAATCATACAGAGAGCGAGGCAACTTGGGAGCGCGAAGAGGATTTGAAGAAAGAGTTTCCAAACCTATTCTGTAGTAAGCCTTAAATCTCGGGGACGAGATTCTATTAAGGGGGGGAGGTTTGTAACACCCCAATTTTTGCTTTTCATGAAATTAAAATATTGTTTTGCACATTTGTGAATTTTTGGAATTTTAAGGATTTATTTGGATTTATTTGGAATTTATTTGAATTTATTCCATTTTGAAATAATTAAAGAATTTAACTTTGCAAATAAAATTTTGTTGGCAATATTTTATTTGAGTCCCAAATACCCTAAAATATTTTCCATAATTTTTCTGGAATTTTTCTGAGTATTTTGCTATTTTTCATGAATTAAATGAATTCGGGAATTATTTTAAATATTAAAAGCATTTGGAAAATCAAACCGAAGTCGATTCTCGCTCATCCGATCGAAGCCGAGTCAGACTCGAGTTCGAGTCCGACCGAATCACGTGACTCGATCGAACCCACTCGGCCGAAGCCCTAACCACGTGGCCGCTGGATTCGAATCCAACGGCCACGATTGAGCCACGCTGTCGACCCGAGCCCGATCGAGCCAGCTCGCCCGAGTCCGACCCGAACCCAAACCCACGCACCGTTGGATCTCGATCCAACGGCTGTGCGCGTGCCACGTCACCTAATCCGAGACGCCGCCGGACTCCGCCGCCGCAACGGAGAGGACCTCGGATTCCACGCGTTTCACGGATGCCGAGGGCCCTATTTATTGCGCCGCCACCCGTGTCGGGATCGCCGCTTCATTGCGCACCTGTAGCCCTAACTCACCTCGCCTGAGCCGCCGTGGTTGCGCCGCTAGAGCTAGCCGGAGTTAGGAGAAGGTGCAGCCGTGGTTTTTCGCCGATTGCCGCCGTCTCCGTCGTCCTCCGCCGCCGTTGAGGTCAGATCCAGAACCGGGAGGTCAAGCCGCGTCGGAGGAGACCACTCACATCGCCGGAGCACGCCCGAAGCGCCGTTGTTGTGGTCGTCGTCCCCAACCCCGGCAAGCCAGCGCCACCGCAAGCCATCGTCGAACATCGAGCTCGCTCAACCGTCCGATCCAGATCCAATGTCCCAGATCACGCCACGTCACCGTCGGTGAGATCCCAATCCAAAACTCCAAGATCCAATCTCAACCGTCCGATCGATCCAACGGTCCAGATCAAACGCGTTCACCCCAAACGCGTGAGTCCAGATCCAATCTGGGCCGTTGATTTTCAAATCAACGGCCGAGATCTAGCCACGTGTGCGGGAGACTGACCACCGCGGTCAGCGCCGTCCACGCGCGCGTGCGTGTGACGCTAACACGCGGGGCCCGCATGTTAGCGGCCCAGCCACACTGCACCATGATGTGCGCTGACGTCATGGTGAGCTCGCATGTCAGCGGCTGTCCCAGCAGTGCGCTGACGTCACACATGACGTCACAATGGGACCCACCTGTCAGCACCATGGGCTGAGCCCCGCTGACGTCAGCAGTGACGTCACCCGAGTGGTCCCACCTGTCAGCGACACGTAGAGCCGTGGACCGAGTCCACGGTGGACCGAGCCAAACCATGGACCACGTCCATGGACCGGCTGATGTCAGCCGTCCAATCAGGAGCCGACACGTGTCCTCGCTGACGCAATAATTAATTTTCGAAAAAGAAAATGATTTATTAATTCGAAATAATGATTTCAGATTTTGATTCAAACTTCAAACGCTTATAACATTTGCGTTTCAACTCCGATTTGAGTGATTCAAATTTTTAAATTTGTATAAAATTGAGATCTACCTAATTATGAATTTTATTTAATTTTTGGACTAAAGTTTTCCTCTGTAATATTATTTAATTGATTATTTAAACTTCAAAATGCTATAACTTTTGAGTTTTAACTCCGAATTGAGCGATTCCAGTCCCTAAAAATTCATAAAATTATATTCTCTCTGTTTATGGATTTTATTTGGATGTTTGGACACTTTTTGCCTATTGTTTATTCGTGTATTGCTATTTGCACGCTACGAGTAGACGTTGAAGTGCCGGAAGGATTCGAAGGAGAAGTATTGACTCAGGATCCAACTCAAGACCAAGAACAAGTACTTTTTGAAGGCAAGTTGTGCTTTGACCATGTTGATCCTATTTCGAAATCTATTTTGATTTAACCTATTGCATGCTAGTTCAATTAGAAAATACTTTATTTAAATATGGGGAATTAGATAAATACCAAATTGCTGTATGACACCTTGATTACTTAAGTATGTGCCATGACCCCTTGTCACCCTAGTTGTGGTTAACTAGTTGGACATTATTAAATTGCCAACATGGGTTTTAGACCGTTGTAGTATATGGCTTAGACCTGCTACGTGCTCATGACATGATTTTGGACAATCAAACGTTAATATTGACTTAATGATATATTGAACCTGTTTTGGAAAGGTATCATGTGATGTTGATGGCACGTGGTGCATGGTAATCAAGCGGGGTTTGATAAATAGTTTTTCGGCCAGGGGCATGTGGCAAGAATAATCAGGTGGGCCAGTTGTGGCATTGGGAATGTTGGTTTGGTTCTTCGGGTAGTCTTGCCCTGGTCACCCTAAGGACTTCACCTTGCAAGCCTTTGAACTGGGTCTAACGTGCAACCACATGTCTGTAATGGGACAGACCTAGTTGACTAAGTTGCTAATAACGTACCTGTGGGACCTCAGGAGGTCAACTACACCCTTTGTGTAAGTTGTACGGGGAGCGTCTGGTGAGGCCAGGTACCCATCTAACGGTTGGTTGGCCTAAACTTCGCCTTAGCTAAGGGAAGGGTTAGTGTGCAACAACCGGGGAGGACCACTTGTATTGTTAGAAGTTTCCGAAAGACTTTGTTACGGGAACTCGCCTTTGTGGTGTTTGACTGTATCTTGTGGGTAAAGTGCATAACCTCTGTAGAGTGTACAATCTATTCGAATAGCCGTGTCCGCGGTATTGGACATCGCTCGGGAATTACAGTCAAGGGTTAGACTTTCTCAAAAATAACTTAGACTTGAAAGGTTGGGTTGGATTAGTAATGATGTTGATGGAAATGTGGATTAGGATGGGAAAGATGTTTATTAAACTCCTTGAAAAGTTAGTTATGCTTTACTTGTTGCTCTTTGCTTCGAATCTACTTATGATACTTGTTAAATGCTGTTTACTGCAAAAATACCTTGAGCCACTCCTTTGTATTAAGCCATGCATGTAGTATATTAGCTTGCATTCTGTGCATGACTTGCTGAGTACCAAGTACTCACCCTTGCCACAATATAACACCAGTTGAAGAGGAGACTACACCAGCTTTGGAGGAGGAGCTCCAAGAGGAACCGTCTACTTAGGGAGCGAGCCCAGTCAGTTGGCTGTGGTATACTGGATGGCGCCACGATGTTATCTTATTTTTCCGCTGCTATTATTTCTCTCTTAATAAGTTTCGCCCTGCGAGGCGTATATTGTAACTTGACCATAAGGTCGAGCAACCAGTTTGACTATTTAGTTAAAGTACTTTAAGAGTATCGAGTGGTATGATTGTGATATTTACCGATGTTAAGACTGTGTGCACTAGCGCGTTCCTGGACTAGTGCTGAATACACAGAGGGTCCGGATTTGCAAATTCGGGTCCCGACAAAAGCTTAGATTCAATTTTTTTATTTACCTAGCATTTTGTAGATTAATTTATATCTAGATGATGAATTTATTACCTTGCTCCATTAGATTAATTGTTGTCTACCTTTTTTGGATGACAAATTATGGAATGCATATATTTCATGGGTTTAATTAAGATTGTTGGATATTAATAAACATTAAATTTAATTAATATGGTTGCCTTGCATTTTGAGATGATGAAGTTGCCTTGCATTTTGAGATGAAGTTGCCTTGCATTTTGAGATGATGAAGTATCTAGCTCCTTGAGAGGAAAAATTTAATTTTGGCTATGCATAGTACTTAAGATTTTTTCTAATTACCATTAATTTTCTTACCGTTAGTGCGTGCGTGTACATCTTGTTCCATTAGTGGCTATTGTTAGCTCATTTTTATCAATGATGGTTTAATTAAGGTTGTACTCTCTTCAAATGCAAAGTTAATATTTAATTTAGATGTAGTTGCAATTTAATGTTTATATCTAGTTTATTTAATTGCAAATCTTAGATTGCAAAGCTTTGATTAATTGATCTAGATGATGAATTTATTACCTTGCTCCATTAAATTAATTGTTGTCTACCTTTCTTAGATGACAAATTATGGCAAGCATATATTAAATTTATTTAATTAAGATTGTTGGATATTAATGAACAATAAATTTTATTAATATGGTAGATAGGTGATAATGAAGTTGCCTTGCATTTTTATTAACCTAGCATTTTGTAGATTAATTTATATGTTGATGATTTATGTAATTAAGGTTATTGCATAATAATAATTTTTACTTTAATTAATTGTAGATGGACCGGAGATGGATGTACAATGCAAACTGTTACAGCCGAGAATACATGGACGGCGTATCTGCTTTTCTAAGAGCAGCTGAGGAAAACAAATTGCAAAAGAAGACAGAGTACATACATTGTCCATACATTGATTGTAAGAATGAGAAGATGTTTTCGGACAAAGACCAAATCCACTTGCACTTGATTCGTAGGGGCTTTGTACCTAGCTATACATGTTGGACAAGGCACGGTGAAGTGGAGATCATACTTCAATGTGATAATGTCGACGACGACGGAGCCGACAATATGGCAGCTGACATCGGGTTTGGATCCGATGAGGATAGGTTGGTCGTTGATGATGACAATAATCTGGCTCAAATGTTGCGCGATGCAGAAGGAAACTACAGTAGTCAGAGAGAGTTTAATCAGTTCAAGGGTTTGATGGAGGACTCGGAGAAACCTTTGTTCCCGGGTTGCAAGGAGGAATACACAAAGTTGCACACCGTGCTTTCACTACTGAAATTGAAAGCTAGCAATGGTTGGTCCGACAAGAGTTTCACAACGTTGCTACGTCTCTTAGCGGACATGCTTCCAGAGGGCAACCTGTTGCCTAAGACCACGTATTTTGCCAAGAAGGTTGTATTGAAGGGAATATGCCCGAGAGGCAATAATAAATTGTTTATTATCTTATTCCATGTTTATAATAGATGTTTATTTCTCATGCTAAAATTGTATTAACCGGAAACGTTGATACATGTGTGTGTAATAAACAAACAAAAGGTTCCTAGTAAAGCCTCTCTTTTAAACTAGCTTGTTGATTAACTGATGATCAAGGTTTCCTGATCATGAACATTGGATGTTGTTAATAACGGGGTCACATTATTAGAAGAATGATGTGATGAACACACACCCAAGTTGGTATAGCAAATTCGATCAAGTCATTAAAGTTTGTTGCTGTACTGAACATATACAAAATAGCTCTTTTCCTTAGACCATGAGATGATGTCAATCACTAACTCCTAAGAGTACTTTGATGACATCAAACGTCACTCCGTAACACGGTGACTATAAAGATGGATTTGGGTACTATGAAAGTATTAGTTGAGGCTCATGCATCAAGAGTGGGATTTGTCCATCCAGATGACGGAGAGATATACTCTGGGCCCTCTCGGTGATATCACATTGACATCGCTTGCAAGCACGTGACTAGGTCACAAGAATGTCATATCACGGAACGAGTAAAGAGTACTTATCGGTAACGGATCAAACTAGGTATAGTTGATACCAATGATCGGATCTCGGATAAGTAATATATCGCGAGACAAAAGGAATTGGTTATGTTGGTTTTGGTTCACCACGATCACTAGTTCATCGTTGAGTAAGTGGGAGTCATTATGGATCTCCGGATCCCGCCGATGATTATTGATCGAGAGGTGTCTTGATCATGTCCATTTTATTCACGAACCGTAGGGTGACACACTTAAGGTTCATCGACGCTTTTGAGTGGATACGGAACACCGGAGAAAAGTTTGGACAGCACCTAATAGTTTCGGATATCAGAACATTCACATGAAGAGAATGGAGAGTCCATTCACATGGAGAGTCCATTCACATGAAGAGAATGGAGAGTCCATTCACATGGAGAGTCCATTCACATGGAGAGAATGGAAAGTCCATTCACATGGAGAGTCCATTCACATGGAGAGAATGGAGAGTCCATTCACATGGAGAGAATGGAGAGTCAACTCACTCCTATAAAAGGGAGGGTGGAGCTCCTCTCTCATGACTAATCTCCATGACCCTTTGGTTGGTCTTTTCTCCTTCCTCCTGTTGTTCCACCTTTCAAGCGGTAGCTTAAGCGACCTACTTTGAAGCAGTTTCTCCACCACCACCACTAAGTCGTAGTGTTGTTGGAGTTTCCGTGGATCCTCTACTTCCGCCTGCCGCTGGATCGAGGATTGGAGGTCGTCATTGTTCCGCACGTGTGACCAAGTGCGGGCGCTGCCGTTTGTGGCGCTCATCTTCGCGACTTTGACGTCGCGCGTGTACATCAACTTCAACCACGTTTTTTTGAGGGACCGTTATTAACGCTTTCGGTCTACGAGGTTGAGTCCTTCAGAAACCGTTTGCATGCATCTCCTAGATATGATCTTGGTGTTTAGTTGCATTCGTAGGAAAATTTTTGTTTTCCATGCTTCGAAACCCATCAGTGGTATCAGAGCCAGGTCTATGCGTAGATGTTTTGTACGGTTTAAAACACATGTGGATGTGGGCGTTGATGATCATGTTATTGCATACTTTCGTGTATTTTGGATCATGGTGGCATAGTGGGATTTGAAGCGGCCCGGACTAACCTTACATGTCCTCGCACATGAGACTTGTTCCACGCTCGACATGCAACTAGTATTGCATAAGTGGCTTTGCGGGTGTCAGTTTCTCCTACTATAGTCATGATCTAATTTACAACGGTTTGCTAATAATGTTTTTATCACCGTTGTGGTTCTTGTTCGTAGGTAAGAACAGTTTTTCCTAGAAAGCCCAAAACCACGTAAAATATGCAAAAATAAATTAGAGGCGTCTAACTTGTTTTTGCAGGGCTTGTGATGTGATATGGTCATTGATACAAAGATTGTTGTATGAAATGAAATTTATTGTAAATTTAAACAACCGGCAGGAGCCATTTGGTTGTTTTTTCTTTTATGGCCTGCGTGCTAAGTATATGTCCATGTGATATATTGTAATGGAGGAAGACAATCAAGATGGCAGCATCATGGACCTTGGTGCCATGCCGGTGGAATGATGGAGATCATACCATGTCGCACAAGATGGAGATCAAGTGATGAAAGGACCATATCATATCACTTTATTCATGCATGTGATGTTAATCCTTTTATGCATCTTATTTTGCTTGGATATGATCACGTCGATAGCACTATAAGATGATCCCTCCAAATTAATATCAAGATAATAATGTGTTCTTCCATAGTATGCACCGTTAAGAAAGTTCGTCGTTTCGAAGCACCACGTGATGATCGGGTGTAATAGACTCTACGTTCGCATACAACGGTGTAAGCCAGATTTACACACGCAAATACTTTGGTTCTACTTGGCGAGCCTAGCATGTACAGACATGGCCTCGGAACACGAACCGAAAGGTAAAGCATGAGTCATATGGATGATATGATGAACATATTGATGTTCGCCTTTGAAACTATGCCGTCTCACATGATGATCGGTTTCGGTATAGTGAATTTGGTTCATGTAATCACTAAAGATGACTAGAGGGATGTTGTTTTTGAGTGGGAGTTCTCGTAGTAATTTTGAATTAAACTTGAACTTAATCTATTATGAACTTAGTCTAATTAACTTTGCAAATACGTTGTAGATGGCACCACCTATTTTCAATTTCAATCTGTTCATGGAGAAAGAGAAACTAGCCACCAACGGTAGCAACTTTACCAATCGGCCCTTAACCTGAGGATTCTCCTCGCCACGCTCAAAGGAGCTATGTGCTTGATGCGCAGCCGGGTGCCCCGCCTACCGATGATGGCCCCGAGGAGGAGAAAAATGTTTTCTTGACTGCAAGGAGGACCACAGTCTAGTTCATCATGCGGCATTTTGTACGGCCTTGAGCCTGAGCCGCAACGCTTTGAGCACAAAGAATGCTTTTGATACAATGAGAGAGTTGAAAATGATCTTCGACACCCATGCCGCAAAGAGAGTTATGAAGCTTGAAAAGTTCTTTAGCTGCATGATGGAGGAAAACAGCTCCGTTAGTGAGCACGTACTCAAAATGTCTGGGTACGCCGATAAACTCATAGCTTTGGGAATAACGATCCCCATTGAGCTAGGAATTCATCGTGTTCTCGATCCTCTGCCACCAAGCTACAAGAGCTTTGTGATGAACTACAACATGCGAGGGCATGAAGAAGTCTCTCCGAGCTTCACAATGCTGAAAACTGCTGAAGTGGAGATCAAAAGGAACATCAAGTGTTGATGGTCCAAAAGACTATCGATTTCAAGAAGAAAGGCAAGGCTAAGGGAAACTTCAAGAAGAAGGGCAAGTCTGTTGCCACATCTGAGAAGAAGACCAAGGCTGGCCCTAAGTCGAATCTTGAATGTTTTTACTACAAGGGCAGGCACTTTGGAAGCGCAATCGCCCAAAATATCCGGGCTGATAAGAAGGGCGGGAATGTGAATGCCAAAAGAATTAAGTTGAATGATGATATTGCTGCATATATGTGGCATTGCCGCTTATGTCATATTGGTGTTAAACGCATGAAGAAGCTCCATTACGATGGACTACTAGAATCACTTGATTATGAATCATTTGAAACATGTGAACCATGCCTCATGGGCAAGATGACTAGAACCCGTTTTCCTGGTACAATGGAGCGGGCAACCGACTTATTGGAAATCATACATACCGATGTGTGTGGTCCAATGAGTGTGTCGGTAGCGTGGTGGATATCGTTACTTCGTTACTTTCACGGATGATTTGAGTAGATATGGATATATTTACTTAATGAAACACAAGTCTGAAACATTTGAAAAGTTCAAAGAATTTCAGAGTGAAGTAGAAAATCATCGTGAATAGAAAGATCAAATTTCTACGATCCGATCGTGGAGGAGAGTATCTTGAGTTACGAGTTTGGCACACACATGAGACAATGTGGAATAGTTTCACAACTCACTCCTGCTGGAACACCACAGCGTAATGGTGTATCCGAGCGTCGTAATCGTACTTTATTGGATATGGTTCGATCTATGATGTCCCTTACAGATTTGCCACTTTCATTTTGGGGTCATGCACTAGAAACAGTTGCATTCACTTTAAATAGGGCACCATCTAAATCCGTTGAAATGACACCGTATGAATTATGGTTTGGCAACAAACCTAAGCTGTCATTTCTAAAAGTTTGGGGATGCGATGTTTATGTGAAGAAACTTCAACCTGATAAACTCGAACCCAAAGCGGAAAAATGCATCTTCATAGGATACCCTAAAGAAACAATTGGGTACACCTTCTATCACAGATCCGAGGCAAGGTTTTCGTTGCCAAGAATGGATCCTTTTGGAAAAAGAGTTTCTCTCGAAAGGTGTGAGTAGTAGGAAGGTAGAACTCGGCGAGGTTATTGAACCTTCTCTTCATGGAATGGCAAGTGCAGCAGCGCGGAAGTTGTTTGAGTTGACTTCACCAAATGAAGAGGGAACTAATGATAAGGATCATGAAACTCCGAAAGAGAACACTACCGCACCTCGCAGGTCAACAAGAGCGCATAATGCTCCTGACTTTTATGTTCCTACTATGAATGTCATGGTAGTTGAGAATAATGACCTGCGACGTATGATGAAGCGATGATGAGCCCAGATTCGACAAATGGCTAGAAGCCATGAAATCGAAATGAGATCCATGTATGAAAACCAAGTATGGACTTTGGTGGACCTACCCAATGACCGCAAGGCCGTTGAGAACAAATGGATTTTCAAAAAGAAAATAGACGTTGATGGTAATGTGACCGTCTATAAAGCTCGACTTGTCGCAAAGGGTTTTCGACAAATTCAAGGAGTTGACTACGATGAGACTTTCTCACCCGTAGCGATGCTAAAGTCTGTTAGGATTATGTTAGCAATTGCTGCATTTTTCGATTATGAAATTTGGCGGATGGATGTAAAACTGCGTTCCTTAATGGAAACATTGAGGAAGAGTTGTATATGATACAACCCAAAGGTTTTGTTGATCCTAAGGATGCTGATAAGGTATGCAAACTTCAGCGATCCATTTATGGACTGAAGCAAGCATCACGAAGTTGGAATCTCCGTTTTGATGAGGTAATCAAAGGTTTTGGATTTGTCCAAACTTACGGAGAAGCTTGTATTTACAAGAAAGTGAGTGGGAGCTCTATAGCATTTACGATATTATATGTGGATGACATATTGTTGATTGGAAATGATATAGAACTTTTGAAAAGCGTAAGATTACTTAAGCAAGAAGTTTTCAATGAAGGACCTTGGTGAAGCGGCGTATATTTTAGGCATCAAAATCTATAGAGATAGATCGAGGCGCTTGATTGGGTTATCGCAAAGTACATACCTTGACAAGATTCTAAAGAAGTTTAGAATGGACGAAAGTAAGAAAGGGTTCTTACCTATGTTGCAAGGCAAGGCGTTGAGTAAGACTCAGAGTCCAACTATAGCGAGAAGATAGAGAAGTAATGAATAAAATTCCTATGCTTCAGCCATAGGCTCTATCATGTATGCTATGTTGTGTACAAGACCGGATGTGGCACATGCTATTAGTTTGACTAGCGGTACCAATCGATCCAGGTTTGGAACACCGACAGCGGTCAAGAATATCTTTAAGTACTTGAGAAGAACTAAGGATATGTTTCTCATATATGGTGGTGAAGAAGAGCTCGTCGTAAAGGTTACGTCGACGCTAGTTTCGACAACGATCCGGATGACTCTAAGTCACAAACCGGGTATATTTTTGAAATGAATGGAGGAAGCGGTGAGCTGGAGGAGTTCCAAGCAATCTGTGGTGGCGGGATCTTCAACAGAGGCGGAATATGTTCTTTGCTTGAGCGTAGCAGAAGCGCTTTGGATGAAGATGTTCATATCCGAATCGGGTGTGGTTCCGAGTGCGTTGGACCCAATGGTTATCTATTGTGACAACAATGGTGCCATAGCCAATGCTAAAGAACCAAGGTCACACAAGAATTCCAAGCATATTAAGCGCCGGTTTCACTCCATCCGTGAACATGTCAAGGATGGCAATGTAAAGATTTGCAAAGTGCACACGGATCTGAATGTGGCGACAGCGTTGACTAAAGCTCTCCCAAGGGCAAAACATGATCAGCACGAACTCAATGGGTGTTAGATTCATCACAATGTAATCTAGATTATTGACTCTAGTGCAAGTGGGAGATCAAGGGAATATGCCCGAGAGGCAATAATAAATTGTTTATTATCTTATTCCATGTTTATAATAGATGTTTATTTCTCATGCTAAAATTGTATTAACCGGAAACGTTGATACATGTGTGTGTAATAAACAAACAAAAGGTTCCTAGTAAAGCCTCTCTTTTAAACTAGCTTGTTGATTAACCGATGATCAAGGTTTCTGATCATGAACATTGGATGTTGTTAATAACGGGTCACATTATTAGAAGAATGATGTGATGAACACACACCCAAGTTGGTATAGCAAATTCGATCAAGTCATTAAAGTTTGTTGCTGTATCTGAACATATACAAAATAGCTCTTTTCCTTAGACCATGAGATGATGTCAATCACTAACTCCTAAGAGTACTTTGATGACATCAAACGTCACTCCGTAACACGGTGACTATAAAGATGGATTTGGGTACTATGAAAGTATTAGTTGAGGCTCATGCATCAAGAGTGGGATTTGTCCATCCAGATGACGGAGAGATATACTCTGGGCCCTCTCGGTGATATCACATTGACATCGCTTGCAAGCACGTGACTAGGTCACAAGAATGTCATATCACGGAACGAGTAAAGAGTACTTATCGGTAACGGATCAAACTAGGTATAGTTGATACCAATGATCGGATCTCGGATAAGTAATATATCGCGAGACAAAAGGAATTGGTTATGTTGGTTTTGGTTCACACGATCACTAGTTCATCGTTGAGTAAGTGGGAGTCATTATGGATCTCCAGATCCCGGCCGATGATTATTGATCGTAGAGGTGTCTTGATCATGTCCATTTTATTCACGAACCGTAGGGTGACACACTTAAGGTTCATCGACGCTTTTGAGTGGATACGGAACACCGGAGAAAAGTTTGGACAGCACCGGAATAGTTTCGGGATATCAGAACATTCACATGAAGAGAATGGAGAGTCCATTCACATGGAGAGTCCATTCACATGGAGAGTCCATTCACATGAAGAGAATGGAGAGTCCATTCACATGGAGAGTCCATTCACATGGAGAGAATGGAAAGTCCATTCACATGGAGAGTCCATTCACATGGAGAGAATGGAGAGTCCATTCACATGGAGAGAATGGAGAGTCAACTCACTCCTATAAAAGGGAGGGTGGAGCTCCTCTCTCATGACTAATCTCCATGACCCTTTGGTTGGTCTTTTCTCCTTCCTCCTGCTGTTCCACCTTTCAAGCAGTAGCTTAAGCGGCCATTTCTTTGAAACAGTTTCTCCACCACCACCACTAAGTCGTAGTGTTGTTGGAGTTTCCCGTGGATCCTCTACTTCCGCTGCCCCGCTGGATCGAGGGATTGGAGGTCGTCGTTGTTCCGTACGTGTGACCAAGTACGGAGGCGCTGCTGTTTGTGGCGCTCATCTTCGCGACTTTGAAGTCGGGCGTGTACCTCTACTTCAACCACGTTTGTTTGCGGGAACGTTATTCCCGCTTTCGGTCTACGAGGGTGAGTCCTTCTGAAACCGTTTGCATGCATCTCCTAGATATGATCTTGGTGTTTGGTTGCATTCGTAGGAAAATTTTTGTTTTCCATGCTTCGAAACCCATCATGTATGTCCCTTGGGATTGGAGGTAGAAAGAATACACGCGTGTCCAAACGACTGTATACTCTATCACAAAGACTACGCAGACACGCATGTATGTCCGGTGTGTAAAGCATCGCGATACAAGCGTAAGGGCGAGGACAGCGAAGGCATAGAGGTGAAGAACGGAGTGCCTGCTAAAGTGGTGTGGTATTTGCCAGTAATACCTCGTCTAAAGCGTTTATTTGCAAATAAAAAGCATGCCAAGCTGATGCAATGGCACTCAGAAGAGCGAAAGAGGGATGGAAAGCTGAGACACCCCGCTGATTCTGCCCAGTGGAGAACCATCGATAGGCTCTTTAGGGAGAACTTCGGAAATGATCTGAGGAATATCAGGTTTAGGTTGAGTACGGATGGAATGAATCCTTTCGGTAACATGAGCATCATTCATAGCACCTGGCCTGTGACTCTCTGTATCTACAACCTTCCTCCTTGGTTGTGTATGAAGCGAAAGTACATTATGATGTCGCTGCTTATTCAAGGGCCGAGACAACCTGGCAACGATATTGATGTATACCTACAACCATTGGTGGAAGATCTTGTGCTACTATGGAATGAAGGTGTACAGGTATGGGATGAGTACAAATGGGAGTACTTGACTCTACGTGCATTGTTGTTCTGCACCATCAATGATTTCCCGGCCCTGGGTAACCTGTCCGGCTGTACTATAAAAGGAGCTAAAGCCTGCCCCCAATGCCGGGATGAAACTAGTAGTGTGTGGCTTCATAACTCGAGGAAAACAGTCTACATGCGTCACCGTCGGTTCCTTCGAAGGAATCACCCGTACCGCAATATGAAAAAATAATTCGACGGTACAAAGGAGGATGGTTCAGCTCCAAGGCCTCTTACCAGGGAAGAGGTATATGATATGGTTAAGTATATCAATGTTGTTCTTGGAAAGAGGGGTACATCGTGGTCCCATACTGAGAAAACCACGTGGAAGAAGAGATCCATATTTTGGGACTTGCCCTATTGGAAGGACTTAGAGGTTCGACACTGCATCGACGTAATGCATGTAGAGAAGAATGTATGTGACAGTGTGCTTGGCCTTTTACTGAATATTCCTAGCAAAACAAAGGATGGACTGAAGGCCAGTCGGGATCTGGAAGATATGAAGATCAGAGCTGAGCTACATCCTCAAGACACCGGGAAAGGCCGACTTTACCTTCCCCCAGCATGCTACACTCTATCCAAGAAAGAGAAAACAGACCTCTGCAAGTGCTTGCACGGTGTGAAAGTTCTGTCCGGTTACTCCGCAAACATCAAGAAACTGGTATCGATGAAAGATTTAAAGTTAACTGGCATGAAGTCTCATGATTGTCATGTGATGATGACACAAATGCTCCCTATTGCAATTAGAGGTATTTTTCCTGACAAGGTTCGAGAGGCAATCATGAGGTTGTGTTTCTTCTTTAACACGATTTCACAGAAGGTCATCGATCCCGCTTGACTTTATGAACTGCAGGCTGATGTGGTCAAGACTCTGTGTCAGCTAGAGATGTATTTTCCTCCATCATTTTTCGATATCATGGTCCATCTCATTGTTCACGTTGTGAACGAGATAAATGTTTATGTCCCAGTATTCCTGCATCAGATGTACCCGTTCGAAAGGTACATGGGTGTTCTGAAGAAATATGTGCGTAATCGATCGCGGCCGGAAGGTTCCATTGTAGAAGGTTATGCAACTGAGGAGGTTATTGAGTTCTGCATCGATTAAATGCACGAGTTTGAACCGGTAGGACTGCCTGTATCACGCCATGAGGGGAGGCTAGCTGGGAAAGGAGTAATAGGAAAGAAATCCACAAATTCTTATGATCATTTTCTGTTCGAACAAGCTCATTTCACAGTCTTACCTTGATCGATCGAGGTGTCCCCGTATATGGACATGCACAAGGCTAAGCTGCGGAGGGAAAATCGTGGACGATCAGAGGTTTGGATAACAAAAGAGCACAATCGTGTGTTCAATCATTGGTTCAAGGAGCACATGTCTGGTGAAGAAACGAGTGTTACGTTGAGGTGGTTGGCAAAAAGGCCATCAGGTACAATCGTGACATGGCAAGGATACGACATAAATGGATATACATTTTACACAAGAGCTCAGGATAGCAAAAGTACTTACCAAAATAGTGGTGTCCGTATAGATGCCTACGACAACAGGCAGCAAAGAAGAAGCGCACTTCTATGGGGTTATAGAGGAGATTTGGGAGCTCGATTACTGCATTTTCAAGATCCCGGTGTTTTGGTGTCGTTGGGTCCAACTCCCAAAGGGTGTCAAGGTGGACAAATACGGCTTCACTACTGTGGACATCGAGCAAGTCGGATATAGAGACGAACCATTCGTTCTTGCGAAGCAAGTAGCACAAGTCTTCTATGTAATCGACCCGGCAGATAAGAAGAGTCATGTAGTTCTTCAAGGAAAACGAAGGATCGTCGGAGTTGAGAATGTCGTGGATGAGGAAGAGTACAACCAGTTTGATGAGTTGCCTCCTTTCGTAGATGGCAGCATCTGGCTCGAGGAAGAAACTACTCCGGAAGCCACCTATCATCGCGATGATCATGAAGAAGGCCAAATTGTGAAAGAAAATAATTAGGTAGGAGTAATGGCAAAATGTATGTATTTATGTGGGGTAATAGAAATGTAATGTCAAAAATATGTATTATGTGGAGTAATGGCAATTTTTTGTATCTGTAATACTCTTTTATTTTCACATGTGAAATAAGTAAACACATACATCCATTAGCAATTAGTAGTTAATATATATGATAGGTACATTAATACATCAAGTCATAACTTCATATTAAAATAAAATCTTAAAAACAGTATCAGCGGCGGTTCGTAATTAAAACCGGCACCGATACTTATTATCTGTGGCGGTTTATATTAAGAACCGCCACTGATACTGATTATCTGTGGCGGTTTATATTAAGAACCGCCACGGATACTGCTTATCTGTGGCAGTTTATATTAATAACCGCCACTGATACGTACCCCATATATAAACCCCACAGTGCTGGCTGTTTTCGTCACGGTGCGAAATTAACCCTAAGTGCTTGTCGACGCCTCCGCCTCCGCTCCCTACTCGGTGCCACCACCGTCCCCGTCGACGCCGCCCGCGCGCCCCCGTCGATGCCTCCGCTCCCCGCTCGCCCCCCCACCCCCACCACCGCGGTACGTACGTCCCCATCCCCGTCGACGCCTCTGTATATTGTGGATTCACTATGGAATGCTCATTGCATCACGCTACCGCTTTCAATTTTGTAGTTCAACTGTTATGATGAAATTTGGACAAATGACTTGCTGGTGTTTTGTTACCAGATGTTTCTGCTTGTATAAATCAAGACTTTCTTTGACATAAATCATGAGTTCTTTGCTTGCATGTAACTGATCGCATTTTAAGTAGCTTTGCACCTAAAATCAGCTCATTTGCCTCACTGCGACAATTGTTGGTTCTGTACATTATGTTTCTGTAAGTCATGTTTCAGATAAAACAATATTTGCTTCCGTGTAATGGACAGGACAGAACTCAGAAGGCATTGCGTATGATTTAATCGAATATTTGCTTCCGTGTAATGTACATTATGTTTTGCTAGCATGTAGTGATGGGGAAATTTAGATTTGAACCTGGGTTCATATGAATTGTGGTGCCTCTATTATTGCAATTCTTTTTGTCTGTGAGCGCTGGAGACAATGCAGAGCAATTTGCAGTGACCAATCTAGTTTGTGTGCCTGTTGCACACTTTGTTTGGGTTTCCATGTAAAATTTCTGCTATGTTGTTGCTATTGTCAATTTGTCATACATACTCATTTAGGCCGCATGTTGACTTGATTCCTTTTTTATCACATCATTATGAGCATTTGCACTAGCTCATTTGCCGCATGTTGACTTGTTTTGGACCAGACATTTTACCATCTTTTGTCATCATACGATGCAAATGCTTCAATGTTTCAATGTACATGTCAATGTTTCAATGTTTTCTGTTGCTTATTCTTTTATTGCTCGATGTTGCAAATTGGGTCAAATGATGAATTAGACAATTAATGTTGTGAATTAGGCCTTCAATCAGTAGACTTACATGGTAAAAATTGTTTACTTCATTTCATTGTTGCAAAGCTTGTTCATTATTCTTTACCTGAAGTTGTTCTCTTTTGAGTACTGTATGTGTTACTTTATTTGCCAATATGCACTACTATATATGTTGGTTTGGTTGATTAAATAACCTAAAACCGGAAGGTAAGGATTGAAGGGCTTATTTACATAGTTAATTGTCTACTTCAAATGAGATAAACTTGACCCAGGTGTAGATGAGGTAGGAGCTAGTCTCTAGCATTCCTACACCAAGTGCCTGAGAGCAATATCAATCAATTAACTTACATTCTCTTAAATCTAATATGCTCAATCTGTTTGATGTGTAATTAATTAGTAGTGCCAATGGTATGTATGAACTACATTTTGCTACCTTTAACGTCCTCCTCAACCCGTCCATCATAATAACCTACAATCTGTATATATGTAGTTCTTATTGAGTCTGAGCCCCAGCCTGGGTTAGAGGATGGTTCCAACCCTTCGCCGAACTCAAGCCCAAGCAGATACCTTAGTATCCATCGAACCACCTCAGATGCCAAGGCCTCCCCCGCTGATGCTCCTGTTGCAAGACGTCGAGGCCGAGGGAAAACTAAGAAGCCTGAAGGCCGGCATACCATAACGAGGGTCTCAGATGCTGGAGTCCCTGTTTCATCGAAAAAAATAGCATCCAAATATAGGTCAACATGCGGGTACATCGCAAGGGATACAGTTCCAATCACCTATTGGATTGGCACAAAGTGCCCGGTGCCACAAAAATGGATCTATGGACAGAGCTGAAAGAATCTTTTGAATTCCCTGAAGATGCGGAAGAGCTCGTGCGTCGAAATGCGTTGATAACCATGGATGTCGCATGGAGGAACTTCAAGTCCAGGCTAAATACAAACTATGTGATGAAGAATCGGTCAGCCATCGGAGATTATCCTAAAGTAGAGCCATATTGGGATGAATTTGTTGCGATGAAGCAAGATGAAACAGCAATGAGATCTAGTGAACACCACCGACAGATTGCAAGGATGAACACTCACCCCCACAGACTAGGCACGAGCGGGTACGCGGGTAAAATTTCCCTGTGGGAGAGGCAAGAATCAGATGCAGTCCGATCGACTGGCATGTAACACCCCAAAATTTTGCTTTCCTTAAATTCATGTGTGATTTGGCACTTTGGTGAATTTTTGGAATTTTCTGGAATTTATTTGGATTTATTTGGAATTTATTTGAATTTATTCCATTTTGAATTAATTAAAGAATTAAACTTTGCAAATAAAATTTTGTTGGAAATATTTTATTTGAGTCCAAAATGATCCAAAGTATTTTCCAGAATTTTTCGAATTTTACGAGTCTTTTGCTATTTTTAATGAATTAAATGAATTCTTCGAATTATTTTAATTATTAAATCGCTGGAAAATGCGAGTGGGTTTGTACTGTTCATCCGACCGAGCCTGAGTCAGACTCGAGTTCGAGTCCGACCCGAACCCGACCCGAGCCACGTGACTCGACCGGACCAAGTCCAAACCCTAAGCCCGGTGAACCGTTGGATCGAGATCCAACGATCGAACTTCAGCGCCGCCCGATCCGATCGGATCCGATCCGCACCGTTCACGCCAGTGCGATCCCGGCCGTCGATCGTGCCACGTGGGCGGCCGTGCGTCGTCGTCCGCCGAGTCCGAGCCGGACTCCTCCGCCGTCGCCTCCGTGTGGGATTAGGGCTCGTCCGTCTTGGCGCATGCCGAGGGCATTTAAGTGCAGGTGGTACCCCGAGGACCGCCGTGACCCCGCGCACTCTTTGCCCTAACCCACCGAGCTCTAGCCGCCGTAGGTTTGCCTGAATCGCTCGCCGTAGTTGCGTGAAGCGCCGCCACGGTTTTTGTCTCGCCTCGCCGCCGTCCGCCGTCCTCCGCCGCGTCTGAGCCCGGTTCCGGAACCGTCCGGCCAAGGCGCACCCGAGGTGGTCTTTCACTTCGCCGGAGCAGCCCCAGAACGCCGCCGCGTTGGTCGCCTTCTCCGACCTCGGTGAACCAGCTCCGCCGCGCCGCCATCGCCGACTTCGAGCTTTCTCCGCCGTCCGATCCGGATCCGACTGCTACGGTGAGTTCCACGTGCGCCCTAACGCCGTTAGAGCTAGGTTAGATCCTAACCGTTAGATCGGGATCGAACGGTGTAGATTAGATCTAGTGTCAGGGGCCGGATCCATTTTGGACCGTTAGATCTGGATCCAACGGCGTGGATTGACCGCGTTAACCCAAACGCGTGGTATCCAGATCCAATCTGGACCGTTGATTTTCAAATCAACGGCCGAGATTGTGCCACGTGTGCTTAGCCGCACCCACGCGCGTGGGGAGCGTGTCTCTGACACGCGGGACCCGCATGTCGAAGGGCCACGTGTCACCGCGATGCAGCGTGCGTGAGACCCAGCGCGGGCAGGTGGGGCCCACATGTCAGCGACACGTGGATTCGTGGACCGAGTCCACGGTAGACCCGAGCCGAGCGTGGACCACGTCCATGGACCGGCTGACGTCAGCAGGCCAATCAGAGGCTGACACGTGTCCTTGCTGACGCAATAATTAATTTCCGAAAAAGAAAATGATTTATTGATTCGAAATAATGATTTCAGATTTTGATTCAAACTTCAAACGCTTATAACTTTTGCGTTTCAACTCCGATTTGAGTGATTCAAATTTCTAAATTTGTATAAAATTGAGATCTACCTAAATATGAATTTTATATAATTTTTGGACTAAAGTTTTTCTCTGTAAAATTATTTAATTGATTATTTGAACTTTAAATAATCATAACTTTTGCATCTTAACTCCAAATTTGATGATTCCAGTTTCTAAAAATTCATAAAATTATGTTCTCTCTGTTTATGGATTTTATTTGGATGTTTGGACACTTTTTGCCTATTGTTTATTCGTGTATTTGCTATTTGCACGCTTTACGAGTAGACGTTGAAGTGCCGGAAGGATTCGAAGGAGAAGTATTGACTCAGGATCCAACTCAAGACCAAGAACAAGTACTTTTTGAAGGCAAGTTGTGCTTTGACCATGTTGATCCTATTTTGAAATCTATTTTGATTTAACCTATTGCATGCTAAGTTCAAATAGAAAAATACTTTATTTAAAAATGGGAATTAGATAAGTACCAATTTCTTTGTATGACACCTTGATTATTTAAGTATGTGCCATGACCCCTTGTCACCCTAGTTGTGGATTACTAGTTGGACATTATTAAATTGCCAACATGGGTTTAGACCGTTGTAGTATACTGCTTAGACCTACTACGTGCTCATGACATGATTTTGGATAATCAAATGTTAATATTGACTTAATGACATATTGAACCTGTTTTGGAAAAGTATCATGTGATGTTGATGGCACGTGGTGCATGGTAATCAACTGGGGTTTGATAAACAGTTTTCGACCGGGGCATGTGGCAAGAGTAATCAGGTGGGCCAGTTGTGGCATTGGGGATGTTAATTTGGTTCTTCGGGTAGTCTTGCCCTGGTCACCCTAAGGACTTAACCTTGCAAGCCTTTGAACTGGGTCTAACGTGCAACCACATGTCTGTAATGGGACGGACCTAGTTGACTAAGTTGCTAATAACGTACCTGTGGGACCTCAGGAGGTCAACTACACCCTTTGTGTAAGTTGTACGGGGGAGCGTACCGGGGCTGAGGCCAGGTACCCATCTAACGGTTGATTGGCCTAGACTTCGCCTTAGCGAAGGGAAGGGTTAGTGCGCAATAACCAGGGAGGACCACTTGTATTGTTAGAAGTCTCCGAAAGACTTTGTTACGGGAACTCGCCTTTGTGGTGTTTGACTGTATCTTGTGGGTAAAGTGCATAACCTCTGCAGAGTTTGGAATCTATTCGAATAGCCGTGTCCGCGGTATTGGACATCGCTCGGGAATTACAGTCAAGGGTTAGATTTTCTCAAAAATAACTTTGGTTTGAAAGGTTGGACTGGATTAATAATGAAGTTGATGGAAATGTGGTTTAGGATGGGAAAGATGTTTACTAAACTTCTTGAAAAGTTATTTATGCTTTACTTATTTCTACTGCTTTCGAATCTACTTATATTACTTGTCCAATGCTATTTACTGCAAATATACCTTGAGTTATTCCTTTGTACCAAGCCATGCATATAGTATATTAGCTTGCATTCTGTGCATGACTTGCTGAGTACCAAGTACTCACCCTTGCCTCAACACAACACCAGTTGAAGAGGAGACTACGCCAGCTTTGGAGGAGGAGCTCCAAGAGGATCCGTCTACGTAGGGAGCGAGCCCAGTCAGTTGCCTGTGGTATACTGGATGGCGCCTCGATGTTACCTTATTTGATTTTCCGCTGCTACTATTTCTCTTTTAATAAGTATCGCCTGCATCGTACATTTGTGACTTGACCATAAGGTTGAGTAACCAGTTTGGTTATTTAAATAAAAGTACTTTATTAGCATCGAATGGTATGATTGTGATATTTACCGATGTTAAGACTGTGTGCACTAGCGCGTTCCTGGACTAGTGTTGAATACACAGAGGGTCCGGATTTGCAAATTCGGGGTCCCGACAGAGGTGGTATCAGAGCCAGGTTGACTGTAGGCTCAACCCTAGCTAGAATTGTCGTAGTGAGGATAAAACCTATTGTCTAAAGCTAAAATTTGTGAAGACAAGAAATGACATCTCGACTTATCCCCTTCTCTCTTTTCTTGTCTCTTGCTGAAATTTTCCCTTACCTTGTCACAATTTAAAAATTCCGAGTTCTTACGTAAAGCACTCTTGTGACAGATGGAGGAAGAATTCAACTACGTCGATCTGGGAGTTGGTCACGCCGCGGAACTTTGGCATATGCTACAAACTCTCGGAGATTTTGAGAAGCCGCAATACCAAGTGGAAGTGATCAGACAAGCGGGATTGATCAAGGCTTGTGACGTGAAGATTGAGGTACCTGCTAGGAAGAAGGGCCCAGGCAATCGCCCGATACACCGTGCCTTTGCCAGGAGATCTACAATGCAGATGGGTATCCAAGAGGTATCACGACGAGCAATGCGACACATTACCCGTATCTACGCCAGAGAGTTGGAGAGCACGGTGTTCCGTTATCACCCCCGCAGCAATAACCTTCTTGACCCGAAGGCGATTCATGATGAGGATGCCATGGTTACACAGTTGGCACGACTTGTTGTCGCCCAGGAGGATGTACTCGACGATACAAGCAAGGAGCTACAGAAGGCCCGCAAGGAGATCACAACAGAGAAGAACAGATGGCGGGAAGCTCAAGAGTATGTGGCATACCTTCTGCGAAGGATTGACGAGTTGGAGATGACTTTGTACGGACCGGACCAGGCGATTTTCGAGCTACACGAGCCAGATCCAGAGGAGTCAGATCTCGATGAGGACACTGCTTCTTCGACTACCACAGAGGACACAGTTGCTGGACATGGCGATCGTTTCGCGCCTATGCCGCAGCACCCGTACCCAGGCCGTGGAGGTTTTCTCGATGAGTGAGCATAGGTTCTATAGTGAGACTCCTTCGCCGAGTCGCGTCATAGAATAAAGAGTCACCCTTTAGGCGTTAGACTCCAGAGTTAGTTCGATTTGGATTTTCCTTGTTTGCTGAGTGTGCAGTATGTGTTGCAAGGCCCTTAGGCATTGTAAGCAACCATACCAAGTTATTAATATCAATAATAAAGTTGGACCTTAAAGTTACACCTTTCGCCCCGCATAAGTTCCATATTACTTGTCTATTCTTGTTCCCCTCTCATCTCTAAAACTTAGAGCAAATCGACAGATGGTGAACACCCGCGGAAACTTTGGAAGCAATGGGAGTGGTTCTCGCCCAGCAGAAAACCCCAATGATGGAGCACCAGCACCGCCACTGGATATGCAGAATTTTGGAGCTTTTCTTGCTGCTCAGACTCAGTTGATGCATGCTATGATGCAACAAATGCAACACGTCACCGCTCAGGCCACTGCTAATCAAGTTAATCAGGGACCACGCCAGAATACAAGACTGTCAGAGTTCATGAGGACTCACCCACCCACTTTCTCTGGGAATGCCAATCCATTGGAGGCCGATGATTGGTTAAGGTCAATTGAGAGGAAGCTACACATAGCTCAATGCATAGGAAATGAGAAGGTACTCTACGCTTCTCATCAGTTGGAAGGAACATTGCTTGAATGGTGGGAGAATTTACGTGCCACGCAAGAGAACCCTCAAGATATCACTTGGGAAGAGTTCACGGTGCATTCGGCGATTATCACGTGCCTGAAGGAATCATGGACCTTAAGAAGGAGGAGTTCAGAGCACTGAAGCAAGGTAATCAGCCGGTGGCCGACTACGAACAAGTTCACCACAGCTAGCACGCCTACGCTTTGAGGATGTAGCGGCCAGATACATCCAGACAGTCTCGTTTTATGAAGGGACTTAACTCAGGATTGCAAGTAGGATTGATCACCCACACCTTTCCAAATTTCCAAGAGCTGGTGAATAAGGCGCTTATTCTTGAGGACAAGCGCAAGGAACTGGATGAGAACAGGAAGCGCAGGATGCAACAGCAAGGATCACGCCGAGAACGCATAGCGGCGCTGAGAGTTGCACCAAATCAATTCTTGATTCCAACCACAGAATGCAACAAGGACACCATCCCCAGCACCAAGACCTGTCAATCGTAACTACGGACCCCAGCCACGCTTAGAAACGCTTACTCGAGCAAAAGAAGGAACAGTGAGACGCCGCTACAATCGCAACGAGCCGAGACACTTTGCCAACAGCTTGTCCAAAGAAGACAGCAGGAGTGACCCGATTCGCTTCAATCTAGGAACCACCCAGTTAGGGCGCCCGGCACGAGAGCCACACCCCAGGACCGTGGTGAGAGGCGAGTCAACCATGTCACCGCAGATGCACCTGCGAATGCTACTGACGTCGTCTTGGGTAAGTTACTTGTTAACTTCGATGCACACTGTGATTTTGTTTGACTCTGGAGCTTACGATTCGTTTGTTTCGCAAGGCTTTGCTACTAGAAATGATTTGAGGATTGCAAGACTTAGATGCATGCTTTTAGTTCAAACCCCTGGTTAGAACTCCGAGCGAAAGTAGGATGTTCCGGGTGAGAATACTAATAGATGGAATAGAGTTCCTAGCAAACCTTATTATTTTGGAAACCCGGACCTTAGGCGTTATATTGGGAATGGATTGGTTATCCAAGCACAAGGCCGTATTGGATTGTGGACGAAGGACTATCTCGATTGAGCAGTGTGGGAAGAAAGTGGAATTTCAAGCCACCTGCAGCTTAGAGATGGACAGTTGATGGTTAACAGTACCAAGGCAATCAGCATAGAGGATGTCTCAAGAGTGAATGAGTACCCAGATGTCTTTCCGAAGATCTACAGTATGCCGCCAGACGAGGACATAGAGTTTGTGATAGAGCTTGTACAGTGTACAAAGACCGATAGCAAAGAGACCTTATCGGATGTCCACCGAGGAGTTGGTAGAGATGAAGAAACAGCTAGAAGAGTTAATGGAGAAAGGATTTATCGACCAGGCTCGTCGCCGTAGGGAGCACCGGTTTTGTTTGTCAAGAAAAAGGACGGAAGTTTCAGGATGTGCATCGACTACCGTGCACTCAATGAAGTCACCGTGAAGAATAAGTATCCGCTACCCAGGATTGATGATTTGTTTGATCAGGTGAGAGGAGCCGGAGTTTTCTCCATGATTGATCGAGATCGGGATACCATCGATTGAAGATCCGATCGTAAGATATTCCAAGATCTGCATTCTCGTCAAGATATGGACATTACGAGTTTACGCTATGTCCTTTGGATCGATTTAATGCGCCACTTATTTCATGAATATGATGAATAAGGTGTTCATGGAATATTTGGACAAGTTTGTCGTTGTGTTCATAGATGATATCCTAATCTACTCCAAGACGGAGGATGAACATGCCGAACACTTAAGGCGAGTTTTAGAAAAGCTGAGGGAACAGCGATTTTTCGCCAAGTTCAGCAAGTGTGATTTTTGGAAGGACAAGGTGGAGTTTCTTGGACATGTAATGACCGCAGAAGGAGTCACCGTAGATCCAAGCAAAGTAGAAGGCGTGTTACATTGGGAGCGACCAAAGATCGTGACCCAGATTCGGAGTTTCCTTGGAATGGCAGGATACTACCGCCCGTTTCATTGAAGGCTTTTCGACAATTGCGAAACCTCTTACGCAATTGCTGAAGAAGGAAAAGAAGTTTGCATGGACGCCAGAATGTGAGAAAGGATTCCAGGAGCTGAAGAAACGATTGACATCAGCGCCGGTGTTAGTTCTACCGGATGTTAATCAAAGCTTTGATATTTATTGTGACGCATCGCGCCAAGGACTTGGATGTGTGCTGATGCAGAATGGAAAGGTCGTCGCTTATGCATCAAGGCAGTTGAGGCCGCATGAGGAGAATTATCCGACACATGACCTAGAGTTAGCTGCCGTAGTGCATGCCTTGAAGATATGGTGTCACTATCTGATCGGGAACAGATGTGAAGTGTATACGGATCATAAGAGCCTTAAATACATATTCACCCAGTCGGATCTGAACATGAGGCAGAGAAGATGGTTAGAGTTAATCAAGGACTACAATGTTGGAATCCATTACCATTCCGGGAAGGCCAACGTAGTAGCCGATGCTCTGAGTCGGAAAAGCCATACCGTGAGTGCGTTGCTAGCCACAAGTCAGGATGAGTTATGTGAGGATTTTCAGAAAATGAAGATTGAGGTTGTACCTAGCGGATTCTTGGCCGCATTGGAAGTAAAGCCTACTTTAGAGGACCAGATTCGAGAAGGACAGAAGGATGATGACAAGATCCGTAGGATTAAGTTCATCAAGGAGGAAGGCAAGGCAGAGGACTTCAAGTTGGATGAGCAAGGCACGTTGTGGATGAAGGATCGCATTTGTGTGCCTAACAAGGAGTTAAAGCAACTGATTTTGGAAGAAGCCCACGACTCCAAGTACTCAATTCATCCTGGAAGCGCCAAGATGTATCAGGATCTGAAGGAGAGATTCTGGTGGCCGAGTATGAAACGTGAAGTTGCTGAGCATGTTGCATTGTGCGGCGTATGCCGGAGAGTCAAGGCAATGCATCGAGACCAGCGAGATTGCTACGCTGAAAATACACGAGTGGAAGTGGGAGGAAATCGGAATGGATTTCATTACCGGTTTGCCGAAGACTCAAGGAGGTTATGACTCCATATGGGTTATAGTGGATCGCTTGACTAAAGTAGCCCATTTTATCCCGTGAAGACCACTTACTCGGGAGATAAATTAGCGAATTGTACATGATCGGGATTGTCTGCTTGCACGGAGTGCCAAAAGGATTGTATCGGACAAAGGTACCCAATTTACCTCAAGGTTACGGAATAAGTTGCATGAAGCCATGGGAACCCGTTTGAACTTCAAGATGACCTATCATCCACAGACGGATGGACAGGCCAGAAAGAGTCAACTAGATTACGGAGGATATGTTGAGAGCTTGTGCATTAGCTTATGCTACCTCTTGGGATAAGAGTTTGCCGTATGCCGAGTTCGATTACAATAATAGTTATCGAGGCTAGTTCTGAGATGTCACCTTTTGAGGCCTTTGTATGGTCGACCACTGTCGGACGCCATTGAATTGGAATGAGACCGTGGCGCCGTGTCTTTGGGCCTGATATTCTTCAAGAGGTGAAGAAGCGGTCGCCATGATTAGGGAAAGGTTGAAGATCGCCCAATCTCGGCCGAAGAGTTATCTTTGACAATCGTCGTAGGGATTTGAGTTTTGAACCGGAAGACTTTGTATACCTCAGAGTTACGCCTCTCAGTGGAGTTAAGAGGTTCCATGCCAAAGGGAAACTTGCACCCCGTTATGTTGGACCATTTAAGATTTTGAGCCGCAGAGGCGAAGTTGCTTATCAGCTGGAGTTGCCACAGTCGTTAAAAGGAGTACATGATGTATTCCATGTGTCCCAGTTGAAGAAGTGTCTCCGAGTTCCTGAGGAACAGACGCCGCTAGAGTCAATTGAGTTGCAAGAGGATTTGACTTATAAGGAGCATCCCGTGAGGATTCTAGACACAATGGATCGAGAGACCAGAAATAAGTCAACCCGTTTCTGTAGTGTTCAGTGGAGCAACCATGAAGAAAGCGAAGCGACTTGGGAGCGCGAAGAGGATTTGAAGAAAGAGTTTCCAAACCTATTCTGTAGTGAGCCCTGAATCTCGGGGACGAGATTCTATTAAGGGGGGAGGTTTGTAACACCCCAAAATTTTGCTTTCCTTAAATTCATGTGTGATTTGGCACTTTGGTGAATTTTTGGAATTTTCTGGAATTTATTTGGATTTATTTGGAATTTATTTGAATTTATTCCATTTTGAATTAATTAAAGAATTAAACTTTGCAAATAAAATTTTATTGGAAATATTTTATTTGAGTCCAAAATGATCCAAAGTATTTTCCAGAATTTTTAAATTTTTACGAGTCTTTTGCTATTTTTAATGAATTAAATGAATTCTTGGGAATTATTTTAATTATTAAATCGCTGGAAAATGCGAGTGGGTTTGTCTTGTTCATCCGATCGAGCTCGAGTCGGACTCGAGTTCGAGTCCGACCGAACCCGACCGAGCCACGTGACTCGGCCCGACCAAGTCCAAACCCTAAGCCGGTGAACCGTTGGATCGAGATCCAACGGTGAACTCACACAAGACCGATCCGATCTGATCCGATCCAGACCCGTTCACGCCGTGCGATCCCAGCCGTCGATCATGCCACGTGGATGGCCGTGCGTCGTCGTCCCCGCCGAGTCCGAGCCGGACTCCTCCGCCGCGTCGCCGCCGTGTGGGATTAGGGCTCCGTCCGTCTTGCGCATGCCGAGGGCATTTAAGTGCAGGTGGTACCCGAGGACCGCCGTGACCCCGCGCACTCTTTGCCCTAACCCACCGAGCTCTAGCCACCGTAGGTTTGCCGGAATCGCTCGCCGTAGTTGCGTGAAGCGCCGCCACGGTTTTTGTCTCACCTCGCCGCCGTCCGCCATCCTCCGCCGCGTCTGAGCCCGGTTCCGGAACCGTCCGGCCAAGGCACACCCGAGGTGGTCTTTCACTTCGTCGGAGCAGCCCCAGAACGCCGCCGCGTTGGTCGCCTTCTCCGACCTCGGTGAACCAGCTCTGCCGCGCCGCCATCGCCGACTTCGAGCTTTCTCCGCCGTCCGATCCGGATCCGACTGCTACGGTGAGTTCCACGTGCGCCCTAACGCCGTTAGAGCTAGGTTAGATCCTAACCGTTAGATCGGGATCGAACGGTGTAGATTAGATCTAGTGTCAGGGGCCGGATCCATTTTGGACCGTTAGATCTGGATCCAACGGCGTGGATTGACCGCGTTAACCCAAACGCGTGGTATCCAGATCCAATCTGGACCGTTGATTTTCAAATCAACGGCCGAGATTGTGCCACGTGTGCTTAGCCGCGCCCACGTGCGTGGGGAGCGTGTCTCTGACACGCGGGACCCGCATGTTAGAGGGCCCACGTGTCAGCCGCAGTCACGCGTGCGTGAGACCCAGCGCTGGCAGGTGGGGCCCACATGTCAGCGACACGTGGATTCGTGGACCGAGTCCACGGTAGACCCGAGCCGAGCGTGGACCACGTCCATGGATCGACCGACGCCAAGAGGCCAATCAGAGGCTGACACGTGTCCTTGCTGACGCAATAATTAATTTCCGAAAAAGAAAATGATTTATTGATTCGAAATAATGATTTCAGATTTTGATTCAAACTTCAAACACTTATAACTTTTGCGTTTCAACTCCGATTTGAGTGATTCAAATTTCTAAATTTGTATAAAATTGAGGTCTACCTAAATATGAATTTTATTTAATTTTTGGACTAAAGTTTTTCTCGTAAAACTATTTAATTGATTATTTGAACTTTAAATAATCATAACTTTTGCATCTTAACTCCAAATTTGATGATTCCAGTTTCTAAAAATTCATAAAATTATGTTCTCTCTGTTTATAGATTTTATTTGGATGTTTGGACACTTTTTGCCTATTGTTTATTCGTGTATTTGCTATTTGCACGCTTTACGAGTAGACGTTGAAGTGCCGGAAGGATTCGAAGGAGAAGTATTGACTCAGGATCCAACTCAAGACCAAGAACAAGTACTTTTTGAAGGCAAGTTGTGCTTTGACCATGTTGATCCTATTTTGAAATCTATTTTGATTTAACCTATTGCATGCTAAGTTCAAATAGAAAAATACTTTATTTAAAAATGGGGAATTAGATAAGTACCAATTTGCTGTATGACACCTTGATTATTTAAGTATGTGCCATGACCCCTTGTCACCCTAGTTGTGGATTACTAGTTGGACATTATTAAATTGCCAACATGGGTTTAGAACGTTGTAGTATACTGCTTAGACCTGCTACGTGCTCATGACATGATTTTGGATAATCAAATGTTAATATTGACTTAATGACATATTGAACCTGTTTTGGAAAAGTATCATGTGATGTTGATGGCACGTGGTGCATGGTAATCAACTAGGGTTTGATAAACAGTTTTCGACCGGGGCATGTGGCAAGAGTAATCAGGTGGGCCAGTTGTGGCATTGGGGATGTTGATTTGGTTCTTCGGGTAGTGTTGCTCTGGTCACCCTAAGGACTTAACCTTGCAATCCTTTGAACTGGGTCTAATGTGCAACCACATGTCTGTAATGGGACGGACCTAGTTGACTAAGTTGCTAATAACGTACCTGTGGGACCTCAGGATGTCAACTACACCCTTTGTGTAAGTTGTACGGGGGGCGTACGGGTGAGGCCAGTACCCATCTAACGGTTGATTGGCCTAGACTTCGCCTTAGCGAAGGGAAGGGTTAGTCTTGCGCAATAACAGGGAGGACCACTTGTATTGTTAGAGGTCTCAGAAAGACTTTATTCTGAGGAACTTCGCCTTTGTGGTGTTTGACTGTATCTTGTGGGTAAAGTGCATAACCTCTGCAGAGTTTGGAATCTATTCGAATAGCCGTGTCCGCGGTATTGGACATCGCTCGGGAATTACAGTCAAGGGTTAGATTTTCTCAAAAATAACTTTGGTTTGAAAGGTTGGACTGGATTAATAATGAAGTTGATGGAAATGTGGTTTAGGATGGGAAAGATGTTTACTAAACTTCTTGAAAAGTTATTTATGCTTTACTTATTTCTCTGCTTTGAATCTACTTATATTACTTGTCCAATGCTATTTACTGCAAATATACCTTGAGTTATTCCTTTGTACCAAGCCATGCATATAGTATATTAGCTTGCATTACATGCATGACTTGCCGAGTACCAAGTACTCACCCTTGCCTCAACACAACACCGTTGAAGAGGAGACTACGCCAGCTTTGGAGGAGGAGCTCCAAGAGGATCCGTCACGTAGGAGCGAGCCCGATCGATTGCCTGTGGTATACTGGATGGCGCCACGATGTTACCTTATTTGATTTTCCGCTGCTACTATTTCTCTTTTAATAAGTATCGCCCTGCGAGGCGTACATTTGTGACTTGACCATAAGGTTGAGTAACCAGTTTGGTTATTTAAATAAAAGTACTTTATTAGCATCGAATGGTATGATTGTGATATTTACCGATGTTAAGACTGTGTGCACTAGCGCGTTCCTGGACTAGTGTTGAATACACAGAGGGTCCGGATTTGCAAATTCGGGGTCCCGACATGGCACAAGTCCCTTAGCCGGATTACCGGATCGAGTTAAGCATTATGTGCTAGCAAGAGCATCTATCATGTCTGATGGGGGCTTATCATTCAAAAGCAGCACTGATGAGGCAATCTCCCAACGAATTCAGGAGCTGCACGTCGAGTCCACCCAAGGAAATTTTCACGGCGATAGAGAGAAGGACGAACTAACAACGGCCTTGGGAAACAAAGAGCACCCTGGTCGGACACGAGGTGTTGGGGTTAAGGTTCCCTGGAAGATAGGTTTCCCAGAGCATGAAGACTCTTATAGGAGTCGCAAGAGAGCCAAAGAAGAGCGTGAGGAACAGGATTTGGAACTGATGAAGGAAAAGGTGCTTCGAGAATTACAAGGCACCATAGCACAACAAGTTCAGCAAAAAGTACAAGAAGCTATGAGCCAATCACAAGGACACAACACTGTTCTCGCCTTTCTACGAATCGCCAGTAGCGCTTCTTGCGCGTCCACACCATTGGAACAACTGGATAACACCCATTATCCTGTGGACGACATACAAGACCCCACACCCTGCCAGCTCAATGTACCTGTGATGAACATATTTTTACAGGCTGCTACAGGGATAGCTTATCCATACCAACAAGGGGATGTTTTGCACAACTCTCCGATAGCTCCGGGTTATGCAAAGGTCCAGGTTGACACGGTGCTTCCACAATTTGGTAACATCGGGCTGGAAATGCCCTGTAATGATGAGGTTACAACTCTAGGAAGTTCCGTTCACACATTCATCCAGTGGCATAAGTGTGACATCGTCTTGGACCATGTGGTGCCAAACTCTCATGCAATAGAACTCGCCCATTCATCACCAACACTTGAGCGTCAAATTGCTAGTGCGCCCACTTCAAAGGAGCCTATTCCAGGAGCCAATTCGTCACCAGCACCTCAACATGAAATGCTTAGTGCGACCACTTCAAATGATGAACTTACAACACCTGATCCAAAGAAATGGCGCAATAGACAAGCCATATCAGTTAGATCAGGCGAAGCCAGAACAGAGTATGATGTTATCTTGGGAAAAAGAAAGGGCAAGGCGAAATCTAAAGGACAAGATAATCAAGAAAGGCTGAAATTCGCGATGGGGAAGCCATTAGTCACCGAATCAAAGTTTAATAGCCTAACACTCATGATGCAGCGATTACATAACTGGTACATGGAGCGATCCAACCAAGATGTACTCCCGAAGGTGATCACTGCCATTTTCCAGGAGGAACATTTTCACCATGAGGGTCCTGGCTACTTCCTGATTGTCGGGACCCGAATTTGCAAATCCGGACCCTCTGTGTATTCAGCACTAGTCCAGGAACGCGCTAGTGCACACAGTCTTAACATCGATAAATATCACAATCATACCACTCGATACTAATAAAGTACTTTAATTACATAGTCAAACTGGTTACTCGACCTTATGGTCAAGTTACAAATGTACGCCTCGCGGGGCGAAACTTATTAAGAGAGAAATAATAGCAGCGGAAAATAAGATAACATCGTGGCGCTATCCAGTATACCACAGGCAACTGACTGGGCTTGCTCCCTAAGTAGACGGTTCCTCCTGGAGCTCCTCCTCCAAAGCTGGTGTAGTCTCCTCTTCAACTGGTGTGGTATTGTGGCAAGGGTGAGTACTTGGTACTCGACAAGTCATGCATGTAATGCAGCTAATATACTACATGCATGGCTTAATACAAAGGAGTGGCTCAAGGTATTTTTGCGAAATGACATTTAACAAGTATCATAAGTAGATTCAGCGGTAGTAACAAGTAAAGCATAGATAACTTTTCAAGGAGTTTAGTAAGCATCTTTCCCATTCTAATCCACGTTTCCATCAACATCATTATTAATCCAACCCAACCCTTCAAGTCCAAGTTATTTTCAAGAAAGTCTAACCCTTGACTGTAATTCCCGAGCGATGTCCAATACCGCGGACACGGCTATTCGAATAGATTGTACACTCTGCAGAGGTTATGCACTTTACCCACAAGATACAGTCAAACACCACAAAGGCAAGTTCCCGTAACAAAGTCTTTCAGAAACTTCTAACAATACAAGTGAGCCTCCCCGGTTATTGCACACTAACCCTTCCCTTAGCTAAGGCGAAGTTAGGCCAATCAACCGTTAGATGGGTACTGGCCTCAACGGCCAGACGCTCCCCCGTACAACTTACACAAAGGGTGTAGTTGACCTCCTGAGGTCCCACAGGTACGTTATTAGCAACTTAATCAACTAGGTCCGTCCCATTACAGACATGTGGTTGCAAGGTTGACTCAGTTCAAAGGCTTGCAAGGTTAAGTCCTTAGGGTGACCAGGGCAAGACTACCCGAAGAACCAAATCAACATCCCCGATTGCCTGGCTGGCCCACCTGATCATTCTTGCCACATGCCCTGGCCGAAAACTATTTATCCAATCCCAGTTGATTACCATGCACCACGTGCCATCAACATCACATGATACCTTTCCCAAAACAGGTTCAATATATCATTAAGTCAATATTAACATTTAATTGTCCAAAATCATGTCATGAGCACGCAGCAGGTCTAAGCAGTATACTACAACGATCTAATTTCCCATGTTGGCAATTTAATAATGTCCAACTAGTAAACCACAACTAGGGTGACAAGGGTCATGGCACATACTTAAGTAATCAAGGTGTCATACAGCAATTTGGCATTTATCTAATTCCCCATATTTAAATAAAGTATTTTCTAATTGAACTAGCATGCAATAAGTTAAATCAAAATAGGTTTTAAAATAGGATCAACATGGTCAAAGCATAACTTGCCTTCAAAAAGTACTTGTTCTTGGTCTTGAGTTGGATCCTGAGTCAATACTTCTCCTTCGAATCCCTCCGGCACTTCAACGTCTACTCGTAAAGCGTGCAAATAGCAATACACGAATAAACAATAGGCAAAAAGTGTCCAAACATCCAAATAAAATCCATAAACAGAGAGAACATAATTTTATGAATTTTTAGAAACTGGAATCGTCAAATTTGGAGTTTAAATGCAAAAGTTATAACATTTCGAAGTTTAAATAATCAATTAAATAATATTACAGAGGAAAACTTTAGTCCAAAAATTAAATAAAATTCATAATTAGGTAGATCTCAATTTTATACAAATTTAGAAATTTGAATCACTCAAATCGGAGTTGAAACGCAAAAGTTATAAGTGTTTGAAGTTTGAAACAAAATCTGAAATCATTATTTCGAATTAATAAATCATTTTCTTTTTCGGAAATTAATTATTGCGTCAGCGAGGACACGTGGCAGCCTCTGATTGGGCGGCTGACGTCAGCCGGTCCATGGACGTGGTCCATGGTTTGGCTTGGTCCACCGTGGACTCGGTCCACGGCTCTACGTGTCGGCCAGTGGGACCACTCGGGTAGCGTCATTCTTGGCGTCGGCGGGCTCGACCGCAGTCTTGTGAGTGGGACCCATCGTGGCGTCATTCTTGGCGTCGGCGCCTTTCTTTGGGGCATTTCGCGACATGTGAGCCCGCCATGGCGTCGGCGTGGCGTCATGGTCGATGTGGTGAGGCCGGCGACATGCGGGCCCAGAGTGTCGGCGTCAGCGCCTGCAGCGTGGGCCAGCGGCCGACGCGGCGGTCAATCTCCCGCGACACGTGGCTAGATCTCGGCCGTTGATTTGAAAATCAACGGCCAGATTGAATCTGGACTCACGCGCGTTTGGGGTGAACGCATTTGATCTGGGCCGTTGGATCTGGATCCTACGGTCGAGATTGGATCTGGGATTTTTTTGGACGGGATCTCACCGTGAGATGACGTGGCGTGATCTGGGACGTTGGATCTGGATCGGACGGCTGAGGGAGCTCGAAGTCCGGCGATGGCTCACGGCGGCGCTGGCTTACCGGGGTTGGGGGCGACGACCACGGCAGCGGCGCCGGGCGTGCTCGGCGATGTGAGAGGTCTCCTCCGACGCGCTTGACCTCCGGTTGGATCTGACCTCAGCGGCGGAGGACGCGTCGGAGGCAGCGGCAATCGGCGAAGAACTACGGCGAACGCTACGGCAACTACGGCGAGCGATTGCGGCTAGACGGCGGCGGCTCCGGTGACGTTGTCTAGGGCTACGGGTGCGCAATGAAGCGGGCTTCATGATGGCGGCGACGGCGCAATAAATAGGGGCCTTGGCTTCCGTGTATCGCGCGGAGACCGAGGTCGACAAGGCTACGGCGGCGGAGTCCGACGGCGACTCGGATTGGGTGATGTGGCGCGCGCTGGCCGTTGGATCGAGATCCAACGGTGCGTGGAGTTTGGGTTCGGTCGGACTCGGCGAGCGGCGGGCTTTCGGTCGGGCTCGGAGTCGGCGGCGTGGCTCAATCGTGGCCGTTGGATCAAGATCCAGCGGTCACACAGTTTGGGCTCGGCCGCGGGTTAATTTGGACCAAGCTGGCGCGGTCGGACTCGACTCGACTTCGGACTCGGGTCGATCGGATGAAACGATAAAACCCACTCGCATTTAAATAATCCAATTAAATTCCCAGAAATTCAATTAAATCATTAAAAATATCAAAAGACTCAGAAAAATACCAGAAAAATTCTGGAAAATATTTTAGGGTATTTGGGACTCAAATAAAATATTTCCAACAAAATTTTATTTGCAAAGTTAAATTCTTTAATTCTTTTAAAATGGAATAAATTCAAATAAATTCCAAATAAATCCAAATAAATTCCAGAAAATTCCAAAAATTCACCAAAGTGCCAAATCACACATAGATTTAAGAAAAGCAAAATTTTGGGGTGTTACACTGATAGACTTCGCTGACTTGCACAACCTGTTCTATCACGACGCCCTCGACGTCTGTTTTTTGAGATGCTGGGCACTGTAAGTGGCTAATATATAAATCATGGTTTACATTCATATAATACCGATAAATGTCATGTCTAACTTTTTCCTTATCTAGATACAAGTTGATTGAACTGAGAAGAACCAAGGGGCCAGTGGGATTCCTCGACCCGGGAACGGTCTGTCAGACCGAAACACAAGAGCACCAAAGGAGGTCGAGGAATACGTATACAGGGCGTTGCTAAAACTACAAGATAAGGACTTCATACTTCTTCCATACAATTTTAAGTAAGTTTCTCGCTGGCTAGTTAAATTATTCGTTGAATTCGTTCATTACTCTTATCCTAGGAGTAATGACTATAGCATCATACGTGCATATGTAGGTTCCACTGGATTCTCGTAGTAATTACTCCAGAAAAGAGCAAGCTGCTGATCATGGACCCACTGGACAAAGATAAAAAAGACTATGAAGAGCTGTTAAGACTAATGAATGAGGCGTTCAAAAGATATTGTACAAAAAGCTTGAGATACCGGCCATTCCAGAAATCCTTTTCAGTCCGCACTAAATTTCCGTTACGCACGCAAGCAATATTCTTATATCGCATTTCATAGTAAATAATTCCTTTAATATTCTGATATCGCAAGCAATATTCTTATATCGCAGTGCCACAAGCAGTCGCAAGGCACAAATTTGTGTGGGTACTTTGTGTGCCAATACATGCGCGAAATCTTAGGTTCTACAATAGTAGACAATGACGTAGAGGTTTGTCATGTTAACTTCACGAATTTATTCGCACCATTCAATTTCCTCGAAGATAAACTCTGAGATTTTATTTTCCTACTTGTAGCGCCTCAAATTGCCTACGGCAGGATTGCTTCCTGTTGAAATCCAAGCCTTTCAGGGACAGCTCGCCTACTTCATCATGAGGGAAGTCATCAACAAAAAGAGCGAGTTTTATGATGAAGACAACAACGATCCATTGATCCATACTCTTCTTACACGTCCTTCGCCTCCAAAGAACTCTGAAGGCTCGTAGGCTCGTAGCTTAGGAAGTAGTTCAAAATCGTTAGTAGATCCAAGTCTCAGAATGTGGTTAGGATGTAGTCATGATGGTGCTCATCTTTGTATTCCCCGAAGATGACCATCATTGTTGGTTTATCATTTGTAATGTGTTGAATGGGTTGCCACTTATAGTTCGCTTCGAAAGCTGTCCAAAATGGATATGAGAGCATGCATTATGTGGGTGGCCATGGCTAGCAATTCCTGTTTGCACATTTTTGTTAACCTGTTCTCACAATGTTGGCCTATGTTTGCATGTGCTTTTGGCCAGATTTCTTTTCTGAGTTACTTAATTGGTGAATTAATAAGTTCTCTATTAGCAGATGAAGGATAAAGGTGAAGTGTTTGTTGGGCGTCACATTAGATTGTGGTCAGCACTTAATATGTGGTGAAGTTACTTGCGAATTATCATATTCTCAAACTATAATCACTTGGTTAGTGTAATTTAGGTTGTAGAAGGAGTTCAAGCTGTGAAGACTACAAACGCCAAGGGAGAAGTGAAATATCCTATCAAGGTCTGTAAAGTGCATTTGGTACTTTCTTACCCTTTTCATGAAATTTTGGTTGTACCTATGGCTTTATCTGTTCTGCAGAGCATTAATATTTTGAGAGCTCAAGGTAAAAGCGCTAAGGATAGTTACCTGCTGAATGGATATGCACTGAACACAGGCCGTGCAGCTCAAGGTATGCGCATTTTCAGTTTTGCAGGTTATTATTTCCCTTTCGCTATGTGCATTTTCTGTTTTGCAGTTTATTATATTCCTTTCTGTTATTTCCTGAATGAATCAGCAATGACTGCTCTCTTTTAAACCTCTTGCATATTGCTTGTTTCTGATTTTTTGTGCTGGATCCCCATGCTTTTATGATTGGATTGAAAAAAGCAATTCATTTCATTTTTTGAGGGACCTAATGCATTACTTTTTTTTCCCTGCAGAGAATCTGACATAACAAAAGAGCGGATTGAGAAAATTCTCAAGGCTGGTGCTCATGTTGTATTGACCACCAAGGGAATCGATGATATGTCATTGAAGGTGTGTTTTCGTAATTCAAGAATAAGCTGTTTCTTTATGTACTTTTAAATGTGTTTCTAAATATAGTTTCAAAGCAAGAACTATTTATGTATTTTTGGTTGGGTTGGCTAGCTTTTCTAATGTATGACATATTTTGCTTAGTTACTGGTGATTTTGGTTGGGTGCTTCATACATAATCTGTTGCACTATGCATAAGGTGGTATATTCATGAGCAAGCAGTATTTGAATATTGTATATTCTGTTTAATCCCATTCACGACTTATTGGCTTGATGGTCCCATGAATTTACTTTTGGCTTGAAACTCTACCGAAGTTGCTTGAAATTTGCTATGATTCTGAAGCAATGTGGGAATGCATTATCTCAATTCAATGCCCTTTGAACATCAAAATATATTAATATAATGCTCTTCTGCATCTGATTACGCTTGGTTATTCTAATATAACAGCAATAATGTTCTAAAGTAATATCTGGGGTGTGGATGACTTGTACAATAGAAATTTATATATAAAACAACCTTTACCCTTGATGTTCCCCTGGAATATGGCAGATCACCTTTTATAGTGGTCTAGCCCAAGTATTAATTAATGTTACACAAACTATTTGGCAATATCCTGATATAGTACGAAAGTGCAGGTGACTACTTTTGCTGATATGGAAGGTGAAGAAACGTTCGATTCATCGTTCCTTGGACATGCTGATGAGGTTGTGGAGGAAAGAATTGCTGACGATAATGTAATTCTGGTGAAAGGCACAAAGAACACTAGTGCGGTTTGTTTTTTTTTCATGCCATTGTTGAGCTTTTGTTTGCTATGATGAGAGTAGCATTAGTTTATGCAGATCTCAATTATAGTTAGGGGCATAACACTTATATTGTCAATTAAGTTGTTACTTCTCACTACGATTACAGGTGCCGCTCGTCTTCCAGGATTTCATACTTGTGTTGGTGATAATGATGAACTATTGACAACAAAATGGTACAAAGAACATGGTAGGTTTTGTTTAAGGTTTTCTGCTGGATTGTATCATTCATCTCTCCGTATTACATATTGGCAAATGAGATAGTTGATTAGATTTCCAAGTAAACATAAAATCTGATAAAAAAAATCTATGCAACTTATTAGATGGGTGTATACAATGAATTTTTGTCTGTTCTTTGATTCAATTATAAAGATGACTTTATCATCCAGTTACTGTTCTTGTCTTTCGTGTGTGTGCTGTTTCAGAGGGCATGGCTAGCACTTTCCTGAGGCTAGCCAGAAATGTAGGTTTTTTTTATTGTCGGACGGGGTTATCAGTGGCGGTTCCAGCTAAAAACCGCCACTGATAATGCATACCAGTGGCGGTTTCAATTAAAAACCGCCACTGATATGCATTATCAGTGGCAGTTTTTAGTTGGAACCGCCACAGATATTGAATTATCAGTGGCTGTTTTTAGCTGGAACTGCCACAGATATTGAATTATTAGTGGCTGTTTTTAGCTGGAACCGCCACTGATATTATCATTATCAGTGGCGGTTTTTCTCTCCAACCGCCACTAATGAGTATTATCAGTGGCGGTTTTCAAACCACCTCTGAAAATCTTCGATTATCACTGGCGCTTAATCTGTGGCGGTTCAAAAACCGCCACTGATGTCTCTTACGAACCGCCACTGATGTCCCTCTCCATAGTAGTGGTAGCGTTGGTTAAAGGGATCGGGCACTCTAGTGCCAAGGAATGTATGAAATGAGGAGTGTGAGATCGTTTTCTTTTGTGGTCTATTTGAGGATTTATCCAACCGCTTGGGTCGTGCTGAGGCCGTATGTGAGTGCTTTGTGTTTCAATGTTGAGTAAGATTCTGGCAAGTTTTGTTTGTGAGTTATCGTTAGAGCCATCAATCTTCGAGCTTTACCTCCTTGCTTTTGAGTTCGGGCTAGTGCAAATCGTAGGGGTTTCTGAGCGGGTTCAGAGAAGTGAACCTTAGCTCCCTTCGATTTGGTTAGTTGCAAAGTGGTGTATCTCGGATTCGGGGTCGAATCCTGTAAAGGGGGAGAGAATGTGAAACCCCAGAATATGACATTTTAGAATTCAGCATTTTGGTACTGTAACACCCCGGCATCTAATATGCCCGAATGCTACCAAACATAGGCTAAACAACATCTAAATACCATAAATTAAGGTAAATTACAGCAAAGGAGCAAATGCTAACAACCGAAATTTCAGCAGCATCTCCTTTGTTTTAACATGAATTGAAGGAACATCAACAGCATAGCAATATATGGCAATATAAGAGGCGGCTAAAACAGCAATAATTAAAGGCATGACAGCAATATAAGTCTAATCGCAAGCATTCAATGTCTCCATGAGTCAAACGAACAATAAGACTCTCATATCGCAAAACTAAACCATAAATCATTATGCATCACACTTAATGTATTATCAAGACCCAATTGAGTGACGCTACGTGTAGAAGTGTGACTAATTCCCTTCCCCGCATGCCAATCTCATGGTACCTAAAACAACAAGAAAGCACAAGCGTGAGTTCAACACTCAGCAAGCATATTGCAATGGTACACAAAAACAATTACATGGCTATAACAACTCATATCATGTCTTTCATCTCATTCATGATCACATATCAATATCATTACCATTATGTATGCAATGCAATACGATGCTGATGTCTCCTTGGAAACTCATACCGGTATGGTTGAGTACACACCCGTCGGCGTGCACCCTCTCCCCCCTTCCATCCCGAAGATGGAAGGAGCCTACTCCTCGCTTCCAAACACCGCGGTGGATGGAATCACGATGTAGGACTTACTCATTGGCTCTCCTTAATAGTCATAAATTTCTCACCGACCTTCCTCGGACTAGTTATGACTTTCTCACCGCCCGGGCCATGTATCATGCCATGTATGCAAACATGCCAACATCATAATTAACTTGTACATTAACATATGGCATCATAACATAATAAGCATACTCATCATATCAATGGCAATCATTAAAGCATGGCAAGTGATCATATCATATAATCAATTTCATCTAGTCTCAACTAGCAACCTACAAACAGCTATCCATTACAATACACTTGCCTCAACCACGGGCAACGGATTGGCGAGAAGTAGAAGGCACTCCCGGGGTCACACCACCTACACATGGGTACCACACACTCACAATCATGTCCACAAAATAGTAAGCAAACCCTCTTCTACCCCGACATCGCAAACTACTCGCTAAACCCAAAAACAGAGGTTCTATCCCGTCGGGACAGCAGCCTTCCAAAAGGCATAACTCAGGTTCTAATACTCCGAATCAATTAAACGAGTACATCCTCGCGTAGCTTAGGAAATTTCCCAACTTTTTCTAAGTATATGGAAAAACTGATTCGGATTCTAAAGTTGTTTAATCTACAAAATACCGTGATCTGTTCCAATCACATCATAGATTTTAACACGCTCGGTAAAACGATCAGAACTTTCAAACGGCTGGGCAGAATTGGCCGTTCTTTATACCCACGGAAAGATATTGAAATTACCTACAACTTCTTCAACAGCCGTACGACCAAATTCTGAATCTAAATTGACAAAAACCCAAGCCCTATGTCGACTGCTCATACTGCCCGAAACAGTGAACGTGGCAAACTCAAGATTCCATCTAATCTCCTCAATTCCAGCACCACCAATTGATCTAAAAACATGATAATCACCCTTATAACAGATCCTAGACCAACCCCAAGGATTCCAATGGCCATACCTTCGCCCGACGACCGAAAACTCAACGGATCTCCTCTCGGTTCGCGCGATCTGCTTCCTCGCTTCAAATCCACCAGATCTCCTCCTCGCGGAGCTCTCCAATGGACGGATCTTCGAGGTGTTGAGGTGGAAAACTCCCCTAGGGGCAGCAAGGGAGGTGGAGAGGGGAGGAGAGGGGTGGTGGCGCCATGGGGGAAGATGGAGAGGAAGGGGAAGGGTGGAGGCGCATGGGGGGGGCCAGGGGGTGGCGGCTAGGGTTGGGGAGAGGGAGTGGGGGCGCATCAAGGGGTGGGGGCCAGATTTGGCTGCCCAAAAGTCCCCCCTAGGGCCCAAACCCTTCCACCGGAGGCCCAACTCAACCCCCAAGGCCCAAAGTCCCCCGGAGAGGCCCAAACACCCAAAAACGCCCCAAAAACAAGCTATGAATGGCATAACGTAAAGTTTTAACCTCCATTTTCACATTTTATAAAGTTTTTGACCTCAACATTCACATTTTATAAGATACGACACTCCGTAGTGTCACATTCTCCCCCCCTTCAACAGGATTCGACCTCGAATCCAAGACACACCAATACGCAACCCAACAAAGCAAAAGATAGCTAGGTTTCACATCTCATACCTGAGGCGAAAAGCTCGGGGTACTTCTCGCGCATGTGAGACTCCAGTTCCCAAACCGCTTCTCTCTCTGACTAAAGCCACTGGAACTACACTGATCGAGACCCGATGGTAAGATGCTTAGGCTCGAAGACCCACAGTTCTAACGATAACCCACGATCAACCTCTTGCAAGAACTTTACTCAACATTGTAACCCAAAGCACCCAAACAAGGCCTCAGCCTGACCCAAGTGATAGGATAAAATCCCAAACAGACCACGAAAGGAAACGGTCTCACACTCCTCCTTCGATACATCCCTTGGCACTAAAATGCCCGATCCCTTTGACCAAAGCCACTCTCCAGAAGGACATGGTACCATCTTCTAGATCCATCTTCCACTCCCACGCACAACAGTGATTGACGTCTCAACCTCTCAACTGTGGTTCGTCGTATTCGCGACGACGCAAACCAAGTGAGACACAACACTCTAAGATTACTAACTTCTTGAACCATCGGGGTTACATTATGATCTTTTACAACAAGACCAACACCCACCCCACTACCACCAAAAGGAGAAGCCTACTTTATGGCCAGGGTTCTGAAAACCCGCAAAATCAATAACAACCGAACATTCCACTTTGGTTGGCACAACACGCTCAATAACCCGGCGACAAAAAGATCCAATACTCTTCGAAAACCGAAAGCAATTACTAGCAACCACCAAGTGGTCCACTAATAATTTGATCAACCCTACCGAGGGACACATAAACGGAAACAATTCTCCAAGAAGGTTTGAATTGGGACATAGACAACCTTCCTTTACTCTTCACTTCTACACCATTTACGATCAACTACTAGCCACACCAGATTTCTCTTACTAAGAAAGCCTCGCCCTCACATCCTTCCACTTAAAGGACCAGGACAAACAGTACCATTGATGAGTCAGCCCAACCGTAACATGAACCCAATTGGTCCACATACAACAACTCGAACTCCAAAGCGCTAAAAGCCACATTGGAAAGAGTTCGGCAACAACCAAAGAGTACTCATTTTATTTTTCCTAAGCCAAGATGCAAAGAAAGCTCAGATCTCTTACACCACAACCAACATACCAGAAGATATTCATTCTTACTTCTCGTACTAGAAGGCAATTGAATTCTCTATTCAGGACATGCATGCAGCTTTCCAAGAGCACTCCGGATTAGTCATATATCCATATATGACTTTCTCACCGACCTGGCTCAACGACTCTTTTATCATTTAACATCTATAAACGATGTCATGATTACTTTTCACCATTCATTCATCATGTAACAACACTACCGAATAGTCATTCACAAGACGACTTCTTCCTCTGTATCACATGAATGAAACTCGAATAACATCGAGGATTGCGCTAATTCATATAAACTATGACGTCAGCATAGTTAACAGCAAAACACCACGTCGTGTCAAAACCCACCATCCATTTAAAGCTAACCTTGCAAAACCTCGCATTCTAACCAAAATCAACATTTTGGAACAGAACATCAAAATTTCAAGTCAAGCATCTGCTCCCACAACCGTCACAAATTGTGACACCACGGAGTGTCGTAACCTTATTTAATGTGCTTGATAAGGTCAAAAACATTATAAAATGTGGAATTAAGGTTAAAACCATACGCTATGAGGTTTAATCGCATTTCCGGGCCGTTTTCGGGGTTTTGGGCCTTTCCGGGGGAGTTTGGGCCTAGGGGAAAGGGTCGTGGGCCTTGGTGGGGGAGAGTTTGAGTCCTTTTAGGACTAGGAGACCAGTTTGGGCTGATAAAAAGGGCTGCCTCTGCCCCTGCCCTGCGCCCCCACCTCCCTCCTCCATGCCCTAGCCGCCACCCCCACCTTCCCCTCTTCCTCCTTGGCCGTGCGCCCCCACCCCCTTTGCCCCTTGCCTCTCCACCACCTCTCCTCCACCCCCTTGCTGCCCTAGGGTGGCCTCCCCACCCCCTGCACCTCGAGGATCCATCCATTGGAGCGAGGAGCGAGGAGTGAACCGGGAGGAGATCCGTTCAGTTTTCATGCGTTGGGCAAAGGTATGGCCATGGGAATCCTTGAGGTTGGTCTAGGTACTGTTCTAAGGATGTTTATCAAGTTTTTAGATCAATTGGTGGTGCTGGATTTGATTAGATTAGATGGATTCTTGAGTTGGTCACGTTCTCTGTTTCGGACAACATGAGCAGTCGACCTAGGGTTCGGTTTTTCGCCAATTTAGAATCCGAGTCTGGTCATATGGATGTTGAAGAAGTTGTAGATAATTTCATTATATTTCTGTGGATATAAAGAACGTCCAAATCCGACCCGCCGTTTGAAAGTTATGACTGTTTTACCGAGCGTGTTAAAATCTGTGACGTGATTGGAATAGATCACGGTATTTTGTAGATTAAACAACTTTAGATTCCGAATCTGGTCGTCCGGATGTGGAAGAAGTTGTAGATAATTTCATTATCTTTCCGTGGATATAAAGAACGTCCAAATCCGATCAGCCGTTTGAAAGTTATGACTGTTTTACCGAGCGTGTTAAAATCTGTGACGTGATTGGAACAGATCACGGTATTTTGTAGATTAAACAACTTTAGATTCCGAATCAGTCTTTCGATATACCTAGAAAAAGTTGGGAAATTTCCTAAGATACGCGATGATGTACTCGTTTAATTGATTTGGAGTCTTAGAACCCGAGTTATGCCTTTTGGAAGGCTGCTGTCCCGACGGGACAGAACCGCTGTTTTTGGGTTTTGCGAGTAGTTGGCAATGTCAGGGTAGATGAGGGTTTGCGTACTGTTTTGTGGACATGATTGTGAGTGTGTGGTACCTATGTGCAGGTGGTGCGACCCCGGGAGTGCCTTCTACTTCCCACCAATCCGTTGCTTGTGGTTGAGGCAAGTGTATTGTAATGGATAGCGGTTTGTAGGATTGCTAGTTGAGAGTAGATGAACTTGATTATATGACATGATCACTTGCCATGCTTTAATGATTTCCTATGATATGATGAGTATGCTATGATGCCATGTGTTAAAAGTACAAGTTTATTATTATGTGGCATATTTGCATACATGGCATGATTACATGGCCCGGGCGGTGAGAAAGTCATAACTAGTCCGGGAAGGTCAGTGAGAAAGTTATAACTAATCCGGAGAGCCAATGAGTAAGTCCTACATCGTGATTCCATTCACCGCGGTGAACGGAAGCGAGGAGTAGGCACCCTCCATCTTCGGGATGGGGGAGAGGGTGCACACCGACAGGTGTGTACTCAACCATACCGGTATGAGTTTCCAAGGAGACATGAGCATCGCATTGCACTTCATACATATTGATGATGATGATAATATGTGACCATGAATGAGATGGTTTACATGATGTGAGGTATTATTGCTATGTAATTGTTTATGTTTGTACCATTGCAATATACTTGCTGAGTGATGAACTCACGCTTGTGTTTATGTTGTTTTCTTTTAGCTACCATGAATCCGACATGCGGGAAAGGGAGCTAGTCACACGTCATCACTTAGCATCACACATTTAAACAATGACATGTTCCTTCCCTTATGGTTATGGTTAATTCATTGAACTAAACTATGGTTTCGATGATTCGTTGGTCGTTATGAGTAATTGATTAGTCCATATTTGTCATGTGATGGATAGAATTTATATCCTTAGTGGTATGGTGGCTGTTTTTCCGTTTGATCATGTTATTGCTATCGTTCGTTATGCCACATTGACATGTTATTATTGTTGTTGCTTCAATTCATGTTAAAACATAGGGGATGCTGCCGAAATCTCGGTTTTTAGCATGTGCGCCTTTGCTGGAATTTATGTTTAATTATGGTATTTAGATGTTGTTTAGCTTTTGTTTGGTAGCATTCAGGCATAGTAAATGCCGGAGTGTTACACAAATTTTCTCAAGGAGAGGGAAACTCATTTCCAAAAGGGAACACCTCACTAACAAAATCACTTTATAAAACATTTATAAAATCCACCTTTGTGAAGCACTCGCAAACATCACACACATTATGCAAATAAATCCAACTCCAGTCAAAAAGAGTTACAAATTAAATCTCAAGAGTTTCCAACACAACCCACTATGTCCATCTGCTTCCATTAAAATTTATTCCAACGATAATTCAGGGTGAACGCGAAGGAGCGCGGTCCACTCAAAAAAAACTTTTTGGTGTAAATCCATACTCACAACACAAACTAAACAAAGGGGCCAAAACCAAAGATCGACACCAATCACTACGAGTTTTGGGGAAACTCTGAAACTCAACATAAGGAACACCTCAACCGAAAGCATTCAACCAAGATAGCAAACAACCAAACCAGTCCAGAAGGTTTTAAACACCAGCTTAGCATAAATACAATCATCCCTAGTGTTCCACTACGCTTTCCATTAAAGACATCGAAATTCACTACTTACTCATTGAGAAAGTCCAACCGGATTTAACAAAATTTACATAACAAATTCTTTCTCTAGTTACCATTCCCAACACTTTTAATTAAAGTTTATGATGCTTATCACAAAGGCACCCAACCAAGACTACATTGACATGATCCCCACGGATCACCAAATCATATAACAACGTATTCTATATTTCAAACATAGTACTTCCACAACTACTTGAGCAAGGTCAACCTATCAATTTTATACTATCCATACGTCAAAATCTTGACAATTGAAACTTGTTCAATCAATAAAATGACTTCAACAAATAAGTAATATCTCTACAAGATAAAATTCGTAAATAGGATTCTAAGATATGCATTCATTAAAATTAAAATCTTGCATCATGATTATTATCCATTGTTCATCCCATCACAACATGTACTCGACATAATACCACAGTTTTACACTTTTCTTCTATTGGATCAATGGTTTCCAACAATTAACAATACTACCAAGGCATCAATATCAATTCTTTGCATAATCATCAATCAACAACATTGCTTTTAGCTACCTTACACATAGGTTGCAACAAAATTGTCACTACACAACATACTCCAACTATTAAATTAGATTTAATAAGTTAGATCAGCACAATGTTCTTAAAGCAAAACCAGACCTATGTTTTTTTTCCAATTGACATCGGTACTAGCATTAACACTGCCCTTAACAACATCATTAACAATAAGTCTTATGTCTTCTCCATTGATATCAATACTAGCATTGTAGAGACACAACTGCATACTTCCAAATATACTACTAGTTTGCAACAACATAAATAGCAACTCTAATCAATTTCCAAATTAAAGCCACTAGTCAAAGCACTTTTAAATCATCTATTAACCTGTTAGATTAGAACATCTTTAAACAACCAGCAAAGTTTCTTTAACAATAACAGCAGTCTACATCATCTTAATGTTCTAACTATGCATCAGGGTTTAAAACTTTAACATAATCGGGGGTCATAAGCACTTTTAAAGCAAAGCAACAGATTCTAAGCATGTACATTAACACCTTTAATCATTCTTGCTATAGAGTAATCTACAACACTAGAAGTTCATTTAATCTTAAGCTAAAGATAAAAATTTACATTTATCTAATTCAACTCACCAATTAACTTAGGAGTACATCATTTCCATAGACCACATTGTTACATACTACATAACACGGACATAAACTTTTCTTAAACACCTTCATAGGTCACCTACTCTTGACGAACAGGATGCAACCCAACTTTAAAGATAACTACAGCTCAAGAACATGAACGAACACAGATAAACAACTTCTCTTTTCCAGGCAAGGAAGAAAACAAAACTGCAACAGAAATGCAAGAGAGATCAACTCTGATAGCCAAAACTCTTCAAGAAATCTCAAGATCTATACTTCCAAGAAGGAAGAAGGATGCACTAGGGAAAACCAAATGTTCAACTAAATCTTTTCCGATAAAGATTCAAACTTAGCTCCACCAACTCAAGGCCTGCACAAGGGGAAACTCCAACACTTTTTCTTAGATAGGAAGAACAACAACCACAAAAGTTTCCTCCTCAAGACAGTCCGTAATGACCAACAAAACTGGTGTCAAAGCAAAATTAGCGACCAACAGATGCGCAACACAAAACCTTTCTTCTACGTCTTCAACCAAGGAAGACAAAACCACAAATCGCCTACGGAACAATCCGCGATAAATAAAATACCAAACACTTTTCTTTTGATTTCAATCAACTAAAACCAAGAAAACCAACCGAAACCGATCATTAGAACGGTAAAGAGCAACTGAAAGAATCCACCACGAACTCTTCGATTCGACTCCAGCCAACTACCCGGTCTTTGATAAAAAGGATAAGCACTCTTTCCCCACAAGGGATTCATAGTTCTTCGGTGATGGCTTTAACCGGCCATACCGTCAAACCACACCCTTACTATTAACAAAAGTGGTGACCGAAACACTTCCGCACCACAACCCCACTTTATCACCACAACAAGCACAATTCAATCATTTATCTCATTATCAAATGAAGCATTCAACATCAAAGCTTAAATACAACATTTAAGCGTAAAGGAACGATACCCATACCCTTTCCTACTGTGCATCCATGTGTGTCAAATTTTAGATTAGTTATACCACTTTTGCAAGTTTTAATGTTGCTATCCTATGACAAAATTTTAGTTAAAACCTAAGCCATGTTTCTAAGTTATTCCACATCACATTTTAGTTGTATCCTATAGCATGACACTAAAAATACACATTCTAGGGACCTACAGCCCGCTCTGATACCAACTGTAACACCCCGGCATCTAATATGCCCGAATGCTACCAAACATAGGCTAAACAACATCTAAATACCATAAATTAAGGTAAATTACAGCAAAGGAGCAAATGCTAAAAACCGAAATTTCGGCAGCATCTTCTTTGTTTTAACATGAATTGAAGGAACATCAATAGCATAGCAATATATGGCAATATAAGAGGCATCTAAAACAGCAATAATTCAAGGCATGACAGCAATATAAGTCTAATCGCAAGCATTCAATGTCTCCATGAGCCAAACGAACAATAAGACTCATATCGCAAAACTAAACCATAAATCAATATGCATCACACTTAATGTATTATCAAGACCCAATTGAGTGACTGTGGGAACAATTGAGTGACGCTACGTGTAGAAGTGTGACTAATTCCCTTCCCCGCATGCCAATCTCATAGTACCTAAAACAACAAGAAAGCACAAGCGTGAGTTCAACACTCAGCAAGCATATTGCAATGGTACACAAAAACAATTACATGGCTATAACAACTCATATCATGTCTTTCATCTCATTCATGATCACATATCAATATCATCACCATTATGTATGCAATGCGATGCGATGCTCATGTCTCCTTGGAAACTCATACCGGTATGGTTGAGTACACACCCGTCGGCGTGCACCCTCTCCCCCGTTCCATCCCGAAGATGGAGGGTGCCTACTCCTCGCTTCAAAACACCGCGGTGGATGGAATCACGATGTAGGACTTACTCATTGGCTCTCTGGAATAGTCATAACTTTCTCACCGACCTTCCCCGGACTAGTTATGACTTTCTCACCGCCCGGGCCATGTATCATGCCAACATCATAATTAACTTGTACATTAACATATGGCATCATAACATAATAAGCATACTCATCATATCAATGGCAATCATTAAAGCATGTCAAGTGATCAAATCATATAATCAATTTCATCTAGTCTCAACTAGCAACCTACAAACCGCTATCCATTACAATACATTTGCCTCAACCACGGGCAACGGATTGGCGAGAAGTAGAAGGCACTCCCGGGGTCACACCACCTGCACATAGGTACCACACACTCACAATCATGTCCACAAAACAGTAAGGAAACCATCTTCTACCCCGACATGGCAAACTACTCGCTAAACCCAAAAACAGAGGTTCTGTCCCGTCGGGACAGCAGCCTTCCAAAAGGCATAACTCGGGTTCTAAAACTCCGAATCAATTAAACGAGTACATCCTGGCGTAGCTGAGGAAATTTCCCAACTTTTTCTAAGTATATGGAAAAACTGATTCGGAATCTAAAGTTGTTTAATCTACAAAATACCGTGATCTGTTCAAATCACATCACAGATTTTAACATGCTCGGTAAAACGATCATAACATTCAAATGGCTAGGCGGAATTGGACGTTCTTTATACCCACGGAAAGATATTGAAATTACCTACAACTTCTTCAACAGCCGTACAACCAAATTCTGACTCTAAATTGACAAAAACCCAAGCCCTAGGTCGACTGCTCATGCTGCCCGAAACAGGAAACGTGGCAAACTCAAGATTCCATCTAATCTACTCAATTACAGCACCACCAATTGATCTAAAAACATGATAATCACCCTTAGAACAGATCCTAGACCAACCCCAAGGATTCTCATGGCCACACCTTCGCCCGACGACCGAAAACCCAACGGATCTCCTCCCGGTTCGCGCGATCTCTTTCCTCGCTTCAAATCCACCGGATCTCCTCGTCGCGGAGCGCTCCAATGGACAGATCTTCGAGGTGTTGAGGTGGAGAACTCCCCTAGGTGCAGCAAGGGAGGTGGAGAGGGGAGGAGAGGGGTGGTGGCGCCATGGGGGAAGATGGAGAGGAAGGGGAAGGGTGGAGGCGCATGGGGGGGCTAGGGGGTGGCGGCTAGGTTTGGGGAGAGGGAGTGGGGGCGCACCAAGGGGTGGGGGCCAGATTTGGCTGCCCAAAAGTCCCCCCTTGGGCCCAAACCCTTCCACTAGAGGCCCAACTCAACCCCCAAGGCCCAAAGTCCGCCGGAGAGGCCCAAACACCCGAAAACGGCCCAAAAACACGCTATAAACGGCATAACGTAAAGTTTTAACCTCTATTTTCACATTTTATAAAGATTTGGACCTCAACATTCACATTTTATAAGATACGACACTCCGTGGTGTCACAGGTACGACTTTATTGCGTGTTTTTGGGCCGTTTTCGGGTGTTTGGGCCTCTCCGGGGGACTTTGGGCCTTGGGGGTTGAGTTGGGCCTCCGGTGGAAGGTTTTGGGCCCAAGGGGGCGACTTTTGGGCAGCCAAATCTGGCCCCCACCCCTTGCTGCGCCCCCACTCCCTTTCCCAACCCTAGCCGCCACCCCCTAGCCCCCCCATGCGCCTCCACCCTTCCCCTTCCTCTCCATCTTCCCCCATTGCGCCACCACCTCTCCCCTCCCCTCTCCACCCCCCTTGCTACCCTAGAGGAGATCCCCACCTCACCATCCCATTGATCCATCCTTCGGGAAGCCCCGCGACGAGGAGATCCGGTGGATTTGGAGCGAGGAAGGAGATCGCGTGAACCGGGAGGAGATTCGTTGGTTCATCGTTCGTCGGGCGAAGGTATGGCTACGGGAATCCTTGGGGTTGGTCTAGGTGCTGTGCTAGAGGGTATTTGGATGCTTTTAGATCAAGTGGTGGTGCTGTGATTGGGTAGATTAGATGAAAACTAGAGTTTGCCACTTTCTCTGCTTCGGGCAGATTGTGCAGTCGACCTAGGTTTTGCGTTTTCGCAACCTTAGATTCAGAATTTAGTCAGCGGCCTGTTGAGAAAGTTGTAGGTAACTTCAATACCTTTCAGTAGACATAAAGAACGTCAAATTCCGCCCATCCATTTGAATGTTATGCTCGATTTACCGAGCGTGTTCAAATCTGTGACGTAGCTGGGACAGAATGTAGTGTTTTGTAGATTAGACAACTTTAGAAGCCGAATTAGCTTTTCCCAATACTTAGAAAAAGTTAGGAAATTTCCTAAGCTCGACGAGAATGTACTCGTTTAATCAATTCGGAGTCCTAGAACTAAAGTTATGCTAGATTGAAGTCTGCTGTCCCGGGAGGACAAATTCTCTGTTTTTCGATTTTGGGAGTAGTTTGTGAAGTCGGGGTAGACGAGCTTTTGCATATTATTTTGGGGGCACGTTTTGAGTGTGTGGTATGTATGTGTAGGTGGTGTAACCCCGAGAGTGCCCTCATCCTCTCGCCAATCCGTCGCCCGAGGTTAAGGCAAGTGTATTGTAATGGGTAGCGTTGTATGTTGTTAATTGTGACTAGGAGCAACTTTGTTTACATAATGTGCTATCTTGTCATGATTACATGTTGTGATATCTTGCCATGATTAGTGCTTGCCATGTTATGATGAAAAAAGATTATTATGATGTTATGCCATGTTTAGTTCAGTTTGGTACAAGTTGTTTATGTTTATGGCATAATCGCATACATGGCATGTGATCTGGCCCGGTCGGTGAGAAAGTCATAACTAGTCTGGCAAGGTCAGTGAGAAAGTTATGACTAATCCGGAGAGCCAATGAGTAAGTCCTACATCGTGATTCCATCCACCGTGGTGAATGGAAGCGAGGAGTAGGCACCCTCCTTCTACGGGATGGAAGGGGGAAGAGGGTGCACGCCAACGGGTGTGCACTCAGCAATACCGGTATATGCTTCCAGGAGACATGTGCATTGCATACATGATGATGATTATGAGTTGTGTACAATGTGCTTTGTCATGGCTATGATGTTGTAGATGAGGTTATGGTTTGATCATGATGTTAAAGTATGGTATGTATTGCTGTTGGCATTGATCTATTCTTTATGATCCATTGCAATATGCTTTGTGACACCACGTAGTGTCGTAACCTTATATAATGTGAATGTTGAGGTCAAAAACTTTATGAAATATGAAATTGGAGGTTGAAACCATACGGTATGAGGTTAATTTGAGTTTCCGGGGATTTGGGCCTTTTCGGGGGAGTTTGGGCCTAGGGGTATGGGTCGTGGGCCTTGGTGGGGAAGAGTTTGAGTCCATTTAGGAGTGGGAATCCTATTTGGGGGCCTCCCCTGCCCTTTAGTGTGCCCCACCTCCTGGTTGGTGCGCCCCCCACCTCCTCTTGCTTGCCCTAGCCGCCCCACCCTTCCACCTCCTAGCCGCACCCCCCACCACCTCTCCCCATTGCTCCACCACCCCTCCACCACCTCTCCACCTCCCTTGCTGCCCCTAGGGGAGTTTTCCACCTCAACACCTCGAAGATCCATCCGTTGGAGCGCTCCGCGATGAGGAGATACGGCGGGATTGGAGCGAGGAAGGAGATCGCGCGAACCGGGAGGAGATCCATTGGGTTTTCGGTCGTCGGGTGAAGGTATGGCCATGGGATTCCTTGGGGTTGGTCTAGGATCTGTTCTAAGGGTTATTATCATGTTTTTAGATCAATTTGTGGTGCTGGAATTGAGTAGATTAGATGAAATCTAGAAGTTGCCATGTTCTCTGTTTCGGGCACCATGAGCAGTCGACCTAGTGTTTGGGTTTTCGTCAATTTAGAGTAGGAATTTGGTCGGCCGCCTGTTGAAGAAGTTGTATGTAACTTCAATACCTTTCAGTGGGTATAAAGAACGCATAATTCCGATCAGCCGTTTGAAAGTTATGGTTGTTTTACCGAACGTGTCAAAAAGTGTGACGTGATTGGAACAGATCACGGTATTCTGTAGATTAAACCACTTTAGAGTCTGAATCAGATTTTCCTTATACTTAGAAAAAGTTAGGAAATTTCCTAAGATATGCGAGGATGTACTGGTTTAATCGATTCGGAGTCTTAGAACCCGAGTTATGCCTTTTGGAAGGCTGTTGTCCCGACGGGACAGAACCTCTGTTTTTGGGTTTTGCGAGTAGTTGGCGATGTCGGGTTAGAAGAGAGTTTGCGTACTATTTTGTGGACATGATTGTGAGTGTGTGGTACCTATGTGCAGGTGGTTTGACCCCGGGAGTACCTTCTACTTCTCGCCAATCCGTTACCCGTGGTTGAGGCAAGTGTATTGTAATGGATAGCGGTTTGTAGGTTGCTAGTTGAGACTAGATGAAATTGATTATATGATATGATCACTTGCCATGCTTTAATGATTGCCAATGATATGATGAAAATGCTTATTATGTTATGATGCCATGTGTTAATGTACAAGTTAATTATGATGTTGGCATGTTTGCATACATGGTATGATACATGGCCCGGGCGGTGAGAAAATCATAACTAGTCCGGGGAAGGTCCGTGAGAAAGTTATGACTATTCCGAAGGGCCAATGAGTAAGTCCTACATCGTGATTTCATCCACCGCGGTGTTTGGAAGCGAGGAGTAGGCACCCTCCATCTTCGGGATGGAACGGGGGAGAGGGTGCACGCCGACGGGTGTGTACTCAACCATACCGGTATGAGTTTCCAAGGAGACATGAGCATAGCACCTGCTGCCCCGGCGCCACCTGGTGCGTACACCTTGCCGACCGCCGAGTCAGGCGGGCATCTAGAGGTGGTTTCAGGTACACTGCTTGTGGATTCAGTTGATGCCTTTGTTTTGTTCGATTCTGGAGCGTCCTATTCTTTTGTATCGTCTGAGTTTGCTAGTAGAGCTAAGTTGGGAGTTCAGTGGATTTCTGAGTCGGTAATAGTCAGTTCCCCTGGGGGTTTGATTGCTAGTTCTTTGGTTTGCCCGGGTTGCACCATTGCCATTGATGATGAGGTTTTCTTTGCCAACCTTATGGTGATTCCGTTGGCTCCTTTTGATGTCATTTTGGGCATGGACTGGTTGCATCAGCACCGTGCCAAGATCTGTTGCTTTTGGAAGACAGTTATCTTGCAGGCCCCGTTAGGGGTGGAGTTGACCTTTCAGGGTGGTATACCTTCCAGTTCCATCTTTGCTTTGGCTAGTCTGTTTTCTGGTCGCCGTTTGAGGCAGTTGGGTTTTCTCATGGCTATTTCAGAAAAGCCATCTTCTTCAGTAGCTATTGCAGAGATTCCTGTGGTGAAGGAGTTTGCTGATGTGTTCCCTGATGAGTTGCCTGGTTTACCTCCTGTGAGGAATGTGGAGTTCCGTATTGATCTTGTTCCTGGCACTCGACCTATTTCTATCTCTCCATACCACTTGGCTCGTCCTTTTCAAGACGAGTTGAAAAAGCAATTGGAGGATCTGTTGGCCAAGGGCTTTATTCGGCGCAGTGTTTCGCCATGGGGATCACCTATCCTCTTCGTTTTGAAGAAGGATGGTAGTTGGCGCATGTGCATTGACTATCGTGCTCTCAATCAAATAACGGTCAAGAACAAGTATCCATTGCCTCGCGTTGAGGATGTGTTTGACCAACTGAAGGGAGCAAAGGTGTTCTCTATGATTGATCTTCAGTCTGAATATAATCAGATTCGTGTGAGGGAACAGGACATTGAGAAGATTTCTTTCTCCACTAGGTATGGGCATTATGAATTTAAAGTTATGTCTTTTGGACTAACTAATGCTCCTGCTATTTTTATGGAGGCGATGAACAGTATGCTACACAAGTACCTTGATGAGTTTGTGGTAGTGTTCATCGATGACATTCTGGTTTATTCTAAATCAGAAGAGGAACATGAGAGGCATTTAAGGCTTGTGCTGAGTACTTTGAGGGAGAATCAATTCTTTGCTAAGTTGAAAAAGTGTGAGTTCTGGATTTCAGAAGTGGGTTTTCTTGGCCACATCATCAATCCAGAAGGCATATCTGTAGATCCTAGCAAAGTCTCAGCAGTTTTGGACTGGAAAAGGCCTTCCAATGTTAAAGAGGTGCGTAGTTTCCTTGGGTTAGCTGGCTACTATCGGCGTTTTGTGCAGGACTTTTCTATCATTGCCAAGCCACTTTCGCAGTTAACTAAGAAGGGGATGAAATTTCAGTGGACTGCAGAGTGTGAGCTCAGTTTCTGCACTTTGGAGGAGAAGTTAGTGACTGCTCCTATTCTTTCCCTTCCCGAGCCTGGGAGGCAGTTCACTGTCTATTCTGATGCTTCTCATTTGGGACTTGGTTGTGTGCTCATGCAAGATGGCAAGGTGATTGCTTATGCATCGAGGCAATTGAAAAATCATGAGCAGAACTATCCCACTCATGATCTTGAGCTAGGCGCTGTGGTGTTTGCATTGAAAATTTGGAGGCACTATCTGTGTGGTGAGTCTTGTGATATCTTCACTAATCACAAGAGCCTTAAGTACATCTTTACTCAGAAAGATTTGAATTTGAGGCAGAGGAGGTGGCTGGAATTGATAAAGGATTATGACCTCACTATCCAGTACCATCCGGGCAAGGCGAATGTGGTAGCTGACGCTCTTAGTCTCAAGGCAACGCCCCCTGTTTTCGATTGCCTTGTTGCTGATTTTGAGCGTTTGGGAGTCTCCTACTATTTTGCGGGGACCGTGCAAGCTGAAACTCAATTGATTCTTGAGTCAGTGATCCCCGAGCATGTGCAGGAAGCACAACAGCATGATCGTTTGCTCCAGCAGGTGAGGAAACGCCTTGAGGATGGCAAGACTGGGGACTTTTCCATACATGATGTGGGAGCTCTGAGGTTTCAGGGTCGCTTGTGTGTACCTTAGAAATCCCAAGTCAAGGATGATATTCTAAAGAGGCTCATCGCACCCCATACACGGTCCATCCTGGGGAGACCAAGATGTACAGGGACTTGAAAAAGAATTTCTGGTGGAAGAGGATGGGAGTTGATATTGCCAAGTATGTGGCATCTTGTGGGATTTGTTAAAAAATTAAGGCTGAACACAAGCGCCCCGCTGGTCTGTTGCAGCCATTGGAGATTCCAGTGTGGCCTTGGGATGACATTTCTATGGATTTTGTGGTTGGCCTACCTCGTACTCCACGAGGTAAGGATGCTGTTTGGGTTGTGGTGGATCGCCTTAGCAAGTCTGCACACTTCATTCCTATCCGCACTACCAATTCAGCGAGCGAGTTGGCTCCCATCTATGTGCGAGAGATTGTGAGACTGCATGGTGTACCCAAGACGATTATCTCTGATCGGGATGCGAAGTTTGTCTCAAAATTTTGGGAGACTTTGCAGAGTGCTTTGGGTACACAGCTTCATCTTAGTACCGCTTTTCACCCTCAGACGGATGGGCAGTCTCAGCGTACTATTCAGACATTGGAGGAAATGCTCAGGGCCTATGTGATGGCTTGGAAAGGTAACTGGGAGGATCACTTGCCATTGGTTGAGTTTGCTTATAATAATAGCTATCATTCCAGCATCCGGGCTGCTCCTTATGAGGTGTTGTATGGCTGGAAGTGCAGATCACCGCTTTGTTGGGATGTAGTGGGAGAGAGAGCGGTCCTTGGACCGGATTGGGTTTAGCAGACTATTGATCGTGTGGCAGAGGTACGGTAGAACCTTCTCATAGCGCAGAGTAGACAGAAAAGCTATGCTGATGTGAGAAGGCGAGATTTGGAGTTTGAGGTGGGTGATAGTGTGCTCTTGCGAGTATCTCCCACCAAGGGTGTGGTGCATTTTGGCACAAAAGGGAAGCTTAGCCCGAGGTATGTTGGGTCATTTCCTATCTTAGCTCGAGTCAGTAAGTTGGCTTACCGCTTGGAGCTACCAGAGTCAATGCAAGGAGTCCATAATGTGTTTCATGTTTCGATGCTGAGAAAGAACTTGCATGATCCGGAGTTGGTGGTTCCGTTGGAACCATTAGTGCTTGATCAGAAACTCACTTTTGAGTCCCGCCTTATGAAAATTCTGGAGAATTCAGAGCGGGTGTTGAAGAACATGACACTCAAGTTTTTCAAAGTTCTGTGGTCGCATCAGACTGAGAGGGAGGCAACTTGGGAGCTGGAGTCTCGCATGCGCGAGAAGTACCCCGAGCTTTTCACCTCAGGTATAAGATGTGAAACCTAGCTATCTGTTGTTTTTGCTGGGTTGCGTATTGGTGTGTCTAGGATTCGAGGTCGAATCCTTTTGAAGGGGGGAGAATGTGACACTACGGAATGTCGTAACGTTATAAAATGTGAAATTTGAGGTTAAAACTATACGGTATGAGGTTTAATTGCGTTTCCGGGCCGATTTCGGGAGTTTGGGCCTCTACGGGGGAGTTTGGGCCCAAGGGGTTGAGTCATGGGCTTTAGTGGGATGGGATTTGGACCCATGAGGAAGGGGGACCTGATATTTCAGCCCTGGGCGCCTCCCCCTGCCCTTGTTGCGCCTCACCCCCTTGCCCTAGACGCCCCTTCCCCTTCCTCCCACCTAGCCGTCGCCCCCTCCCTTCCCCCTTGTCGTGCGCCCCCTCCTCCCCTCCCCGTTGCACCACCACTCCTTCCCTCTCCTGGCCACCCTCCTTGCTGGCCTAGGAGAGCTCCTCAACTTGCCAACCCGCTGTCCTCTCCATCAGGAAGCTCCGCGACGAGGAGATCCGGCGGTTTTGGTGCGAGGAAGGAGATCGGGGTAAAGGGAGGAGAAGTTTTGGCGTTCGTCGTTCGTCGGGCGAAGGTATGGCCATGGGTGATCCTTGGGGATGGTCTAGGTGCTGTGCTAGAGGGTGTTTTGATGCTTTTAGCTCAAGAGGTGGTGTTGTGATTGGGTAGGTTGGATGAAAACTAGAGATTTCATAGTTCTCTGTTTCGGGCAGATTGGTGTAACACCCCAATTTTTGCTTTTCATGAAATTAAATATTTATTTTGCACATTTGTGAATTTTTGGAATTTATTTGGATTTATTTGGATTTAATTTAAATTTATTCCATATTGAAATAATTAAAGAAATTAAATTTTCAAATAAAGTTTAGTTGGAAATATTTTATTTGAGTCCAAAATGTTCCAAAATAGTTTCCAGAATTTTTTTGAGTGTTTTGCTATTTTTAATGAATTATATAAATTTATGGAAATTATTTTGAATATTAAATCGCTGGAAAATCGAATCGGGTCGAGTACTGTTCATCCGACCGAGTCGAACCCGAGTCGGACTCGAGTCCGACAGCGCCATCTTGGTCAAGCCGAACCCGCTCGGCGAGACCCTAGCCTCGTGACCGTCGGATCAAAATCCAACGGTCCGCGTTGGACCACGTCACCCGAGCCCAGGCCGGATCGGACCCACCCGCGTCGGATGAATCCGAGCCGTTGGATGGAACACGTGGACGGTCGAGATTGCTTCGTCTCCGCCGAGTCCGATATGGATTGCGCCGCTGCGTCCGCCGCCGTGTTCCGTTAGGGTTCCGATTTGTGGGCGCATCCCGGGGCTATTTAATGCATGGGACATCGCCCGAGGTTGCCCTTTGCTGTGCGCACCCGAAACCCTAGCCCGTCGAGCCCTAGCTGCCACCGCTCAGCCACAATCGCTCGCCTTAGTTGGAATCCCTCTCCGCCGCGGTTTTTGCTTCGTCCCGCCGCCGTCCGTCGTCCTTCGCCGCCGTTGACCCCAGATCCGGACTCCCCGCGACGAGACGCACCCGAGGGGAGGACTCACCTCGTCGGAGGAGCCCGCAAACGCCGTTGCCCGTGTCGCCGTTCCCAGCTCCGGCCAGCCAGCTCCGCCGCGCCGCCATCGCCGACCCCGAGCTTCGTGGACCGTCGGATCACCATCGCACGGCTAGGATCACGCCACGTCACCGCCGGTGAGATTCCAATCCAAAAACCCCAGATCCAATCTCAACCGTTGGATCTAGATCCAACGGTCCAGATCAAACGCGTTAACCCAAACGCGTGAGAGCCAGATCCAATCTGGGCCATTGATTTTCAAATCAACGGCCGAGATTGAGCCACGTGTGCGGAAGTTGGACCGGCGCGGTCAGCGCCGTACGCGTGCGTGACGCTGACACGCCGGGCCCGCGCGTCAGCGACGCGGCGAAACCGCACCATGACGTCAGCACGGGCCCACCCGTCAGCGGCCACCCCAACCATGCAGTGATTTCACCCATGACGTCACAGTGGGTCCCACCTGTCAGCACCGTGGGCTGAGCCCCGCTGACGTCAACAATGATGTCACCCGAGTAGTCCCACCTATCAGTCTCACGTGAGCCGTGGACCGAGTCCACGGTGGACCGAGCCGAACCGTGGGCTGAGCCCATGGACCGGCTGACATCAGCCAGCCAATTAAAAGTCGACACGTGTCCAGGCTGACGCAATAAATGATTTACCGAAAAAGAAAATGATTTAATAATTCGGTTTAATAATTGATTTGAATTTCAAAACTTCAAACGCTTATAACTTTTGTATTTTAACTCCGATTTGAACCATTCAAATTTCTAAAAATTCATAAAATTCAGATCTACTCAAATATGAATTTTATTTAATTTTTGGACTAAAGTTTTTCTCTATAATATTATTTAATTGATTATTTAAACTTTAAATAATCATAACTTTTGTGTTTTAACTCCGATTTCAGCGATTCCAGTTCCTAAAAATTCATAAAATTATGTTCTCTCTGTTTATGGATTTTATTTGGATGTTTGGACACTTTTTGCCTATTGTTTATTTGTGTATTGCTATTTGCACGCTTTAGGAGTAGACGTTGAAGTGCCCGAAGGCTTCGAAGGAGAAGTGTTGACTCAGGATTCCGCTCAAGACCGAGAACAAGTACTCTTTGAAGGCAAGTTATGCTTTGACCAGGTTGAACCCATTTTTGAAATTAGTTTGATTTAAATTATTGCATTCTAGTTTAAGTAACAAATGCTTTAATTACTTTTGGGGAATTAGATAAACGCCAAATTGCCTTATGACACCTTGGTTAAATAATTGTATGCCATGACCCCTTGTCACCCTAGTTGTGGATTACATAGTTGGACATTATTAATTTGCCAACATGGGTAATTAGACCGTTGTAGTTCAATGCTTAGACCTGCCACGTACACATGACATGATTTTGGATAATCAAATGCTAATATTGACTTAACGAGATATGGAACTTGTTTTGGAGAAGTGTCATGTGTTGTTGATGATGTTGATGGCACGTGGTGCATGGTAATCAACTGGGGTTTGACAAATAAATTTGGACCGGGGCATGTGGCAAGTAATGATCAGGTGGGCCAGGTATGGCATTGGGAAGGATGATTTGGTTCTTCGGGTAGTCTTGCCCTGGTCACCCTAAGGACTTAACCTTGCAAGCCTTTGAACTGAGTCAAGCGTGCAACCACATGTCTGTAATCGGACGGACCTAGTTGATTAAGTTGCTAATAACGTACCTGTGGGACCTCAGGATGTCAACTACACCCTTTGTGTAAGTTGTACGGGGGAGCGTCTGCAGGGCTGCGGCCAGGTACCCATCTAACGGTGGATTGACCTAAACTTCGCCTTTGCTAAGGGAAGGGTTAGTGTGCAACACCGGAGAGGACCACTTGTGCTGTTAAAAGTTTCCGAAAGACTTTGTTACGGGAACTCGCCTTTGTGGTGTTTGATTGTATCTTGTGGGTAAAGTGCATAACCTCTGCAGAGTGTATAATCTATTCGAATAGCCATGTCCGCGGTATTGGACATCGCTCGGGAATTACAGTCAAGGGTTAGACTTTCTTGAAAATAATTTGGACTTGAAAGGTTGGGTTTGGTTAAACAATGATGTCGATGGAAATGTGGATTAGGAATGGGAAAGATGTTGATTAAACTCCTGGAAAAAAATTATTTATGTTATACTTGTTTCTACTGCTTTCGAATCTACTTATGCTACTTGTCAAATGCTGTTTTACTGCAAATACACCTTGAGCTACTCCTTTGTACCAAGCCATGCATGTAGTATATTAGTTGCATTCTGTGCATGACTTGCTGAGTACCAAAGTACTCACCCTTGCCACAATACAACACCAGTTGAAGAAGAATCTACACCAGCTTTGGAGGAGGAGCTTCCAGAGGAACCGTCTACTTAGGGAGCGAGCCTAGTCAGTTGCCTGTGGTATACTGGATGGCGCCACGATGTTATCTTATTTTCCGCTGCTATTATTTCTCTCTTAATAAGTCTCGCCCTGCGTGGCATATATTTGTAACTTGACCATAAGGTCGAGCAACCAGTTTGACTATTTAATTAAAGTACTTTATTAGTATCGAGTGGTATGATTGTGATATTTACCGATGTTAAGACTGTGTGCACTAGCGCGTTCCTGGACTAGTGCTGAATACACAGAGGGTCCGGATTTGCAGATTCGGGTCCCGACAATTGGGCACACGACCTAGGGTTTGAGTTTTCGCAATTTTAGATTTGGAATTTGGTCGGCCGCCTGTTGAGGAAGTTGTAGATAACTTCAATACCTTTAATTGGACACCAAGAACGTCCAATTCTGCCCAGCTGTTTGAAGGTTATGATCATTTTACCGAACGTGTTCAAATCTGTGACGTAATTGGGATAGAACGTAATGTTTTGTAGATTAAACATTTTTAGATGCCGATTCAGCTTTTACCAATACTTATAAAAAGCTAGGAAATTTCCTAAGCTTCGCGATGATGTACTCGTTTACTCGATTTGGAGAACTAGAACTCAATTTATGCTAGATTGACGCCTACTGTCCCACGGGACAGAGTCTCTGTTTTTCGGTTTTGGGAGTAGTTTGCGAAGTCAGGGTAGATGAGCGATTGTGTACTATTTTGTGGGCATGTTTTGAGTGTATGGTATCTATGTGCAGGTGGTGTGACCCCAGGAGTGCCCTCATCCTCTCGCCAACCCGTCGCCCACGGTTAAGGCAAGTGTATTGGAATGGGTATCGTGGTGTATGTTGCTAGTTTTGACTAGATGCAAATGGAATACATGATATGATATATTGCTATGTTTGGTGTTTGCTCATGACATGATGAAAATGGTATAGTATGATGCTAGGCAATGATTAATGGTTTATGTTTATGGCATGATTGCATACATGGCATGTAAACTGGCCCGGTCGGTGAGAAAGTCATAACTAGTCCGGTAAGGTCGGTGAGAAAGTTATGAGTAATCCGGAGCGCCATTGTGTAAGATCTACCTCGTGATTCCATCCACTGTGGTGAATGGAAGCGAGGAGTAGGCACCCTCCATCTTCAGGATGGAAGGGGGAAGAGGGTGCACGCCGACGGGTGTGCACTCAGCAATACCGGTATATGCTTTGAGGAGACATGTGCATTGCATCGCATTGCATACATGATGATGATGATGATGAAATGAGTACAATGAGATTGAGACATGGATATGATGTTGTGGTTGAAATTATGACTTAATCATGATGATTGAGCTTGGTGTGTAGTGATGTAAATATTGAATTGTTCTTTATGGTCCATTGCAATATACTTGCTGAGTGATGAACTCACACTTGTGTTTTATGTTGTTTTTAGGTACCACGAAACTGGCATGTGGGAAGGGGCATTAGCTACACATCTTCACGTAGCTCCACACCTATAGGCAGATTCATCAACTTAAGTCGTGATCATAGTAATAATCCCCTGAAGCTTGGCGTATGAATTAAATTGTGTGCTTGTGTTCTTTATTTGCTTTGCTATAGTTTATGGAGTGGTTGGACTTGATATTATTGACTTATGTTGATGCTATAATCATTCATATTGCTGCTTTAGATGACTTATGTTATGATATGACTTGCCATGTTATTGCTATTGCTTCAATTCATGACAAAACAAAGGAGATGCTGCCGAATTTTTTGGTTTTAGCATTTGCTCCTTTGCTGTAATTTATCTTTATTTGTGGTATTTAGATGTTGTTTAGTCTATGTTTGGTAGCATTCAGGCATACTAGATGCCGGGGTGTTACAATAAAAGTAAGAGTCTCAAAGGTTGCTAGAACGTAAATAGTGTGCTTGACCATGCAACATGTTATTGATATCATTTTGGAAATCAAAATTTAATATTAATTAATAAAATATGGAATGTGTTTCCGAAGTGGTGTGGCATGTGTTGCCACACGATGATATTGATGTGTAGAGGTATGTGTTGTTCTATGTGAGACCCACCCTTTTGTGATACTATGCATCATAAAAGAAAATTCTATATATGCGTTCTGTGCTAGTCCCATGATCAGTAGCTAGCATGCATATACACAAATTGTAATCACAACCATACATAACACTTTATTACATTTATGAATAGAAATAGTTCTTACATAAAACTATTACAAGCTAAAATATAACAGCTTTAGCTTGCCGTAGCCTAACTACCCATTTTCCACAAGCAACTGACAATGTGAAACCCTAGATAAAAACATTATATCTTGGTATTTTGCATCGAGACAAGTATCTTCATAATATTCTATTCACTACAAGAAATGACGGTCTAAACTCGTCATCATTGGTTTTTTATGACAAAATTCAACTTGTCATGGACAGTGCGTCGTAAAAAGTTTTCAATGACGAATTGCTTATTTTCGTTATAAAAAATCAACTTTTCTGTGACGAATTACATTTTCATCAAAAAAGAGGTCACTTTTTTATGAATATAACTATCATTAATTATACCCAAAACGTCATTCATTTTCATCATGGAACACCCGTGCCATGTCATCAGCCAGGGTGTGGTGACGTGGAACATCTTGTGACGCAAATGTTTCATCATAGATGAGTGCCATGTGGACATGCATTTTCATCATTGAACAATCTAGTGCCACGTAAGCAGCCAGGGTGTGAGGTGATGTGGCACGTGTTGTGACGCAAATGTTTTATCACTGATGATTGCCACGTGGACATGAATTTTCATCATGGAAGTAATGATCTGTCATTTTCTATGATGAATAATTTCGTCATAGATACATGTAGCATCGCCATGAAGTTTTGTCATTTAACACTTCTGTCAGCTCACATATGATCCATTTTTACAGCCACAGCACACAATACAGCCACATCACACAATATTTTCAGGAGACCAATCAATACATTGCACAGCGCTGTGACATTATAGAATGTGACATTATAGAATGTGGCATTACGGTACGAGTTTATATCGTGTTTTTGGGCCGTTTGCGGGTGTTTGGGCTTCTCCAGGAGAGTTTAGGCCTTGGGGGAATTAGTTTGGGCCTTGGGGGATTGGTTGGGCCGTTGGTGGAGGGTTTTTGGCCCATGTGGGGGGATTTCCTGACAACCCTAGGGTTCCCACCCCCCATGCGCCTCCCCCTAGACCCATTGCGCCCCACCCCCTCCTAGCCGCCACCCCCACTCTCCCATTGCGCCTCCACCCCACTTGGCTGGCCTCCTCCGCCTTCCCTCTTTCGCCCTAGCTAGGGTTTCCCTCCCCTAGCCGCCTCTCCCTCCCCCACTTCACCCCAGGTGTTTTTGCAATTGGAGCCTATCCAACCGAGGAGAACTCCGCCGATTCGCTACGGATGCGAAGGAAGGAGCGGCCGGGAGGAGGAAGAATTCTGTCGTCCGGTTAATTCTCCAAGAAGAGGTTACGATTTGTGGTTCTTTTGTAGTGGTCTAGGTGCTATTAGATGGGAGAATCCAAGCCTAGAACCCTCAATTAGTGTAACACCCCAAAATTTTGCTTTTCTTAAATCTATGTGTGATTTGGCACTTTGATGAATTTTTGGAATTTTCTGGAATTTATTTGGATTTATTTGGAATTTATTTGAATTTTTTCGATTTTAAAAGAATTAAAGAATTTAACTTTGTAAATAAAATTTTGTTGGAAATATTTTATTTGAGTCCCAAATACCCTAAAATATTTTCCAGAATTTTTCTGGAATTTTTCTGAGTCTTTTGCTATTTTTAATGATTTAATTGAATTTCTGGGAATTTAATTGGATTATTTAAATGCGAGTGGGTTTTACTGTTCATCCGATCGACCGAGTCCGAGTCGACTCGAGTCCGACCAGCTTAGTTGGTCGGTAGAACCCGCTCGGCCGAGCCCAAACACTTTGTGTGGCCAGTTGGATCTTGATCCAACGGCCACGATTGAGCCACGTCGCCGACCGAGCCCGACCGAGGCCGGCCCAGCTCGCCCGAGTCCGACCCGAACCCAAACCCACGCACCGTTGGATCTCGATCCAACGGCTGTGCGTGCGCCACGTCACCCAATCCGAGTCGCCGTCGGACTCCGCCGCCGCAGCCGTGTCGACCTCGGTCTCCGCGATACCACGAGCCGAGGCCCCTATTTATTGCGCCGTCACCGCCATCGTGAAGCCCGCTTCATTGCGCACCCGTAGCCCTAGACAACGTCGCCGGAGCCGCCGCCGTCTAGCCACAATCGCTCGCCGTAGTTGCCGTAGCGTTCCACCGTAGTTCTTCGCCGATTGCCGCCGTCTCCGTCGTCCTCCGCCGCCGTTGAGGTCAGATCCAGAACCGGGAGGTCAAGCCGCGTCGGAGGAGACCTCTCACATCGCCGAAAGCACGCCGCGGCCGCTGCGGTGGTCGTCGTCCCCAACCCGGCAAGCGGCCAGCGCCGGTGAGCCATCAGCCCGGACTTGAGCTCCCTCGGCCGTCCGATCCGGATCAACGTCCCGAGATCACGCCACGTCATCTCACGGTGAGATCCCGTCCAAAAAATCCCAGATCCAATCTCGACCGTTGGATCTAGATCCAACGGTCCAGATCAAACGCGTTCACCCCAAACGCATGAGTCCAGATCCAATCTGGGCCGTTGATTTTCAAATCAACGGCCGAGATCTAACCACGTGTGCGGGAGATTGACCGCCGCGGTCAGCGCCGTCCGCAGCGTCGCGGCGTGGCGCCGACACGCCGGCCCGCATGTCGGCGGCCAGCCACCGCACCATGACGTCACGCCGACGTCATGGCGGGCCACATGTCGGCCAAATGTCCCAGCGGTCGCCGACCTCGGCAATGACATCACGATGGGGTCCCACTGCCGACCGCGTGGCACGAGCCCCGCCGACGCCAAGAATGACGTCACCCGAGTGGTCCCACCGCCGCCGACACGTAGAGCCGTGGACCGAGTCCACGGTGGACCAAGCCAAACCATGGACCACGTCCATGGACCGGCTGACGTCAGCCGCCCAATCAGAGGCTGCCACGTGTCCTCACTGACGCAATAATTAATTTCCGAAAAAGAAAATGATTTATTAATTCGAAATAATGATTTCAGATTTTGTTTCAAACTTCAAACGCTTATAACTTTTGTGTTTCAACTCCGATTTGAGTGATTCAAATTTCAAAATTTGTATAAAATTGAGATCTACCTAATTATGAATTTTATTTAATTTTTGGACTAAAGTTTTCCTCTGTAATATTATTTAATTGATTATTTAAACATCGAAATGTTATAACTTTTGCATTTAAACTCCAAATTTGACGATTCCAGTTTCTAAAAATTCATAAAATTATGTTCTCTCTGTTTATGGATTTTATTTGGATGTTTGGACACTATTTTCCTATTGTTTATTCGTGTATTGCTATTTGCACGCTTTACGAGTAGACGTTGAAGTGCCGGAGGGATTCGAAGGAGAAGTATTGACTCAGGATCCAACTTAAGACCAAGAACAAGTACTTTTTGAAGGCAAGTTATGCTTTGACCATGTTGATCCTATGTTAAAACCTATTTTGATTTAACTTATTGCATGCTAGTTCAATTAGAAAATACTTTATTTAAATATGGGGAATTAGATAAATGCCAAATTGCTGTATGACACCTTGATTACTTAAGTATGTGCCATGACCCTTGTCACCCTAGTGGTGGTTTACTAGTTGGACATTATTAAATTGCCAACATGGGAAATTAGATCGTTGTAGTATACTGCTTAGACCTGCTGCGTGCTCATGACATGATTTTGGACAATTAAATGTTAATATTGACTTAATGATATATTGAACCTGTTTTGGGAAAGGTATCATGTGATGTTGATGGCACGTGGTGCATGGTAATCAAGCGGGGTTTGATAAATAGTTTTCGTAGGGGCATGTGGCAAGAATGATCAGGTGGGCCGGTTGTGGCCTTTGGGGATGTTGATTTGGTTCTTGGGTAGTCTTGCCTGGTCACCCTAAGGACTTAACCTTGCAAGCCTTTGAACTGAGTCAACCTTGCAACCACATGTCTGTAATGGGACGGACCTAGTTGATTAAGTTGCTAATAACGTACCTGTGGGACCTCAGGAGGTCAACTACACCCTTTGTGTAAGTTGTACGGGGAGCGCGTCTGCCGAGGCAGTACCCATCTAACGGTTGATTGGCCTAAACTTCGCCTTAGCTAAGGGAAGGGTTAGTGTGCAATAACCGGGGAGGCTCACTTGTATTGTTAGAAGTTTCCGAAAGACTTTGTTACGGGAACTCGCCTTTGTGGTGTTTGACTGTATCTTGTGGGTAAAGTGCATAACCTCTGCAGAGTGTACAATCTATTCGAATAGCCGTGTCCGCGGTATTGGACATCGCTCGGGAATTACAGTCAAGGGTTAGACTTTCTTGAAAATAACTTGGACTTGAAGGGTTGGGTTGGATTAATAATGATGTTGATGGAAACGTGGATTAGAATGGGAAAGATGCTTACTAAACTCCTTGAAAAGTTATCTATGCTTTACTTGTTACTACTGCTTCGAATCTACTTATGATACTTGTTAAATGCTGTTTACTGCAAAAATACCTTGAGCCACTCCTTTGTATTAAGCCATGCATGTAGTATATTAGCTGCATTCTGTGCATGACTTGCTGAGTACCAAGTACTCACCCTTGCCACAATACCACACCAGTTGAAGAGGAGACTACACCAGCTTTGGAGGAGGAGCTCCAAGAGGAACCGTCTACTTAGGGAGCAAGCCCAGTCGATTGCTGTGGTATCTTGGATGGCGCCACGATGTTATCTTATTTTCCGCCGCTATTATTTCTCTCTTAATAAGTTTCGCTTCGCGAGGCGCATTTGTAACTTGACCATAAGGTCGAGTAACCAGTTTGACTATGTAATTAAAGTACTTTATTAGTATCGAGTGGTATGATTGTGATATTTACCGATGTTAAGACTGTGTGCACTAGCGCGTTCCTGGACTAGTGCTGAATACACAGAGGGTCCGGATTTGCAAATTCGGGTCCCGACAGAGGTGGTATCAGAGCCATACTGACCGTAGGCTCAACCCTAGCTAGAATGGTCGTAGAGAGGTTAAAACTTATTTTCTAAACGCTAAAAGTTCGTCAAGATAAGAAATGACATCTCGACTTATCACCTTCTCTCTTTTCTTGTCTCTTGCTGAATTTTTCCTTACCTTATCACGATTTAAAAATTTCGAGTTCTTACGTGAGCACTCTTGTGACAGATGGAGGGAGAGTTCAACTACGTCGATTTGGAGGTTGGTCACGCCGCGGAACTTTGGCGTATACTACAAACTCTCGGAGATTTTGAGAAGCCGCAATACCAAGTGGACGTGATCCGACAAAGCAAGATTGATCACGGCTTGTGACGTGAAGATTGTGGTACCTGCTAGGAAGAAGGGCCCAGGCAATCGCCCGATACACTGCACTGCCAGAAGGTCTACAATGCAGATGGGTATCCAAGAGGCGTCACGACGAGCAATGCGGCACCTTACCCGTATCTACGCCAGAGAGTTGGAGAGCACGGTGTTCCGATATCATCCGCACAGCAATAACCTTCTTGACCCGAAGGCGATTCAGGATGAGAATGCCATGGTCACACAGTTGGCACGACTTGTTGTCGCCCAGGAGGAGGTACTCGATGATACAAGCAAGGAGCTACAGAAGGCCCGCAAGGAGATCACGACAGAGAAGAACAGATGGCGGGAAGCTCAAGAGTATGTGTCTCACCTTCTGCAAAGGATTGGAGAGTTAGAGACGGCATTGTACGCACCAAAGCCGGAGCCAATGCTCGAGCTGCACGAGCCAGACCCGGAGGAGCCGGAGCTTGAGGAGGACACTGCTTCTTCGACTACTGTCGGGACCCCGAATTTGCAAATCCGGACCCTCTGTGTATTCAACACTAGTCCAGGAACGCGCTAGTGCACACAGTCTTAACATCGGTAAATATCACAATCATACCACTCGATGCTAATAAAGTACTTTATTTAAATAACCAAACTGGTTACTCGACCTTATGGTCAAGTTACAAATGTACGCCTCACAGGGCGAAACTTATTAAGAGAGAAATAGTAGCAGCGGAAAAATAAGATAACTTCATGGCGCCATCCAGTATACCACAGGCAACTGACTGGGCTCGCTCCCTAAGTAGACGGTTCCTCGTGGAGCTCCTCCTCCAAAGCTGGTGTAGTCTCCTCTTCAACTGGTGTTGTATTTTGGCAAGGGTGAGTACTTGGTACTCAGCAAGTCATGCACAGAATGCAGGCTAGTATTCTATATGCATGGCTTGGTACAAAGGAATAGCTCAAGGTATATTTGCAGAAAACAGCATTTAACAAGTATCATAAATAGATTCGAAAGCAGTAGAAATAAGTAAAGCATAGATAACTTTTCAAGGAGTTTAATAAACATCTTTCCCAGCCTAATCCACATTTCCATCAACATCATTATTAATCCAACCCAACCTTTCAAATCCATGTTATTTTTGAGAAAATCTAACCCTTGACTGTAATTCCCGAGCGATGTCCAATACCGCGGACACGGCTATTCGAATAGATTCTACACTCTGCAGAGGTTATGCACTTTACCCACAAGATACAGTCAAACACCACAAAGGCGAGTTCCCGTAACAAAGTCTTTCGGAAACTTCTAACAATACAAGTGGTCCTCCCCGGTTATTGCACACTAACCCTTCCCTTAGCTAAGGCGAAGTTTAGGCCAATCAACCGTTAGATGGGTACCCGGCCTTAGCCCCGGTACGCTCCTCCGTACAACTTACACAAAGGGTGTAGTTGACCTCCTGAGGTCCCACAGGTACGTTATTAGCAACTTAGTCAACTAGGTCCGTCCCATTACAGACATGTGGTTGAACGTAAACAGTTCAAAGGCTTGCAAGGTGAAGTCCTTAGGGTGACCAGGGCAAGACTACCCGAAGAACCAAATCAACATCCCCAATGCCACAACTGGCCCACCTGATTATTCTTACCACATGCCCCGGTCGAAAAACTATTTATCAAACCCCAGTTGATTACCATGCACCACGTGCCATCAACATCACATGATACCTTTCCAAAACAGGTTCAATATATCATTAAGTCAATATTAACATTTGATTGTCCAAAATCATGTCATGAGCACGTAGCAGGTCTAAGCAGTATACTACAACGATCTAATTTCCCATGTTGGCAATTTAATAATGTCCAACTAGTAAACCACAACTAGGGTGACAAGGGTCATGGCACATATTTAATTAATCAAGGTGTCATACAAGAAATTGGTATTTATCTAATTCCCATATTTAAATAAAGTATTTTCTAATTGAACTAGCATGCAATAGGTTAAATGAAAATAGATTTCAAAATAGGATCAACATGGTCAAAGCACAACTTGCCTTCAAAAAGTACTTGCTCTTGGTCTTGAGTTGGATCCTGAGTCAATACTTCTCCTTCGAATCATTCCGGCACTTCAACGCGTCTACTCGTAAGCGTGCAAATAGCAAATACACCAATAAACAATAGGCAAAAAGTATCCAAACATCCAAATAAAATCCATAAACAGAGAGAACATAATTTTATGAATTTTTAGAAACTGAAATCGTCAAATTTGGAGTTAAAACACAAAAGTTATGATTATTTAAAGTTTAAATAATCAATTAAATAATTTTACAGAGAAAAACTTTAGTCCAAAAATTAAATAAAATTCATATTTAGGTAGGTCTCAATTTTATACAAATTTAGAAATTTGAATCACTCAAATCGGAGTTGAAACGCAAAAGTTATAAGCGTTTGAAGTTTGAAACAAAATCAAATCATTATTTCGAATTAATAAATCATTTTCTTTTCGAAATTAATTATTGCGTCAGCCGACACGTGTCAGCCTCGATTGGGCGGCTGGCGTCATCCGTCCATGGACTTGGTCCACGCCGGCTCGGGTCTACCGTGGACTCGGCCACGCGCGACTCGCTTATCAGCGACATGCGGGACCCACGGGTCAGTGGCACGTGCACGCCCGCACGGTGTGACAAGCCCCCAGCCACTTGTCACGTCCGGATTGGTTCTGGCTGCGATAGATCTAAACCCTAAATTCGAAATTGGACGGCTCAGATCGCATCCATCCGTCGCGGTTTAACAAATGACGTGGATAGACCCGGCGTGAGACACGTGGAGTGCGTCTCAACCCTTGATTCTAGATCTAACGCCCCACATCTAACAGGTGCACTGCTGCTAAGCGCTACGTGGCTCCATCTCGTCCTTTGGATCTAAATCGAACGGTGACTAATAGCCCTAAACGGTACTACTCGATCCAATCTACACCGCAAGATCTAGATCTGACGACCCGTAATGCATCTAAGTCTCTACGCAAAAAGGAATACGTGGCCTCACCTCGAGCGTCGGATGGGGATTAGACGGCGGACAAGCTTTGCGGCTCCGGCAATGGCACGGCGGCGAGTTCCGGCCGGTAGCGAAGAAGATGACTACGGCTGCGGCGTGTCAGCGCGACTCCGATGGAACGAAGGGGTGCCCCAAGCGCGTCTCGACGTGCTCCCTCCGGATCTGCACTCCACGCGGCGGAAGAAGCCTCGACGACGGCGTCACACGCGGAAAACCGTGGCGGTGGTGCTCCAACTTCGGCGAGAAATTGGCACGGTTCGGCGTCGGCTCAGGCACCAGCGTCTAGGGCAAACAACGCGCAGGGACAAGGAGAAGGTGGCGGCGGGGTCGGCCCTTTAAATGGAGCCTCGGCGTGCGGGTTTTCCATGAAACCCTAACGGACACGGCGGCCCCGCGGCGGCGCAATCCGAGCGTGACTCGGGTAGACGATGCAATCGTGGCCGTCCACGTGGCCCCGATCGGGCGGCCTTCACGCGCGCGCGACGCGGCTGGTGGCTGGCCGTTGGATCTAGATCCAACGGTCGGGCGAGTTATGACCCGACGCGGTCGAGTCGAGTCACGTGGCTCGGTCGGGTTCGGGTTAGACTCGAGTCCGACTCGGACCCGAGGAACAGTAACCGACCCGGTTTCTATTTTCCAGCGATTTAATATTTAAAATAATTCCCAGTAATTTATTTAATTCATTAAAAATATCAAAAGACTCAGAAAAATTCCAGAAAAATTCTGGAAAATACTTTGGATCATTTTGGACTCAAATAAAATATTTCCAACAAAATTTTATTTGCAGAGTTTAATTCTTTAATTACTTCAAAATGGAATAAATTCAAATAAATTCCAAATAAATTCCAGAAAATTCCAAAAATTCACCAAAATGCCAAATCACACATGAATTTAAGACAAGCAAAATTTTGGGGTGTTACAAACCTCCCCCCCTTAACAGAATCTCGTCCCCGAGATTCAGGCTTACTCTGAGAATAGGCTTGAAACTCTTTCTTCAAATCCTCTTCACGCTCCCAAGTTGCTTCACTCTCCGTGGTTGCTCCACCGAACTCTCTGAAGCGGGTTGACTTATTTCTGGTCTCCGATCCATAGTGTCCGTAATCTTCACGGGATGCTCCTTGTAAGTCAAATCTTCTTGCAACTCAATTGACTCTAGCGGTGTCTGCTCCTCAGTACTCGGAGACACTTCTTCAATCTGGGACACATGGAATACGTCATGTACTCCTCGCTAACGATCGTGGCAACTCCGGTGATAAGCAACTTCGCCTCTGCGGCTCAAAATCTTCACTGGTCCTACATAACGGGGTGCGAGTGTCCCTTTGGCATGGAACCTCTTAACTCCTCTGAGCGGCGTGACTCTGAGATACACGAAATCTTCTGGTTCAAAATTCAGGTCCCGGCGACGGTTGTCATAACTCTTCTGGCCGTGGATCGGGCGATCTTCAACCTTTCCTAATCATGGCAATCTGCTCTTCACCTCTTGAAGAATACCAGGCCGAAGACACGGCTCGCCGGTCTCATTCCAATTCAATGGCGTCCGATGGTCGTCCATACAAAGGCCTCAAATGGTGACATCTGTAAACTAGCCTGGTAACCATTATTGTAATTGAACTCGGCATACGGCAAACTCTTATCCCAAGAGGTAGCATAAGCCAATGCACACGCTCTTAACATATCCTCCGAATCTGATTGCCTCTTTCTGGCCTGGCCCATCCGTATGTGGATGATAGGGTCATCTTGAAGTTCAAACGGGTTCCCATGGCCTCATGCAACTTATTCCGAACCTTGAGGTAAATTGGGTACCTGCATGCGATACAATCCTCTTTGGCACTCCGTGCAAGCAGACGATCCTGATCATGTACAATTACGCTAATTTATCTCCGAGTAAGTGGTCTTCACGGGATAAAATGGGCTACTTTGGTCAAGCGATCCACTATAACCCATATGGAGTCATAACCTCCTTGAGTCTTAGGCAAACCGGTAATGAAATCCATTCCGATTTCCTCCCACTTCCACTCTGGTATTTTCAGCGGTTGTAGCAATCCTGCCGGTCTCTGATGCATTGCCTTGACTCTCTGGCATACGTCGCACAATGCAACATGCTCGGCAACTTCACGCTTCATGCTCGGCCACCAGAATCTTTCCTTCAAATCCTGATACATTTTGGCGCTTCCAGGGTGAATTGAATACTTGGAGTCATGGGCTTCTTCTAGAATCAACTGCTTCAGCTCCTTTTTGTTCGGCACACAAATGCGATCCTTCATCCATAACGTGCCTTGCTCATCCAACCTGAAGTCCTCTGCCTTGCCTTCCTCCTTGATGGACTTAATCCTGCGGATCTTGTCATCATCCTTCTGTCCTTCTCGGATCTGGTCCTCTAGGGTAGGCTTTACTTCTAATGCGGCCAAGAATCCGCTAGGTACCACCTCAATCTTCATTCTCTGAAATTCCTGGCATATCTCATCCCGATTCGTGGCTATCAACATATTCACGGTATGGCTTTTCCGACTCAAGGCATCGGCAACTACGTTGGCCTTTCCGGGATGGTAATGGATTCCAACATTGTAGTCCTTGATCAACTCTAACCATCTCCTCTGCCTCATGTTCGAGATCCGATCGGGTGAATATGTATTTAAGGCTCTTATGATCCGTATACACTTCACATCTGTTCCCGATCAGATAGTGACGCCATATCTTCAAGGCATGCACTACGGCAGCTAACTCTAGGTCATGCGTCGGATAATTTTCCTCATGCAGCCTCAACTGCCTTGATGCATAGCGGCGACCTTTCCATTCTCATCGGACACATCCAAGTCCTTGGCGCGATGCGTCACAATAAATATCAAAGCTTTGATTAACATCCCAGTAGAACTAACACGGTCTTGATGTCAATCGCTTCTTCACTCTGAAATCCTGTCTCACATTCGACGTCCATGCAAACTTCTTCTCCTATTTCATCAAGTGCGGAAGAGGAATCGCAATTGTCGAAAAGCCTTAAATGAAACGGCGATAGTATCCTGCCATTCCAAGGAAACTCCGGATCTGGGTTACGGTCTTCGGCTGCTCCCAGTGTAACACAGCTTCTACTTTACTTGGATCAACGGCAACTCCTTCTGCGGTCATTACATGTCCAAGGAATTCTACCTTGTCCTTCCAAAAATCACACTTACTGAACTTGGCGAAGAGTTGTTGTTCCCTCAGCTTTTCCAAAACTCGCCTCAAGTGTTCAAAGATGTTCATCCTCTGTCTTGGAGTAGATTAGGATATCATCTATGAACACGACAACAAACTTGTCCAAATACTCCATGAACACCTTATTCATCATATTCATGAAATATGCTGGCGCATTCGTCAGTCCAAAGGACATAATCAGAACTCGTAATGTCCATATCTTGACGAGAATGCGGTCTTCGGAATATCCTCTGATCTGATCTTCAACTGATGGTATCCCGATCTTAGGTCAATCTTGGAGAAAACTCCGGCTCCTCTCAGCTGATCAAACAAATCATCAATCCTGGGTAACGGGTACTTATTCTTCACGGTGACTTCATTGAGTGCACGGTAGTCAATGCACATCCTGAAACTCCCATCCTTTTTCTTGACAAACAACACTGGTGCTCCCCACGGCGACGAGCTCGGTCTGATAAATCCTTTCTCCATTAACTCTTCTAGCTGTTTCTTCATCTCTACCAACTCCTCGGTGGACATCCGATAGGGTCTCTTTGCTATCGGTGCTGTACCAGGTACAAGCTCTATCACAAACTCTATGTCCCTGTCTGGCGGCATACCAGGTAGATCCTCAGGAAAAACATCTGGGTACTCATTCACTACTGAGACATCCTCTATGCTGATTGTCTTGGTGCTGTTAACCATCATCTGTCCATCTCTAACTGCAGTGGCTTGAAATTCCACTTTCTTTCTACACGGGCTCTCAACTGAGATAGTCCTTCATCCACAATCCAACACGGCTCTGTGCTTGGATAACCAATCCATTCCCAAAATAACATCTAAGGTCTGGGTCTCCAAAATAATAAGGTTCGCTAGGAACTCTATTCCATTTATTAGTATTCTCACCCCGGAACATCCTACTTTCGTTCGGAGTTCGGAACCAGGGGTTTGAACTAAAAGCATGCATTTAAGTCTTGCAATCCCCAAATCGTTTTTAGCAGCAAAGCCTTGCGAAACAAACGAATGCGAGGCTCCAGAGTCAAACAAAATCAAGCTGTGCAGTCTTGAGTTAACAAGTAACTTACCCAAGACGACGTTAAGCATTCTCTCGCAAAGTGCATCCTGCGGTGACATGGTTGACTCGGCCTCTCACCACGGTCTAGGATGTGGCTCTGTGCCTTTGGCGTCCTAGGCTGGGTGGATCCTAGATTGAAGCGAATCGGGTCACTCCTGCTGTCTTCTTTGGGCAATCTGTTGGCAAAGTGTCTGGCTCGTTGCGATTGTAGCAGCGTCTCACTGTTCCTTGCTAATCGCTCGAGTGGCGTTTCTAACGGGGTGGGGTCTGGTAGTTACGATTGACGGGTCTTGGTGCCGTGACGGTGTCCTTGTAGCATTCTGTGGCTGGAATCAAAACTGATTTGGTGCAACTCTCGACGCCATTGCGTTCCTGGCGTGATCCCTGTTTGTTGCATCCTGCGCTTCTGTTCTCATCCAGTTCCTTGCGCTTGTCCTCAAGAATAAGCGCCTTATTCACCAACTCTTGAAAATCTGGAAAGGTGTGGGTGATCAGTCCTAATTGTAGTCCCGAGTTAAGTCCCTTCATGAAGCGAGACTGTCTGGTTTTATCTGTCGCTACATCCTCAAAGCGTAGCGTGCTAGCTGTGTGAACTTGTTCGTAGTCGATCCACCGGTGATTACCTTGCTTCGGTGCTCTGAACTCCTCCTTCTTAAGGTCCATGATTCCTTCAGGCACGTGATCTTGACGGAATGCGGTAGTGAACTCCTCCCAAGTGATGTCCTGAGGTTCACTTGCGTGGCACAAGTTCTCCCACCATTCGGTAATTTGTTCCTTCCAACCGATGAGAAGCGTAAAGTACCTTCTCATTTCCTATGCATTGAGCTATGTGTAGCTTCCTCTCAATTGACCTTAACCAATCATCGGCCTCCAATGGATTGGCATTCCCGAAGAAAGTGGGTGGGTGAGTCCTCATGAACTCGACGGCAGTCTTGTATTACGGCGTTGTCCCCGATTGACTTGGTTAGCGATGGCACTGGCGGTGACATGTTGCATTTGTTGCATCATAGCATGCATCAATCGAGTCTGAGCAGCGAGAAAAGCTCCAAATTCTGCATATCCGGTGGCGGTGCTGGTGCTCCATCATTGGGGTTTTCTGCTGGGCGAGAACCACTTCCATTGCTTCCAAAGTTTCCGCGGGTGTTCACCATCTGTCGATTTACTCTAGGTTTTAGAGATGAGAGGGAAACAAGAATAGACAAGTAATATGGAACTTATGCGGGGCGAAAGGTGTAACTTTAAGGTCCAACTTTATTATTTTAATCAATAGTAACTTGGTATGGTTGCTTACAATGCCTAGGGGCCTTGCAACACATACTGCACACTCAGCAAACAAGGAAAATCCAAATCGAACTAACACTGGAGTCTATCGCCTAAAGGTGACTCTTTATTCTATGACGCGACTCGGCGAAGGAGTCTCACTATAGAACCTAGGCTCACTCATCGAGAAAACCTCCACGGCCTGGGTACGGATGCTACGGCATAGGCGCGAAACGATTGCCATGTCCAGCAACTGTGTCATCTGTGGTAGTCGAAGAAGCAGTGTCCTCATCGAGATCTGACTCCTCCGGATCTGGCTCGTGTAGCTCGAGTAATCGGCTCAGTTGCAGTGCATAAAGCCATCTCCAACTCGTCAATTCTTCGCAGAAGGTGTGACACATACTCTTGAGCTTCCCGCCATCTGTTCTTCTATGTTGTGATCTCCTTGCGGGCCTTCTGTAGCTCCTTGCTTGTATCATCGAGTACATCCTTCTGGGCGACAACAAGTCGTGCCAACTGTGTAACCATGGCATCCTCATCCTGAATCGCCTTCGGGCCAAGAAGGTTATTGCTGCGCGGGTGATAACGGAACACCGTGCTCTCCAACTCTCTGGCGTAGATACGGGTAATGTGCCGCATCGCTCGTCGTGATACTTCTTGGATACCCATCTGCATTGTAGACCTCCTGGCAGTGCAGTGTATCGGGCGATTGCCTGGGCCCTTTTTCCTAGCAGGTACCTCAATCTTCACGTCACAAGCCTTGATCAATCCTGCTTGTTTGATCACTTCCACTTGGTATTGCGGCTTTTCAAAATCTCCGAGAGTCTGTAGCATACGCCAAAGTTCTGCGGCGTGACCAACCTCCAGGTCGACGCAGTTGAACTCTCCCTCCATCTGTCACAAGAGTGCTCACGTAAGAACTCGAAATTTTTAAATCGTGACAAGGTAAGGAAAAATTCAGCAAGAGACAAGGAAAGAGAGAAGGGGATGAGTCGAGATGTCATTTCTTGTCTTGACAAACTTTTAGCTTTAGAAAATAGGTTTTATCCTCACTATGACCATTCTAGCTAGGGTTGAGCCTACGATCAGTATGGCTCTGATACCACCTCTGTCGGGACCCCGAATTTGCAAATCCGGACCCTCTGTGTATTCAGCACTAGTCCAGGAACGCGCTAGTGCACACAGTCTTAACATCGGTAAATATCACAATCATACCACAACTGGCCCACCTGATCATTCTTACCACATGCCCCGGTCGAAAAACTATTTATCAAACCCCAGTTGATTACCATGCACCACGTGCCATCAACATCACATGATACCTTTCCAAAACAGGTTCAATTATATCATTAGGTCAATATTAACATTTGATTGTCCAAAATCATGTCATGAGCACGTAGCAGGTCTAAGCAGTATACTACAACGGTCTAAAACCCATGTTGGCAATTTAATAATGTCCAACTAGTAATCCACAACTAGGGTGACAAGGGTCATGGCACATATTTAAGTAATCAAGGTGTCATACAGCAAATTGGTATTTATCTAATTCCCCATATTTAAATAAAGTATTTTCTAATTGAACTAGCATGCAATAAGTTAAATCAAAATAAGTTTCAAAATAGGATCAACATGGTCAAAGCACAACTTGCCTTCAAAAAGTACTTGTTCATGGTCTTGAGTTGGATCCTGAGTCAATACTTCTCCTTCGAATCCTTTCGGCACTTCAACGTCTACTCGTAAAGCGTGCAAATAGCAGTACACGAATAAACAATAGGCAAAAAGTGTCCAAACATCCAAATAAAATCCATAAACAGAGAGAACATAATTTTATGAATTTTTAGAAACTGGAATCATCAAATTTGGAGTTAAAATGCAAAAGTTATGATTATTTAAAGTTTAAATAATCAATTAAATAATTTTACAGAGAAAAACTTTAGTCCAAAAATTAAATAAAATTCATATTTAGGTTGATCTCAATTTTATACAAATTTAGAAATTTGAATCACTCAAATCGGAGTTGAAACGCAAAAGTTATAAGCGTTTGAAGTTCGAAACAAAATCTGAAATCATTATTTCGAATTAATAAATCATTTTCTTTTTCGAAAATTAATTATTGCGTCAGCGAGGACATGTGGCAGCCTCTGATTGGTCTGGGCGTCGCCACCGGTCCATGGACTTGGTCCACGCTCGGCTCGGGTCTACCGTGGACCCGGTCCACGGCTCGGGTCGCTGACACGCGGGTCCCACCCGTTAGTGGGTCACGTGCACGGTGCGACTCTCGGGCGAGACACTGACATGCGGGCCCCGCATGTCAGTGACGTGTAGTCACGCCCAGGCTCGGCCGCTGGCACGCGGGCCCGGCCTGTCAGTGACTCAACGCACGGCGCGGCGGAGGCTACGTGGCATGATCACGGCCGTTGGATCTAGATCCAACGGTCTAGATCTACCCTAAATTAACGCAGTTTCCAGCACGTGGCGATCGTGGGCCGTTGGATCTTGATCCAACGGTCCAGATCCGATCTAGTTTATAGGGTTTGGGTAGCACGTGGGCTCACCTGGTTCGCCGGATTTTGATCGGACGGCTGAGGACCTTCGCGGGTTCTGATGGCAGCACGGCGGAGCGGCTGGACCGGAGATGAGGAAGACGACCCGAACCGCGGCGCTCCCGTGAGAAACCGGCGAGGCAAAAGGGTCCCGCGGATGCGTCTCGCGCTGAGGCTTCCGGATCTGGGCTTCAACACGGCTGATGCGGTTCGTCGACGACGGAAACAACGCAAAACCCTCGGCGGCGGTTCTTAGCGTCGGCGAGCGATTGCGCGCTACGGGTGGCGGCGCAGGGCTTGGGACCTAGACGTGCGTGCTCAGCACACACGAGCGATCACGTGGGGGTATTTATTGCCCCCGGCTTCCGTGCGAATCGCGGAAACCCTAACGGACGCGGACCACGGCGGAGGAGTCCGGCTCGGACTTCGTCGGGGAGGACGATATCGCGACCGCACACGTGGCGAGATCCAACGGCCCAAGCACGTCTTGGCGGCCGAGCGGCATTCGTCCGATCGGGATCGGACGGTCTTGCAATTAGGGTTAGGGTTTGGGTTCGGGGGCGGTTGAACCAAGTCACGTGGCGCGGTCCGACTCGGTCGACTTCGGTGCAGTTCGAGTCGGAGGAACAAGATTAACCCTAATTGAATTTCCAGCGATTTAATATTTAAAATAATTTCCAGTACTTCAATTAAATCATTAAAAATAGCAAAAGACTCAGAAAAATTCCAGAAAAATTTTGGAAAATACTTTGGGGCATTTTGGACTCAAATAAAATATTTCCAACAAAATTTTATTTGCAAAGTTAAATTCTTTAATTATTTCAAAATGGAATAAATTCAAATAAATTCCAAATAAATCCAAATAAATTCCAGAAAATTCCAAAAATTCACCAAAGTGCCTAATCACACATAAATTTAAGAAAAGCAAAATTTTGGGGTGTTACACGTGTCCATGTACAACTCGGATCAGCTAGATGTATTATAAAAGGTGGTGGGTGTCAAGCGGTAAAGAGGATCAATCAATCCAACACAACATCTAGTTTTTACTGTTTCGCATTGTTTTAGGGTTTACAAACACTTTTCTGTAAGTCGACGGAATCAACAAAATTGCGCATCGCCGATTGTTGGTTTTAGCCGATTTCTCCCAACCGACTAGCGTCAAGCCGATAATCTTTGTTTATCGGCTTTGATTAATTTACAAATTCTACCTTGTCAATTTCAGGTCAAATTGACTGGCACGCTCTGCAAACCCGGTGTTTGTCTTGTGTGTTTGAGGCTAAAGATCCTACTTCACGTTTTTAGCGCGAACATATTTTGGCACGCCCGGTGGGACCAAGAAAATCAAGATGACATCAAACGATAAGCCTGCAATCACTGCTGATATCAACACGGACGCTATAATCACGCCTCAGATGGCCGATCTGACCCCCGAGCAGCGGAAAGAGATCGAAGCCCGAAAGGCGGCTTTGGAGGAAATAATGCTGCAGTGTTTTCAGAAAACACGCCGTGGCGTTACCCAAAGGACCGCACTCCCAAGTATCAACCCGATCGGCGATTCATCATCTGACTCGGTAAGCCGATATGCACCTAGTCAAGTCGATCTGTCAAATATGATTGAACAATCTGTGCATCACGCACTAGTTAATCAACCATCGGCTCTAGTATCCACATTGAAACCGATGATAGAAAATAGTGTGAAAACAATTGCTCAGGAATTAGCTGTATCCGGGAGTCTACTAGATCCATTACAAACCCTCCCTACATACCCAGTGTACTCCATAACACCCAATACCAATACAGTAAACGTGTCAGCCCAAACACCTATCACGATGCCGATGCAGCCTACTGTTTTGAAACCCAGTTCGCAGAAAGGTGGGGTTACACACTACCATGGGCGCACGGATGGGGCGAAAATAAGCGTGTCAAACCCGTCAAACGGACCCCTTGGTGGTAACACCGGTTTATCGGCTCAAGAGCCAATTGAAACAGATCAAGTTCCACAATCACGAGGCACAGCCATAAACCAGGCACCATATAAGGTAGTACCATACGTTGAACCTTTCGCACCGACACCCGATACGTTGGTTTTTATAAATCACGACTATGATCAAGTACCAAGCCCCCTGTGGCACAATTTGGACAAAGACCCGAGTTTGCACTCGGGGGGCAGGGCGTAAATAAAGAAAATTGGCGATGTCCGGTTGCACCACAGGCCAACAATATCAATTGGGCAGAACAAATTGCTAATGTTTTAAGAGAACAATTCGGCTTACAACCCAGAGGAAGGGTAATCGGCTACAGGAAACCGTATCTCGATTACATAGATCGCATGCCATACCCACACAACTTTAGAATACCAGACTTCGCTAAATTTTCGGGTGATGATTCTGTTACTACCATTGAGCATATCGGACGGTTTATGGCTCAGTGTGGGGAAGCTGCGCAATCCGATGGATTAAAAATTAGGCTATTTCCTTTGTCATTATCTGGTGCGGCATTCACTTGGTTTACCAACCTACCTCCAAATTCAGTTCACATGTGGAACGATTTAGAAAGCCTGTAACACCCCATAAAACTAAACTGTTGTACAAGAAAAATTCAACAGCGTTTCCCCTAAAATAGGACAATACGGAAGCAATTCAAATGGGAATAACATCACGATATCAAAACTAGAGACAACAAGTGTGATGCCTTAGAATTTGGGAGATTACCGTAGGGGGGTTTTCTCCCTTGTTTCGATTTTGGAAGGAATGAGGGAAATGTTGGGAGATGAAATAATTGAGTTTTATGCTACAATTAATATTAGAAATTGGAGTTTTGGGCTAGTTTTAGCTGGGCTGAGGCAACCTGGGCCTGGGCCGGGAATTCCCTTCCCACCCCCTCCCTCCCCACGCCCTAGTGGGCCGGCCCACCTTTCCCTCAAGAGGGGTGGCGCCCCCACCCTTTGCAACCCTAGGGCGCCTCCCCCTTCCTCCCCTAGCAGCCACACCACCCCTCCTCTTCCTCCCCCTGTGTGGTGGCTCAAGATCCGCCGCGAAACGCGAAGGAGAAAACGAGAAGAGGATCCGTGGAGGCGTGGAGGACGAGTAGATTTCCGTTTCAAGGATCGTCGCGCATTCTTCGTGGGTTCTCAAGGGAGAACTCTAGGTAAAATTCCCAAACTTTTATCCCTGTTCTACCTAGGGATTAGGAGTGTATTAGATCTGGTGGTGTGTGGTTTGGATGGATCTTGATGGGTGAGAAGGGTAATTGTTCACATGGTGCTGTTTCGGGAAAGGGAGATTGTGCAGCGCGGATTGTTTCGCGTTTTACATGGTATAGATGATTTTTCCTGCAAAACCCTATAACTAGAAAGTTGTAGATAACGTTGGTAACTAGCTTATGTAATTTTTTCAGAATTTTTGGGGCGTCGGTCTGAGAGTTATCTCTGTTGGAAGATGACGAACAGAATCTGGAAACAGATTTCGTCCACTGTGTTGGACGGTTGTTTAGGCATATTTAAAAGATGAATTGAAATTTGTGACCTTCATGAAAGTTGTATATCTCATCAATATCTAGCTACTGTAATTTTTTTGTATTTTTATGAATAGTAGAAAAAAAGATACAAAATTGGGAAGAGAGGGTGTTGCTGTTCGATCCAGACAGATCGGGGTTTTCGGTGCTTAAAAGGGGAACGGGTTGTAGGAAACGCGTGTTTGAATTGTGTGATCAATTGTGATGTTATTATATACTGAAAGTATGCTTGTTCAGGTGGTGCCCCTTCTGGACGCAACTAGATTCGTCATCTACGTCGGTAAAGGCAAGTGGAAGTAGTTGTATTGTTAAGCTATACATCGTTGTTTGCTTCGCCTTCATTATAAACTCCAATTACAGCAATCATACATGGTTTAATCACTTGCTTTGAGGATTGCAATATCTTGACTGGCATTATGATGTTGTGGTTTGGCTATGAATCATGAGTAAGGTGAAGAATGATGTTGTTTACCTGATGAATTGTCTAAACATTTCATCTCAATGATATTTGCTTTCTATCCATGCTATATGATGATATGCAAACATGTGGACTCAGTGGGGAAGGTTACTAATGAATTCATGCATGAAGCATTAACTGCATAATCATGCATTGGAAGTTTTGTCGACGCCAATTGGCGCGATCAAGATGCAGACAACACCGTGTGTTCCTGAGAAAGGGCACGGTGAGGAGGATCATGGCATAAGCATGTGCACAATCATATGCATTTTACTGACGTTGTGTGGACTCTATGATGTGGTATTGGATATGAGGAATGTGATATGCTAGTTTTATGGTGGATGTGTTATTTGTATTAGTTGTTCGGCTTGCTGAGATTTACCCAATCTCACTACTTGCTGTTTTGATGTTTTCAGGTAGCGCTTGTGAGTCGTAAGCATGAAGGGTGGGCTAGCAACACAATAAATCTTCTGGGGTCGTCACGACTCACTTGAACTAGTGCTTTAATTAATTCATTAGTTGTTTGAAATATTATTACACCTAGACCCATTGTTGCCCCCTTTAAACTTGATTTCGTTTATGGTTGTCCCTTTAGAGATGTGTTATGTTTATGGTTGATTCCTGTTTGAATTAGACTTGTTGTCTCTAGTTTTGATATCGTGATGTTATTCCCATTTGAATTGCTTCCGTATTGTCCTGTTTTAGGGGAAACACTGTTGAATTTTTCTTGTACAATAGTTTAGTTTTATGGGGTGTTACAACAAGTCTAATTCAAGCAGGAATCAACCATAAACATAACACATCTCTAAAGGGACAACCATAAACGAAATCAAGTTTAAAGGGGGCAACAATGGGTCTAGGTGTAATAATATTTCAAACAACTAAGGAATTAATTAAAACACTAGTTCAAGTGAGTCGTGACGACCCCAGAAGATTTATTGTGTTGCTAGCCCACCCTTCATGCTTACGACTCACAAGCGCTACCTGAAAACATCAAAACAGCAAGTAGTGAGATTGGGTAAATCTCAGCAAGCGGAACAACTAATACAAATAACACATCCACCATAAAACTAGCATACCACATTCCTCATATCCAATACCACATCATAGAGTCCACACAACCTCAAGAAATGCATATGATTGTGCACATGCTTATGCCATGATCCTCCTCACCGTGCCCTTTCTCAGGAACACACGGTGTTGTACCGGCACGGCCACAAGACGCCTGGTGTCGACAAAACTTCCAATGCATGATTATGCGCTTAATGCTTCATGCATGAATTCATTCATAACCTTCCCCACTGAGTCCACATGTTTGCATATCATCATATAGCATGGATAGAAAGCAAATATCATTGAGATGAAATGTTTAGACAATTCATCAGGTAAACAACTTCATTCTTCACCTTACTCATGATTCATAGCCAAACCACAACATCACAATGCCAATCAAGATATTGCAATCCTCAAAGCAAGTGATTAAACCATGTATGATTGCTGTAATTGGAGTTTATAATGAAGGCGAAGCAAACCACGATGTATAGCTTAACAATACAACTACTTCCACTTGCCTTTACCGATGTAGATGACGAATCTAGTTGCGTCGTAAGGCACCACCTGAACAAGCATACTTTCAGTATATAATAACATCACAATTGATCACACAATTCAAACACGCGTTTCCTACAACCCGTTCCCCTTTTAAACACCGAAAACCCCGATCTATCCGGATCGAACAGCAACACCCTCTCTTCCCAATTTCGTATCTTTTTTTCTACTGTTCATAAAAATACAAAAAAATTACAGTAGCCTAAACAACCGTCCAACACAGTGGACGAAATCTGTTTCCAGATTCTGTTCGTCATCTTCCAACAGCGATAACTCTCAGACCGATGCCCCAAAAATTCTGAAAAAATTACAGAAGCTAGGTCTCAACGTTATATACAACTTTATAGTTATAGGTTTTTGCAGAAAAATCATATATACCACGTAAAACACAAAACAATCCGCGCTGCACAATCTCCCTTTCCAGAAACAGCACCACGTGAACAACTGCCCTTCTCCCCCATCAAGATCCATCCAAACCACACACCACCAGATCTAATACACTCCTAATACCTAGGTAGAACAGGGGTAAAAGTTTGGGAATTTTACCTAGAGTTCTCCCTTGAGAACCCACGAAGAATGCACGACGATCCCCGAAACGGAAATCTGCTCGTCCTCCACGCCTCCACGGATCCTCTTCTCGTTTTCTCCTTCGCGTTTCGCGGCGGATCTTGAGCCACCACGCAGGGGGAGTAAGAGGAGGGGTGGTGTGGCTGCTAGGGGAGGAAGGGGGAGGCGCCCTAGGGTTGCAAAGGGTGGGGGCGCCACCCCTCTTGAGGGAAAGGTGGGCCGGCCCACTAGGGCGTGGGGAGGAGGGGTGGGAAGGGAATTCTACTGTGCCCAGTTGCCTCAAATTTCAGCTAAAACTAGCCCAAAACTCCAATTTCTAATATTAATTGCAGCATAAAACTCAATTATTTCATCTCCTAACATTTCCCTCATTCCTTCCAAAATCGAAACAAGGGAGAAAACCCCCCTACGGTAATCTCCCAAATTCTAAGGCATCACATTCTCCCCTCCTTAAAAGGATTCGTCCCCGAATCGAAGACACACCAAAATCAACAACAAAGTCCCCAAGGGACAAAAGACTTCTTTGCAACACAAAACATTCACACAAAGACTCAAACTAACAAACGACAAACGAGTTCTCAAAACCAACAGTAGCGAGAAAATGTTGATTTAGCTCAACAGAGTGCAACCTCTCACGGTTCCACCTTCACTTCAATTCCCAAATAGACCACAAAAGAAAACGGTCTCGCACTCCTTATTCCAACTACTCTTCCAGAAGAAAACGGTACCAGCCTCTAGAACCCTCTTCATCTCCCACGCACAAACGTGTTTTCACACCACAACCCCTCTCGTGGTTCGCCGTATTCAAGACGATTTACGAACCAGGTGAGACATACACTCCAAGACCACCAGCTATTTGAACAAACGAGGTTAGAACCTTGCAAAAGATTGATCTTCTACAAAAAACCAATACCCAACACTACCACCAAAAGAAAAGGCCTACTTTACAACCAGAGTCCTTAAACCCGCAAGAAACAGTATCAACCGAACAAAATCGCTGTGGTTGACACAACCTCGCTCAACCTCGGACGAAAGGCCCAATACACTCTGAAAAGGAAAAACAATTACTAGCAACCACCAAGTGGTCCCCTAATAATTTAAACAGCCCCACCTAGGTACACATCAATGACCCAATTCTGCAAGAAGGTTTGGATTGAGTCATACACAACCTTCCTTTACTCTTCACTTTTAAACTGTTTACGATCATCTACCAGCAACATCTAATATCTTAGGTCATTGCCAACCCACACTAAATTCCTCTTTCTTAGAAGGTTTCGCCCTCGCATTCTTCCTTTCAAAGAATCAGAACCAAGGGTAGAATCATTGAGGAAGCTCAACCAAGACCCATGATCCCCAAATGATTCACATCCAACAACTCGAACTCCAAAGCGCTAAAAGCCACTTTGGAAAGAATTCGGCAACAACCCAAGAGTACTCATTTTTTTTTTTCTAAGCCAAGATGCAAAGAAAGCTCAGATCTCTTACACCACAACCAACATATCAGAAGATATTCGTTCTTACTTCCCGTACTAGAAGGCAATTGAAATCTCGATTCAGGACATGCATGCAGCTTTCCAAGAGCACTCCTGATTAATCATATATCCATATATGACTTTCTCACCGACCTGGCTCAACGGCTCTTTTATCATTTAACATCTATAGACAATGTCATGTTTACTCTTCACCATTCATTCATCATGTAACAACACTATCGAATAGTCATTTACAAGACGACTTCTTCCTCTCAGAACACATGAATGAAACTCGAATAACATCGAGGATTGCGCTAATTCATATAAACTATGTCGGCAGCATAGTTAACAGTAAGGCACCACATCGTATCAAAACCCACCAATGATAGAAAGCTAAACTTGCAAAACATCGCATTTTAACCAAAATCAACATTTTGGAAAAGAACATCGACTCCAAAGTCAAACATCTGCACACACAACCGCCACAATTTTTTTTTTCGAAAGAAAGGGAAACTCATTCTCAAAAGAGAATTCTTCACTAACCAAATTCACTTATGAAACCCTCATATAATCCACCTTTTTGAAGCACTCGCAAACGTCACACACATCATGCAAATAAATCCAACTCTAGTCAAAAAGAGTTACAAATTAAATCTCAAGAGTTTCCAACACAACCCACTATGTCCATCTCACACTTTAAAATTAATTCCAAAGATAATTCAGTGCGAACGCGAAGGGGCGCGATCCACTCAAAGACTTTTGGGTGTAAATCCATACTCATAGTGCAAACTAAACAAGTTAGCCAAATCCAAAGGTTGGCATTAATTACTACGAGTTTTAGGGAAACTCTGAAACACAGCAGAAGAAACACTTCGACCAAAATAGCAACCAACCAAACCAGTCCAAAAGGTTTTAGACATAGGCTCAGGATGAAAGCCACCATATCTAGTATTCCACTATACTTACCATTTAAGCATTCAATATACATTATTTTCTCATCGAGAAGCCTCAATATAATTCACCCAAAAGCTACATAACCAATTCTTTCTCTAGTTACCTTTCCCAACATTTATAAATACAGTTTATGATGATTAACAAAACGTCTTCCATTCTATACTACCTCATCATGATCCCCACAGACCAACACATCATATAACAATGTATTCTATATTTCAAACATAGTACTTCAACAGATACTTAAGCATGATCAACGTATCAATTTTATACCATCCATACATCAACATCTTTACAATTAAAACTCTTGTTCAATCAATAAAATGACTTCAACCAATAAGTATTATCTCTACAAGATAAAATTCGTAAACAGGATTCTAAGACATGCATTCATTAAGGTTAAAATCTTGCATCATGATTGTTATCCAATGTTCATCCCCTCACAACATGTACTCGACATAATTCTACAGTTTTACACTTTTCTCTATTGCATCAATGGTTTCCAACAATTAACAACCCTACCAAGTCATCAATAACAACAAATGGGCATAATCATCAACCAACAACATTACTTTTAGCTACCCTATACATAGGTGATAACAAAATTACCACCACACAACATACTCCAACTATTTAAAATAGATTGAACACTAGCATTAACACTGCCCTTAACAACATCATTAACAATAAGTCTTATGTCTTTTCAATTGATATCAATACTAGCATTGTAGAGACACAACTGCTTACTTCGAAATATACTAGTAGGTTGCAGCAACGTAAATAGCAACTCTAATCAACTTCCAAATTAAAGTCGCTAGTCAACACGGTTAAATTTTCTCTATTAATCCGTTAGATTAGAACATCTTTAAACAACCAGCAAAGTTTCTTTAACAATAACAGCAGTCTACCTCAACTTAATGTTCTAACCATGCATCAGGGTTTAAAACCTTAAACATTATCGGGGGTCATAAGCACTTTTAAAGCAAAGCAACGGATTATAAGCATGTACATTAACACATTTAATCATTCCCACTATGGGGTACTCTACATCACTAGAGGTTCATTTAATCTTAAGCTAAAGGTAACAATTACACTTATTGATTCAACTCGCAAATTAACTAAAGAGTACATCATTTCTATAAACCACATTGTTACACACTACATAACATGCTAAACAACAATTTTCACTTTTAACAAGTAATTTCAGTCAAACGAATACTTACTTTATTTGCAGCATTTTTCTTTTAATACTCAACCAAAACTCACAAAGAAGCTTGACTCTCAAAGTTGCAATAGGACATGACTCCAAAACACATTTCAATCTTAAAGACTCCCACAGAGGGAACCAAGCGATCAAGTAAGCCTTTACGAACAAAGGCACAAAACATAAATCGACACAACTTAACTTTTACACACGCTTCAATAACTTCTTTTAAACTCAAAGCAAGACACACAAGAACCAAAAACTAAACCTTTCTTTGCAAGGCAACCAACTAAACAGTGTCAAGGTCAAAAGGCGACCAAAGACGCGCAACACAAAACTCCTTCTTTGTCTTCACCCAAAGAAGACAAAACCAAGAAACACCGAAGGCACACTCATGAAAATCGAAATTCCAAACACTTTTCTTCTGATTTCAATCAACTAAAACCAAGAGAACCAACCAAGACCGACCGTCGAGCGATAAAGAACATCCGAAGGAATCTACCACCAATCTCTTCTATTTGACTCCAGTCAACTACCCGATCCACGACGTAAAGGGTAAGCACTCCTCCTACAGGGTTAATAATTCTTCTGATGGCGTTAACTGCCACACCGTGAAACCACACCCTTACTATGAACAAAAAGAGGTGACCGAAAACCTTTCGGCACCACAACCCCACTTCATCACAAATGAAGCAACTCAATCAAATCCATCATAAATATAGCATTATACATCATCAAAAGAAGCATTCAACATCAAAGCTTAGATACAATAATTAAACGGAAAGCAACGGTACTCATACCCTTTCCTACTGTGCATCCATGTGTGTCAAATTTTAAATTAGTGATTCCACTTACACAAGTTTTAATATTGCTATCCTATGACAAAATTTTAGTTAAAACCTAGGCCATGTTTCTAAGTTATTCCACATCACATTTTAGTTATATCCTATAGTATGACACTAAAAATACACATTTCAAGGACCTACAGCCCGCTCTGATACCAACTGTAACACCCCATAAAACTAAACTATTGTACAAGAAAAATTCAAAAGCGTTTCCCCTAAAACAGGACAATACGGAAGCAATTCAAATAGGAATAACATCACGATATCAAAACTAGAGACAACAAGTCTAATTCAAACAGGAATCAACCATAAACATAACACATCTCTAAAGGGACAACCATAAACGAAACCAAGTTTAAAGAGGGCAACAATGGGTCTAGGTGTAATAATATTTCAAACAACTAATGAATTAATTAAAGCACTAGTTCAAGTGAGTTGTGACGACCCCAGAAGATTTATTGTGTTGCTAGCCCACCCTTCATGCTTACGACTCACAAGCGCTACCTGAAAACATCAAAACAGCAAGTAGTGAGATTGGGTAAATCTCAGCAAGCGGAACAACTAATACAAATAACACATCCACCATAAAACTAGCATACCACATTCCTCATATCCAATACCACATCATAGAGTCCACACAACCTCAGTAAAATGCATATGATTGTGCACATGCTTATGCCATGATCCTCCTCACCGTGCCCTTTCTCAGGAACACACGGTGTTGTACGGCATTTGCCGCGCACGCCGCGTCGACAAAACTTCCAATGCATGATTATGCAGTTAATGCTTCATGCATGAATTCATTCATAACCTTCCCCACTGAGTCCACATGTTTGCATATCATCATATAGCATGGATAGAAAGCAAATATCGTTGAGATGAAATGTTTAGACAATTCATCAGGTAAACAACTTCATTCTTCACCTTACTCATGATTCATAGCCAAACCACAACATCACAATGCCAGTCAAGATATTGCAATCCTCAAAGCAAGTGATTAAACCATGTATGATTGCTGTAATTGGAGTTTATAATGAAGGCGAAGCAAACAACGATGTATAGCTTAACAATACAACTACTTCCACTTGCCTTTACCGACGTAGATGACGAATCCAGTTGCGTCCAGAAGGGGCACCACCTGAACAAGCATACTTTCAGTATATAATAACATCACAATTGATCACACAATTCAAACAAGCGTTTCCTACAACCCGTTCCCCTTTTAAACACCGAAAACCCCGATCTGTCCGGATCGAACAGCAACACCCTCTCTTCCCAATTTTGTATCTTTTTTTCTACTGTTCATAAAAATACAAAAAAATTACAGTATCTAGATATTGACGAGATCTACAACTTTCATGAAGGTCAGAAATTTCAATTCCACCGTTAAATATGCCTAAACAACCATCCAACACAGTGGACGAAATCTGTTTCCAGATTCTGTTCGTCATCTTCCAACAGCGATAACTCTCAGACCGACGCCACAAAAATTCTGAAAACATTACAGAAGCTAGGTCTCAACGTTATCTACAACTTGCTAGTTATATGTTTTTGCAGGAAAAATCATCTATACCACGTAAAACGCGAAACAATCCGCGCTGCACAATCTCCCTTTCCAGAAACAGCACCACGTGAACAACTACCCTTCTCCCCCATCAAGATCCATCCAAACCACACACCACCATATCTAATACACTCCTAATACCTAGGTAGAACAGGGGTAAAAGTTTGGGAATTTTACCTAGAGTTCTCCCTTGAGAACCCACGAAGAATGCGCGACGATCCCCGAAACGGAAATCTGCTCGTCCTCCACGCCTCCACAGATCCTCTTCTCGTTTTCTCCTTCGCGTTTCGCGGCGGATCTTGAGCCACCACGCAGGGGGAGGAAGAGGAGGGGTGGTGTGGCTGCTAGGGGAGGAAGGGGGAGGCGCCCTAGGGTTGCAAAGGGTGGGGGCGCCACCCCTCTTGAGGGAAAGGTGGGCCGGCCCACTAGGGCATGGGGAGGGAGGGGGTGGGAAGGGAATTCCCGGCCCAGGCCCAGGTTGCCTCAGCCCAGCTAAAACTAGACCAAAACTCCAATTTTTAATATTAATTGCAGCATAAAACTCAATTATTTCATCTCCCATCATTTCCCTCATTCCTTCCAAAATCGAAACAAGGGAGAAAACCCCCCTACGGTAATCTCCCAAATTCTAAGGCATCACAAAGCCGATTTCATGAATACTTCTTTTCGGGGACTATAGAGCTTAGAATTTCTGATCTTCGTTCAGTCCGACAGAAGTACGGCGAATCGGTTTCCGACTATATCAGAAGATTTAGAGGCGTAAGAAATAGATGCTTCAGTGTGACATTACCCGATGATCAGTTGGCCGATCTAGCATTTCAAGGGTTAATCCCACCATTAAAGGGAAAACTATCTGGCCAAGAGTTCCCCGATTTAGGCCACTTACTCCATCGAGTATCGGCACATGAGAGCCGATATGCAGAGAGCAAAGGGTTTAAAGATAGATTTAGATCAAACGGTAATGAAAAGGCCAAAGTAAACATGGTAGATTATGATTCAAGCGATACCTCTGAAGACGAAGAAGCAGGAATAAACATAGCCGAGTGAGCCAAAGGTTCCAAGAGGCCACTCGTGTGCCCTTTACTCAAGCCGACAAAAAATAAGGCATAAGTCAAGTATTCATATGATGTGTCCAAGTGTGACAAGATATTTGATTTATTATTGCAAGAAAAACTCATAAGGTTGCCAGAAGGACACGTCATACCATCGGCCGAAGAAATTAAAAAGCGAAGGTACTGTAAATGGCACCATTCGTTTTCACATAACACTAACGATTGCAATATTTTTCAACAACAGATTCAATCGGCCATCACCGATGGCAGATTAAAGTTTGCGGAAGAATCGGCTATGCAGATAGATATGAATCCTTTTCAAGTCAACATGGTTCAATGCTCACGGAAAGAAAAAGGACCTTGCAAAAGATATCAAGCCGACTGAACACTACAGGAATCAGGGGAAAATTCGTGGGCCAGAAACCCACGAATTTAGACCAAAACCCACGAATTTACTATAAATTCGTGCGCAAACCGTCGAATTTAGGCCACGAATTTAACTCGACGAAATTAATCAATTAAATTCGTGGGTGCCCACGAATTTAAGTTAAATTCGTGGGTTTACGCCGCCCACAATTTAATCGTAAATTCATGGGTTTCTCTGGCCCCACGAATTTAATTAGTAAATTCGTGGGTCAGGAAAACCCACGAATTTGACTTAAATTCGTGGGCCAGGAAATCCCATGAATTTATCAGTTAAATTCGTGGGCCAGTAAAACCCACGAATTTAACTTAAATTCGTGGGCCAGGAAAACCCACGAATTTATCAGTTAAATTCGTGGGCTAGGAAACCCACGAATTTATCAGTTAAATTCGTGGGCCAGGCACAAACCCACGAATTTAACTTAACTTCGTGGGACTTGCAGAAACCCACGAATTTAACTGACGCTATGCATCACACTCAATAAATTCAATCAAACTTATTCAACATTCAATCAAACACTCAATATCTATATCGACCATGCATATATATATGGATCGATATGCATCTCATTCAACACAAGCATCTTCACATTCAATCTTATTCAACACATCACAATAAGTCCATCACAAGATTCAAATATATATCGATCAAACATATATCGATCAAATATATATACTCAAATATATATCGATCAAACATTCAATCAAACTTATTCAACATTCAATCAAACACTCAATATCTATATCGATCAAACACTCAATATATATCGATCGGTATGCATCTCAACATTCAATCAAACACTCAATATCAATATCTATACATTCAATCAAACATTCAATCAAACAATCAATATATATCGATCGGTATGCATCTCATTCAACATTCAATCAAACACTCAATATCAATATCAATACATTCAATCAAACATTCATTCAAACACTCAATATATATCGATCGGTATGCATCTCATTCAACATTCAATCAAACACTCAATATCAATATCTATACATTCAATCAAACACTCAATATATATCGACAACTCAAGATTCAAGAGTATTACGAACAATTCAAGAGTATTACCAACATGATTCAAGAATCAAACTCCACAACGAATAACTAAGTCACCGAAATGTACAAAATTTCTATGAGGACCCCTCTTCCTATACCGCATCAGACGCCGCTTCATCGTGGCGTATAGCACCGTGATAGCAAATGTAAGCCTCGACACCGAAAATCTGAATCTAAAAATTCGATCGACGGATCGAACCCTTAGCTTCGCACCGTGCTCAGACGCATCCGATACCGGTTCGCCGGATCAAGAGCTCCAAGATCGCGCATCAACAACACGAGTATCAATGCACAAAGTAATGAACTAAAGTTAAATTACATAATCGGGGTAAATCTTGTACATACCCATTACAAAATCCAAAAGTAGAATAATAGCGGAAGCAAAGAAACACTAAACCAAATAAGCACTGGCCCGACAACCCCACAAATGCTACCTTCGGAGGAAGGACTACAACCGCCGCATACCGCAGTAACGCAGGACCACCTGAGCCATCCGGACCACCATCGGAACCATCCTCTGAGACAAGGTTAGTAAATGTCGGGACCCCGAATTTGCAAATCCGGACCCTCTGTGTATTCAGCACTAGTCCAGGAACGCGCTAGTGCACACAGTCTTAACATCGGTAGATATCACAATCATACCAATCGATACCATAAAAGTACTTTATTTAAATAATCAAACTGGTTACTCGACCTTATGGTCAAGTTACAAATATATGCCTCGCAAGGCGAACTTATTCAGAGAAAAATAATAGAAGCAGAAAATCAAATAACTTCGTGGCGCCATCCAGTATACCACAGCAATCGATCGGGCTCGCTTCCTAAGTAGATGGATCCTCTTGGAGTTCCTCCTCCAAAGTCGACGTAGTCTCCTCTTCAACTGTGTTGTGTTGAGGCAAGGGTGAGTACTTGGTACTCAAGAAGTCATGCATGTAATGCAAGCTAATAAACTATATGCATGGCTTGGTACAAAGGAATAGCTCAAGGTATATTTGCAAGAAATAACATTTGACAAGTAGCATATGTAGATACAAAAGCAAAGAGAGATAAGTAAAGCATAAATAACTTTTCAAGAGGTTTTAGTCAACAATTTCCCAATCCTAAACCACATTTCCATTATCTTCATTGTTATACCAACCCATCCTTTCAAACCAAAGTTATTTTTGAGAAAATCTAACCCTTGATCAGTAATTCCCGAGCGATGTCCAATACCGCGGACACGGCTATTCGAATAGATTCTAAACTCTGCAGAGGTTATGCACTTTACCCACAAGATACAATCAAACACCACAAAGGCGAAGTTCCTCGTAACAAAGTCTTTCTGAGACTTCTAACAATACAAGTGGTCCTCCCTGCTATTTGCGCACTAACCCTTCCCTTCGCTAAGGCAAAGTCTAGGCCAATCAACCGTTAGATGGGTACTGGCCTCACTCCAGACGCCTCCCGCATAACTTACACAAAGGGTGTAGTTGACCTCCCGAGGTCCCACAAGTACGTTATCAAGAACTTAGTCAACTAGGTCCGCCCCATTACGCATATGTGGTTGCACGTTAGACCCAGTTCAAAGGCTTGCAAGGTTAAGTCCTTAGGGTGACCAGGCAAGACTACCCGAAACCAAAACAACACTCCCAATGCCACAACCGCCCACCTGATTACTCTTTGCCACATGCCCCTACGAAATCTGTTTATCAAACCCCGCTTGATTACCATGCACCACGTGCCATCAACATCACATGATACTTTTCCAAAACAGGTTCAATATATCATTAAGTCGATATTAACATTTGATTATCCAAAATCATGTTATGAGCACGTAGTGTGTCTAAGCAAGATACTACAACGGTCTAAACCCATGTTGGCAATTTAATAATGTCCAACTAGTAAACCACAACTAGGGTGACAAAGGGTCATGGCACATACTTAGATAATCAAGGTGTCATACGGAAATTGGTACTTATCTAACCCCATGTTTAAACAAAGTATTTTTCTAATTGAACTAGCATGCAATAGTTTAAATCAAAATAGATTTCGAAATAGGATCAACATGGTCAAAGCACAACTTGCCTTCAAAAAGTACTTGCTCTTGGTCTTGAGTTGGATCCTGAGTCAATACTTCTCCTTCGAATCCCTCCCAACTTCAACGTCTACTCGTAAAGCGTGCAAATAGCAAATACACAAATAAACAATAGGCAAAAAGTGTCCAAACACCCAAATAAAATCCATAAACAGAGAGAACATAATTTTGTGGATTTTTAGAAACTGGAATCGTCAAATTCGGAGTTAAGACGAAAAAGTTATGATTATTTAAAGTTTAAATAATCATTTAAATAATTTTGTAGAGAAAAACTTTAGTCGAAAAATTAAATAAAATTAATATTTAGGTAGATCTCAATTTTATACAAATTTAGAAATTTGAATCGCTCAAATCGGAGTTGAAACGCAAAAGTTATAAGCGTTTGAAGTTTGAATCTAAATTTGAATCAATATTTCAAATTAATAAATCATTTTCTTTTTCGGAAATTAATTATTGCGTCAGCATGGACACGTGGCAGCCTCTGATTGGTTGGTCGACGTCGCCGGTCCATGGACTCGGCCCACGCCGGCTCTCTACCGTGGACCCGGCCCACTACGGCTCCATGTGAGACTCGACATGTGGGACCACTGATGACGCCATTGCCGACGTCGTCGGCCGGGCTCACCACGGTGCCGACAGTGGGTTCACCGATGACGCCATGGATGACGCCACGGCAGCCGCCGACACGCTGGCCCCGCTGTCGCTGGCCACGCGACGCTGCCAGACGACGCCGACCGCCGGTCCAACTTCCCGACACGTGGCGCAATCACGGCCGTTGGTTTGAAAATCAACGCGCGGATTAGATCCAGGGTTAACACGCTGAAACTACTCGCCGATCGTGGGCCGCTCGATTAAGACTCGGACGGTCCAGATCTAATCCTATAATAACACTACTACGACGCGTGGCAATTGTGAACCGCTGATCTTGATCCAACGGTCCCGCATCTAATCGGGTTGGGGACACGTGAACTCACCTCAACCGTCCGACCGATCTCGACGGTTCACCGAAGCTCGCTGGTCCGGCGACGGCGGCGAGGCTTGGGCACCGGAGACGAGAACGACGACGAGCCCGACGGGCGTTCGGGTTGCTCCGGCGAGATGAATCCTTCCTTCGGTGCGCCTCGTCACGGTGGTTCCGACCGGGCTCCTTCTCGGCGGAGACGACGGACGGCGGCGGAATCGGCGTTCAACCGCGCCGCAGTGGCTCCAACTCCGGCGAGCACGCACGGCAAACGGCGACACCAAAGTAGATGGCTCGGGAACGGTGCGCAAGGACGAGGGCAACCTCGGGGACGCCTCACGCTTTAAATAGCCTCGCTCGTGCGAGACGGAAACCTAATTCTACACGGCGCGGGCGCGGCGAGTCCGCTCGGACTCGGCGGAGACGACGACGCCAGCCGCCCACGTGGCACGATCAACGGCCACGATCACGCGGGCGCGATCGGATCCGGGCCGGATACGGCTCGAACCGGTACGGGCGGATCTCAGCCGTTGGATCTTGATCCAACGGTTGGGATTGATTAGGTTTAGGAGTGGGTTCGGTCGAGTCACGTGCTCGGTCGGACTCGAACTCGAGTCGACTCGGGCTCGGCCGGATGAACAAGAATCGACTCGTTTTGATTTTCCAGCGATTTAATATTTAAAATAATTCCCAGTGATTCATTTAATTCATTAAAAATAGCAAAAGACTCGAAAAATTCCTAAAATTCTGGAAAATATTTTGGATCATTTTGGACTCAAATAAAATATTTCCAACAAAATTTTATTTGCAAAATTAAATTCTTTAATTATTTCAAAATGGAATAAATTCAAATAAATTCCAAATAAATCCAAATAAATTCCAGAAAATTCCAAAAATTCACCAAAGTGCCAAATCACACATGAATTTAAGAAAAGCAAAATTTTGGGGTGTTACAGTAAACAACAGCAAAGCAACGGTGAGTACACGTATGTACTCGCAAGTCTTTAGTGTATGGAAATATAGTTAAATGCAGGCTATTTCAACAGGAATAAGCTTCTATACTAGGTTGATTGCATAAAGCAGCATTTATTTGTAAACAACATTTAACAACCGATAGCATTAGTAATTGAAAGAGCATTTGACATAAAACATATTTCACAGTATATGTATAATGTATATTATCCCAACCGGTTCGCCATTCCCTCTCGAATGCAACCGATGGGCTAGATTGTCGACTCTATCCATCAAACACTTCCTTTCCGTTCGAGACTCACACTTTTTCAGAAGAAGACACAAAACCAAACTTCTATACTCTCCATACTTATCTGGGCTAGATGCTCTTAACCATGAGCACGGCTAATCAATTAGTTTTACTTAACACTTCTGCAGAAGTTGCACACATTCCCCACATGGGTCTATCTAGCAAGCGTGTTGCCACGACGCGCGATACTTTTCAAGACCGACTCTTGCAGATTGACCATGCCGTTCCCATCATCGCTGTCACCAGACATCAAAGACAATAGCGTGATCCCACCTCGGGCGGATTTAGGCGGCCGTGACATCGCAAATGCAACACGGGTATCCCTTGCCCCGGCCCCATTACCCCACGAGTGGCACTATTGTTGCAGCGGGAACCCACAACACCCCTTCTTCTGTCCAATGGATGACAAGTCCCTTCCGAGAACCCCGCCAGCTGCACTGTCAACGGGCGCAAGTTCTCATCTTGCTCTTCGGCCTACCAACAAATCGGCTATCCTCAAGTCGTGTACATAGGCATTCTCGCCTGATTCAGTTCATGTGTATGCGCGAGACTCACCCAGCATTAACTTTGAGTTCGGTCCTTATATTTTTGTTGACTCGTGCAAGGACTCCAATCCTAACCACACCATCACCTTCACATTCTATACCTCCTCCCCGAGTCATTTACACCACTCATTTTTATCAATTAACCATTAACCATTTTGACTCAATTCATTTTGAAATCATATTTTGATTGATGAGTGTAACTGCCAAGGACTAGACTCAAATCTATTGCATTGACTAAGCATATGCATTTATTAACATTTTATACCCAAGTGACATTTATTAAGTTGCCTAACCTCTACTAGGGCTATCAATGTGACCATGGGAAATAGATTAAGGAAAACCACCAATTTGGGTTATATCTACCATTCCCACAAACTAGCACATTTACTGAAATTAAACGCATGCATATAGTTTGATAAATCAAAGTAAACATCGTAAAATATTGGATCAAGATGATCAAAGGAGGTGCTTGCCTGTCTGCTGCTGCTCGATGGATCCGGACGAACTCAGATTGTTCGAGGCGACTCCGACTCACTCGCCTAATCGAATAAAACATCAAAAACAAATGTAACAGAGAAATAAATTAGCAAAAAGTGACTTTAGAAGCATAAACACCAACTTAACATCAAATAGAACTCATCTAGACACTAAGAAAGCAAAGAAACGAAACAAGCGAGAAAAATGGCGAAATCGCGATTCGAAACGGCGATTTCGGCGAATTTCTCGCCAACTTGAACAAAATGCGCAAAATAATTTAAAATTCAACTAAATTTTGTTAAACACCTAGAATTAGGTATAATACACCTAATGGAACTTACGAGAACTCGTTTGGATTTAAAACGAACAAACGGAAGACAAAACAGTGAAAATCAATACACAAAATGCTGAAAAATCAGAAAAAAGAAAAACGGCACTATTCAACGTAACGCAAGAGCCATTTCTGTCCAGAATCCATTCGAACGACTTGCGACCGATTCCAGCGACTCCACTAGGTACTTTAGGATGTCTAGGACCTATCTGGACCTTGCCCCTTGAAAATTCACTTAATTTGCATCGAACCGATCGAAAGCTAAATTAAGCCGAGGTTTACGCCGATTCAAGCACAGGTCCTAAAACGGCTCAAACTCGATTCCACTTATGAGGAGCACGCTGACTCTACTAAGTCTAAATGACCCTAAATGACTCATTCCGACAGCTAATCGCGAAGAAACCCCTAAATGTGGAATATGGCCAAATGGCTATTTTGCTCTAAAACGAGCAATCTCGCCAAAAGGGCCGCTTTGAGCTGAAATGCCGCGAGACTTGTTTTAAGCCCTCGGCTAGTTGCTTAGGATACTTACGACCTATCGGAGCCATTCCCAAAGCATGGATGACTTAATCTTCTCGACTTTTGATCAATTGCCCGCTTAACTCCTGTGAATTACCCGAGAAACGGCAAAAGTCCTAAAAGTGACTTGAATGCGATCCAAAACACGCGAAGCATGCTATCGACCTTAGTGACCTTAAACGGCTAAAAAGCTAAATGCCTTAAACGGCTTGTGAGGCCTATAATTATTAAAACAAAATGCAAAGTGCTAAAATGCAAATCTAGCGATTCTAATCGCTTTTCTAGCCTCTAAGGGGACTAATGGTAAAGTCAATACATGCCTCTGAGCTCTAGGACTTTACAAAAATAAATGAGACCTAGAGCTGCAAAGTACATTGAAAAATGGTCAAAAGTAAAATCCGACTTTTCTAATCGGGTTTCAACTAGCAAGGAAGCTATCGACTATCCATTCGCTCATCGGACCTCTAGGATTTTTCACAAATAGAGTGACCTAGAGCTAACAACTTGCCGCAGACCATCAAAATGGAATTGACTCTTCCGATCTCGACTACGGCTACCGTAAGAGCTAATAGAACTGTCGATACAAGCTACGGACTCTTGGTATTTTGTAAAACAAGCAATACCTAAAGAAATAAAATAAAATTCGCCAATGTAATTGAATTCCGATTCTTCTGATAGCGGCTCTAGCTACCAGAAGTGCTAACAAAAAATACTACCCATGCTTTGTTCCACTAAAACTCCGACAAATCGAAAACCTAGCGATAGTTTGCTAGATTTCGAAGATGGCCATAAGCTAGGTCAACAGTAGAGTTAAATGGACCTAACGATGACCTAAGTCTAGATTCTAAAGCACAATTGCCATGCAATGTGTCTAACACATGGAACCTAGTTTTGACCTAGGCTAGGGTTTGAGGGACATGATGAAATGCGGAGCTACAGGAGGGGAAACTCGTAGCTACGCGACGAGGGACGTCCCGGGAGCCGAGAAATCAAGTCAGATCGCAAAAGCACCACGGGAACTCCAAGAGACATCGATGAATCTCGATGGAATACTCACTTGAAGGGGTTGAGAAGATGGGGAACGCGATGAGGACGCCAAATCCAGCCTCCGATTCGATTTTCGTCGGTTGAATCGCCCGGAATCCGCGGATTTGGGTGGCCTTCTTCTTCTCTTTCTCCTTCTCCCTTGCTTGGGACGTGTGGGATGGAGGAAATGAGGGTGGGCTGGTTTGAGGCTTGGAGATGGCTTAAAACACATGTGGGCACTATGCACTTATGGAGGGCATTTTGGTCAAGTGGCAGCTTTTGAAGATTAAACCTTCCAAAGTTGATTTTTATCGATTCTAAGATATTTAGGAAGGTTTTTAGGTCAATTAAACACTTTTCCAACTCAATTTACAATTAATTAAGTCGGGCGGTTAAACGTGACCACGATCAAAGTTCACGAGCTCCGATTAAATAGATCCCTAACTCCTTTTGAAGATTTTTAAGTTCCCCAGTAAACTAGGTAATTTGTACTTCAAAAGGACAAAGGAGTGAGTATTTGGATGAAAGGCTAAGACATTATGGCAAGAGCTCGAAAACTGAATTCAATCACCGAAAACACTTGTCGGCGATTAAATGGGAAATTGATTTTGAGCGAAGTTAATTAAGTTGAAGGGTTCTTTTTGATCCCATTTAAGTATATACAGCTCAAATTGCAGAAGTACACAAGGATAGTGTATTATTGAACAGTGTTTGAGTACAAATGTACAGTGACTCGAGTATAGAAATACTCGGGATATTACAATTTCGGCGTGACCTCTCTAGTAAATAGGACATCCACTCAGCAGACAAAAAAAACATTTGCAGGGATAATATATATATCAATCTCTCAAACCAGAAGGAGACATTCTAGCAGATCCTTAGATAATCAATCACACATCCAACGGCAATTTGTAAACTACGCATTACAATCCACATTACAATATATCCATCACAATACAAATCCGACGACGAAGTCATAAAGTCCAACAGTAATACACCAATCCAGCTCACAATGCAATTCATGTCTCGGGGTTGTTGGAGTTGTGAGCGCTACCACCACCGCCGGAGGGCGAGACTATGACGTCTTCTATGATGTCGTCGTTAGTACGTGCTGGAGGGCGTGACCCAGAAACCTGCAAGTTCAAGACTAGGTTGTGTTACAAGTAACATATCATCGAACTTAGCAAATATCGAAATGATTTGTGCTAAATATCCTAGGATCGAATTAGTTTTGCACGAATAGGCCAATTTCGTCAAGTTGACTAAGTTTGGATCACAATTGACAGAATTACCTTGTTTCGCAAACTTAGCAACCACTGAGATGAATTTGATAAGATTTAAGCTATATTTGGCTAAATGTGGTAGAATCGACTCAGTTTTGAACGAATGCCTCAATTTGACTAGGGTTTACATCACAATTATCAATTTCCACACGTTTCGCATTCTTAGCAAACATTGGAATGATTTATGCTAGATTTGCCTAAATGTGCTAGAATCGAATAATTATTGCATAAATACCTCAATTTTGCAGGATTTGACTAGTCTTGACTCACAAATAACAAAGTTAACTCAATTCGCAAACTTAGCAAACATTGAGATGATTTGTGCAAGGTTTAAGCATGAGTTGCCTAAGTGTCGTAAAATAGACTAAGTTTTGCACGCATAGCTGAATTTGCTCAAGTTGACTAAGTCTGGCTCAACTTTGACAGAATTGAGTTTTATTTGCCTAAATGTGATATAATTGACTAAGTTTTGTGAAGGTAGCTCAATTTACTCAATTTGACTTGGTTTAGCTCACAATTGACAAACTTAGCTCGTTTCGCAAACTTAGAATGTTTTTGACATCCATACATGTGGTGTCGTCTGAGGTGGCTGCATGGCCCAATGGTTGAAGTACATAGGCATTCCTTGGCCTGCCATAGGTGGTGGGTACATGTAGAACGGGTTTGGAGGCTGGGAGCCCTGTAAGACATAGTTAGGTATATTATGCCACATTTAAATCTTTCGTTCAAATTTTGAATATCGAATTGAACCGATCCATCTTTACCTGTGGTGCCTCTCCTACAGAAGGTAGCTGCATATGTGGGGTGAACATGTAGAAAGGACGAGGAGGCTGGGAGCCCTATGGATCATAGTTTGTGATATCAAGTATACAAAATAGAGTTTTTTAAAAAGAAAGAATGCATGAGAATTTCATATAACCTGATGTGCATCTCCTAGAGGTGGTGCCTGCATCCCAGTAGGGTTTATGAAGGACGCCGGGTGTAACACCCCAAAATTTTGCTTTTCTTAAATTCATGTGTGATTTGGCACTTTGGTGAATTTTTGGAATTTTCTGGAATTTATTTGGATTTATTTGGAATTTATTTGAATTTATTCCATTTTGAAATAATTAAAGAATTTAATTTTGCAAATAAAATTTTGTTGGAAATATTTTATTTGAGTCCAAAATGATCCAAAATATTTTCCAGAATTTTTCTGGAATTTTTCTGAGTCTTTTGCTATTTTTAATGAATTAAATGAATTATCGAATTATTTTAAATATTAAATCGCTGGAAAATCAAACCGAAGTCGATTATCGTTGATCCGACCGAGCCCGAGTCGACTCGAGTTCGAGTCCGACCGAGCCACGTGACTCGACCGAACCCACTCCTAAACCTAATCAATCCCAACCGTTGGATCAAGATCCAACGGCCGAGATCCGCCTGCACGGCTCGAGCCGTATCCGCCCGGATCCGATCGCGCCGCGTGATCGTGGCCGCTGATCGTGCCACATGGACGGCTGAGCGTCGTCGTCTCCGCCGAGTCCGAGCCGACTCCGCCGCCGCCGCGCCCGCCGCCGTAGAATTAGGTTTCGCCTCGCACGAACGCCGAGGCTATTTAAAGCGTGAGACGCCCCCGAGGTTGCCCTCGCCCTGCGCACCTGCTCTCGAGCCATCTCGCCGAAAGCCGCCGCTGCTTGCCCGCACGTGCTCGCCGGAGTTGTAGCCCTGCGGCGCAGCGGTTGAACGCCGATTCCGCCGCCGTCCGCCGCCTCCCGCCGAAGGAGCCTGTGTCCGGAACCACCGTGACGAGACGCACCAAGGAAGGATTCATCTCGCCGAGCAACCCCGAACGCCGCCGCTCGCTGCCGTTCTCGTCTCCGGTGCCCAAGCCTCGCCGCGCCATCGCCGGACTTCGCGAGCTCGGTAAACCGTCAGATCCAGATCGGACGGTTGAGGTGAGTTCACGTGTCCCCAACCCGATTAGATCTGGACCGTTGGATCAAGATCCAACGGTTCACAATTGCCACGTGCCGTAGTAGTGTTATTATAGGATTAGATCTGGACCGTCCGATCTAAATCGAACGGCCCACGATCGACGAGTAGTTTCAACGTGTTACCCCTGGAGCTAATCCGCGCCGTTGATTTTCCAACCAACGGCCGTGATTGCGCCACGTGTCGGGAAGTTGGACCGACGCGTCGGGCCGCCAGACGCTGGCTGGCAGGTACACCGACACGCCGGCCCGCGTGTCGGGCCGATCGCACCGCGGACGCCATCCATGACGCCATCGGTGGACTCCACCTGCCGCACTGCGGCCGAGCCCCGCCGACGCCAAGAATGACGCTATCCGAGTGGTCCCACATGTCGGGCCTCACATGGAGCCGTGGACCGGGTCCACAGAGACCCGAGCCGAAAGCGTGGACCGAGTCCATGGACCGACCGACGCCACCAACCAATCGAGGCTGCCACGTGTCCATGCCGACGCAATAATTAATTTCCGAAAAAGAAAATGATTTATTAATTCGAAATATTGATTCAAATTTAGATTCAAACTTCAAACGCTTATAACTTTTGCGTTTCAACTCCGATTTGAGCGATTCAAATTTCTAAATTTGTATAAAATTGAGATCTACCTAAATATGAATTTTATTTAATTTTTGGACTAAAGTTTTTCTCTGCAAAATTATTTAAATGATTATTTAAACTTTAAATAATCATAACTTTTGCATTTTAACTCCGAATTTGATTTATTCCAGTTTCTAAAATCCACAAAATTATGTTCTCTCTGTTTATGGATTTTATTTGGGTGTTTGGACACTTTTTGCCTATTGTTTATTTGTGTATTTGCTATTTGCACGCTTTACGAGTAGACGTTGAAGTGCCGGAGGGATTCGAAGGAGAAGTATTGACTCAGATCCAACTCAAGACCAAGAGCAAGTACTTTTTGAAGGCAAGTTGTGCTTTGACCATGTTGATCCTATTTCGAAATCTATTTTGATTTAAACTATTGCATGCTAGTTCAATTAAGAAAATACTTTGTTTAAACATGGGGGGTTAGATAAGTACCAATTTGCTGTATGACACCTTGATTACTTAAGTATGTGCCATGACCCTTTGTCACCCTAGTTGTGGTTTACTAGTTGGACATTATTAATTTGCCAACATGGGTTTTAGACCGTTGTAGTACAATGCTTAGACCTGCTACGTGCTCATAACATGATTTTGGATAATCAAATGTTAATATTGACTTAAATGATATATTGAACCTGTTTTGGAAAAGTATCATGTGATGTTGATGGCACGTGGTGCATGGTAATCAACTGGGGTTTGATAAACAGTTTTGACCGGGCATGTGGCAAGAGTAATCAGTGGGCGCTTATGGCGTTGGGAGTGTTGATTTGGTTCTTCTGTAGTCTTGCCCTGGTCACCCTAAGGACTTAACCTTGCAAGCCTTTGAACTGGGTCTAACGTGCAACCACATGTCCTGTAATGGGACGGACCTAGTTGACTAAGTTGTCGATAACGCATTTGTGGGACCTCAGAGGTCAACTACACCCTTTGTGTAAGTTGTACGGGGAGCGTGCGGGCCGAGGCCAGTACCCATCTAACGGTTGATTGGCCTAGACTTCGCCTTAGCGAAGGGAAGGGTTAGTGCGCAATAACCGGGGAGGACCACTTGTATTGTTAGAAGTCTCCGAAAGACTTTGTTACGGGAACTCGCCTTTGTGGTGTTTGACTGTATCTTGTGGGTAAAGTGCATAACCTCTGCAGAGTTTAGAATCTATTCGAATAGCCGTGTCCGCGGTATTGGACATCGCTCGGGAATTACAGTCAAGGGTTAGATTTTCTCAAAAATAACTTTGGTTTGAAAGGATGGGTTGGTATAACAATGAAGATAATGGAAATGTGGTTTAGGATGGGGAAATTGTTGACTAAAACCTCTTGAAAAGTTATTTATGCTTTACTTATCTCTACTGCTTTTGTATCTACATATGCTACTTTTCAAATGCTGTTTACTGCAAATATACCTTGAGCTATTCCTTTGTACCAAGCCATGCATATAGTTTATTAGCTTGCATTCTGTGCATGACTTGCTGAGTACCAAGTACTCACCCTTGCCTCAACACAACACCAGTTGAAGAGGAGACTACGTCAGCTTTGGAGGAGGAACTCCAAGAGGATCCATCTACTTAGGGAAGCGAGCCCAGTCAGTTGCCTGTGGTATACTGGATGGCGCCACGAAGTTATTTGATTTTCCGCTGCTATTATTTTTCTCTGAATAAGTTCGCCTTGCGAGGCATATATTTGTAACTTGACCATAAGGTCGAGTAACCAGTTTGATTATTTAAATAAAGTACTTTTATGGTATCGATTGGTATGATTGTGATATTTACCGATGTTAAGACTGTGTGCACTAGCGCGTTCCTGGACTAGTGCTGAATACACAGAGGGTCCGGATTTGCAAATTCGGGGTCCCGACAGAGGTGGTATCAGAGCCATACTTGACTGTAGGCTCAACCCTAGCTAGAATGGTCGTAGTGAGGATAAAACCTATTTTCTAAAGCTAAAGATTTGTCAAGATAAGAAATGACATCTCGACTTATCCCCTTCTCTCTTTTCTTGTCTCTTGCTGAAATTTTCCCTTACCTTGTCACAATTTAAAAATTCCGAGTTCTTACGTAAAGCACTCTTGTGACAGATGGAGGAAGAGTTCAACTACGTTGATCTGGGAGTTGGTCACGCTGCGGAACTTTGGCACATGCTACAAACTCTTGGAGATTTTGAAAAGCCGCAGTACCAAGTAGAAGTGATCAGACAAGCAGGATTGATTAAGGCTTGTGACGTGAAGATTGAGGTACCTGCTAGGAAAAAGGGCCCAGGCAATCGCCCGATACACCAGACCGCCAGAGATCTACAATGCAGATGGGTATCCAAGAAGTATCACGACGAGCAATGCGGCACATTACCCGTATCTACGCCAGAGAGTTGGAGAGCACGGTGTTCCGTTATCATCCGCGCAGCGATAACCTTCTTGACCCGAAGGCAATTCAGGATGAGGATGCCACGGTTACACAGTTGGCACGATTTGTCGTCGCCCAGGAGGATGTACTAGATAATAAAAGCAAGGAGCTACGTAGGCCCGCAAGGAAATCACGACAGAGAAGAACAGATGGCGGAAGCTCAAGAGTATGTGGCACACCTTCTGCGAAGGATTGACGAGTTGGAGATGACCTTGTACGGACTGCACTCCATGGCCAAGATTGAGCTACACGAGCCAGATCCTGAGGAGTCGATCTCGATGAGGACATCGCTTCTTCGACTACCATAGAGGACACGATTGTGGACATGGCGATCGCTACGCTTATGCCACAAAGACCCGCATCTGTGCCGTGGAGGTTTTCTCGATGAGTGAGCGTAGGTTCTATAGTGAGACTCCTTCGCCGAGTCGCGTCATAGAATAAAGAGTCACCCTTTAGGCGTTAGACTCCAGCGTTAGCTCGATTTGGTTTTCATTGTTTGCTGAGTGTGCAGTATGTGTTGCAAGGCCCTTAGGCATTGTAAGCAACCATACCAAGTTATTAATATCAATAATAAAGTTAGACCTTAAGGTTACGCCTTTCGCCCCGCATAAGTTCCATATTACTTGTCTATTCTCGTTTCCCTCTCATCTCTAAACCTAGAGCAAATCAATAGATGGTGAACACCCGTGGAAACTTTGGAGGCAATGGAAGTGGTTCTCGCCTACGTAAAACCCCAATGATGGAGCACCAGCACCGCCAGTTGATATGCAGAATTTTGGAGCATTTCTTGCTGCTCAGACTCAGTTGATGCATGCAATGATGCAACAAATGCAACACGTCACTGCTCAGGCCACTGCTAATCAAGTTAACCATGGACAACGCCAGAATACAAGACTATCAGAGTTCATGAGAACTCACCCACCCACTTTCTCGGGAATGCCAATCCATTAGAGGCCGATGAATGGTTAAGATCAATCGAGAGGAAGCTACACATAGCTCGTGCATAGGAAATGAGAAGGTACTCTACGCTTCTCACCACCGGAAGGAACAAATTACGAATGGTGGGAGAACTTCGTGCCACGCAAGAGAACCCTCAAGATATCACTTGGGAAGAGTTCACAATGCATTCGACAAGATCACGTGCCTGAAGGAATCATGGACCTTAAGAAGGAGGAGTTCAGAGCATCAAACAAGGTAATCACCAAGGTCGACTACCTGAACAAGTTCACACAGCCTAGCACGCCACGCACCGAGGATGTAGCGACAGATAAATCCGCATACCTCGCTTATGAAGGGACTTAACTCAGATTGCAAGTAGGGTTGATCACCCACACCTTCCCAGATTTCCAAGAGTTGGTGAATAAGGCGCTTATTCTTGAGGACAAGCGCAAGGAACTGGATGAGAACAGAAGCGCAGGATGCAACAACAGGATCACGCCAGTGGAACGCAATACCGAGAGTTGCACCAAATCAATTCTTCGTGTTCCAACCACAGAATGCAACAAGGACACCATCCTCAAAGCACCAAGACCGCCAATCGAACTACTGCACCCAGCCCCGCTAGAAACACTACTCCAGTGCAAAGAAGGAATGCTGAGACGCCGCTACAATCAGCAACGAACCAGACACTTTGCCAACAGCTTGTCCAAAGAAGACAGCAGGAGTGACCCGATTCGCTTCAATCTAGGAACCACCCCAGCTAGGACGCCAAAGACCAGGAGCCACACCCTGCATCGTGGTGAGAGGCCGAGTCAACCATGTCACCGCAGATGCACTGCAGAATGCTACTGACATCGTGATCGGGTAAGTTACTTGTTAACTCAAGACTGCAATGCTTTGTTTGACTCGAGCTTCAGATTCGCTTGTTTCGCAAGGCTTTGCTACTAGAAATGATTTGGGGATTTCAAGACTTAAGTGCATGCTTTTAGTTCAAACCCCTGGTTCAACTCCGAACGAAAGTAGGATGTTCCGGTGAGAATACTAATAGATGGAATAGAGTTCCTAGCAAACCTTATAATTTTGGAGACCTGCACCTTAGACGTCATATTGGGAATGGATTGGTTATCCAAGCACAAGGCCGTATTGGATTGTGGGCGAAGGACTATCTCGATTGAGAGCCCGTGTGGAAGGAAAGTGGAATTTCAAGCCACCGCAGCTTAGAGATAGACAGCTGATGGTTAACAAGACCAAGACAATCAAGATAGAGGATGTCCCAAAGAGTGAATGAGTACCCGTGATGTTTTTCCCGAAGATCTACCTGGTATGCCGCTGCACAGGACATAGAGTTTGTGATAGAGCTTGTACTGCACAAAGACCGATAGCAAAGAGACCCTATCGGATGTCCACCGAGGAGTTGGTAGAGATGAAGAAACAAATAGAGGAGTTGATGGAGAAAGGATTTATCGTACCAAGTTCGTCGCCGTGGGGAGCACCAGCTTTGTTTGTCAAGAAGAAGGACGGAGTTTCAGGATGTGCATCGACTATCGTGGCACTCAATGAAGTCACCGTGAAGAATAAGTATCCGCTACCCAGGATTGATGATTTGTTTGATCAACTAAGAGGAGCCGGAGTTTTCTCCAAGATTGATCTCGAGATCGATACCATCGATTGAAGATCCGATCGTAGGATATTCAAGACTGCATTCTCGCCAAGATATGGACATTACGAGTTTACAGCTATGTCTTTTGGATCGACAAATGCGCCATTTATTTCATGAATATGATGAATAAGGTGTTCATGGAATATTTGGACAAGTTTGTCGTCGTGTTCATAGACGATATCCTAATCTACTCCAAGACAGAGGATGAACATGCCGAACACTTGAGGCGAAGTTTTGGAAAAGCCGAGGAACAAAGCAACTTTTCGCCAAGTTCAGCAAGTGTGATTTTTGGAGGGACAAAGTGGAGTTCCTTGGACATGTAATGACCACGTATGAGTCGCCAGAGATCCAAGCAAAGTAGAAGCTGTGTTACATTGGGAGCAAACCAAGATCGTGACCCAGATTCGAGTTTCCTTGGAATGGCAGGATACTACCGCCGCTTCATCGAAGGCTTCTCGACAATTGCGAAACCTCTTACGCAAATCGCTGAAGAAGGAAAAGAAGTTTGCATGGACGCCGTAATGTGAGAAAGGATTTCAGAGCTGAAGGAGCGATTGACATCAGCACCGGTGTTAGTTCTACCGGATGTTGCTCAAAGCTTTGACATTTATTGTGACGCATCGCGCCAAGGACTTGGATGTGTGCTGATGCAGAATGGAAAGGTCGTCGCTTATGCATCAAGGCAGTTGAGGCCGCATGAGGAAAATTATCCGACACATGACCTAGAGTTAGTCGTAGTGCATGCCTTGAAGATATGGCGTCACTATCTCGATTGGAAACAGATGTGAAGTGTATACGGATCATAAGAGCCTTAAGTACATATTCACCCAATCGGATCTGAATATGAGGCAAAGGAGATGGCTAGAGTTGATCAAGGACTACAATGTTGGAATCCATTACCATCCCGAAGGCCAACGTAGTTGCCGATGCTCGAGTCGGAAGAGCCATACCGTGAGTATGTTGCTAGCCACAAATCAAGATGAGTTATGTCGACTTTCGTAAAATAAAGATTGAGGTTGTACCTAGCGGTTTCTTGGCCGCATTAGAAGTAAAACCTACCCTAGAGGATCAGATTCGAGAAGGACAAAAGGATGATGACAAGATCCGCAGGATTAAGTCCATCAAGGAAGAAGGCAAGGCAGAGGACTTCAAGTTGGATGAGCAAGGCACGTTATGGATGAAGGATCGGATTTGTGTGCCTAACAAAAAGGAGTTAAAGCAACTGATTTTGGAAGAAGCCCATGACTCCAAGTACTCAATTCACCCTGGAAGCGCCAAGATGTATCAGTATCTCAAGGAGAGATTCGTGGCCGAGTATGAAACGTGAAGTTGCCGAGCATGTTGCGTTGTGCGACGATGCCGAGAGTCAAGGCAATGCATCGTAGACCAGCAGGATTGCTACACCGCTGAATATACCTGAGTGGAAGTGGGAGGAAATCGGAATGGATTTCATTACCGGCTTGCCAAGACTCAAGGGGTTATGACTCCATATGGGTTATAGTGGATCGCTTGACTAAAGTAGCCCATTTTATTCCCGTGAAGACCACTTACTCTGAGATAAATTAGCGTAATTATACATGATCGATTGTCTGCTTGCACGGAGTGCCAAAGAGGATTGTATCTGACAGAGGTACCCAATTTACCTCAAGGTTCTGGAATAAGTTGCATGAAGCCATGGGAACCCGCTTGAACTTCAAGATGACTTATCATCCACGCACGGATGGACAGACCGAAGAGTCAACCAGATTCGGAGGATATGTTGAGAGCTTGTGCGTTGGCTTATGCTACCTCTTGGGATAAGAGTTTGCCGTGATGCCGAGTTCAATTACAACAATAGTTATCAGGCTAGTTTACGATGTCACCTTTGAGGCATCAGATGGTCGACTCGCTTGACGCCATTGAATTGGAATGAGACCGGCGAGCGCCGTGTCTTTGGACCTGATATTCTTCAAGAGGTCAAGAGCAGATCGCTATGATTAGGAAAGGTTGAAGATAGCCCAATCACGACAAAAGAGTTATGCCGACAATCGTGGGCCGAGACTTGAGTTTTGAACCGTAAGACTTTGTTTACCTCGTAGTTACGCCTCTCGTGGGAGTTAAGAGGTTCCATGCCAAAGGGAAACTCGCACCTCGTTATGTTGGACCATTTAAGATTTTGAGTCGCAGAGGCGGTTGCTTACCACCGGAGTTGCCCACAAGTCGTTGGCAGGAGTGCATGATGTATTCCATGTGTCCCAATTGAAGAAGTGTCTCCGAGTTCCCGAGGAATGCAGACACCGCTAGAGTCAATTGAGTTGCAAGAGGATTTGACTTATAAGGAGCATCCCGTGAGGATTCTCGACACAATGGATCGAGAAACTAGAAACAAGTCAACCCGCTTCAGAGAGTTCAAGGAGCAACCATACAGATAGCGAAGCGACTTGGGAGCGCGAAGAGGATTTGAGGAAAGAGTTTCCAAACCTATTCTGTAGTGAGCCCTAAATCTCGGGGACGAGATTCTATTAAGGGGGGGAGGTTTGTAACACCCCAAAATTTTGCTTTTCTTAAATTCATTTGTGATTTGGCACTTTGGTGAATTTTTGGAATTTTCTGGAATTTATTTGGATTTATTTGGAATTTATTTGAATTTATTCCATTTTGAAATAATTAAAGAATTTAATTTTGCAAATAAAATTTTGTTGGAAATATATTATTTGAGTCCAAAATGATCCAAAATATTTTCCAGAATTTTTCTGGAATTTTTCTGAGTCTTTTGCTATTTTTAATGAATTAAATGAATTATCGAATTATTTTAAATATTAAATCATTTGGAAAATCAAACCGAAGTCGGTTATCGCTCATCCGATCGAGCCCGAGTCGACTCGAAGTTCGAGTCCGACCGAGCCACGTGACTCGACCGAACCCACTCGTAACCCGAATCAAGACAAAACGTTGGATAAAGATCCAACGGCAGAGATCCGCCCGTTCCGGTTCTAGCCGTATCCGGCACGGATCCGATCGCGCCGCGTGATCGCGGGCCGTTGATCGTGCCATGTGGACGGCCGAAGCGCCGTCGTTTCCACCGAGTCCGAGCCGACTCACGCCGCCGCGCCGCCGTAGAATTAGGTTTCGCCTCGCACGAACGCCGAGGCTATTTAAAGCGTGAGACGCCCCCGAGGTTGCCCTCATCCTTGCGCACTGCTCTCGAGCCATCTCGCCTGAGCCATCGCCGCTTTGCCCGTGACGTGCTCGCCGGAGTTGTAGCCCTGCGCAGCGGTTGAACGCCGATTCCGCGCCGTCCGCCGTCTCCGCCGAGAAGGAGCCTGTGTCCGGAACCACCGTGACGAGACGCACCCGAAGGAAGGATTCATCTCGCCGGAGCAACCCCGAAACGCCGTCGGGTTCGTCGTCGTTCTCGTCTCCGGTGCCCAAGCCTCGCCGCGCCATCGCCGGACTTCGCGAGCTCGGTGAACCGTCAGATCCAGATCGGACGGTTGAGGTGAGTTCACGTGTCCCCAACCCGATTAGATCTGGACCGTTGGATCAAGATCCAACGGTTCACAATCGCCACGTGCTGTAGTAGTGTTATTATAGGATTAGATCTGGACCGTCCGATCTAAATCGAACGGCCCACGATCAACGAGTAGTTTCAACGTGTTAACCCTGGATCTAATCCGCGCCGTTGATTTTCAAACCAACGGCCGTGATTGCGCCACGTGTCGGGAAGTTGGACCGACGCGGTCGGCCAGACGCTGGCAGCGTCGTGGCCACCGACACGCTGGGCCCGCGTGTCGGCCGATCGCACCGCGGACGCCATCCATGACGCCATCGGTGGACCCACTGTCGGCCACCGTGGCCGAGCCCCGCCGACGCCAAAGAATGACGCTATCCGAGTGGTCCCACATGTCGGGCCTCACATGGAGCCGTGGACCGGGTCCACTAGACCCGAGCCGAAGCGTGGACCGAGTCCATGGACCGACCGACGCCAGCCAACCAATCGAGGCTGCCACGTGTCCATGCCGACGCAATAATTAATTTCCGAAAAGAAAATGATTTATTAATTCGAAATATTGATTCAAATTTAGATTCAAACTTCAAACGCTTATAACTTTTATGCTTCAACTCCGATTTGAGCGATTCAAATTTCTAAATTTGTATAAAATTGAGATCTACCTAAATATGAATTTTATTTAATTTTTGGACTAAAGTTTTTCTCTGCAAAATTATTTAAATGATTATTTAAACTTTAAATAATCATAACTTTTGCGTTTTAACTCCGAATTTGACGATTCCAGTTTCTAAAAATCCACAAAATTATGTTCTCTCTGTTTATGGATTTTATTTGGGTGTTTGGTCACTTTTTGCCTATTGTTTATTTGTGTATTTGCTATTTGCACGCTTTACGAGTAGACGTTGAAGTGCCGGAGGGATTCGAAGGAGAAGTATTGACTCAGGATCCAACTCAAGACTAAGAGCAAGTACTTTTTGAAGGCAAGTTGTGCTTTGACCATGTTGATCCTATTTCGAAATCTATTTTGATTTAAACTATTGCATGCTAGTTCAATTAAGAAAATACTTTGTTTAAACATGGGGGGTTAGATAAGTACCAATTTGCTGTATGACACCTTGATTACTTAAGTATGTGCCATGACCCTTTGTCACCCTAGTTGTGGTTTACTAGTTGGACATTATTAATTTGCCAACATGGGTTTTAGACCGTTGTAGTACACTGCTTAGACTCACTCGTGCTCATAACATGATTTTGGATAATCAAATGTTAATATTGACTTAAATGATATATTGAACCTGTTTTGGAAAAGTATCATGTGAAGTTGATGGCACGTGGTGCATGGTAATCAATTGGGGTTTGATAAACAGTTTTCGACCGGGGCATGTGGCAAGAGTAATCAGGTGGGCCAGTTGTGGCGTTGGGAGTGTTGATTTGGTTCTTCGGGTAGTCTTGCCCTGGTCACCCTAAGGACTTAACCTTGCAAGCCTTTGAACTGGGTCTAACGTGCAACCACATGTCTGTAATGGGACGGACCTAGTTGACTAAGTTGCCGATAACGCACTTGTGGGACCTCAGAGGTCAACTACACCCTTTGTGTAAGTTGTATGGGGAGCGCATCTGGCCGAGGCCAGTACCCATCTAACGGTTGATTGGCCTAGACTTCGCCTTAGCGAAGGGAAGGGTTAGTGCGCACAACCTGAGGACCACTTGTATTGTTAGAAGTCTCCGAAAGACTTTGTTACTGAACTCGCCTTTGTGGTGTTTGACTCAGATCTTGTGGGTAAAGTGCATAACCTCTGCAGAGTTTAGAATCTATTCGAATAGCCGTGTCCACGGTATTGGACATCGCCGAATTACAAATAAGGGTTAGATTTTCTCAAAAATAACTTTGGTTTGAAAGGATGGGTTGGTATAACAATGAAGATAATGGAAATGTGGTTTAGGATGGGGAAATTGTTGAGTAAAACCTCTTGAAAAGTTATTTATGCTTTACTTATCTCTACTGCTTTTGTATCTACATATGCTACTTTTCAAATGTCAAGCATCGCAAATATACCTTGAGCTATTCCTTTGTACCAAGCCATGCATATAGTTTATTAGCTTGCATTCTGCAGGCATGACTTGCCGAGTACCAAGTACTCACCCTTGCCTCAACACAACACCGCTTGAAGAGGAGACTACGCCGCCTTTGGAGGAGGAACTGCAAGAGGATCCATCTACTTAGGGAAGCGAGCCCAGTCAGTTGCCTGTGGTATACTGGATGGCGCCACGAAGTTATTTGATTTTCCGCTGCTATTATTTTTCTCTGAATAAGTTCGCCTTGCGAGGCATATATTTGTAACTTGACCATAAGGTCGAGTAACCAGTTTGATTATTTAAATAAAGTACTTTTATGGTATCGATTGGTATGATTGTGATATTTACCGATGTTAAGACTGTGTGCACTAGCGCGTTCCTGGACTAGTGCTGAATACACAGAGGGTCCGGATTTGCAAATTCGGGGTCCCGACACCGGGGGAGGCTGAGCACCCTGTGATGCTTCTCCTTGTGGTGGTGGCTGCATGTGAGGAGAAGACATGCAGAAAGGAGGTGGCTGGGAGCCCTATGACATAACAGTCAAGTTTGTGAGAATCGTGATTTTATGAGCTAAGTGAGTTAGAGAGTAATGAACTCAAGTATCTTTACCTGTGGCATAATAGGAGGGCGAAACACTGGCACGTTAGGTCCAAGAGATTGTGACAGTTGCTGCATATAGATTGTTTGTTAGATTTTAATCACAGATGTACAAATGATCGATTTGTTCAAAGTTGAGATTGTACCTGCAGATACATTTTCATGTATTCTGAGTCTTCTCAGCTTCTGCGTCCTGCGCTTGTGCTTCCCGTGCGGACCTCGACGAGTGAGCACTCCCCTGTGAGGAAACCGAGTCTCGTGGAAGATGATCGCATTCGATAACTCCGTCCCCCATGGCCCACCTACAAATGATATATACTGAAATGTGACCATGCAATATTTTTTTATTCATAGAGCAAAAACAATTAAAATTAGTTTTATTAACGAACCTCCCATGCTTTAGGCCCCCTCCAGCGTGGTACAAGGCTTCCACATCGACCGGCGCGGCCCTCCAATCAAACTCCGTCCCATGACGTTGTGTCATTTCTTCTGCATATGACGCTCACAAAACAGCATGTTGGTGCTCCCGGATTTAAATTTGCACAAAACATATTGTTTCATTTATACTTACCATCCTCTCACTAGCCCCGTCGTCGCACAAAACATCCGGGTTCTGTGGATCCTCGCCTTTGTGCACTACTACAGAATGACTAATATAAGACGCATATTTTGAGGCGCTTTCAACCTGCATAAATTAAAAGCATCTTCAATGGTGGCGGAAGGCCCGATAGGAGGCGGTTCAATTTTAACCGTCTTATATGATAGTTGGGTTTGATGCGGTTCCATAGTTAGAACCGTCGCATATGAGATTATAAACAAAAGAGACAGTTTCGTACTAAGAAGTGTCTTTGATGTGTAGATATTATATGACGCTTTGTTGGTTGCAACCGTCTGGTGTGATATGTGACGGTTGGTCGTTGAAACCGACTCAATTTACTAGTTCATATTCGAGACGGATAAGAGACTTGGAGTCCATGTTCATAAAGAAACGTTACATATATTAAAGAAACGTCATAGATATGTCCTCATGATATTGTTCAAGCGTGGTCCTATGTTCTATTCGTTGTGTTCCTTTTTTTTAGAGCAGTGACTGGTCCCGACTATGTCGGAGACGGTTCAACCGAACTGACTGGTCCCGATTTGTGGTTGAGCGGAAACTTAAATTATTTACTTTGCTCAAGGGGGTTTAACATTATATTACCAAAGATCAAGCCAGAAAACCAACTATAAACTAATCTGGTACCTGCTCGCACCAGCCACCGAATCACACATGGCATCCACCTCGTGGTTAGTCCAATACTGTCCCCCTGACTGCAACAACTATTTTAAAATTACTGAGCCAACAACTCACCACAATTTTCTTTCTCCTTTATAGATTTTAAGTGAGACTATTAAAATTAATAACTAAGTACGGTGTGTATAATTGTTTAAAAATTGCGTGGCAGTTTTTAAAACTTTCGGCAAGGCAGGAAGAGATAGGGGCCCAATGATAAATCTGCAACGGGAAAGGTAGGGACCCACGCGCAAGTCTCGACTTCTTCCTCCCCACCACCTCATCCTCCTCCAGCTAGGGTTTCTATGGCGGCGGCGGTAGTGACCACGTCCATGCGCGGCCCCGGCGACGGTCGCTCCATGGACAATGAGAACCTCACCTTCGAGACCTCACCAGGCGTCGAGGTCGTCAGCAGCTTCGACAAGATGGGAATCCGCGACGACCTCCTCCACGGCATCTATGCCTACGGCTTCTAGAAGCCCTTCGCCATCCAGCAGCGCGCCGTCCTCCCCATCATCAACGGCTGCGACGTCATCGCCCAGACCCAGTCCGGAACCGGAAAGACCTCCATGATCTCGCTCTCCATCTGCTAGATCGTAGACACCGCTGTCCGCAGGTAAGTCCCCGTTTCACACCAATCTTCCTCCCAATTATTTTGTTTTGCTATCCTGGCTAGCCCTTTGCTTCTGGTATCTGCAATGTTTGGTGAACCGGTTATAGCTTACATATTATCGCATATATTTGTTACGCCGAGAAATTAGGGCACTGGAATTTATACCTTTGTTTTGTATTTTGGATTTGTGGTAGCATGCATGATTTTGAAATACATTTATTGTGTTAAAAGTTTCATATTTTATCTGCTTTGAGATTATATTATATGCATGTATGATTTTGACATACAGTTTTTTGTGCTAAAAGTTTTTTCTTTTATCTAGTTTTGGGATTAGATTAGGTGCCATTGATATAAGTTTGCGGTGTTATCTGTGTTGTTCAGTGGATGAACTAGGGTTTAGGATAGTGGCATAGGGTGATGGCATTCAACTGTAGCTTTAGACGAATTGGTTTTTAGCCAATAACTCTCTCTTTCCCTATGATCGTTGTCTATTTGTAGGACTCCTTGTGCCTGTTAGTTCGAATTCCTGTGCTTTTCCTTTGATTCCTGGACACTTAGGGAATTTTCCCTGTAGTGCAGGCTTTGTATAACATATATAGCATTTGTTCCAGAAGAAACAAAACTGAAGTTGATATTGGCTACAACAATCATTTTTGTTTTCTCATTTTCTAGGGTGCAGACATTGATATTGTCACCAACCAGAGAACTTGCTTCACAAACGGATAGAGTAATGCTGGCTATTGGTGACTTCATCAATTTACAAGTGCATGCTTCTATTGGTGGCAAAAGTATCGGTGAGGATATTAGAAAGCTCGAGCATAGAGTGCATGTTGTGTTAGGAACGCCAGGAAGAGTTTGTGATATGATCAAGAGAAGGACCTATTGATATATGCATGGAGTGCATGTTGTGTCAGGAACGCCAGTAATATATCTATCATGCATGCGGATATCATGCTAATGATGTTGGAACACCCTATTGATATTGAATCTATCATGCTGTAAATATGTTGTCTTCAGAAACGTTTGTTTAATGCTTCCACCAGTGTTGTTGGAGATTTGTTTTTCCTAAATGAAATATTTTTTCTCTGTCAATCTATGTGTACATGATGGTTCTAGATATTTATTTGGACTAAAAGAAAGTGCTCTATTTGTTCACTGATGCAATATAAAAAATACAAATAATAATGTATTTATGCTGATGTGGTGCGATTTTTGGTATTTTTTTTTTGCGCAATAAAATCTTTATAGACGGTTCTAAGACTAAAGCGTTCTATATAAACAACACAATTAAGACGACCTTATGGAACAATTGTTTATAAAGCATCATACTTATAAATCAGTTCAAATTAAGACCGTTGTTTTAGAACCCCCTCCCCCCTCCCCATTTGCGATGGTTTGGTTTTAATCATCTCTTATATTACATCATAACAGATGGTTTGTAAGAACGAGAGTGTCTTAGGTAAGACATATAAGATGGCTGTATATACAAATTGTCTTAAAAGCTTACTCGTATAAGACGATTGCAATGTGAGGGGATGTCGACAGAAGATATATATAAGACGGTTTTATTTAACAAATGTCTTATTTACACCGTCATATGAGGCGGTTGAGAACCGTCTTATATGATAGATGTCTTTTGTGACTCCAGTTATATGAGACATTTCACAACTGTCTCGAATAACTAAATATAACCGTCGCATATATGCTATTCTGTACTAGTGGTGCCCCCGGATGTAAACTTCCACAAAAGAGGGAGTACTCCCACTTTCAGCCTCCTACGGTGCAAAGTTAGAAACATAGTGACAAATTCACTAACAATTATAATACCGATACTTACCATTCGTTGCTCTAGGCTAATGTGTCCGTCTGCGCCGTATTTGTGCTTCCCCAATGTACTTCTTCTGTTCCCTCGATTTCTATTTGATTTTTCTTGAAAATCCTCCGACGCCCAGTACCGGCACATCCACCTCCAAGCCTCCATGGCCTTCATTATCCAATCGACCGAGCTCTCGAGATACTCTTGTTCTGTCAGGTGTATACTCCGAGCCTCTGGTCCTCTTCTCATGTTCACCCTCTTCACCCTCTTGTAAAAATTGATGACAGCTTGAATCCTTGCATTGCTAAACGAATCTCCGACAACCTTTTGTGCCGCCCTGTTGAAGACGCTTTTGGCCTTCTTCAAAAGGCTGTAATTGTCTTCGTTCGAAGAGCCGAAACCTCTCCTACATATAATCACACAATGTCAAATTGTATTTACATTTAAAGCAATACTCAAATAGAGTAAATACATAACGCAAACTCACCCAGAAGCCAGCCCACACTGTGCCCTGACATGTATGGCTGTCTTCGCCTCCTTCCACGTTCTCCTTCAACGCCCAGTGCTTCCAATTGTGGGCCGCGAATCTATCCCCGCCTGACTCAACCATGCCTGCCGCTGTCTAATCTAAGCCCCAAAGAATATGGCATCGCCACCGCCGAGTCCCGAGCATCGTAACCCCCGCTTCCTCGACCTTCTGGAGGACGACCCGCTGAACTTGCCTTTAAGCTTGTCAACCTGATGCCTGAACATGCTCATCTGTTCAAATTTGACAAGAGTTAGTGAAGGAGACAAAAGTAACTTGTAAAAAATGAAGGAGACAACAATAACTTGCAAAATGAATGAGACAACAATAACTTGTAAAAAATGAATGAGACTACAATAATCTTACAAAATATACATATTAAAAGTCATCGGCGCTTAATCTTCATGACTGTATTTGATTGAGACGTGCTTGAAGACGTGCAATCCTTACCGACTTTTGAGGGCTGCCGTGAAGGGCCTGGTTCATCTGTTATTAAGTCTATGGCATCGGCAGGTAATTGATCGAGTCCTGCCCCGTCGGAGACAAGGAAAGAATCCCCCATAGCTTCTTCTTGATATACATCACCCACATCATCTTCTACGTTGCTTTCCACATACGAAACATCCTTAGGAGGATATACTTCAGGATTAACTTTAAATACAACCCACCAAGCCTTCAAGCTAGGGTGAGGATAGCTAAGGTAGTACACTGCCAACCTGATGTGCAAGCACAATGTTATTGATGTGACCCTGAAGCCGCGAACTATGCTTCACCTCCACCATCCCAAAGTCATCGACACGTGTGCCGTTGTGTGGATCGAACCAATGGCAATCAAAAAACACAACCTATAGATCTTTGGCACCCCCAAAGGTATACTCAATTATGTTTTGTACAACACCGTAGTAGTCTAATATATCACCGCCGAATCGGATGACGCTGTGACTACTCCGCTGTTTGAAGTGGCCGCAAGTGGACGCTTAGCTTCTAATTTCGCTGTTCAAAACGAAACCCGCTCACATCATAGCGACTATAGCTCCTTGCCGCCACATCACCATGCGAGAGCTGTCGGAGATCCTCGTGACGGAGGCATCACGCATACACTATATAGAAATATGCATCAACTGTTAGTCTAATATTAGGTTATTACAACAATTCATTTTTAAAAATGAATAAATAGTCATATTACATGCCGATTTTAACCATTGCACGAAGCTTGGGCCGCCTTGCAACCCATCACGACGTAGGTTATCCAATTGCTTAGTTGTGGGTTGTCGAGTTGACTTCCAATTTTCTTTGTCAAACACTCTGCGTCATTTATTCCCGGGTTAAAAAGGACTCTACACTGAAATGTTGAAAACATAATTCAGAAAGTCACTTACTCAAAATATTTTTCAACTTCTACCATGTTAGTGAACATGTAAGCATGGCCAGGTTCCACTCCTCATACTCAACATGGTGTGCAGTGTACGACCCAACAGGTTGACCCTTACATTGAAAAAGCTTAAGTTCGCACAACGGTTCTTCTTCCGCGGCACGGTACCAATTCGTAGGGGCATTCACGTTGTGCTTGAGTGCGAAATACTTTGTTGAGAAGTTTGTGATCTCTTTACTTGCATAAGCCTCTGCGATACACCCCTCTACCCTTGCCTTGTTGCGCACTGTAGCTCTAAGCTTTTTCAACTCCCTTTCCTGACTATACATCCATCTCGAATCAAGCAGACTCCGCAACCTTCGCTTCCCAAGGCAGATGCACCAGAAGATGTTGCATCACATTCATAAAACCAGGTGGGAAAGTTTTTTCCAACTTGCATACAAGCAATGGAATTCCCTTCTCTAACTTCTGCATCAACGTCTTTGAGATTTCCTTAGCACATATCTGCCTGTAGAAGTAACTGAGCTCGGCTAACATCCTCCACAACTGATTATCAAAATAGCCACGAAACATTACCGGAACAAGTCTTTCTATGATGATATGGTAATCATGACTCTTTAGCCCGTTTAGCTTACCAGTGCTGACATTCACAGCCCGTTTTATGTTAGATGCATAGCGATCAGGAAACTTTAGAGTTTTCAACCACCTCAAAATCTGTTTACGGTCTTCTGGCTTCACACAGTATGGAGCTCGTGGCCGGCTCTCATTTCCATTTAAACCAACTTTAACCTCGAGCCACGGCCAAGCACAACGATCACCCATGTATTTCCTAGCACTCACGTTATCCTTTGTTTTGTCGGTTACATCAAACACCATGCTTATGATGCTTTCTGCCACATTGCATTCTTGGTGCATCAAATCTATGTTATGCGGCAGAATCAAAGCTTTCGCGTAAGACAGCTCCCAAAGAAAAGAAACATGAGTCCAGTTGTGCTCCTTTCCATAGCCAGTGAAACCCACTTCCGTAGATCGTTCAAGCCGACTATGCCATTCAGCTATCTCTTCTCCTGTGAGTCGCTTCGGCGGCCCTTTTTTAACTTTCTTTCCTTTTCGAAATGCTTTGACATCGTTCCTGAAATGGTGCCTCGCCGGAAGCCACCGTCGATGGCAATCGAAGAATGTGATCTTCTTACCGTGCGTGAGCCTGAATGCATCAGAGTCAGCCATACAAATTGGACAACACAGGCAACCATGAACACACCAGCCGCCCCAAATGCCATATGCCAAAAAATCATGGACCAACCACAAGTATGCGGCTCATAAGGTAAATTCTCTACCAGCAACGCTATCGTATGCCTTTTCCCCTCGCCACAACTTTTTCAGCTCGTCAATTAAGGGCCGCATGAACACATTGAGATCCTTCCCTGGATGCTTAGGACCTGGAATGACAAGAGCAAGGAATATGAACCCCTCTTTCAAACAAATCTCAGGTGGAAGATTGTATGGCATGATGAAGACCGGCCAACAAGAGTAGGGGCTAGGCTTGTGCTGAAAGGTGTGAAACCGTCTGTGGACAAACCAACACGAACACTCCTAGGGTCACTTGCAAATGCAGGATTGAATCGGTCCAATGCCTGCCATGCCTCGCCATCAGACGGATGCACCATCATATCCGGGTCTTGGTCCTCACGTTTACCTTCTTTGTGCAACCGCATATGTTTCGCTGTTTCTTTTGACATGTACAGCCGTTTAAGCCTATCCGTGATCGGCATGTACCGAAGTTGTTTAGTCGCGACCTTTGTAGTCACTGATACCCCTTCCTCATCTACCACCTCAACGAATCTACACTTACCGCAATGCATACAATGAGTATCCTTGTCATGATCCTTCCAGAACAGCATGCAATTATTCTCACACACATCAATCTTCTGGTAATTCATCCCGAGGCCGGCCATCAACTTTTTCGATTGGTACAAATCCTTTGCCATCTTGTGGTTACGCGGAACGACATCATTCATAAGTTCAAGCATAGCGTTGAAGCATTTGTTCGAAAAGTTGAACTTCGACTTCATCGACATAAGCCGTGTAACCGCCTGCAGGACGGTCACATTGGTGAAGTCATGCAGCTTCTCATCCAAGGCGTCAAGGAGCCTATAAAATTCCTTAACCTCCTCCGGCGGTGACCCCTCCCCCGAGTTAAATTCAATCCCCCTGCCAAGATCATCGAGCATCTCTTCCATCCGGTCGTGATCCTCCCCATGGTCCGACTCAATGGCCTGCCCTACGGCCTCTCCATGACGGTGCCACACCAAATAGTTAGGCATGAACCCATTTTTGCAAATGTGATACTGCACTATATCCTTGCTGTAGTAGCTGTTATTCTCACAGAGGGTACACGGGCAATACACATATTCAGCTCCTCCAGCGAATGCTTGCTTCAAGAAAGCATCCGTGATCTGCCCCCATTCCCTTGAGTGCCCCCCATCACTCCTCCATCCGTCATACATCGCCCTTCGATCGTCACCCATTCTCAAACCTAAACAAATGAAACGATGTCAACGTACGACCGTGGCTTAGGTGACAAAGACAACAGGGTTATGTGGCCGAAACCACGTTGGATCACTCGCACGTCACAGGCCCCATGCAACAACCTACATTCTAGTAAATAGGACATCCACTTAGCTAAAAGACTTATTACCTCTACTAAAAGACTGAAACCAACCTTTTAACTATTTAAAACCGGCTTAAAACTAAGTCACCGAAATGTACAAAATTTCGGCATGACCTCTCTAGTAAATAGGACATCCACTCAGCAGACAAAAAAACATTTTGCAGTGATAATATATATATATATCAATCTCTCAAACCAGAAGGAGACATTCTAGCAGATCCTTAATGCAAACACAAGTGACAAGTAACTAATCAACTACAAGCCACTTCATGACTTAACATACCATTAGTTGACAAATAGAACAGCATTTCTAAAACAAATTTAGTCTCAATGTGAGCATTTCACATTGTTTACCATATGAAGCGAATATAAAATGAGATGAAATAACTTCAAACGAATTAATCATTTCACATTGAGACTAAACAAATAAGGCATTTAGTGTATATGCAAACTACATTTACATCTTTCATAACCTGCAGCCTGGTATATATATATGTTACATATGTACGCACTACGCACATGCACATAGCTAGCAAATACACCACATAGCTATTCTTAGTTTTACTCTATCCTTCACTTTAGGTAGTTCCCTTTCAACTGAGTTGCCATGCTCCTAAAACCATTTATAAGACAATACAAACTACACCAGAATTTCCTCACCTACCGAGCTAGCTTTAATCAGACTTCTAGTTGCCATTTCCACTAGAAACCGGCCACGACACCATGAGCTCTTGTGTACTGCGCTTGAAGGCTTCAAGAGGTTACTCTAGGTTGTAAGTCATGTAGAGACTAGCATTCCTTAATCGTCATCTTTAGCTCGTGGTGGATAGAACCGAACGAGACCAAGGTTTATCTATTGTCTGATTCCAATCAAGGCAGTAGGTAAGCATCTTAACTTAATTTAAATTAAGAACTTAGAGCTATACAATAGTGTGGGCTTGTGGTGGATTAGCTAAGGTAGTTGCAGTGCTAAAATGATTGTCAGAAGTGCTAATTGATGTTAGAATTAGCCTTAGATTAGCTAATTTTTGGAAATAGTTTAGTCATCAATGCCCATAAATTCTTCTGTGATTAAGGTAGTAAAATAGAAAAATCTCATCATTCAGCATTAAATTCAATGTCTTACTGTAATATTTTGAAGTAACACAATTCTGCTACTTTCTAACATCTTATATTTTCAGGAGTCACAACAGAACTAAACAGAAGGCAGATGGTGAGACTGTCCTAGAATCTTTCCACAATGGAGAGACTAGCAACGAACAGGCTGTTTTGAATTTTGGAGACAAAATTCAGAGTATGTCAATGTCAGTCATTAGGAATAAACATCAGTACACACTAAAAGAAAATGTTATATCAATTAAAGACAATCAGATCAGGGAACTTGCACTAGAAGTCTAGGAGTAACATAACACAAACTCGTAATATATCTTTAGATGAACTCCTTGTGCAGTTGATTTACCTGTGATCGACGTCGCTTCTCTCGTGATTCTTCTTTTGGAATTGATCGATCGATAGGAGTCCTTATGCGCAGGAGGCCAGGCGCGGGCGCCTTTCTCGCCAAGCGCAGGAGGCCGGCGCGCGCAAGCGCCTGCTCGGCCGGTGCAGGAGGCCAGGGAGGAGTAAGGAAGTCGGGCGCACGAGAGGCCGGGAGGCGCGGGAGGAGCAGGAGGTCGGGCGCAAGACGGCTGCTCGGCCACGGGCGTTGAGGCGCGACGCGGCGCTATGCTCGCCGCCGCGCACAGGAGGCCGAGGAGGAGCAGGGAGGCCGGGCGCACGAGAGGCTGGGGAGGCGGCGACCGGGGGAGACGGTGATGGAGGCCGACCGAGGGAGGAGTGGCGCGTGGCGGCCTCGATCGGGGAGGAAGAGTGTATGGATCGAGCGAAGAGAGAATAGATCGAGGGACTCGAGACTTTGCAAGACAGGTGCGGTGGCCTCTAGGGCAAATTAAATTCGTCGGCATACGGCCCACGAATTTATTTTATTTCGTGCGCTTTCCGATGAATATAATATATAAATTCGTGGGTCTCTTTTTGGCCCACGAATTTAATTAAATACGTGCGTTTGTTCGGAAGCCGACGAATTTAAATATTTAAATTCATGGGTATTTTTACTGCCCACGAATTTAATTAAATTCGTGGGTTTTTTTATCAACCGACGAATTTAATTATATAAATTCGTGGGTATTTTTTTGGCCCACGAATTTAAAAAAACCCCACGAATTTTGCACTGTTTCTTGTAGTGGAAAGAATCAAGGCACAGTCAAAAGGAGGCGAAACAGTACAAATCACTATCGGCTCTATACAAATAGAAGTCGATAGAAATGGACAGAACTCGAGAATAGTAAAACCAAAAGGAGATTTGGAAGTCGGAAAATGGTATAGGGCTGAAAGGGCTCCAAGAAAAGTTAACTTCAAACCAAAGCCGACTTTCTCGCAACTCCTGGGGAAATATGAAAGGATAAGCCAAAAATATAATACCAGACAAACTCAAAGTTTTCGTCGGGCGAATCAAATGACAAGCGAATATTGGCGGTCCGATGCGCCACATCGGCCAACTACTGAAGAAGAGAGACACCGGCAATGTCCCTTTTGGTAATTTTGCTGGGAGAAGGGGATGACCTTACCAACAGTCATGTCCTGTACTATGCAACATTCGTCTGCATATCGGCCAAACCAATCGGTAAAAGACAGGTTGTCTAGACCGGTACATGATCGGATAGAAATTAGAAACAGGAGGCCGATCCACGAAAGATTGTCAACTTTAGAACAAGGCGATTCCTGAACTCAAGAGATATCGGCTTCTCATAACACACTCAGAGTGGAATCTAACGGTGAAATGAGCAACTTAGCTGGAAAAATCAGAAAGCCGATATAACCTAAACCTAAATGGTGCCCCTCAAGCCTTAGCAAGTCACAGCGCAGGCGGCTTCAGCGACTAAAGACACAATAAGAAAGGGAAGCCGAGAAAGAGAAAGAAAGGGATCGGGTATTCAATAGACTAAGGCCCATACCGGTTTCAAAAAGGGAATGGAGAAAGAATGAACAGACCGACAGTGACTCTGATCAATCGGTCGAATCCGGATCCCCAATGATCCGAGATGACACACCGCCAATGGATATAAACATGGTATTCACTCTACCTGCCGAGTTCAAAACCGAGGAATCGGCTGAAGAAGTTTTCGCCCAACTATGCCTCGGAGCACCAGACGCTATGTTTGAAAAACCACAAGACATGCATCGGCATCTAAAACCATTATACCTAAAAGGGTATATTAATGGCCGATCGATATCTCGAATGTTGGTCGATGGTGGGGTGACAGTTAATCTGATGCCGTTAAGTACTTTCAAAAAATTGGGCAAAGCCGATGAAGACTTGATCAAGACGAATATGGTGTTAAATGACTTCACGGGAGATCCTACTGAAGCTAAAGGCGTGATGATGTCTGAACTAACAGTCAGCAGTAAAACTTTGTCGACTGCATTTTTCGTAATAGAAGCCAAATGTAATTATAGTGTGCTCCTTGGGCGGGACTGGATCCACGCCAATTGCTGCATACCATCAACTATGCATCAGAAGTTGGTACAATGGAACGACGATACGGTTGAAGTTGTACCAGCCGATACATCGGCTCATATCGCCATGGCCAGCCCTGACACCAATTGGCCGCATGAAGAGGCCGAATGTATCTCAGGGAAAACCCTGGACAATTGTGATTTCATCTGCATTGAGAAGTCAGGATTCAAGCCGATCAGTGTTAAACCCAACACGTTTGATCAGACAAACGAAGTGGTGAGAAGATGGAGTCCAAGACAATAGCAAAACTACAAGAAAGAGTAAGAAGTTATTGGCAAGAAGAATACGAAGAAGCTGTCGAGGATTTTGAAGAAGAAAGGAAAGGGTTAGGATTTACCTCTGCTGATTTGCTTGAAGAAATCAACATTGGAGAAGCCGACAGTAAAAGACCAACATTTGTAAGTGCTAGATTAGAACCCAAGTATAAAGCAAAGTTGATCGAAATACTCAAAAAATATGGAGATTGCTTTGCATGGGAGTATTATGAGATGCCAGGTTTAAGCCCACAACTAGTTGAACATCGGCTACCCATAAAATCTGGGTATCGGCCATTCAAACAGTATCCTAGACGATTTAATCCTACGTTGTATGACACTATAAAAGAAGAAGTAGGACGATTACTAGAAGCAAAGTTTATCCGGCCTTGCCGATATGCTGAATATTTCTCGAATATCGTCCCTGTAAAAAAGAAAAACGGCAAGCTTAGGGTGTGCGTTGATTTTAGAGATTTAAATAAAGCCACACCAAAAGATGAGTACCCGATGCCTATAGCCGATATGCTTATCGGTGCTGCGTCTGGGAATAAAATCATAAGTTTTTTGGATGGAAATGCTGGATACAATCAGATATTTATGGCAGAGGCCGATATCCCGAAAACAGCCTTCAGGTGCCCAGGAGCCTTAGGGCTATATGAATGGACGGTTATGACCTTCGGTTTAAAAAATGCCGGCGCCACTTATCAGCGTGCTATGAACCATATTTTCCATAATTTAATCGGCAATACTGTGGAAATATACATTGACGATGTAGTAGTAAAATCCAAAGAAGACTGGCAACATTTAGCCGATTTGGAAAGGATGTTCGAGAGCACAAGGGTGCATGGATTAAAAATGAACCCGCTAAAATGCGCTTTCGGAGTATCGGCTGGACAATTCCTTGGGTTTACAGTACATGAAGGAGGAATTGAAGTAAACCAAGCCAAAGTAAAAGCTATAGCCGATACTAGACCGCCGACAAGCAAAAAGGAGTTACAAGTACTGATAGGGAAAATCAATTACTTGCGACGTTTCATTTCAAACTTGTCAGGGCGGATTCAGGCCTTCACACCGCTACTGAAAATTAAAGACGACCAAGAGCTCAAGTGGGAAGTCGATCAACAGAAGGCCTTCGACGACATAAAAGGTTACCTGATGAGTCCACCAGTATTGGCTGCGCCAAAGCATGGTATACCCTTTAAACTATATATATCGGCTGAAGGCGACACAGTAGGGGCGGTCTTAACACAAGAAGCCGATAGGAAGGAATGAGCTATATTTTATTTAAGCCGACGTCTCTTAGATGCAGAAACCAGGTATCCCCTAGTAGAAAAATTATGCTTATCTTTGTATTTCGCTTGCACTAAATTAAGACATTATATGTTGGCGTCAAAATGCGTTATAGTCTGCAAAACCGATGTAGTCAAGTACATACTATCTGCACCAATTTTGCGAGGTCGGCTTGGTAAATGGGCGTACGCCTTAACTGAGTTCGATCTAACCTATGAATCGGCTAAATCTGTAAAAGGACAAGCTGTGGCCGATTTTATTGCAGGAAGTGAAACGTTAACGGGGACTGCCGATGTAGCTCCTTGGCAATTGTACTTCGATGGATCTGTTTGCCAAGAGGGCGAGGGCATCGGCGTAGTGTTAATTTCACCTAGAAAACAGGAGTACGAGTTCATGTATCGGCTAAATAGCCGATGCTCAAATAATCAAGCAGAGTATGAAGCGTTACTAAGGGGTCTACAATTGCTGGATAACATCGGAGTAAAAGACGTCGAAGTCTTTGGAGATTCGATGTTAATTATACAACAAGTCAAAGGGGAATACCGATGCAACGATGGTACGCTAACCCAATTATTACATCAATGCCTCCAAATTATCGAGATGTTCACCACATTCTCTATAAAACATATCCCTAGAGAAACTAATGACAAGGCGAACCGATTGGCACAATGTGCATCGGGATACAGGAGTAAAAGCCGGCAGGAACCGATCGAGCTAAGCGATTGGCCGATCTTATGTGTTCATCCTGTCGACTGGAGAACAGAAATAAGGGACTATTTATCAGACCCCTCTAAGCCAACCGAGCAGAAAGTCAGGCGCAAAGCACTCAAATATGTTGTACTAGAGGATGTATTGCACTTTCGAACCATGGAAGGCTTATTGCTAAGATGCCTGGGGACTGAAGAAGCCAAAATAGCGATGGGAGAAGTCCATGAGGGAATTTGTGGATCACATCAGTTGGCCCATAAAATGAAATGGATACTGAGACGAACGGGATATTTTTGGCCGACAATGTTAGAAGACTGCTTCAAATATTATAAAGGATGCCAAACGTGTCAAAAGTTTGGTAACACACAGTCAGCTCCAGCATCGGCTTTGCACCCGATCATCAAGCCATGACTGTTTAAGGGATGGGGCATAGACATAATCGGCCAGATATTTCCGTCATCCAGCAAAGGACATAAATTTATTCTTGCAGCCACAGATTATTTTTCGAAATGGGTTGAAGCTGTACCACTCAAGAGAGTTACTAGCAAAGAGCTGATCGATTTTGTAAATGAACACATTGTCCATCGGTTTGGGATTCCACAGACAATTACTACTGATCAAGGGACTGTGTTCATGTCTAACGAATTTAAAGGTTTCGCGGGAAGTCTTGGGATAAAGTTACTCAATTCTTCTCCTTATTACGCTCAGGCCAAAGGACAGGCCGAGTCGTCGAACAAGACATTAGTAAAGCTAATAAAAAGGAAAATTGAGGAAGAACCAAGAAAATGGCATTCAACACTATCGGAAGCTTTATGGGCTTATCGGCTATCTTACCACGGGTCAACTAAATTGTCACATTTTCAGTTGGTATATGGACAAGAAGCCGTTTTACCCGTGGAGGTCAACATCGGCTCAGTAAGGCTATCTGAACAAGACAATTTACCAATCGATGAATATGAACAGGCGATGCTAGACAATTTAGATGATTTAGCCGAACAAAGGTTGATTGTAATGGATCGGCTTAGAAAGAACAAAGAAAGGGTCGCCAGGTCATATAATAAGAAAGGTGTACCAAAGTCTTTTAATCAAGCCGATTTGGTATGGAAGACTATATTGCCGATCGGTTCAAAGGATAATCGATTCGGCAAGTGGTCTCCAACATGGGAAGGACCCTATCGAATAAATCGGCTGGTTGACGGGAACGCATATATTCTGGAGACGTTAGAAGGGTTTATCCTACCTAAAGCAATAAATAGGAAATATTTAAAAGTATACTACCCTAGCGTATGGATTGGATCCTGAACGAGAATAAGACCGATGAAGAATCAATTACAAAAGTACATGCATATAAAATCGGTTATACAGCCGATCGAGTCAGTCATTCAAACAGCCGTCATCATCCCAGAAATTGAAATAATGTTTAAAAAAGGCTGGCTACATAGCCGATACTATCAATTCAAAGAAGTTAGTGTTGTCCAGATCCAGGCAAGTGGGCTCCCAAAACCGACAGTGCCGCTGCTGCCCTGCCAATAGTAGCTTGAACGCTATCTATCAGTTGTTGATCGGCACCTGCATCACCAGGAACTGGAACTATCTTGGCCGATTGATTCTTGACTTGAGCAAAAATCTCGCCAATTTGCCGCCTATGAACCGCCAAAGGAAGACGCCGAGTCGCTGATGTTGATCCTGGCAACCGCAAGCTCTTTTGTAACTAAAGCCAACTGTTCTTCAAGTTTTTTCTTGGTCAACTCCAGCTCTTGAGCTTTGTTCTTAGCCGATTTAAGCGTAGCAGCACCCTGGTCGAATGCACTCTTTCGAAGTTTGGCATCCGCTATGAGCTTGTCCAAGATCTGTTGGTCGACTTGCTGGGTCTTCCTCTGTTCAACCCTTAATTTGGCTGACTCCACGTCCAGCCGACGAGCGTCTAAGTGGCACACCTCCAGCAATGCATTCATAGCGGCAGGAGGAAGATCGGCTTGTACGGCCGCCATTGCATTCCTCAGAGGTTGGGTATTGGCCAGAAGAGCCGCCTCCGGCTGCATTACTTCGTCCAAGAGGCGATTGAGGCGTTCTTGCATACTCGGCTCGGCAGTAACGGCAGCCGACGCTGGTGCAGAGGCTGCTATTATACTTTGAATATCGGCTGGGTAGTCATCAGTAGCCAATACCTCGGGGTCGTCAAGCTCATCTAGAGTAAAGCCCAGGAGATCGTCTAGATCTGTTGGCAATGCTTTGGAGAATCTTCTGAGGACCGTAAATATCGATCGTCGGCGGTCTTCTTTGGAGGATGGAGGAACGACCGACGAAGTACCTTGAAGGTCGGTTACAGCCCCCGCTACTTGTACCGACGGAGATTGCTAGAAAAGGCAAAAGAACGATCAGCGATGCCAATTGTAAAACAATGCTCTGGATCAATGGAAAATCAAACACTTACATCGGTAGCCGAGTGCTCCGGAGAACCATCGGGCTGGCTCCTCACGGGTCTTGGCGAACGCCTGGTAGATCTTCTCCTCCTCTCTGCGATAGACTCAGGTTAATGTCGGGACCCCGAATTTGCAAATCCGGACCCTCTGTGTATTCAGCACTAGTCCAGGAACGCGCTAGTGCACACAGTCTTAACATCGGTAAATATCACAATCATACCAATCGATACCAATAAAGTACTTTATTTAAATAATCAAAGGGTTACTCGACCTTATGGCCAAGTTACAAATATATGCCTTGCAAGGCAGAACTTATTAAAAGAGAAATAATAGCAGCGGAAAATCAAATAAACTTCGTGGCGCCATCCAGTATACCACAGTGCAATCGATCGGGCTCGCATCCCTAAATAGACGGGTCCTCTTGGAGTTCCTCCTCCAAAGTCGCGTAATCTCCTCTTCAACTGATATTGTGTTGGGGCAAGGGTGAGTACTTGGTACTCAAAGAAGTCATGCATGTAATGCAAGCTAATATACTATATGCATGGCTTGGTACAAAGGAATAGCTTAAGGTATATTTATGTAAACAAAGATTTGAAAAATAATATAAATAGATTCGAAAGCAGTAGAAATGAGTAAAGCATAAATAACTTTTCAAAAAGTTTAAATAACATTTTTCCCCATCCTAAACCATATTTCCATCATCTTCTTTGTTAAACCAACCCATCTTTTCAAATCCAAGTTGTTTTCAGAAAATCTAACCCTTGATCAGTAATTCCCGAGCATTGTCCAAAGATCAGTGGACTCGGCTATTCAAATAGATTCTACACTCTGCAGAGGTTATGCACTTTACCCACAAGATACAATCCACTCACCACGTCGGTGTGAATCGCCATACAAGAGTATGCGAATGAGCGATCATAACAAAGCCTTTCTAAGCCTCAAACAACACAGTGGTCCTCTCCAGACGTGCTCTACACCATCCCTTCCTTAGCCAAGGCGAAGTATGGGACCAACACACCGTTAGATGGGTACCTGGCCACAGCCACGATACGCCTCCCCGCACAATCACACAAAAGGTGTAATCGACACCCTGAGGCTCCACAAGTGAGTCCTTAGCGACTTAGTCAACTAGGGCCGGCCCATTCCAGCCATGTGGTTGCAAGTATGACCCAGTTCAAAGGCTTGCAAGGTTAAGTCCTTAGAGTGACCAGGGCAAGACTACCCGAAAAACCAAATCAACATTCCCAATGCCACAACTGCCCACCTGATTACTCTTGCCACATGCCCGGTCGAAATCATGCTTATCAAACCCCGCTTGATTACCATGCACCACGTGCCATCAACATCACATGATACTTTTCCAAAACAGGTTCAATATATCATTAATTCAATATTAGCATTTGATTATCCAAAATCATGTCATGAGCACGAAAGGTGTCTAAGCAGATACTACAACGATCTAAACCCATGTTGGCAATTTAATAATGTCCAACTAGTAAACCACAACTAGGGTGACAAAGGGTCATGGCACATACTTAAGTAATCAAGGTGTCATATAGCAAATTGGTATTTATCTAACCCCCAGGTTTAAACCAAAGTATCTTTCTAACTAAACTAGCATGCAATAGTTTAAATCAAAATAGATTTCGAAATAGGATCAATATGGTCAAAGCACAACTTGCCTTCAAAAAGCACTTGCTCTTGGTCTTGAGTTGGATCCTGAGTCAATACTTCTCCTTCGAATCCCTCCCAAGACTTCAACGCCTACTCGTAAAAGCGTGCAAATAGCAAATACACAAATAAACACTATGCAAAAGATCCCAAAACTCCAAATAAAATCCATAAACAGAGAGAACATAATTTTCTGGATTTTTAGAAACTGGAATCACAAATTTGGAGTTAAAAGCATAAAAGTTATGATTATTTAAAGTTTAAATAATCAATTAAATAATATTACAGAGAAAAACTTTAGTCCAAAAATTAAATAAAATTCATATTTAGGTAGATCTTAATTTTATACAAATTTAGAAATTTGAATCGCTCAAATCGGAGTTGAAACGCAAAAGTTATAAGCGTTTGAAGTTTGAATCTAAATTTGAAATCATTATTCGAATTAATAAATCATTTTCTTTTCGAAATTAATTATTGCGCCAAGATGGACACGTGGCAGCTCCTGATTGGCCTGGCCGACGCCACCGGTCCATGGGCTCGGTCCATGCTCAGCTCGGGGCCACGGTGGACTCGGTTCACGGCTCACGTGACTGACATGTGGGCCCACTCGGGTGACGTCATCGCTGACGTCAGCGGGGCTCAGCCCACGGCGCTGACAGGTGGGACCCACTGGACGCCATGGGTGACGCTCGGCGCTTGGCTGGGTTAGCCATCGACATGCGGGCCCTCGACACGCTGGCCCCGCGTGTCGGCGTCACTGCGCCAGCTGCGTGGGCCACGGCCCGACGCGTCGGTCCAACTTCCCGACACGTGGCGCAATCTCGTCCGTTGGTTTGAAAATCAACGGCGCGGATTAGATCCAGGGTTAACACGTTGAAACTACTCGATGCTCGTGGGCCGTTCGATCTAGATCGGACGGTCCAGATCTAACCCTATCGCTACAACGCAACTAACCACAACCGTACGATCTAAATCTAACGGTTGAAACCTAATCAAGAACGGAAACAAGATAGCAGGCGACGTGGCCTCACCTCGCGGCGTTGGATCTTGATCCAACGGTGCACCGAAGCTCGCGGGCGATGATGGCTTGCGGCGGCGCTATGGCCGCCGGCCGAGGACGGCGACCACCCTAACGGCGCTTGGGCGTCTCGGCCAAGTGAGTGCACTTACAGTGCGCCGACGCAAGGTTCTCAGATCCGGGCTTGAAGGCGGCGGAGGATGACGAACGGCGCCGGAAACGAAGAAAACCCGTGGCGGCACTCCCCAAACTTCGGCGAGAAATCGCGAGGCGACGGCGGCGGCTTGGGCGTTGGAAACTAGGGCAATAGGCGCGCACACGAACGGCGATCTCGGCGATAACCCACGCCTTAAATAGCCTCGGCAGGCGTGCACACGCGGAAACCTAATCGGACGCGGCGGCTACGCGGCGGCGGAGTCCAGCTCGGTTACGGGAAGACGACGAAATCGTGGCCGTCCACGTGTCGCGCTCAACGGCCACGATCGCACGGCGCAATCGGTCCGGTCCCGACACGGTCGGCTTGGTCGAGGCGGATCTCACCGTTGGATCTTGATCCAACGGTTGGGATCGATTAGGGTTAGGAGTGGGTTCGGTCGAGTCAACTGCTCGGTCGGACTCGAGTCCGACTTCGGTCGGATGAACAAGATTTGACCCGAGTTGGATTTTCCAAATAATTAATATTTAAAATAATTCCCAAGAATTCATTTAATTCATTAAAAATAGCAAATGACTCGTAAAAATTCCAAAAATTCGAAAATATTTTGGATCATTTTGGACTCAAATAAAATATTTCCAACAAAAATTTATTTGCAAATTTAAATTCTTTAATTATTTCAAAATGGAATAAATTCAAATAAATTCCAAATAAATCCAAATAAATTCCAGAAAATTCCAAAATTCACCAAAGTGCCAAATCACACATGAATTTAAGAAAAGCAAAATTTTGGGGTGTTACAAACCTCCCCTTAATAGAATCTCGCCCCCGAGATTCAGTGGCTTACTAAAGGAATAGGTTTGGAAATTCTTTCTTCAAATCCTCTTCACGCTCCCAAGTCGCTTCACTTTCTTCATGGTTGCTCCAATCGAACTCTACAGACCGGGTTGACTTGTTTCTAGTTTCTCGATCCATTGTGTCTAGAATCCTCACGGGATGCTCCTTATAAGTCAAATCTTCTTGCAACTCAATTGACTCTAGCGGTGTCTGCTCTCGTGAACTCGGAGACACTTCTTTAATCGGGACACATGGAATACGTCATGCACTCCTCGCCAACGATCGTGGCAACTCCACCGGTAGGCAACTTCACCTCTGCGACTCAAAATCTTAAATGGTCCAACATAACGGGTGCGAGTTTCCCTTTGGCATGGAACCTCTTAACTCCCGAGAGGCGTAACTCGAGGTATACAAAGTCTTCTCGTTCAAAACTCAAATCTCGGCGACGATTGTCAAGATAACTCTTCTGTCGAGATTGGGCTATCTTCAACCTTTCCCTAATCATGGCGATCCGCTTCTTCACCTCTTGAAGAATATCAGGCCCAAAGACACGGCGCCACGGCCTCATTCCAATTCAATGGTGTCCGACAGTGGTCGACCATACAAAGGCCTCAAAAGGTGACATCTCAGAACTAGCCTCGATAACTATTGTTGTAACTAAACTCGGCATACGGCAAACTTTTATCCCAAGAGGTAGCATAAGCTAATGCACAAGCTCTTAGCATATCCTCCAAAATCTGGTTGACTCTTTCGGTCTGTCCATCCGTCTGTGGATGATAAGGCATCTTGAAGTTTAAACGGGTCCCCATGGCCTCATGCTACTTATTCCAGAACCTTGAGGTAAATTAGGTACCTCTGTCCGATACAATCCTCCTTGGCACTCCGTGCAAACAAACAATCCTGATCATGTACAACTCTGCTAATTTATCTCCGAGTAAGTGGTCTTTACGGGATAAAATGGGCTACTTTAGTCAAGCGATCCACTATAACCCATATGGAGTCATAACCTCCTTGAGTCTTTGGCAAACCGGTAATGAAATCCATTCCGATTTCCTCCCACTTCCACTCGGTATTTTTAGCTACCGTAGCAATCCTGCTGGTTTCGATGCATTGCCTTGACTCTCTGGCATACGCCGCACAATGCAACATGGTCGGCAACTTCACGCTTCATACTCGGCCACCGTAATCTCTCCTTCAGATCCTGATACATCTTGGCGCTTCGGGATGAATCGAGTACTTAGAGTCATGGGCTTCTTCCAAAATCGCTTGCTTTAACTCCTTTTTGTTAGGCACACAAATGCGATCCTTCATCCACAACGTGCCTTGTTCATCCAATTTGAAGTCCTCTCGCCTCGCCTTCCTCCTTGATGGACTTAATCCTGCGGATCCTGTCATCATCCTTCGCCCTTCTCGGATCCGATCCTCTAGGGTAGGCTTTACTTCCAATGCGGCCAAGAATCCGCTAGGTACAACCTCAATCTTCATCTTTCAAAATCCTCACATAACTCATCCTCGACTTGTGGCTAGCAACGCACTCACGGTATGGCTTTTCCGACTCGAGCATCGGCTACCACGTTGGCCTTCCCGGATGGTAATGGATTCCAACATTATAGTCCTTGATCAACTCTAGCCATCTCCTTTGCCTCATATTCAGATCCGACTGGGTGAATATGTACTTAAGGCTCTTATGATCCGTATATACTTCACATCTGCTTCCAATCGATAGTGACGCCATATCTTCAAGGCATGCACTACGGCAGCCTAACTCTAGGTCATGTGTCGGATAATTTTCCTCATGCGGCCTCAATCGCCTTGATGCATAAGCGGCGACCTTTCCATTCTCGCATCGCACACATCCAAGTCCTTGGCGCGATGCGTCACAATAAATATCGAAGCTTTGAGCAACATCCCAGAGAACTAAAACCGTGCCGATGTCAATCGCTTCTTCAGCTCCTGAAATCCTTCCTCACATTCTCAAGCGCCCATGCAGACTTCTTTTCCTTCTTCAAGCAATTGCGTAAGAGGTTTCGCAATTGTCGAAAAACCTTCGATGAAACGGGCGGTAATATCCTGCCATTCCAAGGAAACTCGAATCTGGGTCACAGCCTTCTACTGCTCCCAATGTAACACAGCTTCTACTTTGCTTGGATCTACTGGCGACTCCTTCTGCGGTCATTACATGTCCAAGAAACTCCACCTTGTCCTTCCAAAAATCACACTTGCTGAACTTGGCGAAAAGTTGTCGCTCCTCGCCTTTTCCAAAACTCGCCTTAAGTGTTCGGCATGTTCATCCTCTGCCTTGGAGTAGACTAGGATATCGTCTATGAACACGACGACAAACTTGTCCAAATATTCCATGAACACCTTATTCATCATATTCATGAAATAAATTTGGCGCATTAAATCGGCCCAAAGGACATAATCAGAACTCGTAATGTCCATATCTTGACGAGAATGCGCCTTCTAATATCTTCCGATCGGATCTTCAATCGATGGTATCCCGATCTCAGATCGATCTTGGAGAAAACTCCGGCTCCTCTTAACTGATCAAACAAATCATCAATCCTGGTAGCGGATACTTATTCTTCACGGTGACTTCATTGAGTGCACGGTAGTCAATGCACATCCCGAAACTCCCGCCCTTCTTCTTGACAAACAAAACCGGTGCTCCCACGGCGATTTAACTCGGCCTCGATAAATCCTTTATCCATTAACTCTTCCAAATTGTTTCTTCATCTCTACCAACTCCTCGGTAGACATCCGATAGGGTCTCTTTGCTATCGGTCTTTGTACTGTACAAGCTCTATCACAAACTCTATGTCCCTGTGCGGCATACTGTAGATCTTCGGGAAAACATCGGGTACTCACTCACTACCGAACATCCTCTATGCTGATTGCCTTGGTACTGTTAACCATCAACTGTCCATCTCTAATCAAGCAAAGGGCTTGAAATTCCACTTTCTTCCCACACGGCTCTCAACTGAGATAGTCCTTCGTCCACAATCCAATACAGCCTTGTGCTTGGATAACCAATCCATTCCCAATATAACATCTAAGGTCTGGGTCTCCAAAATTATAAGGTTTGCTAGGAACTCTATTCCATCTATTAGTATTCTCACCCCGGAACATCCTACTTCCGTTCGGAGTTCGGAACCAGGGGTTTGAACTAAAAGCATGCACTTAAGTCTTGCAACTCTCAAGTCATTTCTAGCCGCAAAGCCTTGCGAAACAAACGAATGCGAAGCTCCAGAGTCAAACAAAATCATATGGTACCGAGTTAACAAGTAACTTACCCAAGACGACGTCCGTAGCATTCTCGCAGTCGTCTGCGGTGACATGGTTGACTCGGCCTCTCACCACGGCCTGGTGTGGCTCTGGTGCCGGCGCCCTAGCTGGGTGGTTCCTAGATTGAAGCGAATCGGGTCGCCTCGCTGTCTTCTTCGGACAATCTGTTGGCAAAGTGTCCTGGCTCGTTCTGCGATTGTAGCGGCGTCTCACTGTTCCTTCTTTGGCTGCCTGGGGTAGCGTTTCTAGCGGGGCCGGGTCCGTAGTTTTGATTGGCAGGCCTTGGTGCCGGGATGGTGTCCTTGTTGCATTCTCGTGGTTGGAATCAAGAATTGATTTGGTGCAACTCTCAAGCGCCGCTATGCTCCTCGACGTGATCCTTGCTTTGTTGCATCCTGCGCTTCTGTTCTCATCCAGTTCCTTGCGCTTGTCCTCAAGAATAAGCGCCTTATTCACCAACTCTTGGAAATCTGGAAAGGTGTGGGTGATCAACCCTACTTGCAATCCCGAGTTAAGTCCCTTCATGAAACGAGACTGCCTGGATTTATCTGTCGCTACATCCTCAAAGCGTAGCGTGCTAATCGTGTGAACTTGTTCGTAGTCGCCACCGGCCGATTACCTTGCTTGATGCTCAACTCCTCCTTCTTAAGGTCCATAATTCCTTCGTGCACGTGATATCGCTTAATGCAAATTGTGAACTCTTCCCAAGTGATATCTTGAGGGTTCTCTGCGTGGCCTGTAAATTCTCCCACCATTCGTGCAATGTTCCTTCCAACCGATGAGAAGCGTAAAGTACCTTCTCATTCCCTATGCATTGAGCTATGTGTAGCTTCCTCTCAATTGATCTTAACCAATCGTCGGCCTCCAACGGATTGGCATTCCCAGAGAAAGTGGGTGGGTGAGTCCTCATGAACTCTGACAGCCTTGTATTCTGGCGTGGTCCCTGATTAACTTGATTAGCAAAGTGGGCCTCAGCAAAGGACGTGCTGCATTTGTTGCATCATAGCATGCATCAACTGGTCTCGAGCAGCAAGAAATGCTCCAAAATTCTGCACATCCATGGCGGTCTTTGGTGCTCCATCATTGGGGTTTTACTGGGCGAGATCCACTCCCATTGCTTCCAAAGTTCCCACGGGTGTTCACCATCTGTCGATTTGCTCTAGGTTTAGAGATGAGAGGGAAACGAGAATAGACAAGTAATATGGAACTTATGCGGGCGAAAAAGGTGTAGCCTTAAGGTCCAACTTTATTATTAGTAACTTGGTATGGCTGCTTACAATGCCTAAGGGCCTTGCAACACATACTGCACACTCAGCAAACAAAGCAAATCCAAATCGAACTAACTCTGGAATCTATCGCCTAAAGGGTGACTCTTTACTCTATGACTCGACTCGGCGAAGGAGTCTCACTATAGAACCTATGCTCACTCATCAAGAAAACCTCCATCTGTCACAAGAGTGCTTTACGTAAGAATTCGAAATTTTTAAATTGTGACAAGGTAAGGGAAAATTTCAGCAAGAGACAAGAAAAGAGAGAAGGGGATAAGTCGAGATGTCATTTCTTGTCTTCACAAATTTTTAGCTTTAGAAAATAGGTTTTATCCTCACTACGACCATTCTAGCTTAGGGTTGAGCCTACAGTCAAGTATGGCTCTGATACCACCTCTGTCGGGACCCCGAATTTGCAAATCCGGACCCTCTGTGTATTCAGCACTAGTCCAGGAACGCGCTAGTGCACACAGTCTTAACATCGGTAAATATCACAATCATACCAATCGATACCAATAAAGTACTTTATTTAAATAATCAAAGGGTTACTCGACCTTATGGCCAAGTTACAAATATATGCCTTGCAAGGCAGAACTTATTAAAAGAGAAATAATAGCAGCGGAAAATCAAATAAACTTCGTGGCGCCATCCAGTATACCACAGGCAACTGACTGGGCTCGCATCCCTAAATAGACGGGTCCTCTTGGAGTTCCTCCTCCAAAGCTGGCGTAATCTCCTCTTCAACTGATATTGTGTTGGGGCAAGGGTGAGTACTTGGTACTCAGCAAGTCATGCACAGAATGCAAGCTAATATACTATATGCATGGCTTGGTACAAAGGAATAGCTTAAGGTATATTTGCGGTAAACAGCATTTGAAAAATAATATAAATAGATTCGAAAGCAGTAGAAATGAGTAAAGCATAAATAACTTTTCAAAAAGTTTAAATAACATTTTTCCCCATCCTAAACCATATTTCCATCATCTTCTTTGTTAAACCAACCCAACTTTTCAAATCCAAGTTATTTTCAGAAAATCTAACCCTTGACTGTAATTCCCGAGCATTGTCCAGTACCGTGGACTCGGCTATTCAAATAGATTCTACACTCTGCAGAGGTTATGCACTTTACCCACAAGATACAATCCACTCACCACGTCTGTCTTTAATCGACATACTAGAGTATTCTAATGAGCGATCATAACAAAGCCTTCTAAGCCTCAAACAACACAGGTGGTCCTCTCCAGACGTGCTCTACACCATCCTTCCCTTAGCCAAGGCGAAGTATGGGACCAACACACCGTTAGATGGGTACTGGCCACGGCCACGATACGCCCCTCCGCACAATCACACAAAAGGTGTAATCGACACCGAGGCTCCACAAGTGAGTCCTTAGCGACTTAGTCAACTAGGGCCGTCCCATTCCAGCCATGTGGTTGCAAGTATGACCCAGTTCAAAGGCTTGCAAGGTTAAGTCCTTAGAGTGACCAGGGCAAGACTACCCGAAAACCAAATCAACATTCCCAATGCCACAACTGGCCCACCTGATTACTCTTGCCACATGCCCCGGTCGAAAACTGTTTATCAAACCCCAGTTGATTACCATGCACCACGTGCCATCAACATCACATGATACTTTTCCAAAACAGGTTCAATATATCATTAATTCAATATTAGCATTTGATTATCCAAAATCATGTCATGAGCACGTAGCAGGTCTAAGCAAAGATACTACAACGATCTAAACCCATGTTGGCAATTTAATAATGTCCAACTAGTAAACCACAACTAGGGTGACAAAGGGTCATGGCACATACTTAAGTAATCAAGGTGTCATATAGCAAATTGGTATTTATCTAACCCCCAGGTTTAAACCAAAGTATCTTTCTAATTAAACTAGCATGCAATAGTTTAAATCAAAATAGATTTCGAAATAGGATCAATATGGTCAAAGCACAACTTGCCTTCAAAAGCACTTGCTCTTGGTCTTGAGTTGGATCCTGAGTCAATACTTCTCCTTCGAATCCCTCCCACTTCAACGTCTACTCGTAAAGCGTGCAAATAGCAAATACACAAATAAACACTATGCAAAAGATCCCAAAACTCCAAATAAAATCCATAAACAGAGAGAACATAATTTTCTGGATTTTTAGAAACTGGAATCGCCAAATTTGGAGTTAAAAGCATAAAAGTTATGATTATTTAAAGTTTAAATAATCAATTAAATAATATTACAGAGAAAAACTTTAGTCCAAAAATTAAATAAAATTCATATTTAGGTAGATCTTAATTTTATACAAATTTAGAAATTTGAATCGCTCAAATCGGAGTTGAAACGCAAAAGTTATAAGCGTTTGAAGTTTGAATCTAAATTTGAAATCATTATTCGAATTAATAAATCATTTTCTTTTTCGGAAATTAATTATTGCGTCAGCATGGACACGTGGCAGCTCCTGATTGGCCTGCTGACGTCAGCCGGTCCATGGGCTCGGTCCATGCTCAGCTCGGGGCCACGGTGGACTCGGTTCACGGCTCACGTGACTGACATGTGGGCCCACTCGGGTGACGTCATCGCTGACGTCAGCGGGGCTCAGCCCACGGCGCTGACAGGTGGGACCCACTGTGACGTCATGGGTGACGTCAGCGCTTGGCTGGGTTAGCCACTGACATGCGGGCCCTCTGACACGCGGGCCCCGCGTGTCAGCGTCACACGCACGCGCGCTGCGGATTCGGCGGCCGACCGTCGGTCCAACTTCCCGACACGTGGCGCAATCTCGTCCGTTGGTTTGAAAATCAACGGCGCGGATTAGATCCAGGGTTAACACGTTGAAACTACTCGATGCTCGTGGGCCGTTCGATCTAGATCGGACGGTCCAGATCTAACCCTATCGCTACAACGCAACTAACCACAACCGTACGATCTAAATCTAACGGTTGAAACCTAATCAAGAACGGAAACAGTAACGGGCGACGCGTGGCTCACCTCGTCGCGTTGGATCTTGATCCAACGGTGCACCGAAGCTCGCGGGCGATGATGGCTTGCGGCGGCGTTGCGCCGCCGGCCGAGGACGGCGACCACCCTAACGGCGCCGGGCGTCTCCGGCCAAGTGAGTGCACTCACAAAGTGCGCCGACGCAAGGTTCTCGATCCGGGCTTGAAAGGCGGCGGAGGATGACGAACGGCGCCGAACGAAGAAACCCGTGGCGGCACTCCCCAAACTTGCGAAATCGCGAGGCGACGGCGGCTTGGGCGTTGGAAACTAGGGCAATAGCGCGCGACACGAACGGCGATCCTCGGGCGATAACCCACGCCTTAAATAGCCTCGGCAGGCGTGCACACGGCGGAAACCTAATCGGACGCTGCGGCTACGCGGCGGCGGAGTCCAGCTCGGTTACGGGAAGACGACGAAATCGTGGCCGTCCACGTGTCGCGCTCAACGGCCACGATCGCACGGCGCGATCGGTCCGGTCGGACACGGCTTTCGGTCGAGTTTGGCGGATCTCAGCCGGTGGATCTTGATCCACCGGTTGGGATCGATCAGGGTTAGGAGTGGGTTCGGTCGAGTCAATGGGCTCGGGTCGGACTCGAGTCCGACTTCGGTCGGATGAACAAGATTTGACCCGAGTTGGATTTTCCAATAATTAATATTTAAAATAATTCCCAGTAATTCATTTAATTCATTAAAAATAGCAAATGACTCAGAAAAATTCCAGAAAAATTCTGGAAAATATTTTGGATCATTTTGGACTCAAATAAAATATTTCCAACAAAAATTTATTTGCAAATTTAAATTCTTTAATTATTTCAAAATGGAATAAATTCAAATAAATTCCAAATAAATCCAAATAAATTCCAGAAAATTCCAAAAATTCACCAAAGTGCCAAATCACACATGAATTTAAGAAAAGCAAAATTTTGGGGTGTTACAGTTAACATTGACCAAATAAGGGAAGTAAAAGCCTACAAAAGAAGGCAACACACTCTGAGGACGCTGACGAGCCAGGTCCGATAGGGATGGACCTTGGATACCCAAGTTGCCTGAAGTATAGCCCGTAGTGCCGAATGATTGACCTGGTCGTCTCTGTCGGCCACTACTGGCGGAAGCATGGGGATCGGCCACTTGCTCGCCAGCGGCAGCAGTACCGCCCTGAAAAAAGATCGGAGGTACTCTTAATATAAGCCGACAACTAGCGTATGCCAAAGCTTAAGAGATAAACACCGGTACCTCTACAGCTACTGAGGAGTCGCTATAACCAGAACTCTGACTGGGAGCAGAAGCCACCGTCGGCTCATGAAAATCAGGCAAAAATAAGAGGATTATGGCCGACGGAGTCCGGTCCATGAGTACAGCCTCCGATATTCTAGTCCACCACTGCGAGAACGTAGCTGACCGACGGGAGTTGAGAACAAAACGGGGTGCCGAAAGAACTTGCAACCCATCGGCTACTTCAAGAACGATCTCCGCGGCGACACTGTTAGTCACCCGAGCTCGGGGTTCGACACAGGATAGTAGAGGAAAGGATGGGATGGTTTGCCCAAAACCCAATTGACGGGCATAAACCGAAGGATGGTAGAACTCATAGGATGGCTGAAATGTCCGATTGCGTGTATTCAAGCCGGCATGGATAATGCAAGGAGAGAGGATGATTTTGTACAAGTCTAAAGTTGACTGAGGCATTGAAGAACTATCAGCGTCTAGGTGAAGGAATGTTGGGTATGGGCAATCGGCTACATTAGTGTATCGGAAAAAGTCTTGTTGGCCGAAAGAAGTCCTGTCTAGGGTAAGAAAGAAGCTGAGGTATTTGTGCAAGCCGACTGGATCCATTTTTAGTTCACCAGCCGAAGACATGATGAATCTCTCACCATAAGATCGGCTAACTCTATACTGGGGGACTACGTGTTCCAAATAATCTTCCCGAGGGAAAGTTGAACTTCCCGAGGGTTCAGATAAGATGGATCGGCTAAACATACAATGGAGCCATGTCTGGATAAACCACAAGGGGCCTCCTATATTACCAACAACATGTTTGGCAAAGCCGAAAAAGAGTCGGCTAGGAATTACATACATCATTTGATATACCGCCCCTAGAAACATCTTGCCAATAGAAAGCCGACGCCCCTCCACCAAACGTTCCGCCACTAACTGAAAGGATTGGGTGGGGCCAAGGGAAGCACCACAGAACAGATATCGGTCTAGCCAAAGGTTGAGAAAAGCGACATGCTCTCCGGCCGATACCGGACCATTGACCCTGTTGTTATTCTGAATGTATTTGTGCCATCCCTCGCCTTTCTTTCGGATTAACTTAAAAATGGGCTTCCCACTAAAGGCCGATAACTGATCCCCATCTGGCCTAAGGCAGCATAATTGGGCCACGTCAAGCAAGGTAGGGCCGATTGGGCCAGACGGGAATAAAAAGGCATTGAAAGAATCCAACCAAAAGTAACAGGCTGCAGCTACCAAGGGTTCATTGGCCTCGGGGTCGGCTAGACTCAAAGGCAGGGATTCGGCTATGCCCATTCTCTCCCATTCTACCCTCTTTTGAGCCGACACCCTAATAAACCAAGACCTCCACCCCTTCAGGCTCGTGGGCCAAGCCCTAAAACTTTTCCCCCACTCAGAAATATTATACCCAGCAGCCGACAGCGCAAGCCTAGGGATCTCATCGTTAATAACTGTATCGGCTTGCATGGTACCTATCGGTCCTAGGTAAAATTGATCTAAGCTTTGAGGAATCGGGATGAATACCTGCGAAGGGTCCATTTCAGCCGATTTCAAAAAGGGCAAAAGAGGGACGAATGAAGCCGATGATTCGCAATTCGAGAGCTTGAAAGCGTGCGAATGACCGTGGGGGGACCCTCATATTTATACTGCGGTGAAAAGAGAGGCGAAAGGGCGGGAGCAATTGTGCATTTAAAACGCACCGAGATTATTACGGCGCAGTTAATGGAGCAGTTCCCAAGAAGTATGCCTTTGTAAGTCGATATGGGTAGAAAAGCCGATAAGTTTTTTGAAAAATAACGGGTGTATCTTCCAAAAAATGGGGGGCATATGTTTGCACCAAAATTTGGTATATAGTAAAATCAATTTGAATAGGATAGAAGCGTTCGTATGGGAAGAGATCAGTGAACGAAATCCGTTTCTGGCAAAGGAGATCGGATCGGAGACCGATACGGATAAACATGCCATGTCCATGTACAACTCGGATCAGCCAGATGTATTATAAAAGGTGGTGGGTGTCAAGCGGTAAAGAGGATCAATCAATCCAACACAACATCTACTTTTTACTGTTTCGCATTGTTTTAGGGTTTACAAACACTTTTCTGTAAGTCGACGGAATCAACAAAGTTGCGCATCGCCGATTGTTGGTTTTAGCCGATTTCTCCCAGCCGACTAGCGTTAAGCCGATAAACTTTGTTTATCGGCTTTGATTATTTTACAAATTCTACCTTGTCAATTTCAGGTCAAATTGACTGGCACGCTCTGCAAACCCGGTGTTTGTCTTGTGTGTTTGAGGCTAAAGATCCTACTTCACGTTTTTAGCGCGAACAGGTAGCGAGGAGTAGGTACCCTCCATCTTCGGGATGGAAGGGGAGAGAGGGTGCACACCGACGGGTGTGCACTCAACCATACTGGTATGAGTTTCCAGGAGACATGTGCATCGCATCGCATTGCATATATGATGATGATGATATGTGGGAAATGATATATGAGTATGAATAAGATGATAGGCATGATTGAGGTGTTGAAGCCATGTAATTGTTCTTTTGTACCATTGCAATATACTTGCTGAGTGTTGAACTAACACTTGTGCTTTCTTGTTGTTTTAGGTACCATGAGACCGGCATGCGGGGAAGGGAACTAGTCACACTCCTACACGTAGCTTCACACATTTGTTCCCACAGTTATTCATTTGGAGTCTTGATAATAAATTTAGTGTGATGCATATTGGTTTATGATCTAGTTTTGCGTTATGAGAGCCTTATTTGTTCGTTTGGCTCATGAAGACTTTGAATGCTTGAGATTTGACTTATATTGCCGTCATGCCATTATTTATTGCTATTTTAGATGTCTCTTATATTGCCATATATTGCTATGCTATTGTTGTTGCTTCAAATCATGGAAAAACAAAGGAGATGCTGCCGAAATTTTCGGTATTAGCATTTGCTCCTTTATTGTAATTTACTTGTAATTGTGGTATTTAGAGGTTGCTTAGTCTATGTTTGGTAGCATTCGGGCATACTAGATGCCGGGGTGTTACATGTGGCTTCGTAGAGCCACTACCGAAGGTTTATGAATCTCTCATAGGGGAGAGTTATTGTTTAATACGGCTTAGAGCGAAGAGTGTGTGGAGATGGTTGTTTTGGTTGTGTAATCGATGGTTTGAGACAAAGAAGAGAGTTTGGTGTTGCGTCTTTATTGGTTGCTTTGCAAAGAAAATTATTGTTTTATTCTTGTCTTTGTCTTTCTCCGAGGTTGAAAGAAGTATTTGAAGTTTTATGCAAAACTTAAGTTGTATGGATTTATGTTTTGTGACTTTTCAGACAAGGAATTACTTGATCGCTTGGTTCCCTTTGGTGAAAAATTGTCTTTCAACCATTTTCCTCTATGGGAGTCTTTAAGATTGAAGTGTGTTTTGGAGAACTTTCACATGACAAAGTTTGAGTCTTGTTTTTGTGACATTACCGAATGTTACAATATAGAATACGGCTTTCGGTAAGACTTTATAGCGTGTTGTTGGGCCGTTTCCGGGTGTTTGGGCCTTTCCGGGGGATTTTGGGCCTTGGGGGTTGAGTTGGGCCTCCGGTGGAAGGGTTTGGGCCCAAGGGGGAGAGCTTTTGCATAGCCAACCCTAGTCCCCACCCCTTGGTGCGCCCCACCTCCCCCTCCACTCCCTAGACGCCACCCCTAAACCCCCCATGCGCCTCCCCTTTCCCCTCTCTAACCCTAGCCACCTCTTGCCCCCACCTTGCGCCTCTACCTCTCCATCCCCTCCCTAGCCGCCACCCTCCCCTCCCCTAGCAGCCCCACACCATCTTTCTACTCGGTGATCTTTGTTTCCTCGCTCGGCGGTTCGCCGGACCGGAGATCTCCAGCGATTCGCTGTGGTTCGGGAGGAAGGAGCGGCCGGCGGGAAGGAGGATTTCGTGGTCGCTCGGTTCTTCGAGAAGAGGTAAGGACCCATGGCTCTTTTGGGTTGGTCTAGGTGCTGCTACGAGGGGTAATCCATGTTTAAACTTCATGTTTAGGCGCGGCCCCTAGATGAGATTAGGGAAATTGCAATGTTGTCCCACGTTCTGTCCTCGGGCAGATTTGCACCCCGACCTAGGGCTTGAGTTTTCACAATTTTAGAGGCGTTTTATGATCGGCCGGCTGTTACGAAAGCTGTAGGTGATTGAATTATATTTAATTGGACACCAAGAATGTTAAATGCCGTCCAGCCGTTTAAAAGTTATGGCTGTTTTACCGAACGATGTCCAATCTGTGTCATGATTGGGATAAATCGTGTTCAACTATAGATTAGACAATTTTAGAGGCCGATTCAGTCTTCGTGAATACTTAGAAAAAGTTGGGACATGTCCTAAGATTCGAGAAAATGTACTCGTTGACTTGATTTGGAGTTTTAGAACTCAAGTTATGCTAGTTTGAAGCCCGCTGTCCCGACGGGACAGAATATCTGTTTTCGGGTTTTTGGAGTGGGTTGCGAGGTCGATGTAGAAGATCATTCTTATTCTGTTTTGGGGGGATTGTTTTGAGTGTAATGTACCTTTGTGCAGGTGGTGTGACCCCGGGGGTGCCCTCAACCACTCGCCACTCCATCGCTCACGGTTGAAGGCAAGTGTATTGGGATGGATTGGGGTTTGGGTGGCTATTAGACTTGCATAGTTGCAATATGAGTACTTGATGTGTTAACCTGCCATGCTTGCTATTTGTTTGTGATATGATGAACATGAGAATATGTTGGCTATGAAATTGTCGTATTAAGTATTTATGCAAGTTCATACATGTTCATGACATATGTGCATTCATAATGGAAGATGCGACCCATTCTGATGCAGGCCTCTGTGTTCACACGTAGTGAACACGAAAGACCTACCTCGTAGTCCCATCCACGGTTGTGTATGGGAGCGAGTCAGTAAGAGTAGGCACCCTCCATCTACGGGATGGAAGGGGACAGAAGTTGCACACCGACGGGTTTGCACTCGTCAATACAGGTATGTGCTTCAAGGAGATATGTGCATTGCATTGCATTAAATGAATGAGGATGATTATGAGATGTTTATGAAGATGAACTATGAGATACTTATGATGATGTGTTATGGTATTTGATATTGATGCTATTGAATAATCTTGTTGTTCTATTCCATTGCAATACACTTTGCTGAGTGATGAACTCACACTTGTTGTTTAATGTTGTTTTTAGGGACTATGAACTCAGCATGCGGGAAAGGGAGATAGCGTCACGACTACACATAGATACAATCACATAGACAACTACACACTTCCATTCATAGTTGTGTCGCTTATGTTAAATGTGCTAGGTTTGGTTCATGCTATATCCTGTGCTTGGATTTGGTATTCACTTTGTTTTAGTCATGAAACGTTTAAATCCATTAATTGGTCTTAAACTGTTGCTATACCTCATGTTATTGCTATTTTAGATGACATCAACTATGTTATTGTTTGTCATATTATTACTGTTGCTTCAATCCATGGAATTACAAAGGAGATGCTGCTGAAATTTCGGTTAAAGCATGTACGCCCTTGCTGTAATTTAATCTTAATTGTGGTATTTAGTTGCTGTTATTGCTATGTTTGGTGACATCCAGGTCATACTAGATGCTGGGGTGTTACAGTTGGTATCAGAGCGGGCTTCAGGTCCGTGGTGTAGTAACTTAGTGAAATACCATAGAGTCAACTAAAATTTTGATGTGGGATAACCTAGAAACATGACTTAGGTTATACTTAAAATTTTGTCATAGGATAGCAACATTAAAACTTGTGTAAGTGGAATAACTAATTTAAAATTTGACACACATGGATGCACAGTAGGAAAGGGTATGGGTATTGTTGTTTTACGCTTCAATGTTGTATTTAAGTTATGATGTTGAATGCTACATTTGGTAATGTATGTTGCTATGTTATTGAGAGAATTGATTAAATTGTTCTTATTATTGTGATAAAGTGGGGTTGTGGTGCCGAAGGGTTTTGGTCACCTCTTTTTGTTCATAGTAAGGGTGTGGTTTGACGGTGTGGTCGGTTAGAGCCATCACCAAAGAACTATTAACCCCCTGTGGGGGAAGAGTGCTTACCTTTCCTGTCGTAGATTGGGTAGTTGACTGGAGACAAATAGAAGAGTTGGTGGTAAATTCCTTCGGAGGTTCTTTACCATTCTGACGGTCGGTTTTGATTGGTTTTCTTGGTATTTGGTTGATTAGGAACCAAAGAAAAGTATTTGGTTTTGAGTACTCGCTGATTGTTCTTTTGGCGGTTTGTGGTTTTGTCTTCTTTGGGTGAAGACAAAGAAGAAGAGTTTAGTGTTGCGCCTTTTTGGTCGCCTTTTGGCTTTGACACCGGTTTTGTCGGTTCCTTTGCAAAGAATAGTTTTGGATTCTTGTGTGTCTTACTCTGAGTTTAAAAGATGTTATTGAAGTTGTGTGCAAAAAAAAACTTAAGATGTGTCGATTTATGTTTTGTGTCTTTATCGGTAAAGGTTTACTTGAACGCTTGGTTCCCTCCTTTGGGAGTATTTAAGATTGAAATGTGTTTTGGAGATCTTTTGCATGATCAAGTGTGAGTCATGTCCCATTGCAACTTTGAGAATCGAGTTTCTTGGTGAATTTTGGTTGGGTTTTAAAAAGAAAATGCTGCAAACAAAGTAAGTAGTCTTTTGAATGAAATCTTTTGCCATTAGTGAGAATTGTTGTTTAGCATGTTATGTAGTATGTAACAATGTGGTTTATGGAAATGATGTACTTCTAAGTTAATTTGTGAGTCGAATCAATAAAATGTAATTGTTATCTATAGCTTAAGATTAAATTGTGACACTACGGAATGACGGTATGAGTCATTTTCGATGTCGGCATTAAGGAACGACTTTGGTGTCATTTTTTTGGGCCTTTTCTGTGAGTTTGGGCCTTTTTGGGGGAGAATTTGGGCTTTCCGGGGCAGAATTTGGGCTTCCGGGGGAGTTTGGGCCTTGGGGGACTAACTTGGGCCGTAGGTGGGAGTCCCCGGCCCATGTGGGGGAGTTGGGGGGCAGCATAGCCTGCCCCCATGCGACCCAAACCCTAGCCCCTCCCCCTCCCATGCGCCCCCACCTCCCACACAACCCTAGCCGCCACCCCCTCCATCCCCTTGCGTCTCCACCCTTCCCCTTCCTCCTCCACCTCCTACAGCCGGATAAAGGCGAGCTCTACCCCCACCCCTTGCTGCCATGCTCTTCCACTCCGTTGTTCTCGCCATTGGGGAGCTCCGCGACGAGAAGATCCGGCGGGATTGGCGCGTGGAAGGAGATCGAGCGACCGGGAGGAGTTTCATCGGTTCGTCGTTCGTCGGGCTAAGGTATGGTGATGGGAGATCCTTGGGGTGGATTAGGTGATGTGCTAGTGGTGTTTTGATGCTTTTAGATCAAGGGGTGGTGCTGTGACTGGGTAGATTGGTTTAAATCTAGATGTTTCTTAATTCCCTGTTTAGGGCAGATTGTGCAGTCGACCTAGGGTTTGAGTTTTCACGATTTTAGAATTGGAATTTGGTCGTCCGCCTGTTGAAGAAGTTGTAGGTAACTTAAATACCTTTCAGTGCACATAAAGAACGTCCAATTCCGCCCAGCCGTTTGATAGTTATGCTCGATTTACCGAACGTGTTCAAATCTGTGACGTAGTTGGGACAGAACGTAGTGTTTTGTAGATTAGACAACTTTAGAGTCTGAATCAGCTTTTCCCAATACTTAGAAAAAGTTAGGAAATTTCCTAAGCTTCGCGGGGATGTACTCGTTTAATCGATTCGATGTGACATCTCGGAAGATGACATTAGGGATCGCGGCGTTACGGTACAGTTTTTAGTGTGTTTTTGGGCCGTTTTCGGGTGTTTGGGCCTTGCGGGGGAGTTTGGGCCTTGGGGAACCTAACTCGGGCCTAGGGGGACCTTCGTGGGCTGAAGGTGGGGGAGAATTGGGCCGTCTGGTGATGTCTTTGGGCAGCAAAGGGCTGCTGCCCTGCTTCTCACGCCACCCCCTCCCTACATTCGCCCCTCCTCCCACTCCAAACCCTAGCCGCCACCTCCACCTCCACCCCTTGCGCCTCCCCCCATTAGACACCTCCCCCTTGCTCCTCCTCCCTAGCCGCCCATCCCACCTTGGTGTGGGAGCACCCTCCCCTCTCCCAACCTAGCAAATCCAAAGCCTCTCCACTAGATTGGTTCCTCCGCTGTCCGGGATCGATTCTCCACGAGGAACGACGCAATCCGGCGAGGATTTGCTTCGTTTCTTCTCCGCGGGGATGAGGTCTGGTATGGTGTCTTTAGATACTGTTTTTGGGTGATTTTGTGATGGCTTAGTGAAGGATCGTTATTTTTGATCCAGTTGATTTTGATGATGAGTATTTGAAAAAGATTTGAAACCAGTTTGATATTTCGACAAGATTTATTTTTTGGTTTCTTTATTTGAAAAGATCTGAAATCAGTTTGATTATTTGAAAAGCTTTTTGATTTTTGCAAAGGTTTTTGTTCGTGTTTTGAAATCGTGTTCTTAGAATATTTAATGCAATGCACTCCTGTGAGTGGTTGCATGGTTTAATGTGACTCAAGTCGCGGACTTGTGCTCGGAATCGTTTTGTGGTTTGTTCATGTGCAGGTATTGCTCGAGGGCGAATGTGGTCGATGACGGGACTGGAACTAGGTTCATGGAGGAACTGAGGTTCGGGACTAGGTTCAGGGGGAACTGAGGTCTTGGTGGTCAAGGATGTCATGCGGGACGTTCGGGCTAAGAGAATGGTGCACATGAATAATGGTTAGTCACGTGAGAATGGCATGAGGTCATTCGCGTGCAAAGTGTTAGTCACGTGAGTATGGTAGGGTTGCCATACGCGTGCAAGAGTTGTACTCGGCCAGGTTGGGCCAAGTGGAGTTGTGTTGAATACATGCTCTTTCTAGGATTAGGAGTGGGAATCCTTTTAGGATTAGGAATCCTTCTAGGATTAGGACTCCTTCTAGGATTAGGTGTGTTTGCCTTCTTTAAATAGAGGGCTTGCCTCCTGTTGAAGGCAATCAAGCTTTGAGCAAGCTTTAGGGTTGTACTCTTTTGTTTGGAGTATTTTAGACAAAAGAAAGGAGAAATAAAGATCAAGTTCATCAAATCTTTCGGCGAGCTACAATTCTAGTTAGATTTATTCTCGCCATCTTTTGGAACAGTAAGCTTGCAAAGGTCATAACTTTTGATCCGTAAGTCCGATTGAGCTGATTCTTTTTGTACTTGATTCGTATTGGAATCTAGTTTCTTGTGTCCAAATTTCAGATCGATCGGACAGTTGGATCTCTAGGAATTCGCGTTTTACCAAACCTCTATCATTCTGTTTTTTTCGAAAACGAGGCAATTATTTGGTTCTATTTTGGGGCAAACTTTTAATAGATCAAGAATTTGGTTTTAGCTTCCGCACAATCATTCACCCCCCCTCTGATTGCTATATTCGGTCCTACAAGTGGTATCAGAGCCAGGTTCTACTAATCCATCTTAACAGGTGATTAGTAAACGGTAAGTTATGGCAACAGAGATATACTCGAACAAGCCGCCAATCTTCAATGGCACAGACTTTCCCATCAAGCGGATTCGTATGACTGCATACCTTCAAGCTCAAGGTAACGCTATTTGGCGCAAGGTAAAGATTCCATACGAGCTTCCTTCAAATGATGATATTGATAAAATCGAGTTTGAAAAAGATGTTGAAAACAATAATAGAGCTAGAAACATATTGCTTCAAGGACTTGCTAGAAAAGAATTCGATAGAGTCTGTCATTTACTCAACGCTCATGAAATTTGGAAATCTCTTCAAGATTATCATGAGGGCAATCGACTGTAAAAGAAGCTAGGCAAGATCAATTTAAAAGGAATACACTAGATTTGAAATGAACTCGAGAATCTCTAGATGATTGTTTTGCTCGCTTTAACAGAATCTTAAACAATCTTAGAGCTGTAGATGTAAAGTACACTGACTCTGAAAATGCTAGACATTTCCTATCATCTCTTGATCTTAAAATCTGGCAAATGAAAGTGACTGCTTTTAGGGAAGCTCACAAGATGAGTGAAATGACTTTGGATAAACTATATTCTAGTCTCAAGACTTTTGAGATAGACATTGTTTCAAGAACATCCAATGATAACTCTATGGCTCTTAATGCTAATTCCTCTTCATATGATAATGCTACTAGTTCTTCATCATCATATTCCATTACTGCTTTGAGTGCTCTTAGTGATGAACAGCTAGATCAAATACCAGAAGATACACTTGCTCTTCTTTCCAAGCGTGTCAATGCAGCTTACATGAGATCAAGGGAAAGAAAAGGAGCCTCCATCCACTGCTACAACTGCGGCAAGGCAGGGCACATCCGTGCTAAATGTTTCAAGAACAAAGATAGAGAGGAGAAGGAGCAAAGCAACTCCTCCAAGTCCTTCCGGCCAAGAGAGAGCAAGGATAAAAATAAGCAACGGACGAAGAAGATGCTCAACAAAGTCTTCGAGGAAATTGGTCGCTTAGACGACATTGATGACTCAACTGAAGATGAGAAGGAAGCGAAGCAAACGAAGCTGAAAGAGAAGGATTTCACCGGATCAGTGCTTCATGGCAAAGGGAACACTAGTGATTCTAGTGACAACGACAAGACCTCCAAATGATGGTGATGAGGTAATGCCTTCGTATGATGAGCTTTGTGAAGTTTTAGTCATATTGAGAAAATCTTTAAGAAAATCTTCACTCAAAAATAAAAGCTTAGAAAAAGATCTATCCATGCTAAAATCTGAAAACTTTGATCTTAGAAATTCAAATTCTGAAAATATTTGTGATACTTGCTTAGATCTCAAATTTGAAATTAAGTCACTAAAAGAGGAACATGTGATTAAACTAGAACAAGTTTATGCCGAACAATTGAAAAATGAAAAACTTGTGAAAAATATTGGTTGCTCTACTGATAGTTTACATGATCAAATTGCTTGCTCTAAATGTTCTATTCTTGAGTTGAAATTAAAAGATGCAAATTGTAGAGTTACCCAATTAACAAATGACATGTTCACTCATGAAATTAACTCGTGTTCAAATTGCCAGAAACAGAAAGCTAAAATTGACACTCCTTGTGATAATTGTTTAACTCTTGCTAAGAAAGTTGATTACTTGCAAAATTCTTTGGAACGTTTCACTGATGGCAAGAAAAACCTAAACATGATTTTGGATCAATCAAAAGTCAGCACTCAAAACAAAGGTTTAGGTTTTGATTCTTATGCTCATCATAAATCACATGCTCCCACTGTTGTCAAAACACTTGAAAGTGGAAAATTTGAAATTGTCAATGAGCCTAAGAAAACTGTCTTTAAATCTTCTGGTCTTTTATCTTCTACTATGATGAATGCAAAATGTGCTTCTACTGTTAAAGCAAAACATCATGTTAAGTACACTTGCACTCATTGTGGTAGAGATGGACATTTAGTAAACTTTTGCTTTAGACTAGCTAAACAACAAAAGAGAGAAAGGTTTAATGCTATGTCTAATTTCAGACAGGCACGTTTTATTTCTCATTATGTGCCTAGGGTGATGCAAACACCTCTTGTTACTAAGAACACGAGAAAAGACAAATCTGCTTTTATGCATAAGAATGCTCGTGTTGTGCCAACTGTTGTGCGTCATGTCTCTCAGTACTGGATTCCTAAACATCTTATTTCTAACCCCAGCATCGGAGACCTCGACACTTTCTCGCTTCTATGTAGGCTTCTCACGCGAGGAATGAGAACATGTGGCTAGTGAATTTCTGATGCTCACTTCATATGTTCAGTGATAAGTTTTGTTTCCTCCTTCACTCGTTCAGCTAGTGCTAAAAGAGTTATTTTTCAAGATGCTTATTCCACCTCTGTTTTCGCAAAAGGCACTAGTCCAAATAGTGCAGTGCAGTGCATATGTTCAGGGAGAGTATCTTTGTTGATGAAGATGATGATGATGTCGTTGAGGATGAGATAATTGGAGTTTCTTTGTGTGCTTGTGTGCTCGCTTTCAAGCTTCCCGCGTGCTTCACATCGACAAGCTATCAAGAGGATTTTAAGGTATCTCCGTGGTACTCAAGATTTTGGCATTTGGCATTCTCGCTTCCTCATGCATTAGTTTAAGAGCTTTCTCTGATGCTGAATTTGGAGGATGTAGAATTGATAGAAAAAGTACATCTGGTTCATGCCACTTCTTGAGTAATTCTCTTTCTTGGACACATTGACATCAGATTTCATTTTCTTAGAGATCATGTTGAAAAAGAGCTATTGAACTGAAATTTGTTGATTCTGTGCTCACTTTGCTGATATTTTCACTAAACCGCTTAATTTTTCTCGCTTTTGCTTTCTGACGCGGTGAACTTGGGATCATTCATCCCCATGGGGTGATTGGAGGGGGAGTCGTGAGTTGATCTCTGTGGGGGTTACTTGACTTTGGTTCCTAGAAGTGATTTTTTTATAAGTGGTATTTTGACTTTACACCTCAAGTAAAAACCCCTGTTTACATTGCATCATGTAGTACAAAGCTTTGGTGATTATTCTTGTGTATATAACCAAGTTAATGCTCAATGCTTTACTTATCACTAAAAGGCTAAAATAATTCAATTTGAGATGCTTTTCGAGAATATTTTGGCTCTTGCTCATTATGGTATTGCATTTGTGAAATAGGCTTAAAAGTTTCTTGTCATCTGTTGAAAGGCTAGAGCTGATTAGAAACTATGTGTGAGTTTTTTGTTGGACTTCGAATGATCATTATGAGTCTCAAGCAAAATCAGTGTTTTAATGTTAAAAGCAAGTTGAAAAAGATGCAAGCAAAAGCTACTTGGCTAAACACAAGTTTAGTACAATGTGCAGCTTCCTTGCCAGGGATTTAAATGCAAAAGATGCAAGAAAAGGCTACTTGTCTAAACAAAAGTTCAGAACAATGTGAAGCCACTTGCCAATTTAAACTGAGAAAGATACAAGAAAGAACTACCTACTCATACACAAGTATGGGCTAGTGTGCAGTTACTTGTCATCCCTGTTGATCACAAAGCAAAATTGTCAAACTTGCTAAAAGAGAAAAAGGAAATTCAAATAGTTGAAAAAGGCTTGAGACAAATATTAGTGAATTTGAAAGTCTCTCTATGCTCATGATAGATTTCTTTTTCGCTTTGGCAAAATCTGTTTATGACATTTTACTTGTTTGCTCTAATTTGCTTATGCAATAACTATTCTATGTGTTAGAGCCTCCATATTCTCACAATTTGCTTTCTCATTGGATAATTTGATACAAAATGAGAAAGTTCTCCTAAAAACTCTTCAAATGCTTTACTTTGATTATATACCTTGAATATACTTCAAAGCTTGAGATACTGCATTCATTAAGGGGGAGTTTTGAGATCTTGATGACTATTTTGTCAAAAAGGGGGAGAACAAGTCAAGGAGGTTTTTGAATTGGGATTATTTGGTCTTTTGGTTCTTGCTCAATCTCTTGTCAAATCTTATATTGTGTTTTGTCAAATTACTCATCAAGGGGGAGATTGAAGGATCGTTATTTTTGATCCAATGATTTTGATGATGAGTATTTGAAAAAGATTTGAAACCAGTTTGATATTTCGACAAGATTTATTTTTGGTTTCTTTATTTGAAAAGATCTGAAATCAGTTTGATTATTTGAAAAGCTTTTGATTTTTGCAAAGGTTTTTGTTCGTGTTTTGAAATCGTGTTCTTAGAATATTTAATGCAATGCACTCCTGTGAGTGGTTGCATGGTTTAATGTGACTCAAGTCGCGGACTTGTGCTCGGAATCGCTTTTGTGGTTTGTTCATGTGCGTATTGCTCGAGGGCTTAATGTGGTCGATGACGGACCGAACTAGGTTCATGGAGGAACCGAGGTTCGGGACTAGGTTCAGGGGGAACTGAGGTCTTGGTGGTCAAGGATGTCATGCGGGACGTTCGGGCTAAGAGAATGGTGCACATGAAGAATGGTTAGTCACGTGAGAATGGCATGAGGTCATTCGCGTGCAAAGTGTTAGTCACGTGAGTATGGTAGGGTTGCCATACGCGTGCAAGAGTTGTACTCGGCCAGGTTGGGCCAAGTGGAGTTGTGTTGAATACATGCTCTTTCTAGGATTAGGAGTGGGAATCCTTTTAGGATTAGGAATCCTTCTAGGATTAGGACTCCTTCTAGGATTAGGTGTGTTTGCCTTCCTTAAATAGAGGGGTTGCCTCCTATTGAAGGCAATCAAGCTTTGAGCAAGCTTTAGGGTTGTACTCTTTTGTTTGGAGTATTTTAGACAAAAGAAAGGAGAAATAAAGATCAAGTTCATCAAATCTTTCGGCAAGCTACAATTCTAGTTAGATTTATTCTCGCCATCTTCTGGAATAGTAAGCTTGCAAAGGTCATAACTTTTGATCCGTAAGTCCGATTGAGCTGATTCTTTTTGTGTTTGATTTGTACTGGAATCTAGTTTCTTGTGTCCAAATTTCAGATCGATCGGACGGTTGGATCTCCGGGAATTCGCGTTTTACCAAACCTCTATCATTCTGTTTTTTTCGAAAACGAGGCAATTATTTGGTTCTATTTTGGGGCAAACTTTTAATAGATCAAGAATTTGGTTTTAGCTTCCGCACAATCATTCACCGCCCCTCTGATTGCTATATTCGGTCCTACACTTAGGAACCCTTGTTCATGGCAGATTTGTTGGGAAGAGGAGGCTCGGGCAGATTCCAACTTCGAAGCGAAAAATAGGAGTTCGGCCCCGTTCTGGCAGCAGGCTTGCGTGGCATTTTTCAGCAGGTTAGAAGCATATTCTGACTTATCGCCTTTTGCGAAAGTTGTAGACAATTTCATTACCTTTCAGTGGGTATGAAGAACACGAATTTCCTATCAGCCATTTAAAAGTTATGACTGTTTTATCCAACGTCATCAAAACTGTGACGATATTGGAACAGATCACGGAATTCTGTAGATTAAACCACTTTGGAGGCCGAATCAGTTTTTCCGTATACTTAGAAAAAGTTAGGAAATTTCCTAAGATAAGCGAGGATGTACTCGTTTAATCAATTTGGAGTTTTAGAACTTAAGTTATGTTCGTTGGAAGTCTGCTGTCCCGACGGGACAGAACCTTTGTTTTTGGGTTTTGCGAGTAGTTTGCGAAGTCGGGGTAGAAGAGTGTTTGCGTATTGTTTTGTGGGCATGATTTTGAGTGTGTGGTGCCTATGTGCAGGTGGTGTGACCACAGGAGTGCCCTCTACTTCTCGCCAATCCGTCGCCCGTGATTGAGGCAAGTGTATTGGAATGGGTAGCGGGTTGTAGATTGCTAATTTTGTTGAGTTGAAATTGAATATATGATATGTTCACATGCCATGCTTTCATGTTTCCCATTGATATGATGAATACGTTTTATTATGTTGTGATGCCATGTGTTAATGTACAAGTTAGCTATGATGTTGGCATATTTGCATAAATGGCATGATACATGGCCGGGTTGGTGAGAATGTCATAACTAGTCCGGTAAGGTCGGTGAGAAAGTTATGACTAGTCCGGGGTGCCATTGAGTAAGTCCTACATCGTGATTCCATCCACCGCGGTGAATGGAAGCGAGGAGTAGGCACCCTCCATCTCGGGATGGAAGGAGAGAGAGGGTGCACACCGACGGGTGTGCACTCAACCATACCGGTATGAGTTTCCAGGAGACATGTGCATCGCATCGCATCGCATATATGATGATGATGATATATGAAAATGATATGTGAATATGAATAAGATGATAGGCATGATTGAGATGTTGAAGCCATGTAATTGTTCTTTTGTACCATTGCAATATACTTGCTGAGTGTTGAACTCACGCTTGTGCTTTCTTGTTGTTTTAGGTACCATGATACCGGCATGCGGGGAAGGGAACTAGTCACACTCCTACACGTAGCCTCACACATTTGTTCCCACAGTTATTCATTTGGAGTCTTGATAATAAATTTAGTGTGATGCATATTGGTTTATGATCTAGTTTTGCGTTATGAGAGCCTTTTTGTTCGTTTGGCTCATGAAGACTTTGAATGCTTGAGATTTGACTTATATTGCCGTCATGCCGTTATTTATTGCTAGTTTAGATATCTCTTATATTGCCATATAATTCTATGCTATTGTTGTTGCTTCAATTCATGGAAAAACAAAGGAGATGCTGCCAAAATTTTCGGTATTAGCATTTGCTCCTTTGCTGTAATTTATTTGTAATTGTGGTATTTAGAGGTTGCTTAGTCTTTGTTTGGTAGCATTCGGGCATACTAGATGCTGGGGTGTTACAGTTGGTATCAGAGCGGGCTTCAGGTCCGTGGTGTATGAATTTAGTGAATTGTCATAGGTTCAACTAAAATTCTGATATCGGATAACCTAGAAACATGGCTTAGGTTGTACTTAAAATTTTTTCATAGGATAGCAACATTAAAACTTGTGTAAGTGGTATAACTAATTTAATATTTGACACACATGGATGCACAGTAGGAACGGTTATGAGTATCGTTGCTTTCCGCTTTAATATTGTATCTTAATTTGATTTTGAATGCTATTTTTATGATAGATTTGATTGAGTTGCTATACTTTTGATAAAGTGGGGTTGTGGTGCCGAAGGGTTTCGGTCACCACTTTTTGTTCATAGTAAGGGTATGGTTTGACGGTGTGGCTGGTTAACGCCATCACCGAAGAATTATTAACCCCTATAGGAGAAGAATGCTTACCTTTTCTGTCGTAGATCGGGTAGTTGACTGGAGTCAAATAGAAGAAAATTGGTGGTGGATTCCGACGGATGTCCTTTACCGATCTGACGGTCGGTCTTGGTTGGTTTTCTTGGTTTTAGTTGATTGAAACCAAAAGAAATGTGTTTGGTATTGGAGTTTCACGGATTGTTCCGTATGCAGTGTGTGGTTTTGTCTTCCTTGGTTGAAGACGAAGAAGAAGAGTCTAGTGTTGTGCTTCTTTCGGTCGCCTTTTCAGCTTTGATGCCTGGTTTGTTAATTGCTTTACGGGGAAAGAATCCAATTTATTCCTGTGTTTGTCTTTTTCCGAGGTTAAAAGAGTTATTTTCGTGTTATTCCAGACCTGGTTGACGGGGCCGATGTTCTGTGGCTTTGTAGGAGTAAGTGGTGTTTGATTTTGTCATTTTACTGGTTTGAGAAATCATCTTTGAAAACCCCTTTTGTTTCGTGAAAGGTTGGGGTTTGGTGTTAAGGTTTTACTTGAAAAGAATTACTTGATCGCTTGGTTCCCTTTTAAGTAAATTGTCTTTCAACTATTTTCCTCTATGGGAGTCCTTGAAATTAAAAAGTGTTTTGGAGAATTCCTTTTGCATGACCAAGTTTGGGTTTGTCTCATTGCAATTTTGAGAGTCAAGTTTCCTTGTGAATTTGGGTTGAGTTTTAAAAAAAATAAAATGCTGCAAACAAAGTAAGTATTCTTTTGACTGAAATCGTTTGTCAATAGTGAGAATTGTTGTTTAGCATGTTATGTAGTATGTACCAATGTGGTGTATGGAATGACGTATTGTTAAGTTAAAATTGTGAGCTGAAACAATTCAATGCGGTTGTTATCTTTAGCTTGAGATTAAATAGGCTACTAGTGTTGTAGAGTACTCTATAGTGAGAATGATTAAATGTGTTGTTGTGCAGGCCTTGAATATGTTGCTTTGCTATAAAAGTGCCTATGACCCCCAATAATATTTAAAGTTTTAAACCCTGATGCATAGTTAGAACATTAAGATGATGTAAACTATTGATATTGTTAAAGGAACCTTGCTGGTTGTTTAAAGATGTTCTAATTCAACATGTTAATAGAGAAATTTAATCGTGTTGACTAGTGACTTTAACTTGGAAGTTGATTAGGGTTGTTACTTATGATGTTGCAAATTATTAGTATATTTGGAAGCTTGCATATGTGTTCCTATAATGCTAGTACCGATGTCAGTAGGGAAGACATAGGTTCTGTGGTTGTGGTAAGAGCTTTGTGATGGTCCAACTCATTCAATTTGTTTTAAATAGTTGGAGCATGTTGAGTAGTGACAATTTGCTATAGCCTTTGGATAGGGTAACTAAAAGTAATATTGAAGTTTTAAGATTATGCAAAGAATTGATATTGATGACTTGGTAGTGTTGTTAATTGTTGGAAACCATTGATCCAATAGAAGAAAAGTGTAAAACTGTGGTATTATGTCGAGTACATGTTGTAATGGGATGAACAATGGATAATAATCATGATGCAAGATCTTAACCTTAATGAATGCATATCTTAGAATCCTATCTACGAATTTTATCTTGTAGAGATATTACTTATTTGTTGAAGTCATTTTATTGATTGAACAAGTTTCAATTGTCAAGATTTTGACGTATGGATAGTATAAATTGATAGGTTGACCATGCTTAAGTAGCTGTTGAAGTACTATGTTTGAATTATAGAATACGTTGTTATATGATGTGTTGGTCTGTGGGGATCATGATGAGGTAGTATAGGATGGGAGTCTTTTTGTTAATCATCATAAACTTTGTTTATAAATGTTGGGAAAGGTAACTAGAGAAAGAATTGGTTATGTAGCTTTTGGTTGAATTATGATGTGGCTTCTCGAGGAGTAAATAGTGTATATTGAATGCTTAAATGGTAAGTATAGTGGAATACTAGTTATGGTGGGTTTCATGCTGAGCTTGTGTTTAAAACCTTCGGGACTGGTTTGGTTGTTTGCTATCTTGGTTGAATGCTTTCGGTTGAGGTGTTCCTTATGTTGAGTTTCAGAGTTTCCCCAAAACTTGTAGTGTTTGGTGTCGATCTTTGGTTTTGGCCCATTTGTTTAGTTTGCGTTGTGAGTATGGATTTACACCCAAAAGTTCTTAATTGGATCGCGCTCCTTCGCGTTCGCACTTAATTATCTTTGGAATAAATTTTAAAGGAAGCAGATGGACATAGTGGGTTGTGTTGGAAATTCTTGAGATTTAATTTGTAACTCTTCTGGCTAGAGTTGGAGTTATTTGAAGAAAAAAAAGTGTGTGGCGTTTGCAAGCGTTTCAAGTGGTGGATTTTATGAATGTTTATAAGTGATTTTGTTAGTGAAGTGTTCCCTTTGGAAATGAGTTTCCCTTTCTCTTTGAGAAAATTTGTGGCGGTTGTGTGTGCAGATGTTTAACTTTGGAGCCGATGCTCTTTTCCAAGTGTTGATTGTGGCTAAAGTGCGAGGTTTTGCAAGTTTATTTTTTCAGTTGACATGGGTTCTTTTATGACATGGTGTTTCCCTGTTAATGGTGTTGCCGTCATAGTTTATATGAATTTCACAGCCATCGATGTTAATTGTGTTTCAATCATGTGTACCGAGGAAGAAGTCTTTTTGTGAATGACAACTTGGTATTGTTGTTACATGAAGAATGAATTGTGAAAAGGAAGCATGACATTATTTATAGATGTTTAATGATGAAAGAGTTGATAAGCCAGGTCGGTGAGAAAGTCATATATGGATATATGACTAATCCGGAGTGCTCTTGAAAAGTGTGCATTCATGTCACAAATCGAGATTTCTATTTCTTTCTGGTATGAAAAGAAACAATGAAGAATTTCTGGTATTTTGGCTGTGATATAGGAGATGTGTGTTTCCTTTGCGTCTTGGCATTGGAAATTAAAATGAGTACTCTTTGTTTGTTGCCGAATTCTTTCCGAAGTGGCTTTTAGCGCTTTTGGGGTTCGAGCTGTTGTGTGTGGATCATTTTGGGATCATGGTTTATGGTTGAGCTTACTCAACGATTGTACCCTTATTCTGATCCTTTGAGTGGAAGAATGTGAGGGCGAGACCTTTTAAGAAAGAGAAATCAAGTGTGGGTTGGTAATGACCTAAGATATTAGGCGTTGCTGGTGGTTGATCGTAACTCGTTTAGAAGCGGAGAGTAAAGGAAGGTTGGTTATGACCCAATTCAAACTTTCCTGGGGAATTATTTCGTTGATGCGTCCCTTGGTAGGGGTCTTTTTCTTGTTGATTAAATTATTAGTGGACCACTTGGTGGTTGCCAGCAGTTGCTCTTCCTTTTCGTAGTGTATTGCATCTTTTTGTCGCTGGGCTATGCGAGAGTGGTGCCAATCAAGTAGATTGATCGGTTGTTACTGTTCTTGCGAGTTTTAAGAACCCTGGGTTTAAGTAAGTTTTTGTTCTTTTGTTGGTAGTGGTGGGTATTGGTCTTTTTGTGAAAGATCAATCCTTCTCAAGGTTATAACCCCGATTGGTCAAGCAGTCGGTAATCTTAGAGTGTTGTGGCTCTCTTGGTTTGCGTCGTCTTCAATACAATGAACCACAGTAGAGAGGTTGGTACCATGTGCTTCTGGAGAGTAGTTTCGATTAAAGGGATCAGGCATTTTAGTGCCAAGGAACGCATAAAAGGAGGAGGGTGATACCATTTCTCTTCGTTGTCTATTTGAGAATTTATCCTGCTGCTTGGGAGCTGGAGTCTCGCATGCGCGAGAAGTACCCCGAGTTTTTCACCTCAGGTTTGAGATGTGGAACCTAGCTATCATTTGTTTTGCTGGGTCACGAAGTGGTGTGTCTTGGATTCGAGGTCAAATCCTGTTGAAGAGGGGGGGAGAATGTGACATCTCGAAAGACGACATTAGGGATCACGACGTTATGGTACGGTTTTTAGTGTGTTTTTGGGCCGTTTTCGAGTGTTTGGGCCTTTCGGGGGAGTTTGGGCCTTGGGGAACCTAACTCAGGCCTAGGGGGACCTTCGTGGGCCGAAGGTGGGGGAGAATTGGGCCGTATGGTGGTGTCTTTGGGAAGCAAAGGGCTGCTGCCCTGCCCCTCACGCCACCCCCTCCCCACATGCGCCCCCTCCTCCCACTCCAAACCCTAGCCGCCACCTCCACCCCTTGCGCCTCCCCCCATTGGACCCCTCCCCCTTGCTCCTCCTCCCTAGCCGCCCCTCCCACCTTGGTGTGGGAGCACCCTCCCCTCTCCCAACCAAGCAAATCCAAAGCCTCTCCACTAGATTGGTTCCTCCGCTGTCTAGGATCGATTCTCCGCGAGGAACGACGCAATCCGGCGAGGATCGGCTTCGTTTCGTTTCCGCGGGGATGAGGTATGGTATGGTGTCTTTAGATACTGTTTTTGGGTGGTTTTGTGAGGGCTCAGGAACCCTTGTTCATGGCAGATTCGTTGGGAAGAGGAGGCTCGGGCAGATTCCAACCTTGAAGCGAAAAATAGGAGTTCGGCCCGGTTCTGGCAGCAGGCTTGCGCGGCATTTTTCAGCAGGTTAGAAACATTTTCTGACTTGCCACCTTTTGCGAAAGTTTTAGACAATTTCATTACCTTTCAGTGAGTTGAAATTGAATATATGATAAGTTCACATGCCATGCTTTAATGTTTGCCATTGATATGATGAATATGTTTTATTATGTTGTGATGCCATGTGTTAATGTACAGGTTACCTATGATGTTGGCATGTTTGCATACATGGCATGATACATGGCCGGGTCGGTGAGAAAGTCATAACTAGTCCGATAAGGTCGGTGAGAAAGTTATGACTAGTCCGGGGCGCCATTGAGTAAGTCCTACCTCGTGATTCCATCCACCCTAGTGAATGTAAGCGAGGAGTAGGCACCCTCCATCTTCGGGATGGAAGAGGAGAGAGGGTGCACACCGACGGGTGTGCACTCAACCATACCGGTATGAGTTTCCAGGAGACATGTGCATCGCATCGCATTGCATATATGATGATGATGATATATGAAAAATGATATGTCAATATGAATAAGATGATAGGCATGATTGAGATGTTGAAGCCATGTAATTGTTCTTTTGTACCATTGCAATATACTTGCTGAGTGTTGAACTCACGCTTGTGCTTTCTTGTTGTTTTAGGTACCATGATACCGGCATGCGGGGAATGGAACTAGTCACACTCCTACACGTAGCCTCACACATTTGTTCCCACAGTTATTCATTCGGAGTCTTGATAATAAATTTAGTGTGATGCATATTGGTTTATGATCTAGTTTTGCGTTATGAGAGCATTTTTGTTCGTTTGGCTCATGAAGACTTTGAATGCTTGAGATTTGACTTATATTGCCGTCATGCCATTATTTATTGCTAGTTTAGATGTCTCTTATATTGCCATATATTGCTATGCTACTGGTGTTGCTTCAATTCATGGAAAAACAAAGGAGATGCTGCCGAAATTTTCGGTATTAGCATTTGCTCTTTTGTTGTAATTTATTTGTAATTGTGGTATTTAGAGGTTTCTTAGTCTTTGTTTGGTAGCATTCGGGCATACTAGATGCCGGGGTGTTACATTCGGAGTCCTAGAACTAAAGTTATGATAGTTTGAAGTCTGCTGTCCGGGAGGGATAGATTCTCTGTTTTTAGGTTTTGGGGGAAGTTTGTGAAGTCGGGGTAGATGAGCTTTTGCGTACTATTTTGGGGGCATGTTTTGAGTGTGTGGAATGTTTGTGCAGGTGGTGTGACCCCGGGAGTGCCCTCATCCTCTCGCCAATCCGTCGCCCGCGGTTAAGGCAAATGTATTGTAATGGGTAGTGTAACGTATGTTGCTAGTTGTGACTAGATGCAAATTGCTTACATGTTGTGATATCTTGCCATGATTAGTGCTTGCCTATGTTATGATGAAAATGGACAATTATGATGCTATGCCATGTTTAGTTCAGTTTGGTGCAAGATGTTTATGTTTATGGCATATGTTGCATACATGGCATGAAATCTGGCCCGGTCGGTGAGAACGTCATAACTAGTCCGGTAAGGTCGGTGAGAAAGTTATGACTAATCCGGAGCGCCATGGTTGTAAGACCTACCTCGTGATTCCACCCACGTGGTGAGTGGAAGCGATGCGTAGGCACCCTCCATCTACGGGATGGAAGGGGGAAGAGGGTGCACGCCGACGGGTGTGCACTCAGCAATACCGGTATATGCTTCCAGGAGACATGTGCATTGCATTATATGATGATGCTATACGATGATGATATATGATGATGTCAATGAGATGCATACACTGTGAATATGAGATGTTTATGATGTTGTATGTGAAAAGTGGTGATGAAGGTATTGGAATGTATTTTCTTGTTCCATTACAATATACTTCCTAAGTGATGAACTCACGCTTGTGTTTACGTTGTTTTTCTTAGGTACCATGAAACCGGCATGCGGGAAAGGGAGCTAGTCACACGTCATCACTTAGCATCACACATTTAAACAATGACATGTTCTTTCCTTTAATTGTGATGGTTAATTCACTGAACTAATTTGTAGTTTTGTGCTTCGTTTGTTGTCATGAGTAAATGATTAGTCCATATTTGACATGTGATGGATAGGCTTATATCCTTAGTTGTATGGTGGCTGAAATTCCTGATTTGTCATGTTATTGCTATCGTTCATTATGCTATCTTGATTTGTTAAGATTGTTGTTGCTTCAATTCATGGAAAAACAAAGGAGATGCTGCCAAAATTTTCGGTTTTAGCATTTGTGCCTTTGCTGTAATTTACTTTAATTTGTGGTATTTAGATGTTGTTTAGTCTATGTTTGGTAACATTCAGGCATACTAGATGCCGTGGTGTTACAGTTGGTATCAGAGCGGGCTTCAGGTCTGTGGTGTATGAACTTAGTGTAATACCATAGGGTTAACTAAAATTTTGATGTGGAATAACCTAGAAACATGGCTTAGGTTGTACTTAAAATTTTGTCTTAGGATAGCAACATTAAAACTTGTGTAAGTGAAATAACTAGATTAAAATTTGACACACATGGATGCACAGTAGGAAAGGGTATGGGAACCGTTGCTTTACGCTTAAATGTTGTATTTAAGCCTTGATGTTGAATGATATATTTGATAATGTAAGTTGCTATGTTATTGAGAGAATCGATTGGATTGTTCTTGCTATTGTGATAAAGTGGGGTTGTGGTGCCGAAGGGTTTCGGTCACCATTTTTGTTTATAATAAGGTTGTGGTTCGACGGTATGACCGGCTAAAGCCATCACCGAAGAACTATTAACCCCCTGTGGGGAAAGAGTGCTTACCTTTTCTGTCGTAGATCGGGTAGTTGACTGGAGACAAATAGAAGAGTTGGTGGTGGATTTCTTCGGATGTTCTTGATCGTTCTGACGGTCGGTTTGATTGTTTTTCTTGGTTTTAGTTGATTGAAATAAAAAAAAAGTGTTTGGTATTAGATTTTCACGGATTGTTCCGTAGGCGGTTTGTGGTTTTGTCTTCCTTGGTTGAAGATGAAGAAGAAGAGTTGTGTGTTGCGTGTCTTTTGGTCGCAATTTTTGTTTTGACACCCGGTTTTGTTGGTTATTGTTGTCTTGGGGAGGACACTTTTGTGGTTGTTGTTCTCCCTATTTAAGAAAAGTGTTGGAGTTTCTCCTTGTGCAGACTTTAAGATTGGGTGAAGCTAAGTTCGAATCTCTATCGGAAAAGATTTAGTTGAACATTTGGTTTTCCCTGGTGCATCCTTCTTCCTTCTTGGAAGTTGTAGATGTTGAGATTTCTTTAGGAGTTTTGGCTATTTGAGAGTTGAGCACTCTTGCATTTCTGTTGGCGTTTTGTTTTCCTCTTTGCCTGGAAAGGAGAAATTGTTTATCGGTGATCACTCTTGTTCTTGAGCTATTGTTTATGGAATGACATGTTGCTAATTAAATTGTGAGTTCAATCAACTCAATGTGAATATTATCTTTAGCTTGAGAATAAATAGGCTACTAGTGTTGTAGAGTACTCTATAGTGAGAATGATTAAACGTGTTAATGTACATGCTTAGAATCTGTTGCTTTGCTTTAGAAGTGCTTATGACCCTCGATAATGTTTAAAGTTTTAAACCCTGATGCACAGTTAGAACATTAAGATGATGTAAACTACTGATATGGTTAAAGGAACCTTGTTGGTTGTTAAAGATGCTCTAATTTTACATGTTAATAGAGAAATTTAATCGTGTTGACTAGTGACTTTAACTTGGAAGTTGATTAGAGTTGCTATTTATGTTGTTGCAAACTATAGTATATTTGGAAGTATGCAGTTGTATCTCTACAATGCTAGTATTGATATCAATTGAGAAGACATAAGACTTATTGTTAATGATGTTGTTAAGGGCAGTGTTAATGCTAGTATTCAATCTATTTTAAATAGTTGGAGTATGTTGTGTGGTGGTAATTTTGTTATAACCTATGTATAGGGTAGCTAAAAGTAATGTTGTTGGTTGATGATTATACCCATTTGTTGTTATTGATGACTTAGTAGTGGTGGTAATTGTTTACATTACTTGCTGAAAACCATGGTTAAATGGAGGAAATTGTAACATGTGGTGACAAGAGTGAACCTTGGACAATTAACATGATGTAGAGTTTTATCCTTAATGAATGTATATCTTAGAATCATATTTACAAACTGTCTTGTGGAGATAATTTTTACTTGTTGAAGTCATTTACTAATTGAACAAGTTTCAATTGTCAAGATGTTGACGTATGGGTGGTATAAAATGGATAGGTTGATCATGCTCGGGTATTTGTTGAAGTACCGTGTTCTAAATCTAGAAAATGATGTATTACGATATGTTGGTCCGTGGGGATCTTGTTGACGTAGTCTTCGTTGGATGTCTTTTGATAAGCATCATAAATCTTATTTATAAGTTTGGGAAAGGTAATTACAGAAAGAATTTGTTATGTGGTTTTTGTTAAGTCCTGTTGGGCCTTCTCGACGCGTAAATAGTGAAGATTGAAAATCATTAATAGAAAGAATAGCGGAACACTAGAGGTGGTTGTGTTTGTGTTGAGCTTGTATTTAAAACCTTTGGACTGGTTTGGTTGTTGGCTATTTGGGTTGAATGCTTTCGGTTGAGGTGTTCCTTATGTTGAGTTTCAGAGTTTCCCCAAAACTCGTAGTGATTGGTGTCGATTTTTGGTTTTGGCCCATTTGTTTAATTTGTGCTATGAGTATGGAATTACACCCAAAAGCCTTTGAGTGGATCGCGCTCCTTCGCGTTCGCACTGAATCATCTTTGGAGTAAATTTTAAAGGAAGCAAAAGGTCTTAGTGGGTTGTGTTGAAAATTCTTGAGATCTAATTTGTAACTCTTTTGGTTAGAGTTGGAGTTATGTGAAAAAAAAATGTGTGGTGTTTGCAAGCGCTTCACAAGGTGGATTTTATGAATGGTTTATAAGTAAATTTGTTAGCGAAGTGTTCCCTTTCGAAATGAGTTTCTCTTTCTCTTTGAGAAAAATTTGTGGTGGTTGTGTGTGCAGATGTTTGACTTTGGAGTTGATGTTCTGTTCCAAAATGCTTATTTTGGATACAATGCGAGGTTTTGCTGTTAACGATGCTGCCGACATAGTTTATATGAATTAGCGCAATCCTCGATGTTATTCGAGTTTTATTCATGTGATACAGAGGAAGAAGTCGTCTTGTGAATGACTATTTGGTAGTGTTGTTACATGATGAATGAATGGTGAAAAGTAAACATGACATCGTTTATAGATGTTAAATGATAAAAGAGTCGTTGAGCCAGGTCGGTGAGAAAGTCATATATGGATATATGACTAATCCAGAGTGCTCTTGGAAAGCTGCATGCATGTCCTGAATCGAGATTTCAATTGCCTTCTAGTATGAGAAGTAAGAATGAATATCTTCTGGAATGTTGGTTGTGGTGTAAGAGATCTGAGTGTAACACCCCGGCATTTAATATGCCCGAATGCTACAAAACATAGACTAAACAACATCTAAATACCTTAAATTAAGATAAATTACAGCAAAGGAGTAAATGCTATAACCGAAAATTTTGGCAGCATCTCCTTTGTTTTTCCATGAATTGAAGCAACAACAATATTATCACAGGATATAGTATAAAGAATGACATCTAAATCATCAATAATAAAGGTTCTAGCAGCAGTATAAGACTAGAATAAAGATTCCAACCATCTCATGAGCCAAACAAAGTAAATGAGGAAACCCAAGCACACAAATTAACCATCACAATTTAAAGGAAGGAACATGTCATTGTTTATATGTGTGATGCTAAGTGATGACGTGTACTAGCTCCCTTTCCCGCATGCCGGTTTCATGGTACCTAAGAAAAACAACATAAACACAAGCGTGAGTTCATCACTTAGCAAGTATATTGCAATGGAACAAGAAAATACATTCTAATACCTTCATCACCACTTTTCACATACGACATCATACACATCTCATATTCATAGCGTAAGAATATCATTGACATCATCATATATCATCATCATATAACATCCTCATATAATGCAATGCAATGCAATGCAATACGATGCACATATCTCCTGGAAACTCATACCGGTATGGTTGAGTACACACCCGTCGGTGTGCACCCTCTCCCCCCTTCCATCCCGAAGATGGAGGGTGCCTACTCCTCGCTTTCATACACCGCGGTGGATGGAATCATGATGTAGGACTTACTCATTGGCTCTTTGGAATAGTCATACCTTTCTCACCGACCTTCCCCGGACTAGTTATGACTTTCTAACTGCCCGAGCCATGTATCATGCCATGTATGCAAACATGCCAACATCATAAATAACTTGTACATTAACACATGGCATCATAACATAATAAGCATATTGATCATATCAATGGCAATCATTAAAGCATGGCATGTGAACATATCATATATTCAATTTCAATCTCAACCAATCTAGCAAACTACAACCCGCTACCCATTCCAATACACTTGCCTCAACCACGGGCGACAGATTGGCGAGAAGTAGAAGGCACTCCCGGGGTCACACCACCTGCACATAGGTACCACACACTCACAATCATGTCCACAAAACAGTACGCAAACACTCTTCTACCCCGACATCGTAAACTACTCGCAAAACCCAAAAACAGAGGTTCTGTCCCGTCGGGACAGCAGCCTTCCAAAAGGCATAACTCGGGTTATAAGACTCCGAATCAATTAAACGAGTACATCCTCACGTAGCTTAGGTAATTTCCTAATTTTTTGTAAGTATATGGAAAGACTGATTCAGAATCTAAAGTGGTTCAATCTACAGAATACCGTGATCTGTTCCAATCACGTCATAGTTTTTAATATGTTCGGTAAAACGAACATAACTTACAAACGGCTAGGTGGAATTGGACGTTCTTTATACCCACTGAAAGGTATTGAAATTACCTACAACTTATTCAACAGGCGGCCAACCAAATTCCGAGTCTAAATTGGCGAAAACCCAAACCTTAGGTCGACTGCTCATGCTGCCCGAAAGAGAAAACGTGGCAAACTCTAGATTCCATCTAATCTACCCAATTACAACATCACCAATTGATCTAAAAACATGATATTGACCCTTAGAACAGATCCTAGACCAACCCCAAGGATCCCCATGGCCATACCTTTGCCCGACGAATGAAAACCCAACGGATCTCCTCCCGGTTCGCGCGATCTCCTTCCTCTCTCCAAATCCACCGGATCTCCTCATCGCTGTGACACTACGGTTTGGTGTAACGTTATAGAAGGTGAAATTAGAGAATAAAACCTTTCGGCTTGAGGTTTACTCGCGTTTTTTGGGCCTTTTGAAGCGTTGTGACACCACGGAGTGTCGTAACCTTATTTAACATGCATGATAAGGTTAATAACATTATGAGATGTGGAATTAAGGTTAAAACTATAGGTTATGGAGGTTAATAGCTTTTCCGGGCCGTTTCCGGGCCGTTTTCGGGGTTTTGGGCCTTCCCGGGGGAGTTTTGGGCCTTGGTGGGATGGATTAGGTCTCCGTAACGGACTAGGATTGTGTTGAGGGCTGGTAAAAGGGGGCTTCCCCCAGCCCCTTGCGCCCCATGCAGCTCTTGTGCGCCTCCACCTCCCCCTCCTAAGCCCTAGCCGCCACCCCCTCTCCCTCTCCCTCTTGTGCGCCTCCACCTTCCCCTTTGCCCCATTGCTCCCCACCTCTCCACCACCTCTCCTCCACCCCCTTGCTGCCCTAGGGTGGTCTCCACACCTCTGCACCTTGTGGATCCATCCGTTGGAGCGAGGAGCGAGGAGCGTGGAGCGAGGAGCGATCCGCGAGGAGACCTATTGGAGATTCATTCGTTGGGCAAAGGTATGATCATGGGGATCCTTGGGTTTGATCTAGGTACTATTCTTAGGGAGTTTATGAAGTTTTTAGATCAATTGGTGGTGCTGGGTTGGAGTTCTTTGGGTTAGATCTAGACATTGCCACGTTTCTGTTTTCGGGCAGATTGAGCAGTCGGGCTAGGGTTCGAGTTTTCGTCGATTTAGAATCCGAATCTGTCCGTACGGACTTAAAAGAAGTTGTACATAATATAATTATCTTTCCGTGGACATAAAGCACATTAAAATCCGATCAGCCGTTTGAAAGTTATGGCTGTTTTACCGAGCGTGTTAAAATCTGTGACGCAATTAGAACAGATCGTAGTAATCTGCAGATTAAACAATTTTAGAGTCCGAATAAGTCTTTCCGTATAACTAGAAAAAGGTAGGAAATTTCCTAAGCTTCGCGATTGTGTACTCGTTTAATCGATTTGGAGTCCCAGAACTCAAGTTATGGCCTTTGCAAGGCTGCTGTCCCGCCGGGACAGAACCTCTGTTTTAGGTTTTGCGAGTAGCGGGCAATGTCGGGTGAGATGGGGATTTGTGTACTGTTTTGTGGGCATTATTGAGAGTATGTGATGCCGTTGTGCAGGTGGTGTGACCCCGGGGGTGCCCTCTACTTCCCACAATCCCGTCGCCCACGGTTGAGGCAAGTGTGTTGTAATGAATAGCGGAATTGTAGGTTGCTTGTGGAGATTAGATGAAAGATTGAATACTTGCTATGATCACTTGCCATGCTTGCTGTTTTCCAATGATATATTGAGTATGATTATCATGATTCGATGCCATGTGTTAATATTTGTCATGATGAGATGCCATATGTTTATGTACATGTGAAATATGATAATTGGCATAGTTGCATGCATGACATGAGATAGGGCGAGGGCGGTGAGAAAGTCATAACTAGTCCGGCAAGGTCGGTGAGAAAGTTATGACTAGTCCGGAACGCCATTGAGTAAGACCTACATCGTGATTCCATCCACGTGGTGAATGGAAGCGATGAGTAGGCACCCTCCATCTTCGGGATGGAAGGGGGGAAAAGGGTGCACACCGACGGGTGTGTACTCAACCATACCGGTATGAGTTTCCAAGGAGACATGAGCATTGCATTACATCTCATACATATTGATGATGACAATGTTAAGTGTTTATGAATAAGATGATTTACATGATGGGAGATGTTATTGCCATGTTGTTGTTCTTGTTGTCCATTGCAATATGCTTGCTGAGTTTCGAACTCACGCTTGTGTTTTCTTGTTGTTTTAGGTACCATGAGATCGGCATGCGGGAAGGGAAATAGTCACACGCCCACACGTAGCTTCACCTTAATGATTCCACAAGTCATTCTATTAGTTTGATAATAAATTGCGTGTGATGATCATTGCTTTAGTGTTTAGCTTTACTATTTGAGAGCTTATTTGTTCTTTTGACACTTGGAGACATTAAGTGCTTGATGTTAGTCTTATATTGTCGTTAAGACTCTATTTATTGCTGTTTTAGATGTCTCTCATATTGCCTTATAATGCTATACTGTTGTTGCTCCTTAAATCCATGTTAAAACAAAGGAGGTGCTGCCGAAATCTCGGTTTTTAGCCTATGCACCTTTGCTGGAATTTTATGTTAAATGTGGTATTTAGATGTTGTTTAGCTTATGTTTGGTAGCATTCAGGCATATTAAATGCCGGGGTGTTACAGTCGCGGAGCCCTCCAATGGACGGATCTGCAGGATGGTGAAGTGGAGAACTCTCCTAGGACAGCAAGGGGTGGTGGAGAGGAGAGGAGAGGGGCGCAAGGGCTTCGGAGGTGGCGGCTAGGAGAGGTGGAGGCAAGGGGTGGAGGAGAGAGTGGGGGGCGGCTAGGGTTGAAAGGGGGGCGCACACAGCAGGGGGAGGCGCACAAGGGGCTGGGGGAGGCCTCCAACCAGGTCTCCTACTCCCAAAAGGACTCAAACTCCTCCCCACCAAGGCCCACGACCCTTTCCCTTAGGCCCAAACTCCCCCGGGAAGGCCCAAACTCCCGAAAACGGCCCGGAAACACAAACAAACCTCATACCGTATGGTTTCAACCTCCAATTCCACATTCCATAATGTTTTTGCCCTCAACATTCACATTTTATAAGGTTACGACACTCCGTGGTGTCACACTGAGCTTTCTTTGCATCTTGGCTTAGGAAAAATAAAATGAGTACTCTATGGTTGTTGCCGAATTCTTTCCGAGGTGGCTTTTAGCGCTTTGGAGTTCGAGTTGTTGGATGTGGATCATTTTGGGTTCATGGGTCTTGGTTGAGCTTACTCAATGATTGTACCCTTTGTTCTGATTCTTTGAAAGGAAGAATGCGAGGGCGAAACCTTCTAAGAAAGAGGAATTTATTGTGGATTGGTAATGATCTAAGATATTAGATGTTGCTAGTAGATGATCGTAAATAGTTTAAAAATGAAGAGTAAAGGAAGGTTGTGTATGACTCAATCCAAACCTTCTTGGAGAATTGGGTCATTGATGTGTTCCTTGGTAGGGTTGACTGAATTATTAGTGGACCACTTGGTGGTTGCTAGTAATTGCTTTTCCTTTTCGAAGTGTATTGGATCTGTTGTCGCTGGGTTATGAGCGAATTTGTGTCAATCGTAGTGACTCTATTTGGTTGTTTTGTTCTTGTTTCTGCGGGTTTTAAGGACCCTGGTTATATAGTAGGCTATTTCTTTCGATGGTAATGGTGGGTGTTGGTCTTGTTGTAAAAGATCAATCTTTTGTATGATTTTAACCCCGATTGTTCGAGCAGTTGGTAGTCTTGGAATCATGTGTCCCGCTTGGTTCGTGTCGTCTTGAATACGACGAACCACAGTAGAGAGGTTGAGGTGTGAAAACACTTTTGCACGTGAGGGCTGAAGAGGGATCTAGAGTTGGAGTTAGAGGTTGGTACCGTGTTCTTCTGGAGAGTAACGTTGGCTAAAAGGATCGGACAGTATAGCACCAAGGAATGTATGGAATGAGGAGTGTGAGACCGTTTTCTTTTGTGGTCTATTTGGGAATTTATCCTGTCACTTGGGTCGTGCTAAGGCCTAGTGTGAGTGCTATGTGTTTCATTGTTGAGTAAAATTTCTGGCAAGTTTTGAATGTGAGATATCGTTAGAGCCGTTGGTCTTCGAATCTAAGCGTCTTGTCATCGAGTCTCAATCAGTGTAGTTCCAGTGGTTTTAGTGAGAGAGAGAAGTGACCTGGGAGATTGAAGTCTCGCGTGTGCGAGCATTACCGAGAGTTATTCTCATCAGGTATGAACCGTGAAGTTTAGTTCTCTTTATGTTGTTGGTTTTGCGTAAAGGCGTGTCTTGGATTCGAGGTTGAATCCTGTTAAAGGGGGGGAGAATGTGACACTGCGGAATGACGGTATGAGTCATTTTCAATATCGGCATTAAGGAATGACTTTGGTGTCATGTTTTTGGGCCTTTTCTGTGAGTTTGGGCCTTTTCGGGGGAGAATTTGGGCTTTCCGGGGGAGAATTTGGGCTTCCGGAGGAGTTTGGGCCTTGGGGGACTAACTTGGGCCGTAGGTGGGAGTCCCCGGCCCATGTGGGGGAGTTGGGTGGCAGCATAGCCTGCCCCCATGCGCCCGAAACCCTAGCCCCTCCCCCTCCCATGTGTCCCCGGCCACCTCCCACACAACCCTAGCCGCCACCCCCTCCATCCCCTTGCTCCTCCACCCTTCCCCTTCCTCCTCCACCTCCTACAGCCGGCCCTAGGCGAGCTCCACCCCCACCCCTTACTGCCATGCTTTTCCACTCCGTTGTTCTCGCCGTTGGGGAGCTTCGCGACGAGAAGATCCAGCGGGATTGGCGCGTGGAAGGAGATCGGGTGACCGGGAGGAGTTTCATCGGTTCGTCGTTCGTCGCGCTAAGGTATGGTGATAGGAGATCCTTGGGGTGGATTAGGTGATCTGCTACTGGTGTTTTTGATGCTTTTAGATCAAGGGGTGGTGATGTGACTGGGTAGATTGGTTTAAATCTAGATGTTTCTTAATTCCCTGTTTCGGGCAGATTGTGCAGTCGACCTAGGGTTTGAGTTTTCGCGATTTTAGAATTGGAATTTGGTCATCCTCCTGTTGAAGAAGTCGTAGGTAACTTCAATACCTTTCAGTGTACATAAAGACTGTCCAATTCCGCCAGCCGTTTGAACGTTATGCTCGATTTACCGAACATGTTCAAATCTATGACGTAGCTGGGACAGAACGTAGTGTTTTGTAGATTAGACAACTTTAGATTCCGAATCAGCTTTTCCCAATACTTAGAAAAAGTTAGGAAATTTCCTAAGCTTCGCGGGGATGTACTCGTTTAATCAATTTGGAGTCCTAGAACTAAAGTTATGATAGTTTGAAGTCTGCTGTCCGGGAGGGACAGATTCTCTATTTTTAGGTTTTGGGGGAAGTTTGTGAAGTCGGGGTAGATGAGCTTTTGCGTACTGTTTTGGGGGCACGTTTTGAGTGTGTGGAATGTTTGTGCAGGTTGTGTGACCCCGGGAGTGCCCTCATCCTCTCGCCAATCCGTCGCCCGCGGTTAAGGCAAGTGTATTGTAATGGGTAGTTTAACGTATGTTGCTAGTTGTGACTAGATGCAAATTGCTTACATGTTGTGATATCTTGCCATGATTAGTGCTTGCCTATGTTATGATGAAAATGGACAATTATGATGCTATGCCATGTTTAGTTCAGTTTGGTGCAAGATGTTTATGTTTATGGCATATGTTGCATACATGGCATGAAATCTGGCCCGGTCGGTGAGAACGTCATAACTAGTCCGGTAAGGTCGGTGAGAAAGTTATGACTAATCCGGAGCGCCATGGTTGTAAGACCTACCTCGTGATTCCACCCATGTGGTGAGTGGAAGCGATGCGTAGGCACCCTCCATCTACGGGATGGAAGGGGGAAGAGGGTGCACGCCGACGGGTGTGCACTCAGCAATACCGATATATGCTTCCAGGAGACATGTGCATTGCATTATATGATGATGCTATACGATGATGATATATGATGATGTCAATGAGATGCATACACTGTGAATATGAGATGTTTATGATGTTGTATGTGAAAAGTGGTGATGAAGGTATTGGAATGTATTTTCTTGTTCCATTACAATATACTTGCTGAGTGATAAACTCACGCTTGTGTTTATGTTGTTTTTCTTAGGTACCATGAAACCGGCATGCGGGAAAGGGAGCTAGTCACACGTCATCACTTAGCATCACACATTTAAACAATAACATGTTCTTTCCTTTAATTGTGATGGTTAATTCACTGAACTAAATTGTAGTTTTGAGGCTTCGTTGGTTGTCATGTGTAAATGATTAGTCCATATTTGACATGTGATGGATAGGCTTATATCCTTAGTTGTGTGGTGGCTGAAATTCCTGATTTGTCATGTTATTGCTATCGTTCTTTATGCTGTCTTGATTTGTTAGGATTGTTGTTGCTTCAATTCATGGAAAAACAAAGGAGATGCTGCCAAAATTTTCGGTTTTAGCATTTGTGCCTTTGCTGTAATTTACTTTAATTTGTGGTATTTAGATGTTGTTTAGTCTATGTTTGGTAACATTCAGGCATACTAGATGCCGGGGTGTTACATAAATGAACTTTAGTGTTGTAGATTACTCTATAGCGAGAATGATCAAATGTGTTAATGTACATGCTTAGAATTTGTAGCTTTATGTTAAAACATGAGGTAGCACGCTGCTTTTACTTAACTGGAAGATGACCTTTGATAGTGTTTAAAGTTTTAAACCTTGATGCGTAGTGAGATCATTAGGATGATGTAAACTACTGTTGAGGTAATAGTAAATTGGTTGGTTATCTAAAAGACTTTTATTATAGGGTCGGTAGAAAAAGTTATTTGTGATGGTGATCGACCCTAGTGCATGATAGATGACAATTGAGAATGTAGGAGTTGTTGTTTGATATTGTTGTTAAGAGCGTTGGGATTGTCTAACTTATTAAATTTATTTTAATAGTTGGAGTTTGTTGTGTGGTGGCAATTGTGTTATAACCTATGTATGGGGTAGCTACAATGTTGTTGATTGTTGATTATGTACATTTATTGATATTGATGACTAAGTAGTGGTAGTAATTGTTTAGATTACATGTTGAAAACCATGGTTAAAAAAATGGAGGAACTTGTAACATGTGGTGATGGAGTGAACAATGGATAATTAACATGATGTAGGACTCTATCCTTAATGAGCGTATATCTTAGAATCCTACTTACGAATTTTGTCTTGTGGAGATAACATTCATGTGTTGACGTTATTTACTGATTGAGTAAGTTTCAAATTGTCAAGAAGTTGACGTATGGATGGTATAAAATTGATAGGTTGATCATGCTAAAGTATTTGTTGAAGTATTATGTTTTAAATAGAGAATATGATGTTATATGATGTGTTTGTCTGTGGAGATCAGGATGAGGTAGTATTGGTTGGATGTCTTTTGATAAGCATCATAAACTTTATTTATAAGTGTTGGGAAAGGTAACTAGAGGAAGAATTTGTTATGTAGTTTTTGGTTGAATTATGATGGGGCTTCTCAAGGAGTAAATAGTGAATGTTGAAGTCTTTAATGGAAAGCATAGTGGAACACTAGAGACGGTTGTATCTATGTTGAGCTGGTATTTAAAACCTTTTGGACTGGCTTGGTTGTTTGCTATTTTGTTTGAATGCATTCGGTCAAGGTATTCCCTTTGTTGTATTGCAGAGTTTCCCTAAACGGGTCAGAATTGGTGACAATCTTTGATTTTGGCTCATTTGTTTAGTTTGTGCTATGAGTTTGGATTTACACCCAAAAGTTTTTGAGTGGATCGCGCCCCTTCGCATTCACACTGAATCTTTGGAATAAATTTTAAAGGAAGCAGATGGACATAGTGGGTTGTGTTGGAAACTCTTGAGATTTAATTTGTAACTCTATTTAGCTAGAGCCGGAGTTACTTGGAAAATGTGTGTGGTGTTTGCAAGTGCTTCAAAAGGTGGTTTTTTTATGGATGTTTCATCAGTGATTTTGTTAGTGAAGTATTCTCTTTTGGAAATGAGTTTCCCTTTCTCTTTGAGAAAACTTGTGGCGGTTGTGTGTGCAGATGCGTGACTTGAGATTCTGATGTTCTCTTCCAAAATGTTGATTTTGGTTGAAATGCGTTGTTTTGCAAGTTTAGCTTTCAATTGATGTTGGGTTGTGTTATGACGTGGTGTTTTCCTGTTAACGGTGCTGCCGTCATAGTTTATATAAATTAGCGCAATCATCGATGTTATTTGAGTTTTAATCATGTGATACCGAGGAAGAAGTCGTTTTGTGAATGACTATTCGGTATTGTTGTTACATGATGAATGAATGGTGAAAAGGAAACATGACATCGTTTATATATATATATTTAATCGTAAAAGAGTCGATGAGCCAGGTCGATGAGAAAGTCATATATGGACATACGACTAATCCGGAGTGCTCTTGAAAAGTTTGCATTCATGTCATGAATCGAGATTTCCATTGCTTTCTAGCATGAAAAGAAAGAATGAATAATTTCTGGTAGTTTGGCTGTGGTGTAAGAGATTGAGTTTCCTTTACATTTTGGCTTAGGAAAATATAATGAGTGCTCTTTGGATGTTGTCGAATTCTTTCCAAAGTGATTGTTAGCGCATTGGATTCAAATTAATGCATGTGGATCAATTGGGTTCAAGGGAATTGTACTTCTTTGCATTACTAGATGGGGTTGAGAATAAGAAGGTTCATGGTTTAGGATTGAGTATGCTAAGGATGTATACTCTTGGGCTTGGTTGGTTGCGTGAAAAGATTGTGAGGGCGACACCCTCTTGGGAAAAGCTCCAATTGTGGTTTGGTAAGGTTCTACGGTCCTAGCTTGGGCTAGGTGCTGGACATTAGTGGTATAAGGGTGGATTATGATGGAGGTTGTTGATGTCGTGGTTCAAATTTTGTTGAGAGTATCGTTTGGTGGTGGTAAATGCTATAGAAATTGTGATATAAAATGTTCTGTCGTGAACATTGTCTTGGCTAGTTGTCTCTGGGTGTGAGGTATGCCTGGGAGAAGATAGAATGAAAATATAATGTAGTTTGCGATTGGAAAGGAAAATTTTGCCACAAATGAGCAAATTCTTTCGAGAGCATTAGTTGATTAAGGTTTTTCTGTGAAAAAGATCAAATAATTGGAACAAGATGGGATATGTGTAATTAATTCTTTGGGGCTTCAAGTTTGGAACCTTAGCTGACCGTTCAAGTACTAATGGTGAAAATGGTTAAATGCTTGTTAAATGGATGTGTCTCGCGATGATTGTGTCATCTTGCGCTTGATGAATCTTGATAGAGTGGTAGAAAGAGGAGATTAGAGCTCTATTGAGTTTAGAAGTTAATATCCTCTTCTGTTGAGAAGAATAATCGAAAAAAAAGGTATAGTGTGTATTAGTGCTAAAGGAAAGTCTAGTCTGAGTATGTCAGACCGATTCATAAGATAGTGGTATGGTATGTTAGATTTGGAAGTGTGGCATATCCATTATTATAATTGAGTCCTTAAGTGAAGGTATTGAGGTTGAATGCTGACAAAAGTCGTGTGAGATTCCTGGTTTGGGAAATTCTTTGGAATCTGGATTGCTAGGGAATATTGTCCCTTGCAAATTTCAGTAGAAATTGAAGTGAATGAGGAATCGTGAGAGGTTGCATTTAGTTGAGCTAAGTCAAGTCACTCTTGTCAATAGTTGGATTTGGAGAGTTGGTTTATCGTTGCTTCTGTTTGAGTCTTTGCGTGGGTGTATTGAATTTGCAAAGAAGCTGAGTCCCTTGTGGACTTTGTTTGCGTAGTGGCGTGTCTTGGATTCGAGGTTGAATCCTGTTAAGGGGGAGAGAATGTGACATTACGGAATGTGACAATATAGAATACGGCTTTCGGTACGACTTTATAGCGTGTTTTTTGGGCCGTTTCCGGGTGTGTGGGCCTTTCTGGGGGATTTTGGGCCTTGGGGGGTTGAGTTGGGCCTCCGGTGGAAGGGTTTTGGCCTAAGGGGGGAGCTTTTGGGCAGCCAACCCTAGCCCTCACCCCTTGGTGCGCCCCCTCCCCCTCCACTCCCTAGCCGCCACCCCCAAACCCCCCATGCGCCTCCCCCTTCCCCTCTCTAACCCTAGCCGCCTCTTGCCCCCACCTTGCGCCTCCACCTCTCCATCCCCTCCCTAGCCACCACCCTCCCCTTCCCTAGCAGCCCCACACCATCTTCCTCCTCAGTTATCTTTATTTCCTCTCTCGGCGGTTCGTCGGACCGGAGATCTTCGGCGATTCGCTCCGGTTCGGGAGGAAGGAGCGGCCGGCGGGAAGGAGGATATCGTGGTCGCTTGGTTCTTCGAGAAGAGGTAAGGATCTGTGGCTCTTTTGGGTTGGTCTAGGTGCTTCTAGAAGGGGTAATCCATGTTTCAAGTTCATGTTTAGGCGCTGCCCCTAGATGAGATTAGGGAAATTGCAATGTTGTCCCACGTTCTGTCCTCGGGCAGATTTGCACCCCGACCTAGGGCTTGAGTTTTCGCAATTTTAGAGGCGTTTTCTGATAGGCCAGCTGTTACAAAAGTTGTAGGTAATTGAATTATTTTTAATTGGACAACAAGAACGTTAAATTCTGTCCAGCCATTTAAAAGTTATAGCTGTTTTACCGAACGATGTCCAATCTGTGTCATGATTGGGACAAATCGTGTTCAACTGTAGATTAGACAATTTTAGATGCCGATTCAGTCTTCGTGGATACTTAGAAAAAATGGGAAATTTCCTAAGATTCGAGAAAATGTACTCGTTTACTTGATTTGGAGTCTGAGAACTCAAGTTATGCTAGTTAGAAGCCCGATATCCCGACGGGACAGAATCTCTGTTTTCGGGTTTTTGGAGTGGGTTGCCAGGTCGGTATAGAAGATCGTTCTTATTCTCTTTTGGGGGGGCTTGTTTTGAGTGTAATGTACCTTTGTGCAGGTGGTGTGACCCCGGGGTGTCCTCAACCTCTCGCCACTCCGTCGCTCACAGTTGAATGCTAGTGTATTGGGATGGATTGGGGTTTGGGAGCTATTAGACTTGCATAGTTGCAATATGAGTACTTGATGTGTTAACTTGCCATGCTTGCTATTTGCTTGTGATATGATGAACATGAGAATATGTTGGCTATGAAATTGTCGTATTAAGTATTTATGCAAGTTCATACATGTTCATGACATATGTGCATTCATAATGGAAGAGGCGACCCATTCTGATGCGGTCCTCTGTGTTCACACGTAGTGAACACGAAAGACCTACCTCGTAGTCCCATCCACGGTTGTGTATGGGAGCGAGTCAGTAAGAGTAGGCACCCTCCATCTACAGGATGGAAGGGGAAAGAGGGTGCACACCGATGGGTGTGCACTCGGCAATACCGGTATGTGCTTCAAGGAGACATGTGCATTGCATGAATGAGGATGATTATGAGATGTTTATGAAGATGAACTATGAGATGCTTATGATGATGTGTTATGGTATGTGATATTGATGCTATTGAATAATGTTGTTGTTCTATTCCATTGCAATACACTTTGCTGAGTGATGAACTCACGCTTGTTGTTTCATGTTGTTTTTAGGTACTATGAACTCGGCATGCGGGAAAGGGAGATAGCGTCATGACTACACATAGATACAATCACATAGACAACTACACACTTCCATTCGTAGTTTTGTCGTTTATGTTAAATGTGCTAGGTTTGGTTCATGCTATATCATGTGCTTGGATTTAGTATTCACTTCGTTTTAGTCATGAAATGTTTAAATCCATTAATTGGTCTTAAACTATTTCTATACCTCATGTTATTGCTATTTTAGATGACATCCACTATGTTATTGCTTGTGATATTATTACTGTGGCTTTAACCCATGGAATTATGAAGGAGATGTTGCTGAAATTTCGGTTAAAGCATGTACGCCCTTGCTGTAATTTAATCTTAATTGTGGTATTTAGTTGCTATTATTGCTATGTTTGGTGACATCCAAGGCATACTAGATGCTGCGGTGTTACACTAAGTTTCACCAAGTTTTCAAGGAAGCTCAATTTAAATGATGGCTAGTTTAAACATGGTACACCAGATTAGATATGACCTAGACTAGCAGGGATCTTCATGAAAGTAGCTAGGTGCAACATATCATAGTTTTCTCATTTGCATAAAAGACAAAGTTCAGAAATGGAAACAAGTCTATATGCAATACAAGAAAGTCAGTTCCAAACTCCCCCTCAACCAATGAGTCAATTTTAAGCACAAATCTAATTTAAGTTGAGTCATTAGCAATTTAAATTCCAAGAAAAATAATTGAACTCAACTGAAACTAGAAACCAAAATGAGAAGAGGAAAACAAGAAACTGACAACTGGGTGATCTAAGAGCATAGAAAAGATGGTAGAGACCACTAAGCTCAGACTCGCTCTCACCTTCCCCATATGACTTACAAAGGAAAACTAACTCTCAAACTCCAGCTCAGGAGCAAACACACACCCTGTCTATCCAGGGGGCCCAACATCTGCTAAACCTACAAGCCTGTGAGTGAGCTCAACCGAGAAGAAGAAGATAATAGTATCCTAAAGCATAAGATGAGAGGTCCTTGCCGAAACATGCCACAAGTCTAAGTGAAGTGGACTCAACAAAATAAAAAGAAGCCCAAAGATACCCAGAAGGAACAGAAGGAAATGCTGAATATACACATATAGACATATAATACACATCAGCTCCCCCTCAAGATATGCCATATGGGCTCATAATCCCAAGCTCCCCTCTCAAGGCAATAAACCTAGAGCTATCCAAAGGCAAGGTGAAAATGTCAGCCAACTGGTGGTCACTCTCCACAAACTGGAGCACTATGTCACCCTTCTCCACATGGTCTCTAAGGAAGTGATATCGAATATCAATGTGCTTGTTCCGAGAGTGCTGCACTAGGTTCTTAGCAATGTTAATGGCATACGTGTTATCACAGAAAAGTGAAACACAATCTGCTGCTAACCCAAAATCCCGCAAGGTCGATCTCATCCAGAGAACTCCGTCTCTGACAAAGAATCGGGCAGCAACATATTCGGCATCAGCGGTGGACTGTGCAACACCGGACTGCTTCCTAGAGGACCAAGAAACAAGATAAGTGCCAATGAATTGGCAAGTGCCAGATGTACTCTTCCTATCTATCCTACAGTCAGCAAAGTCTGCATTGGAAAAGGCTCGAAGGGATAAACAGGAGGAGGAAGAGTACCAAATAACATAATCAATGGTAGCTCGAAGGTACCTGAAGATGCGCTTCACCTCCTGGCGGTGAGAGACGCGGGGATAAGCCTGAAATCGAGCACAAAGACATACTGAGAAATGTATGTCAGGTATCGAAGCAGTGAGATACAAGAGGGAGCCAATCATGCTCCGGAACTCCTTCTGATCAACTAGCTCACCATCCTCGTCATGCTCAAGGATTGCAGTAGTGGCCATAGGAGTCATAACTGGCTTCCCGTCAGACATGTCAAAGCGCTTCAGGAGGTCTCGAGTATACTTGCCTTGATGCAAGAATGTACCCTCTCGAGTCTGCTTGATCTAGAAGCTAAGGAAGTAGCTCAACTCACCCATCATGCTCATCTCGAACTCAGTACTCATCACATCTGAGAACTGAGTAATGAGCAAATGCGAGGAACCACCGAAAATGATGTCGTTGACATAGATCTGGACTAGGAGAAAGTCCGAATCGGAATGTCTGACGAATAAAGTCTTGTCCACTTGACCCATATGAAAATCATGACTTAAAAGGTGGGACTTAAGACTCTCATACCAAGCTCGTGGAGCTTGCTTAAGTCCATACAAAGCTTTGGAAAGCTTGAATACATAAATAGGGTACTTAGGGTTCTCAAATCCTGGAGGCTGTTTGACATACACCTCTTCCTCAATAAAGCCATTGAGGAATGCACTCTTCACATTCATCTGATAAAGCTTAAAGCCCTTGGATGCTGCGAATATGAGCAGGATCCTGATGGCCTCTAGTCTAGCAACATGGGCAAAAGTCTCCTCGAAATCGAGACACTCGACCTGAGTGAAACCCTGAGCGACTAGCCTAGCCTTGTTTCGAACTATAACCCCATCCTCACTCTGCTTATTTTTGAACACCCATTTGGTCCTAATAATATTGTGACCAGAAGGGGGCTTGACAAGCTTCCAAACTTTGTTCCTCTCGAAGGTTTCGAGTTCCTCATGCATGGCAATAATCCAATATTCATCAGATAATGCATGAGAAATATCATTCAGCTCAAAAGAGGCAACAAAGGCAGAGTGAAGGCAGAAAGTGGATAGACCTGACTTAGAGTGAGTGACTCACTAAAATAGATCTCCAATGATCTGGTCAAGTGGATGAGCCTGCTGAATGTGGTGGGGAGGTCCAGAAGCAGAAGTGGCCTCTACTCCTCGCGTGGGAGAAGTAGGGACAGAGCCACTGGCAGCTGAAGAGTCTGAGGGTAAGGGCTGATTTCCTTGAGGTGCAGAGATGGAAATTGGAGGCACCTCGAGAGCAGGAATGAAGACTGGATCAGACAAGACACCTTCATCTCAGTCATCATCATCCTCTGTGAAAATATAATGGGAAAGAGGAGAAGAGCCTGAAATGTCTGGTCTAGCACTGGGACTAGCCTCATCAAAGGTCACCTCACATGTCTCTATCATCCTACCCAAGTCTACAGCCCAAATCCTATAGCTACGAGAAGAAGTCGAGTAACCCAAAAAGATCCTGTCAGCAGAGCGTGACTCGAACTTATCTAGGTTCCCAGACTTCTAGAAGAAGCACTTGCAACCGAAAACACGAAAATGATAAACACTGAGCTTCCGCCCATATCTCAACTCATAAGAAGTGCGGTGCAAGTGTGCCCTAAGAAAAACTATGTTGGCAACATGGCATGCCGTAGCTACAGCCTCAGCCCAAAACTTCCTAGGAGTATTGTACTCATCTAGCATCATCCTGGCCATCTCAATCAGGGTCCTGTTCTTCCTCTCAACTATGCCATTCTACTGAGGAACGTATGGAGAAGAGAACTGATGCTCTATGCCTAACTCCTCACAGAAGCTACTAAAGTAGGAGTTCTTGAACTACGTGCCATTGTCACTATGAATCACTCGTAAGGCACCGGGGAGCTCAATGGACAACCTACGGACCAAACCCCTAAAGTGAGAAAATGACTCATCCTTCGAGGCCATGAAGAACACCCAAGAATACCTCGAATAATTATCGACTATGACAAGAATGTACCACTTCCCTCCCGTTGACTGCACTCTAGTTGGACCAACAGTGTCCATATGTAAAAGACATCCTGGTGCATCAGTCATCACTCGGGTGACTAGGAGATGAGAAGCTGCAACCATCTTGCCATGTCGGCAAGGAGAACAAACAATATCTTTGACCATCTTGAGTTTGGGCAAACCACGAATGAGGTCATGGTCGCTAACTCGGGTCAAATGATCAAAGCCAATGTGACCAAGTCTCCTATGACAAAAGGAGAGATCACGTGACTCTGAAGCAAGAAGGCAATGGAGAGAATCTCTAGAAGAAGAGAAATCAGCATGAAACACTTCTAAATCGAGAAATCCCGCAAACCAACTCCCAGAAGAATCGAGGATCCTACAGGCACTAAACTTGAAACTTACCTAGAAATGGTCATCGATAAGCTGAGAAACAGAAAGCAAATTGAAATGCAGCTTACTAACTAAGGCAACGTCCTTAAGAGTAAAATGATCATTAATGCATACGGTACCTTTAGCGATGACTCTACTTGATGAAGCATCCCCAAAGGTGATCACCTCATCACTTGAGCTCGGACTATGGAAAAAAACAAGAGTCTCCGGTCATATGACGTGAACAGACAGAGTCTATGATCCAAACATCCCCCTTCCCTATCCTACGTACCTGAATCAAGGAGAGCGAGATGTAGATGACTCAGTACCGAGATAGATCAAAGCAGATCTAGGAACCCAAAACTGAGTTACCTGAGCAGAATAACTAGTCACAGAAGGAGATGAATGCAATGTAGCGTCTCTCTGTGACTCTACTCTCACCAAGTCGGATATTGCTCCTGTAGGACATCTGGGAACAGGTATCGGGTTAGTCCGCCGACGTGAAAAGGTCGGACCATCCTAGTGTTGCTGCCCAAACCTCCTGCTGGAGGAAGCAAACTCACGCCGCTGATATCTAACTCGATGGGAAGAACGAGGAATATCAAGAGGACGGCGGAAGGACTGACTTGGGATAGCTCTGGGGTGAAAACCAGAGGTAGAAGCCTAAAAACCAAGCCCCATACGCTATCTAAAAATAGACAACTCTCTAACATGTCTAGAAGTAGTGTGTGCTTTAGGAGCACTCAGAGTCTGGGGATGATTCTGAATACCCCTAAGGGCACGAACACGCTCACGCCGAGTGATCTTTGCTCGTTTGAAACAAAAGTCAGCAAGGTGCCCATCCTTCTGATAGAAGGTGCAAGTATACTTCGCCTTGGAGGCTGAAGTAGCAGGTGGTGTCACCTTCTCATCAGAAATCTCGTGGACCATACCAGCTGACCTAAACACAGTGGTGCTCATCTTTGGATCAACCACGATCTCTTCACTCTTGGTGGCACGCACAACCGTAGGCGGATACGCCCGTGCATGCTCCAAGTGATCAAACCCTAGACCTTGATTAAATCTGCTAATCTTGGAATGGTCTAGGATGAGATTGAGCTTCTTCTTGCCTCCAACAAACTTCTCGAGAGTGCTCATAAGATACTGACACTCCCAAAAAAGTGAGGCACAAGAAAAAGATCCAAGAGAGGAAGATCGAGTAGCATGTGCATATCTCTCCTTATACATGGCCACCTCAATCTTGAGGGCCTCACAAGAAGAGCAAGGGGAAGTACTAGCAGAAGAAGATCCAAGAGAGGAAGATCGAGTAGCCCATGCATATCTCTCCTTATACATGGCCACCTCAATCTTGAGGGCCTCACAAGAAACGCAAGGAGCATCTCTAATTCTACCGACTTGGGCCTTTAGCTTCTTCCTAAGCTCTACGTGGATTTGGTTCACATTGTCCCCTACCCCAACACACAGCATGCAACCATTTAGTGACTTAGCTAGTAGATCCTTAGCAAATTTAGAATTCTCAAGCACCAAGTCATCATAGTCATTTTTTAGTTGCATACAGCCCTCACATGATGTAACACCCCATAAATCTAAACTGTCGTACAAGAAAATTTCGACAGCATCTCCCCTAAAATTAGGACAAAACGGAAGCGACAACAAGATTCATAATAAACATTACAAACAGGAATAACATAAAAGCATCAATACTAGAGATAACAAGTCTAATCAACCAGAAAACAAACATAAACGTAAAACAGCTCCAAAGAGGACATCAACAGGTCTATGATTAATAAAATTTCAGCAAGCTAATGAATTATTAAATGCACTAGTCCATGTGATTCGTGATGACCCCGGAGGGTTGATTGTGCTACTAAGCCCACCCTTCAAGTTACGACTCGCGAGAACTACCTGAAAACAACAAAATAACAAGGGGTGAGATTGGGTAATCTCAGCAAGCGGAACAACTAATAAAAATAAAACATCCACCATATATCTATCATTCCACATTCCTCATATACAATACCACATCAAAGAGTCCACATTCCTCATATACAATACCACATCAAAGAGTCCACACCACTTCAGTAAAATGCATATGATTGATGCACATGCTTATGCCATGTTCCTCCTCACCGTGCCCTTTCTCGGGAACACACGGTGTTGTACCAGACTGATCGCGCCGCGCTAGCGTCGACAAACTTCCAATGCATGATTATGCAGTTTATGCTTCATGCATGAATTCATTCATAACTCCTCCCACTGAGTCCACGTGTTTGCATATCATCATATAGCATGGATAGAAAACAAATATCATAGAGATGAAATGTTTAGACAATTCATCCGGTAAACAACATCCTTCTTCACCTTACCTCAAAGCAAGTGATTAAACCATGTATGATTGCTGTAATTGGAGTTTATAAGGAAGGCGAAGCAAACAACAATGTATAGCTTAACAATACAACTACTTCCACTTGCCTTTACCGACGTGGACGACGGATCTAGTTGCGTCCAGAAGGGGCACCACCTGTACAAGAATATTTTCAGTATGCAATAACACCACAATTGATCACACAACTCAAACACGCAATTCCTACAACCCGTTCCCCTTTTCCAACACCGAAACCCCGATCTGTCCGGATCGAACAGCAGCAACCCCCATTCTCTTTTTCGTATCTTTTTTTCTACAGAACATAAAAATATGAAAAAATTACAGGAGCTAGATATTGACGAGATCTACAACGTTGCAGAAGATCATAAATTCTAATTCCTCTGTTAAATATGCCTAAACAGTCGTCCAACACAGTGGATGAAATCTGTTCCCAGATTCTGTTCATCGGTTTGCAACAGCGATAACTCTCAGAACACTTCCCCAAAAATTCTGAAAAAATTACATAAGCTAGGTCTCGACGTTATCTACAACTTTCTAGTTATAGGTTTTGGCAGGAAAAATCATCTATGCCACGTAAAATGCGAAACAATCCGCACTGCACAATCTCCCTTTCCAAAAACAGCACCACGTGAACAGCTACCCTTCTCCCCCAACAAGATCCATCCAAAACCCTCACCACCAGATCTAATACACTCCTAATCTTAGGTATAACAGGGGGTAAAAGATTGGGAATTTTACCTAAAGTTCTCCCTTGAGATCCCACGAAGAACACGCGATGATCACCGAAAACGAAATCTGCTTGATCCCCGCGCCTCCACGGATCCTCTTCTCGAATTTTTCTTCACGATCCGTGATGAATCCTTGAGCCACCACACCGGGATGAGGGAGGAGATGGTGCTGCTGCCAAGGGAATGCAAAGGGGCGGCTAGGGTTGCAATGGGGTGGCCGGCCACATGGGGCGCCACCCTAAATAGCAAAGTGGGCCGGCCCACTTTGGGGCGTGGGGAGGGGAGGGGAAAAAGGAATTCCCGGCCCAGGCCCAGGTTGCCTCAGCCCAGCGGAAACTAGCCCAAAACTCCAATTTTTAATATTAAATTGCCGCATAATCTTCAATTATTTCATTCCCCGACAAAACCCTCTTTCTTTCCGGAACAACCAAGAAAGAAAACCCTAGGATCGCTCTCAAATTCTAGGGCATCACATTCTCCCCTCCTTAAAAGGATTCGTCCCCGAATCTAAGACACACCAAAATCAACTACAAAGTCCCCAAGGGACAAAAGACTTCTTTTTCCTCTGTAACACAAGAATAAAACTCGAATAACACCGAGGATTGCGCTAATTCATATAAACTATGTCGGCAGCATAGTTAACAGTAAGGCACCACATCATATCAAAACCCACCAATGATAGAAAGCTAAACTTGCAAAACATCGCATTTTAACCAAAATCAATATTTTGGAAAAAGAACATCGATTCCAAAGTCAAACATCTGCACAAACAACCGCCACAATTTTTTTTTCTCGAAAGAAAGGGAAATTCATTCCCAAAAGAGAACTCTTCACTAACCAAATTCACTTATGAAACACCCATATAATCCACTTTTTTTGAAGCACTCGCAAACATCACACACATCATGCAAATAAATCCAACTCTAGTCAAAAAGAGTTACAAATTAAATCTCAAGAATTTCCAACACAACCCACTATGTCCATCTGCTTCCTTTAAAATTAATTCCAAAGATAATTCAGTGCGAACGCGAAGGGGCGTGATACACTCAAAGACTTTTGGGTGTAAATCCATACTCATAGTGCAAACTAAACAAGTTAGCCAAATCCAAAGGTTGGCATTAATCACTATGGGTTTTAGGGAAACTCCGAAACACAACAGAAGAAACACTTCGACAAAAATTATTCAACCAAAATAGCAACCAACCAAACCAGTCCGAAAGGTTTTAGACACAGGCTCAGGATGAAAGCCACCATATCTAGTATTCCACTATACTTACCATTTAAGCATTCAATATACACTATTTACTCATCGAGAAGCCTCAATATAGTTCAACCAAAAGCTACATAACCAATTCTTTCTCTAGTTACCTTTCCCAACCTTTATAAATACAGTTTATGATGATTAACAAAACGTCTTCCATTCTATACTACCTCATCATGATCCCCACAGACAACACATCATATATCAATGTATTCTATATTTCAAACATAGTACTTCAACATATACTTAAGCATGATCAACGTATCAATTTTATACCATCCATACATCAACATCTTGACAATTAAAACTTGTTCAATCAATAAAATGACTTCAACCAATAAGTATTATCTCTACAAGATAAAATTCATAAACAGGATTCTAAGACATGCATTCATTAAGGTTAAAATCTTGCATCATGATTGTTATCCAATGTTCATCCCATCACAACATGAACTCGACATAATTCCACGCTTTACACTTTTCTCTATTGGATCAATGGTTTCCAACAATTAGCAACCCTACCAAGTCGTCAATAACAACAAATGGGCATAAACATCAACCATCAACATTACTTTTGGCTACCCTATACATAGGTGATAACAAAATTACCACCACACAACATACTAGTAGGTTGCAACAACGTAAATAGCAATTCTAATCAACTTCCAAATTAAAGTCGCTAGTCAACACGATTAAATTTTCTCTATTAATCCGTTAGATTAGAACATCTTTAAACAATCAGCAAAGTTTCTTTAACAATAACCGCAGTCTACCTCATCTTAATGTTCTAACCATGCATCAGGGTTTAAAACCTTAAACATTATCGGGGGTCATAAGCACTTTTAAAGCAAAGCAACAGATTATAAGCATGTACATTAACACATTTAATCATCCCCACTACGGGGTACTCTACATCACTAGAGGTTCATTTAATCTTAAGCTAAAGGTAACAATTACACTTAATTGATTCAACTCGCAAATTAACTAAGGAGTACATCATTTCTATAAACCACATTGATACATACTACATAACATGCTAAACAACAATTTCCACTTTTAACAAGTAATTTCAGTCAAACGAATACTTACTTTATTTGCAGCATTTTTTTTCTTTTAATACTCAACCAAAACTCACAAAGAAGCTTGACTCTCAAATTTGCAATAGGACATGACTCCAAAACACATTTCAATCTTAAAGACTCACCGGAGGGAACCAAGCGATCAAGTAAACCTTCTACGAACAAAGGCACAAAACATAAATCGACACAACTTAACTTTTTACACACGCTTCAATAACTTCTTTTAAACTCAGAGCAATACACACAAGAACCAAAAGCTATACCTTTCTTTGCAAGGCAACCAACTAAACAGGCGTCAAAGTCAAAAAGGCGACCAAAGACGCACAACACAAAACTCCCCTTCTTTGTCTTCACCCAAAGAAGACAAAACCAAGCAACACCGAAGGCACACTCCGCGAAAATCCAAAGTCCAAACACTTTTCTTCCTGATTTCAATCAACTAAAACCAAGAAAACCAACCAAGACCGATCGTCGAGCGATAAAGAACATCCGAAGGAATCTACCACCAATCTCTTCTATTTGACTCCAGTCAACTAGCCGATCCACGACAGAAAGGGTAAGCACTCCTCCTACAGGGGTTAATAATTCTTCGGTGATGGCGTTAACCGGCCACACCGTCAAACCACACCCTTACTATGAACAAAAAGAGGTGACCGAAACCCTTCGGCACCACAACCCCACTTCATCACAAATGAAGCAACTCAATCAAATCCATCAAAAATATAGCATTATACAACATCAAAAGTAGCATTCAACATCAAAGCTTAGATACAATATTTAAACGGAAAGCAACGGTACCCATACCCTTTCCTACTGTGCATCCATGTGTGTCAGATTTTAAATTAGTGATTCCACTTACACAAGTTTTAATGTTGCTATCCTATGACAAAATTTTAGTTAAAACCTAGGCCATGTTTCTAAGTTATTCCACATCACATTTTAGTTGTATCCTATAGTATGACACTAAAAATACACATTCCAAGGACCTACACCGCTCACGATACCAAGCTGTAACACCCCATAAATCTAAACTGTCGTACAAGAAAATTTGACAAAGCATCTCCCCTAAAATTAGGACAAAACGGAAGCGACAACAAGATTCATAATAAACATTACAAACAGGAATAACATAAAAGCATCAATACTAGAGATAACAAGTCTAATCAACCAGAAAACAAACATAAACGTAAAACAGCTCCAAAGAGGACATCAACAGGTCTATGATTAATAAAATTTCAGCAAGCTAATGAATTATTAAATGCACTAGTCCATGTGATTCGTGATGACCGGAGGGTTGATTGTGCTACTAAGCCCACCCTTCAAGCTTACGACTCTCGAGAACTACCTGAAAACAACAAAATAACAAGGGGTGAGATTGGGTAATCTCAGCAAGCGGAACAACTAATAAAAATAAAACATCCACCATATATCTATCATTCCACATTCCTCATATACAATACCACATCAAAGAGTCCACATTCCTCATATACAATACCACATCAAAGAGTCCACACCACTTCAAGAAATGCATATGATTGATGCACATGCTTATGCCATGTTCCTCCTCACCGTGCCCTTTCTCAGGAACACACGGTGTTGTACTGCACTGATCGCGCACGCTAAGCGTCGACAAACTTCCAATGCATGATTATGCAGTTTATGCTTCATGCATGAATTCATTCATAACTCCTCCCACTGAGTCCACGTGTTTGCATATCATCATATAGCATGGATAGAAAACAAATATCATAGAGATGAAATGTTTAGACAATTCATCCGGTAAACAACATCCTTCTTCACCTTACCTCAAAGCAAGTGATTAAACCATGTATGATTGCTGTAATTGGAGTTTATAAGGAAGGCGAAGCAAACAACAATGTATAGCTTAACAATACAACTACTTCCACTTGCCTTTACCGACGTGGACGACGGATCTAGTTGCGTCCAGAAGGGGCACCACATGTACAAGAATATTTTCAGTATGCAATAACACCACAATTGATCACACAACTCAAACACGCAATTCCTACAACCCGTTCCCCTTTTCCAACACCGAAACCCCGATCTGTCCGGATCGAACAGCAGCAACCCCCATTCTCTTTTTCGTATCTTTTTTTCTACAGAACATAAAAATATGAAAAAATTACAGGAGCTAGATATTGACGAGATCTACAACTTTGAAGAAGATCATAAATTCTAATTCCTCTGTTAAATATGCCTAAACAGTCGTCCAACACAGTGGATGAAATCTGTTCCCAGATTCTGTTCATCGGTTTGCAACAGCGATAACTCTCAGAACACTTCCCCAAAAATTCTGAAAAAATTACATAAGCTATGTCTCGACGTTATCTACAACTTTCTAGTTATAGGTTTTGGCAGGAAAAATCATCTATGCCACGTAAAACGCGAAACAATCCGCGCTGCACAATCTCCCTTTCCAAAAACAGCACCACGTGAACAGCTACCCTTCTCCCCCAACAAGATCCATCCAAAACCCTCACCACCAGATCTAATACACTCCTAATCTTAGGTATAACAGGGGGTAAAAGATTGGGAATTTTACCTAAAGTTCTCCCTTGAGATCCCACGAAGAACACGCGATGATCACCGAAAACGAAATCTGCTTGATCCCCGCGCCTCCACGGATCCTCTTCTCGAATTTTTCTTCACGATCCGTGATGAATCCTTGAGCCACCACACCGGGATGAGGGAGGAGATGGTGCTGCTGCCAAGGGAATGCAAAGGGGCGGCTAGGGTTGCAATGGGGGTGGCCGGCCACATGGGGGGGGCGCCACCCCTAAATAGCAAAGTGGGCCGGCCCACTTTGGGGCGTGGGGAGGGGAGGGGAAAAAGGAATTCCCGGCCCAGGCCCAGGTTGCCTCAGCCCAGCGGAAACTAGCCCAAAACTCCAATTTTTAATATTAAATTGCCGCATAATCTTCAATTATTTCATTCCCCGACAAAACCCTCTTTCTTTCCGGAACAACCAAGAAAGAAAACCCTAGGATCGCTCTCAAATTCTAGGGCATCACACATGAGCTGACTGGGTCCTTAGAAGCATGCAATTCAAGTTCATCATTTCTAACAGAAAGCTTCCTAAGGTGATTGCTCATGGCATCAATTTCAGCTAGCAACTTAGGTCAATTTTCACATGAAGCAGTAGTATGAGCATGAAGAAAACTAGCATCAACAGGAATGACATCAGAAGGAACAATACTAGTATTCTTCGACCTAAGACCCTCAAGCTCAGAAAGCACACTATTATGCATGGTCCTTAGGTTCTCAAGCTCCACAAGCAAAGCATCACAGAGAGTACAGCTATCAGAGTCTCGGGAGGAACATGATTTAAGTGAAGCTAACTCCCGAGACAAGGTACCTACTTCCTTCTCTAACTCCATACACCTAGCTCTAGATCTAGCATGAAGTTTTCCTAACTAGCAGAAGGCATCATTGAGCTGGTCATTGGAGGGTACCTCATCCATGTCGCTATACAGCTCGGAGTCGCTGACATTGTTGGCGTCCGCCATGAAGCACATGCCAGAGAAGTCATCGCTGCCCTTCGACTTCTCTTGTGGTTCATCCTCGCCCTCGTCGCTCCATGTCTATGTGTTGAAGAAGTCAACATCATCAAGAGCAGAGAGCACGCGGTGGAAGAGCTTCTTGTTCTTGGCAAAGTTGCGGTACTTCTTCTCACACGCCGGCTCGTGAACTAGAGGCTTCTTATTGCGGTTCTTGTCGGTGTAGTCATTCTTCCTCGAACCACTGTGCTCGTTCTTGCCCTTTCCCAGCATGGGGTAGTTTGCTCGAATGTGGTTGGGGCCACCACACTCGAAGCAAGTCACGGTTCCACCTCTCTTCCTCTCTCTCACTCTTTTGTAGATGTTGAAAAATTTGCGAGCGACAAGGCAAACTCATTTTCTGGAAATCGTTCTAGAACTTCATCGCTTACATCGCAATGAGCGGAGAGAGAAAAACCTGAGGAGAAATCAAGACAGGGTCTAGAGGAAGACTCGATGGGATCGGTGACCAAGGCCAGCGATTGAGATATCGTCCAACGAGAGACAATGTCGATCTCATGAGTCTTGAGTCGGGAATAAAGCCCGTCAAGAGTCAAAGTTGACAAATCAGTGGAGTCCTTGATAGTGGTCACCTTCATCTCCCAAACTCTCAAATCAAGTGTTGTCAGAAAGTGCCTAGCATTCTTCGAGTCAGGGTATGTGCAACCAACTGATCAGAGATTGCTAAGGATCTTGGAGAAGCGAGCAAAGTACTTGTTGAGACTCTCACCAGTGTGCTGTTCAAACATGTTGTAGTCACGCTTATACTGGTCCTGCCTCACCGTCTTGATATGGGTGGTACCCTCATGGTAAGCATAGAGGGTCACCCAGATCTGATGAGTGGATCGTAGGTGAGAGACCCGGTCATACTCACTGCGGCTAAGTCCCTGTATGAGGATGTTCCTATCCTTAGCATTTGCCTCAACGTCAGCCATGTTCGCGGCGTTGATGTTCTCATCGGCAAGAACCTCATACGGGAGTCTCACCTTTTGCCATATCGGGAAGCCTTGGGCAGTGATGTATGACTCCATCCGTATTTTCCACAATGGATAATCAACTCTTGCAAAAATTGGAGGCTTCATTGAGTACTTGTCTGTCGCCATGGCTCTCGAGACCAGTCAAGATCTAAAGAGAGTAAAACCGGCTCTGATACCAATTGAAGGATCAAGATGGCGATCATAGGGGCGGTGAATGATCCCAAATAAAATCGTCCCCTACTCAATGTACTCCAAACAATCCCGCAAGGAAACTGGTGCTCCTCAAATTTATAAAACCCGTAAAAACTGGAACGACTAGACAACTATGTGTATCCTTAGCTTGCATGGACGAGAACCATGAATCATGTGATGGATTTTTAAATCACAATCTTGGTTGTCAAGTGTCCAAAACAAAGAGGAATCAATTCAAATACTTCTTTTCTAAAAGAGATCAAGCCAAATCACAAAAGCCTCTTTTAAAAAAGCAAAAGTAAATTTTTTAGGAATTGTCCTCAATTAGAGCAGGTGGTTGGTGGACTTCCATTGATCCAACATGTTTGGGAATTTTTCACCCTATGAGAAGATCATTCTTGAAACACTCCACCAAAAACCACCTCCAAAAGATTTATATAAAAATCAAGAACTACAGATAGTCAGGAACTTCGATCAGGAAGTTTAGGGCTCAGTTTTCACCTCATAGCTCCCAAATGGTGCAACCAGTGGACTCAAAAAAAATTCACAGATGTATATATGAGTAACTCACTTTCTCCAATAAGAATCACTCAAAAAGGATTTATCTAAATTTTTCTAAAAATCAAAGACTGGCTGCTGTGCAGAGAACAAGTTCAGGACAGATTTGCAATCTTGATATAAACTTGATCTCTAGTCTATCCTAGGGTGCAAGAAAGATGTAAAACCAAATGAGCACCCTAAAGCCATCCTTGATCAACAGAATTTAGAAGGAGAGAAGGCAAATCCAAATTGCGAGAGAGTGAATTGCGAGAATTTGCATGCGGGAAAGTAAATGCTGAATTTAAATTGCATAAAGTAAAGACATAATGTAAATGCATAATTTAAATTCACATGAATGTAAAGAAAATCTTTGTATTTTCTAGTTGGACGGTTTGCAAAGCCTGACTTCATGTGGGCAAAGCTCAAAGGAGCAACTCAAACCTTCAAGTGAGGGAGGACACCCCTCCCCCTCTATTTATACTACTCTTGGGCCACCTACCACCCTTGGATGAGTCCAAAACCCTAGAGCACTCCACCAAGGGCTAGGATTTGTTGGGAAATGCGGTATGCTACTCTAGCACAAATTAAAATTTCTACCGCAAACCAGAAAAGCTACTCGCAAGAAGGGGATCATAGATCTATTACCACTAGACACGCAGTTACGGAATCCTTCGTACGTCGTTGTAGTGGATCGTTCTCGGCGTGGATCATCCTCGCCGTGGATCGTCTTCGCCGAGGATCATCCTCGCCGAGGATCATCCTCGCCGTGGATCGTCCTCGCCGAGGATCGTCCTCGCCGGGAATCGTCCTCTCCACGCCGCAGTAGCAGCAGCGTCACCACAGCAGTCCACACATCCGGGGATGGAACATCGTGCGTCGGTGTGCATGCATCGGGTCGCTCAGCAGGGGCAACGAGAGACGAAAGTGTGTTCTGCGTCCAGCCTCCTCCCCTCCTTATATAGCCACGAGGTGAAACCCTAGGCAGTCAGGGTCCATCTACGCACTAAGCCCACGAGGTCCATTAATTACGGATCCAATCTGAATTAATGCGTCCCAGCCCGTTAAGTGTGTGACCCTGTAGGTTCATGCGCATTTGGACATGGATTCGGAAAACCCTTTTCTAATCCAATAGTCAGTAGCGGCTCCTTGCAGAGCATGCCAACTCCCAAATGAATATGATTAAAGTACTGATGTAATAATCCCTTTGCCAAACTATATGAAGATCGAACTCAAGGCGAGAAGCATGTCATCCTTTGACAGTTCAATCCATCTCTCGTATCCGTGATATATTAATAAGTTGTGATTGACTTCTCAATCACGGCATGGACATGCGCTTCCTTAATCATATCACACGAGTGGCCTAGACATATATCTTCATTACATTGGAGTGGCAAATTCCATCTTGACTGCTCAGTTCCCTCTACATGTTTCATAGTAAACATGAAAGCTACCTTTATAACTATCCGGTTAGGAAATAGTGTTTGGTAACCCCAAGGTAGACTATTACATATGTAGGGAATATGACAATCTCAGGTCTAAGGATCATACATCTACTATGTATGAGATACATTGATGACACATAAGAATGTAACATTCTCGTAGTGTCCCATTGTGGGTCTATCTAACACATGTTATTCAACATGCGTCCACAATGCATTGATGATATCTCCATATCCCATGATCTATGAAACATGATCATCGAACAATACATGTGCTGATCTATTCATTGTTGTCATATATTATGATATCCGATCAGACATATTTATCGAATTATATCAATAAGTAAAGAGCTTCATAAACAAGTCACACACTTGTTGATCAAAACAATGATATACATTCATTGGACCAATAATCATATTATTATTCATAAGCATAGTCATGTTACAATCATCCATATGATTGCCTCAAGGGCATAACACTAACAGGACTAACCCACTCATTCCACCCCCACACATGGGCTTTACATGGGCCACATAGGCCATACATGGGTTTTAAACAAAACCCGGTCAACCCGATGCAACGAGCCTTCATCTGCCAGACTTGACCGCTCCGTTTTCGCCTCTTCGAGCCTCCAACCTGAACCGAAAACCTTGAGCCACCTCAAGTCCATTCCCATGACGTCCAAGTGATCCAGGTTTAAGCCCAACCATCTCGTTGGCATCCTCGACCATTCCGGGCCTCGGTTCTCCCAACCTAGTCCCGGTACTCACCAACGACCACAGCTGCCTCAATAACCTGTACCACAAGGACCAAACCATTTTGCTCATTCCAAAATACACTCTTACCTTTTTCTTCCTACATGTTAGTCCACATTTATCATAAATTCAAACATGCAATTCCTAGTCAAATCAAACTCAAACCTAAGCACACCTTGCTCAAATAAAGTCAAATACTCATCACAAATATGGATGGACCTCCACATGGTCCTTCAATCTTGTCTCCGGGGGAGATTCTGTCGGGACCCGAATTTGCAAATCCGGTCCCTCTGTGTATTTTGCACTAGTCCAGTATCACGCTAGTGCACACAGTCTCAACATCGGTACATATCACAATCATACTCAACGAATAATAAAGTACTTTATAGAAAGGAAATATAATGGGTTGCTCAACCTTATGGTCGAGTTACAAAAGTACGCCTCGTAGGGCTAAAGTCTTATTCAAATAGAAACTGCAGCGGAATATAAAGAAATCGTGTGGCGCCAACCAACATGCCACAGGCAACTGACTGGGCTCTCCCCTAGCTTGTCGGCTCTTCCTGGAGCTCCTCCTCCAGTGCTAGCGTTGATTCTTCTTCAACTGGTTTTGTATTGCGGCAAGGGTGAGTACTTGGTACTCAGCAAGTCATGCACAGAATGCAACTAATATTCTATATGCATGGCTTAGTACAAAGGATAGGTTAACAGGTTCATTTGCAGTAAAGCAGCAATTAGCAAGTAACATAAGTAGATTCGAAAGCAGTAGAAGCAATGTAGTTTCAATAACTTTTCCAGTAGTTAAGTAAACACTTTCCCTTTCCTAATCCACATTTTCATCAATGTCATCATTAAACCAACCCAACTTTCCAAGTCCAGGTTATTTTCATGAAAGTCTAACCCTTGACTGTAATTCCCAAGCAATGTCCAATGCCGCGGACATGGCTATTCAAATAGATTTTACACTCTGCAGAGGTTATGCACTTTACCCACAAGATACAGCCAAACACCACAAAGGTGAGTGTCCGTAACAAAATCTTTCGAAAACTTCTAACAGCACAAGTGGGCCTCCCCGGTTATTGCACACTAACCCTTCCCTTAGCAAAGGCGAAGTCTAGGCCAATCAACCGTTAGATGGGTACCTGGCCGCAGCCCTGGTACGCTCCCCCGTACAACTACACAAAAGGTATAGTTGATACCCCGAGGTCCCACAGGTACATCATTAGCAACTTAATCAACTAGGTCCGTCCCATTACAGACATGTGGTTGCACGTTTGACTCAGTTCAAAGGCTTGCAAGGTTAAGTCCTTTGGGTGACCAGGGCAAGACTACCCGAAGAACCAAATCAACTTCCCCGGTGCCAATCATGGCCCACCATATCATTCTTGCCACATGCCCTGGTCTAAATCTATTTATCAAACCCTAGTTGATTACCATGCACCACGTGCCATCGATAACAACATCAATAACACATGACACTTCTCAAAAACATGCTCCATATGTCATTAAGTAAATGTTAACATGTAATTATCCAAAATCATGTTGTGACTACGTGGCAGGTCTAAGCAATATACTACAACGGTCTAATTACCCATGTTGGCAATTTAATAATGTCCAGGCTAAATAATTCACAACTAGGGTGTCAAGGGGTTCATGGCATACAATTATATATACATCAAGGTGTCATACAGCAATTAGGTATTTAACTAATCCTAGAATTAATCAACATAAATTCTAATTAAATTAGCATGCAATACTTTGAAACAACATAATTTCAAAAGAATGGGTTCAACATGGTCAAAGCACAACTTGCCTTCAAAGAGCACTTGTTCTTGGTCTTGAGCTGGCTCCTGAGTCAACACTTCACCTTCGAAGCCCTCGGGTACTTCAACGTCTACTCGTAATGCGTGCAAATAGAAATAAATAAATAAAACAGTACATGCACATTGCTCAAAACCTCAAATAAAGTTCATAAACAGGAAGGGCATAATTTTATGAATTTTTAGAAATTGGAATTGCCCAAATCGGAGTTAAAATACAAAAGTTATAATTGTTTAAAGTTTAAAGAATCTATTAATTAAATAAAAATAGAGAAATTTTCATATTCAAAAATTAATTAAAATTCATATTTGAGTAGATCTCAATTTTATAAAAAATTATAAATTGGAATCGTTCAAATCGGAGTTGAAACGAAAAAGTTATAAGCGTTTGAAGTTTGAAAATTCAAATAAATCAATAAACCGAATTAATTCATTTATTTTTCTATTGAAAATTCCATTTATTGCGTCAGCACGACACGTGGACCAATCGGGTGCCGCCGCGTCGCCTCGGGTCCATGGACCCGACGCACGGCACGGCTCGGTCCACCGTGGACTCGGCCCACGGGCGCACGTGTCTCTAACACGCGGGATCCACTACTGACGTCAGCAGCTGACGTCAGCACGGCTCGGCCGAGGACGGCTGACACGCGGGCCCCACGTGATGTCAGCATGACGTCACGGGTGACATCATGGAGACATTGGGCCAGCCGCTGACATGCGGGCCCCGCGCTGACCGCACCGGTCCAACTTCCGGCACGTGGCACAATCTGGGCCGTTGATTTGAATATCAACGGTCCAGATCAGATCTAACCACACGCGTTTGGAAATAACGCGGTTGATCTGGACCGTTCGATCTTGATCGGACGGTCGAGATCCGATCGGGTTTCACCGCGTCTCTGGGGGTGATGTGGCTTGACCCGGCGCATGACACGTGGCTAAATCTACGCCGTTCGATCTCGATCGAACGACTGAGGTTACCTCTAATGCTATAACGCGGTGAACACTAACCATACGATCTAGATCTAACGACTGAGATCTAATCTAGGCACGGTGCAGTTACGACTACGTGGCTTGATCTAAACCGTTGGATCTAGATCCAACGGTTGAAAACAGATCTAAAACCGAAACGTGGAAATTTTACCTTCGGGCGACGTGGACGAATCTAGGCCTTTGGATCTTGATCGGACGGTGCACGAAGCTCGCGAGGTCGATGATGTCCACGGCGGAGCTGGCTGGCCGGGGATGAAGACGACGACCACCCGAACGGCGTTGCGGGCACGCTCCGGCGAAGTGGATGGTACCTCTCGACGCGTCTTGTCCTTGCGGTTCCGGATCTGGGCTCGGTGACGGTGGAGGATGGCGGACGACGGCGGAAACAACGGAGAACCGTGGCGGAACCCTAATCCAACTACGGCGAGCGATTGTGGCGCGACCAGGGCGGCTTGAGCTCGAAGAGTTAGGGCTATGGGTGCGCGCGGAAGAGGGCTTCACGACAGGGGTGGCGGCGCATTAAATAGGGCCCTCGGCATCCGTGAAAACCGCCGAAACCGAGGCCCACTCGGTGGTGGCGGTGGAAGCCGAATTGGATTCGGATTGGGCGACGTGGCGCAACGGTGGCCGTTGGATCAAGATCCAACGGTGCACGCAAATGGATTTGGGTCTGGTCGGTCCGGCTAGGGTCGAACTCGAGTCAGACTCGAGTCTGACTCGGGTCGGATGAACTGTGCTAACCCGATAGATTTTCCAGCAATTAAATATTCAAAACAATTTCTAGAAATTCAAATAATTCAAGAAAAATAGCAAATTAATCAGAAAAATTCCAGAAAAATTCTAGAAAATACTTTGAGATATTTTGGACTCAATTAAAATATTTCCAACAAAACTTTATTTAAAAACATTTAATTCTTTAATTATTTCAAAAGGGAATAAATTCAAATTAAATCCAAATAAAATCCAGAAAATTCCAAAAATTCATAAAAATGCCAAATTTCATTTAAATTTATGAAAAGAAAAAATTTGGGGTGTTACAAACCTCCCCCCTTAGCAGAATCTTGTCTCTGAGATTCAGGGCTAACTAAGGAATAGGTTCGGAAATACTTTCTTCAACTCTTCCTCGCGCTCCTAGGTCGCTTCACTCTCTGCATAGTTGCTCCACTGAACTCTGCAGAAATAGGTTGACTTATTTCTTGTCTCTTGATCCATGGTGTCCAGAATCTTGATGGGGTGCTCCTTGTAGGTCAGATCTTCCTGCAGCTCGATCGATTCCAAGGGTGTTTGCTCGTCTGGCACTCGGAGACACTTCTTCAGCTAGGACACGTGGAACACATCATGCACTCCCGCTAATGATTGTGGCAACTCCAACTGGTAAGCAACTTTGCCTCTGCAGCTCAAAATCTTAAATGGTCCAACATATCGCGGTGCAAGTTTCCCTTTAGCATGGAACCTCTTAACTCCCTTGAGAGGGGTAACTCTGAGGTATACAAAATCTTCCGGTTCAAAACTCAGATCCCAGCGGCGATTATCGGCGTAACTCTCTTGCCTCGATTGGGCTATCTTCAATCTTTCTCTGATCATGGAATCTATTCTTCAGCTTCTTGAAGAATGTCCGGCCCAAAGACTTCACCTGTCTCATTCCAGTTCAATGGCGTCCGGCAAGGTCGACCATACAGTGCCTCAAAAGGTGACATCTGTAGACTAGCCTGATAACTGTTATTATAGCTGAACTCGGTGGCGGCGGCGGAATCCGAATTGGATTCGGATTGGGCGACGTGCCGCAACGGTGGCTGTTGGATCAAGATCCAACGGTGCACGCGAATGGGTTTGGGTCCGGTCGGTCCGGCTCAGGTCGGAATCGAGTCAGACTCGAGTCTGAATCGGGTCGGATGAACAGTGCTAACCCGATAGATTTTCCAGCGATTAAATATTCAAAACAATTTCTAGAAATTCAAATAATTCAAGAAAAATAGCAAATTAATCAGAAAAATTCCAGAAAAATTCTGGAAAATACTTTGAGACATTTTGGACTCAATTAAAATATTTCCAACAAAACTTTATTTAAAAACCTTTAATTCTTTAATTATTTCAAAAGGGAATAAATTCAAATTAAATCCAAATAAATTCCAGAAAATTCCAAAAATTCATAAAAATGCCAAATTTCATTTAAATTTATGAAAAGAAAAAATTTGGGGTGTTACAGATTCGACTGTCATCTGGCCAAAATCTGCCCCTCTTTGGCTAGGTGCTGCAGTAGGAGCTAGATTTTCTGGAGGAGGCCAGCGTCGGCGGAGATAGAGTCTGATACTTCATCATCATCTCGAATCGGCTCATTGTTATCTAGGCCGATGACTCCCTCAGCCGGTCCCCCTTCATTATCAAACTTCGCTTCCTGAGGAGATACTGGGTTAAGGTGGATGAAAGATGCACAGATGATGCATTACAGACCATAAAGTAGTACTCTCCTCAGGCCGAGGATTGGCGAGTGAATACGCTTGAATGCTGCAATCGCCAGGTTCTGAGCCTTGGAACATCTTACTCAGACTGGGAGAGATGTTCGAGCCCGATAGATCTGGCAAAAAGGAATTTAGTCCAATATTTATTGACAAAATCAACAGGAATAATAGTATTGCCAATGCTTACCTTCAAGCTAATCCCTGGTAGCATCACTAGCTCCAGAGTAGCCCCAGGTCAGATGATCGCGGCATTTCAGCGGACTTATCCGATGCGAGATGAAGTCTCTGGCCACATGCCACCCGATCAGACCAATTTCCCTCAACTTCTCGATCTTCTAGATGTAATGTGCATTGCGGGTAGTCAAAGGAGGGACTTTCATCCAAAGGTCAATTGGATTGATCAGGAGCATACGGTAAGCCGGAGGGAAATTGACAGTGTTCGGAGAGGTGATGTAAAATCACCACTTTTTCCAGATCGATTGCCAGGAAGAAGTGATCAGAACCAGGATGTATGATCCCGACCTTCCACTTCGGAGGTGAAATCCACTACGACATCCTTTTTCACCCTCTTCAGACTATAGAAGTGGTAGAAGATATTGAGGCTGTACTTGATACTTAGAAAAGCCTCGCAAAGGTGGACAAAAATGCTGGGCATCATGATCGAGTTGGGGCTCAGGTTGAAAAGCTGGATTTGGTAGAAATCCAAGACCTCAAACAAAAATGGGAAGGGGAAAAGCTAAATCCGTAGCGGAAGAAGGCTACAAAAACAACAGTCTCATCCTCATCTGCGGGGGTGGGATATAACTCACCAACTAACGACCTCCAATGGAAGAACTCTCAAGGAGGAACGAAGCCATCTGCTTCTAGATCGGTGAGACGCTTCTCTATCATTATTGACTTCTGCCATACACTTGCGAGGGCTTCATCTTCGAAAGCCACTTTGGTCATGTTAGATTTCTTCTCTAGCAGAGCAGCTTTAGTGCTAGCTGATGGGTCGGATGCCATTGGAGAAGGCACAACAGGAGTTTGTCGAAGGTGGTGGCGCTAGGGTTTAAGGATCTCAACGAAGTTTTCGAAAATAAGATTGAGGGGTGCGGCTATAGTTCTAGGTATGGGAATTTGTAAGCCAAAATTTTCTATACCGGTGAACGATTCATTCCCCATGACATGGTGATTCGATCAGAGAAGAACATGAAAAGACGTGATGCATTCAGGCAATACAGGCTACGGTAATAAATGCTCCACTTCTCGATGCTTAGATTTTCTGAATTCTTTCTAATCTCTGCTAAGAATCGAGTCATTGAGTCAACATCGAGTCACATGAGGTTACCCTAAGGACTCAGGATGGGCTAATGGCAGGGTGCTCGACCCAGCACGATTCCTACTCGATACTTAGCGATTCCACTTTGCTCGAATCAATTGACCACAAGCAAGTAAGGCATTACTCGACCAAGTCAGAGCTTGGCCAGTAATCGATTGAATGCTTGAGAAGACCCTCTACTAAGCATAGTTCGGGGGCCACTGTTGAATATCTAACTATGGGATATGAGCATATATAGGAAACTCAAAGATCATGCCATATATGTTTACACAAGCATCTAGAAACTCTTAATATTTTGGGCCCGATTCTGGTGGATACCAACTGTAACACCCCGGCATCTAGCATGCCTGAATGCTACCAAACATAGGCTAAACAACATCTAAATACTATAAATTAAGGTAAATTACAGCCAAGGAGCAAATGCTAAAAACCAAAATTTCGGCAGCATCTCCTTTGTTTTAACTTGAATTGAAGGAACATCAACAGCATAGCAATATATGACAATATAAGTGGCATCTAAAACAGCAATATAAGTCTAATCCCAAGCATTCAGTGTCTCCATGAGCCAAACGAACAATAAGACTCTCATATCGCAAAACAAAACCATAAATCAATAAGCATCACACTTAATTTATTATCAAGACCCAATTGAGTGAATGTGGGAACAATTGAGTGACGCTACGTGTAGAAGTGTGACTAATTCCCTTCCCCGCATGCCGATCTTATGGTACCTAAAACAACAAGAAAGCACAAGCGTGAGTTCAACACTCAGCAAGCATATTGCAATGGTACACAAAAACAATTACATGGCTACAACAACTCATATCATGTCTTTCATCTCATTCATGATCACATATCAATATCATCACCATTATGTATGCAATGCGATGCGATGCTCATGTCTCCTTGGAAACTCATACCGGTATGGTTGAGTACACACCCGTCGGTGTGCACCCTCTCCCCCCTTCCATCCCGAAGATGGAGGTTGCCTACTCCTCGCTTCCGTTCACCGCGGTGAATGGAATCACGATGTAGGACTTACTCATTGGCTCTCCGGAATAGTCATAACTTTCTCACCGACCTTCCCCGGACTAGTTATGACTTTCTCACCCCCCAGGCCATGTAACATGCCATGTATGCAAATATGCCAACATCATAATTAACTTGTACATTAACACATGGCATCATAACATAATAATCATACTCATCATATCATTGGCAATCATTAAAGCATGGCAAGTGATCATATCATATAATCAATTTCATCTAGTCTCAACTAGCAACCTACAAACCGCTATCCATTACAATACACTTGCCTCAACCACGGGCAACGGATTGGCGAGAAGTAGAAGGCACTCCCGGGGTCACACCACCTGCACATGAGTACCACACACTCACAATCATGTCCACAAAATAGTAAGCAATCCCTCTTCTACCCCGACATCGCAAACTACCCACTAAACCCAAAAACAGAGGTTCTGTCCCGTCGGGACAGCAGCCTTCCAAAAGGCATAACTCGGGTTCTAAGACTCCGAATCAATTAAACGAGTACATCCTCGCGTAGCTTAGGAAATTTACCAACTTTCTCTAAGTATATGGAAAGACTGATTCGGACTCTAAAGTTGTTTAATCTACAAAATACCGTGATCTGTTCCAATCACGTCACAGATTTTAATACGTTCGGTAAAACGATCATAACTTTCAAACGGCTGAGCGGAATTGGACGTTCTTTATACCCACTGAAAGGTATTGAAATTACCTACAATTTCTTCAATAGCCGTACGACCAAATTCCGACTCTAAATTGACGAAAACCCAAACCCTAGGTCGACTGCTCATGCTGCCCGAAACAGAGAACGTGGCAACTTCTAGATTTCATCTAATCTACTCAATTTCAGCACCACCAATTGATCTAAAAACATGATAATGACCCTAAGAACAGTACCTAGACCAACCCCAAGGAGTCCCATGGCCATACCTTCGCCCGACGCACGAAAACCCAATAGATCTCCTCCCGGTTCGCGCGATCTCCTTCCTCGCTCAAATCCCGTCGGATCTCCTCGTCGCAGAGCGCTCCAACGGATTGATCTTCGAGGTGTTGAGGTGGGGATCTCCCCTAGGGGCAGCAAGGGAGGTGGAGAGGTGGTGGAGGGGTGGTGGTGCCATGGGGAGGAAGGGGATGGGGAGGAGGCGCAAGGGAGGACCAAGGGGGCGGCTAGGGTTTGGGGAGGGGTGTGGGGGCGCAATGGGGGGTGGGTTGGGCGCATGGCAGCATGGGGGGCACCTTTTACCAGCCCAAACAGGTCTCCTACTCCCAAAAGGACTCAAACACTTCCCCACCAAGGCCCACGACCCTTTCCCCTAGGCCCAAACTCCCCCGGAAAGGCCCAAATCCCCGGAAACGGCCCGGAAACGCAAATAAACTCCATATCGTATGGTTTCAACCTCTAATTCCATATTTCATAATGTGTTTGACCTCAACATTCATATTATATAAGGTGACGACACTCCGTGGTGTCACAATGATATTCACAGAAGAGATATCTCCACGTTTGGAAAGGACTTGGCCATGTTCCCATTACGAGGAAACCAACTCGAGTACGTCGGACGTTAAAGGAAGTTTGGATACGCTACGAAGATCTGGGAATGGTGGATTCCTCATCGAGTACGATCTGGTAGCTCAAACCGACAACAACCCTTGAAGGGGTTACCTCTACTATATAAGTACAGAGGCATAGAGGAGAGAGGGGGTCCGAAAATGGGTGAACTGCGCTTTGATAGTTCATAAGTTAGATCTTAGCCATATTCCATAGACAATCTTCATTGTAATTAGAGCTAGGCATCCTGCTTTGTACTCTATTTCGTTGACTCCATACTACATCCATACAGGAGTAGGGTATTACTCCGCTTGGAGGCCCGAACCTGTCTACATCGTGTGCCATCGATTTCGTGTTTGACTCTGCATATTCAAAGGTCCTGAGTATGTAAGTTTATTGTTGATTTCCTAACCTTCGATAAGATTCTTGCTAGTCTAGGTCATGTCTATTTTGGTTTATCATGTTAAGCAAGCCATCATTTAAAATTGATCTTCTTGAAAACTTGCTGAAACTTAGCTTTTACTTGCTATATTTCTTTACTAGGTGCTTATACCATATCTAGTGAAATATTGGTTTCTACTAGAGTCCCTAAAGCAACTTGGGTTAGCTATACTATTTCATTCTAGAATCCTATAAATGCTCTTGAATCTAGATGTTAAAAATGATGAAAATTGACTTGTGTATGTTCAAACTGGACTCAACACTTTACATTCACGAGACTGCTTCCCATTGCACCAAATATGATTTTGCAATCAAATTGCTTCTTTCTTATTTTCAAACTCAAACTTATACCTTTTGTGTGATTTGTCAATATACTCATCAAGGGGGAGATTGAAGGACCATGTGGAGGTCCATTCATGTTTGTCATGATTATTTGACAATATTTGAGCATGGGTTGCTCATGTTTGAGTTTAGATTTGAATTTGAGTTTCAAATCAAAGAAATTTGAATTGTGTTAGTTCAGCCGGTAGTACTGATCTTTTGAGTGAGACATGAATTGATCTATAAGAAATTTGGTTGCTCTTGTGTGTTAATTGCATATTATTGTTGAACAATGCAATGTGAAGGGTTTTCTTGTATTTGTTGTTTGCAGGGCTTCGATCTGAAGTCATGGTGAGGCAAAGGATGTCCAGTACTAGGCGAGGTGCGCCGGAGGTCTGAAGGGTCAGTGATCGCTAGAGGATGGCCGGAGATGAAGCAGGTGCAAGTCAAAAGGTCAAGGGAACCTTGAGGATGTTGGCTTGAAGCTACCGGGTCATGAAACCCACTAGATCATGGGTTTTAGGAGATAGAGTAGCAGTCAAGTTAGTGTGGGGGCTCTGGTATCAGATTAGCGATTCGAATCCTTACTGTTGTGTCGGACTAGTAATTAACGCAACCCACAAGAAATCGACCGCTTATCTAAACCGTACCTGGATTGAGGCCAATTGATCGATAGACACTTGACTCAGGTGCTCGGGAGCCAGTCGATTGAATCTAATCCGAGCTTCCCGCATATGTGTGTCTAATGCTAGTTCCCTGGATCAGTAGCCTAGCATCCACACATTTTCAATTGAGATGCATAACAACCACATTCATATATGTACTGATTGATTCACGATTTAAAGGTAGAACTATTATAGGTACTTAAGTTTACAGCTTACGACCGACCGGCCGAAAACAAACCAAAAGGATTTCAATAGCAACGGAGATCCAGCAGAAGCAACAAAAGACTTTGCGGTGTGCCATCACCACCCATATGCAACCGACTGGGGAAAGACCCAGTTAACCATCGGCGGATCCATCGAACTATAACACAAACTGAGAATCATCGATCGGATCTACAATACCTTCTTCTAACCAATATTTGTGAGAGCAAACGGTGAGTACACATATGTACTCGCAAGACTTTAGTGTATGGAAACTTTAATGTAAATGCAGGGTTACGACAATGGATGCAAGTTTCTACACTAAGTCTGTTTTGAGCATAAAGCCCCTGACGGAACGAGCGGCGTTGGTGGGCGTGGGGCTCAAGGCAGGGGTGTGACGGCTGCGGCAGGCATTAAATGAGGTGTAAGGACAGTGACGGGCGCATTTAATGCGCCCGTGGCAGTGTAATGAGTATGGCTTGCGGTGTAAGCCTCCCATGCGCCCCCGCCAGCCCAAGTATAAAAGGGAGCCGGGGTGCATGGGAGAGGAGGTTCGATCCATTGACGATATATAGGTTCCATTCTCTCAAGTTAAGATTCCAGTTCATATCCCACAAGACAAGCAATAGCAAGAGAAGCAGGACTAGGGCTGTTACTCTTCGGAGGGCCTGAACCTGGGTAAACCCTAGCGTCCCCGTTCTTCTGAGCTTCCCCGATACTCCGATCTTCTTTCTTCCTCCGGCGATTGCCCCGAAAGCCCCCCGTCTGAACCTCATAAGCACCCGATTCGGAGGTGCCTGTTGGCTAGTACGCCGACAGTGGCGCGCCAGGTAGGGGCTATTGGTGGTTAGATTGCCCTCTTCCTTTCGTTTCCGGTTCGAAGCTTAGAAGAAGTAGGGGCGATTGTTTGCATGGCGGAGTCGCACTCAAAGTGCAGCAATCTACCTGAGGAAAGCAGCGCCCGTAGCCGGTCCCGACGCCCGGGGAAGGAGCTGGGCCAGTCGGGCCCCTCCACTGTGGGAGGGACGCGCGTGGCCCCCGCGCCCTGGGGGCCAGCCCGTTCAACGGCATTTGGTGCTGGGGGACGACACTCCCGCGCGGAGCCTTCATGCGGCTCGGCTACTCCTCGATCATCCCCGCTCACTGGAGCGACACTCGGCCACTCGTGGTCGCGAATATCGCCCGTCTGGTCGATGCCGCTCAACAGCAGGTTGAGGCGGCAACCCAGTCGGGGGCGTCCGGCACATGGCGGCAAGGAGCGCGCGCGGCCGAAGCGCAGGGTTCCAGCCGCCATACGACGACCTCTCCCGGCGTCTGTGGCCGGGACAAGGGGAAGGGAGTCCTGATTGCAGCCCCCTCCGGTTTAGGGGGACATGCACGTGACTCCGCTTCTTCTCGCGGTCCCCCCGAGTCAAGGGGAGATCGCGAGGATTTGAGGGAAAATCTGGACGAGAGGCGGCTCCAGCGCGACGGCGACCTACGCCACATCCTTAGGGGGCGTCGCGAACGCGCACAGCGGCGCACCAATCCCCAGATACCCACCGGTCGACAGGGGGCTTCCCCCTCCGACTCCGGGGAGAGCGCAAAGTCGCACTCCTCATCCTCTTCTCAGGATCGAGGGGCTGGCGAACGGCGCTGCTCCCCCTACAACGTTGGATGTCAGGCGTTTTCTCTCCGTCTCCGGCAAGCTGCATGGCCGGAGAGATTCCGCCCCGCCTCCATCGAGAAGTACGACGGCACCACCAACCCAGAGGAGTTCCTGCAAATCTACACCATGGTAGTACGAGCTGCGGGAGGCTCCGAAAAAGTTATGGCCAACTACCTCCCGACATCGCTGATGGGCTCCGCCCGGTCTTGGCTACTTAACCTCCCGCGAGGCTCTGTGTACTCGTGGGAGGAGCTGTGCGACATTTTCGTCACCAACTTCCAGGGCTCCTACGCTCAGCCAGGCTTGGAGGATGACCTCCACGCTCTGGAGCAGACGGAGGGGGAGTCCCTGAGAGAATTCATTCGGCGATTTAGCCACTGCCGCAACACGATCCCCCGGATCTCAGAACAATCAGTGATCATTGCATTCCGGAGGGGGGTCCGGGACCAGAAGATGCGGGAGAAGATGGCTACCCGCACCATCGCAACCACTTCCAAGTTGTTCTCCCTGGCGCACAAGTGCGCCAGGGCGGCCGAAGCCCGGGAGTGCGCGGTGACCGCTGAAACCGCCGCTCGCCCCGTCGCGAAGATGATGGGGGCAAACCTTATTGCCCCATCCATCGAACGAGTGGACATGACTTGGAGGACTGCCAAGTTGTGTCCAAACTGGTGGACAGGCGGCTCAAGAAGCACCGCGAGAAATACCATGGAGACGACGACGACGAAGACCCAGCTCCGCTGGCCTTCCAACAGGCGGAGCATACGGTGGCGTTCATCCACGGGGGGTCAGCCACCTACTCATCGAACTCGCAGTACAAGTGGGATCTGAGACAGGTCTGTGCCACCGTGTCAGCCTTCGGGGCGGGTAGGCCGCTGAAGTGGTCGGAGCAGCCGATCACTTTCAGCCGGGCCGACCACCCGGAGAATGTTTCCGGCCCTAGCCATCTCCCGATCGTGGTCTCCCCCACGGTTCGCAACGCCGGCTCAAGCGGTTCTTGTTGATGGAAGCAAGTGCCATCAACTTGCTATCTGTCGGGCGTACTGTGCACTCCAGATATCAGATGATGAGGCTGCGCCGCCCCACTTTTCTACGGAGTTGCCCCCGGGGTGGGCCTCTTGCCCCTGGGGTAGGTCTGGCTGCCTGTTACGTTCGGGAGTGCGGAAAACTTCCGGACGGAGCTTGTCGACTTCGAGGTCGCTGACTTCGACCTCCCCTACAACGCCCTGCTTGGCCGTCCAGCTCTGGTCAAATTCATGGCGGTTGCTCACTACGCCTACATGCTGGTGAAGATCCCTGGGCCTGGGGGCCCAATCACGGTGAAGGTGGATAGACTGGAAGCCCTACGTCTCAGCAAATAGATACAGGATCTGGCCGGCACCACCTGCTCGGCGCGCAACAAAGACGACAGCCTGGGTGCCCCCTCGGTTAGGGCCCGCGCTTCGCCCGGGCCTTCGGGCGAAGCGAAGGTGGTCCCCGTGGGCGAGGATGGCTCCAGCAAGGTCGTGAAGATCGGCACTGACCTCAGCGCCAAATAGGAAGGTGCGCTCGTCACCTTCCTCCGGTCTAACCTGGATGTGTTCGCTTGGGAACCATCAGAAATGACCGGGGTCCCTAGGGAGGTGATCGAGCATCGATTGGCAACGCTCCCGGGAGCGCACCCGGTTCGACAGAAGATCCGGCGGCAGGCGCCAGAGCGGCAGGACGCCATTCGGGACGAAGTGGAGAAACTTTTGTCTGCTAAGATTGTGCGGGAGGCCACCTACCCGGAGTGGTTGGCCAACCCCGTGCTTGTAAGGAAGTCCAACGGGAAGTGGCGAATGTGCATCGACTTCACCGACCTCAACAAGGCCTGCCCCAAGGACCCGTACCCCCTGCCGCGGATAGACATCGTCGTCGACTCCATGGCGGGGTGCGAAGCTCTGTGCTTCCTTGACGCCTACTCCGGTTATCATCAGATCAGTATGGCGCGGGAAGACGAAGAGAAGACTGCTTTTGTGACTCCTCTCGGTGTATATTGCTACGTCCGGATGCCCTTCAGGCCAAAGAATGCTGGTTCTACTTATCAGAGGGCCATGCACATCGTGTTTTGACCTCAAGTGGGGAAGAACCTTGAAGTATATGTTGATGATCTGGTAGTAAAGACGAAGAAGGTTGATGAGCTCATCCAGGATTTAGAAGAGACCTTCTCCCGTCTCCGGAAGTATTGCGTGAAGTTGAATCCTGAGAAGTGCGTGTTTGGCGTCTCATCTGGGAAGTTACTCGGATTCCTGGTCTCCAGCCGTGGAATCGAGGTCAACCCGAAAAAGATAGAAGCAATCGAACGGATGTAGCCGCCCACTCAGCTCAAGCAACTGCAGCGGTGCGATCGTCGCTGGCCTCCCTTGGCGGTTCATAGCCCGGCTAGGGGAAAAAGCCTACCTCTGTTCAAGCCGTTGAAGAAGACCAACTCATTTGAGTGGACCCGAAGCCAGTAGGCGTTCAAGACTTGAAGAAGTACCTCTCCTCCCCGGTCTTTGGTCGCCCCAGGCCGGCGAGCCGCTGCTGCTGTATGTGGCGGCTAGCCCCTCTGTAGTGTGTGCGGCGCTGGTGGCGGAGCGAGAAGGTGTCCAACGGCCGGTCTACTACATCAGCAAGGTGCTACACGACGCAGAAACAAGGTACCCTTAGGCTCAGAAGATGGTCTATGCCGTGATAGTGGCGTCAAGAAAGTTGCGACACTATTTCCAAGGGAGGGAGATCACAGTGGTCTCCTCATACCCCCTGCGCGAGATTCTCCACAATCGTGAAGCGGAAGGCCACATCGCAAAGTGGTCCGTCGAGCTGGGGGAGTTCGGTGTCAAGTTCGCTCCTCGTCGAGTGGACTCCAGCCGAGCTCAAGGCAGATGAGGTCCCCGCGCCCTCCCCCTGGACACTTTTCTTCGACGGATCCTTCAAGCTCGAAGGCGCGGGGGCTGGCGTCCTCTTGGTCTCTCCGACCGGGGACCTTCTCAAGTATGTGGTCATCCTCGACTTCAAGGCCACTAACAACGTCGCCGAGTACGAGGGCTTGCTGGCGGGGCTTCGGGCCGCTGCAGCCATCGGTGTTCGGCGCCTACAAGTGAAAGGCGACTCTCTGCTGGTCGTCAACCAAGCAAGAAAAGACTTCTCCTGTCTTGACTCCGTCATGGCAGCGTACCTGGCGGAGGTCAGGAAATTGGAGCGGCACTTCGAAGGGTTGGGGTATGCTCATATCCCCCGGCGCGACAACTACTTGGCGGATGAGCTTGCTCAGCTCGCTTCAACAAGATCTCCTGTTCCGGTCGGGGTCTTTGAAGAAAGGCTTCCGCGACCGTCCATCGCAGCCCCCGTCCCCGGTGGGGTCAAGGTGATGCCGCTCCAGCCCTCCCTCCTGGAGGGAAAGTGGTTCCGGTGGAAACGCCCGGCCAGGCGGAGTACCCGGACGACCACCTTGTGGTCGCTGTACTTGACCGGGAAGGCACATGGATGGATCCGATCCTAGCCTACCTGCGGGATCAAGTGTGCCCCGACGATGATGCGTCAGCAGAGAAGGTAGCACGAAAGGCCAAGTGCTATACCCTTGTGGGCGGGGACCTGTACCGCCGGAGTAGAAACGGAATTCTTCTGAAGTGCATCACTCGGGAAGATGGGAGCACGTTGCTCTCTGATATCCATGGAGGTGTGTGCGGGAGCCATGTGTCCGGTCGAACGATGGCGGGAAAGGCCTTCCGCCAAGGGTTCTATTGGCCAACCGCCCTCCAGGATGCTTGCGAACTGGTGAGGAGGTGCGAGGCGTGCCAATTCCACGCCAAGCAAATCCACCAACCAGCCCAAGCCCTGCAAACCATCCCGCTCTCATGGCCCTTCGCGGTCTGGGGGCTGGATATCCTGGGCCCGTTCCCGCAGGCCACAGGGGGCTACACCCATCTGTTCGTCGCCGTCGACAAATTCACTAAGTGGGTGGAAGCCGAGGCGGTGAGAGCTATTACCGCCGCGGCTGCAGTCAAATTCATGCAAGGGATCTTCGCCCGCTTCGGGGTCGCCAACCGCATCATCACTGACAACGGCACACAGTTCACCAATGCGGCCTTCCTGGACTTCTGCGAAGAGATGGGCACCAAGGTCTATTTTGCCTCGGTCGCCCATCCAAGGAGCAACGGCAAGTCGAGCGGGCCAACGCGCTGGTGCTGAAGGGCCACAAGACCCGGGCGTTTGATCGACTCCACAAGCGTGGGACCCGATGGACTGAAGAGCTCCCGGCAGTGTTGTGGTCGCTTCGAACCATCCCTAGCCGGGCCACCGGAGAGACCCCTTTCTTCCTGGTCTACGGCGCAGAAGCGGTCCTCCCTTCGGAGCTGGCGCTGGGGTCACCACGCGTTGCAGCGTTCACGGAAGAAGACCAGGAGGATCTACGCCAGGACGATGTCAACCTCCTGGAAGAAGCGCGGGACTGGGCGGCTCTGCGCGCCGCGCGGTACCAGCAAAGTCTCAGGCGGTACCACGCGTCCCGGGTCAACGAGAGAACACTAGCAGTGGGCGACCTGGTCTTGCGAAGAATCCAGTCGCATGCCGGGTCGCATAAGCTGTCTCCCCAGTGGGAGGGACCCTTCAAAGTGGTCTCGCCTCTCCCCGGGCGGTCAGCCGCCATCAAGACAGCGAAGAGCTGGCGAACTCCCAGAACATAGAAAACCTGCGCAAGTTCTACCCTTGACTGGTTGTAAGTCCCAGGCTCTGTTCCCCGGCCGGTCGGAGTGTGTCTTTCTCTCCACCGCTGGTCGGGGAAGGCCTTATGTTTGAAATTGAATATTCACTTTCTTTATCCAAAGTAATTGTTCTCCCTACCCTCTTTTCGGTCTCTTGCCCCTTTGTTGGGCTGCGAGCACTCCCCCTTGGTACCCTGTGGCCTTGCAAAAACCTAGTAGCAAAGGCGGAACCGCTAAGTGAGAGCGGCGTGCAGGGGTGGGCGATCGGACGGCTAGTTCAGCACGATCCCCAGCACGGTCATGACACTCCGGGTGACCCCGTGGGGGTCGTCGACTTGAACACCGTTGCCGAAAACCTAAGGCCCTGTCACGACTCACTAAGTGTTCGTTCCCTAGGGGCTACCTGGGAGGCAAAATTTTGCTAAGTCAAGGGGTTCGAAGGAAGTGACTCCCTGGCGCAAGGCCTTAAGTCTTTAAGCGGTCATGCGCTTGTTCGTGCGGAGCCAGTAGGATTGGAGTGAAAGTGGACACTAAGTGACATAATGGGAAGCCTGTGCTTCCATTTCGTTTAAAATGATTAGCATCTAAAGTCTTTACAGGCGGGAACAAAAAGAAGAAGAACTACGCTAATGGGGGAGGTGGAGGCTCCTCCTCATCCTCCGCTGCCGCTTCTGCGGCCGCCACGTCTTCTTCAACCGAACCAAGGTCCAGCCTCGCCACGCGCCGTCTGCCGCTGCCTCCGGTGGGGTTCTCCATCTCCAGCTGTGCGGCAACTTGCTCGGAGGCGTCGTGGACCCGCTCCTCCGCCTGCGCCCAGTCGCCTTCAATCCCCTGGACAGTGGCCGCGGGATCGAAGTTGGCGTCACGGCTGGCGCAGCAAGCCAGCACGTACTTCGCCGTGGCCGCCGCAACCGCACGCCCCTCCTGGGCGGACCGGGCGGTCAGGGCGGCGGGCAGATGCGTGAGGAAGTCCGCGGTTCGGCTGAGGCAGAATGCGTAATGCTGCGGCCTTTCCTCCCGCGGAGCCGGCTGCGCCAGTCCCAGTGGGGTAAGGCTGGCCACTGTCCGGTCGAAGGCGTGGCGCAGCATCCTCAGGGTGTCCTCCTCCGACCGAAGCCGATCGTCCTTCTCCGCGTCCAGCTCCGCGGAGAGCTCCTCGATGCGGCGGGCACTCTGCTCCCGCTACTCTCGCTCCCGCCACAGCTGCAGCTCCAGCCCTGCCTCCCACTCGCGCAAGTCTTCCACCTCCTTACGGAGGCGGTTGATTTGGGCTCCCGCCTTCGTCAGCCGCTCCTTGCTCGTCGCCAGATGGCTGCTCGTGCTGGAGTAGAGCTCGCCAAGTGCCGCCAGCAGAGCATCCGCATCCGCCAAAGGAACGGAGGCGGTGGGGGGCTCTGGGGTGGGCAAAGGGCCCAGCGGGCCTGGGGCCTGAACGACGGCGGCTGGCTGGGCGACCACTTGGTGATCGACCCTCTCCGCCTGCTCACCCTGGAGCTCGGCTGCCCCGAGCGACATAGCCCTTGCAGCCGCGGCACCCTGATCTTCTCCGACCTGGGCGGCGAGGACATCTGGAGCAGGCACCCTGAAAAAGAGAAGGAACAATGGTAAGACACAGTTCGAAGGGACTTAACCTTTTTTCTGTGTGCATTTTTGGATAAGTACCTAGGTGGCGGCCTCTGGAAGAGGGGCACACTCGGGGCGAGGACCAGCCCCCCGCGCGGCGCTGGCGGTGCCGGTCCTGGCGGCCTAAGGACCGACACCGGCGGCGGAGGAGGAAGAAACACCACCGCCGGCGGCGGCGGAGGCGGCGGCTGTAGCGTCGTCGTTGGAACCGGTGGCTACGGTGGTGGCGGAAAGAGAGTTGGCGCTAGAGGGTCCAGCGTCACCACCCCAACAGGGGCGGGGGAGGACGAGGTCGCACCGGCCGTCGAGCCCCCCGCCACCATTGAGGAGCCCGCCGCAGCAGCGGAAGAGGTTCCCGTGGCCGCCGTGGAGGACCCCGCCCCGGCCGAGCCCAAGAGGCGGGGTCTTTGGGAAGGCCCGCCGGCGGCATCGTCGTCGGCTGGGCGCCTGCGCCTCCCTTGGTCGCCCCTCCCCTGGCCGCCAGCAGGAGGAGGGTCCCGGATTATCAGGGGCGCCTGGTGTGTCGTAACGGGCGTACCCATGGCGTCCATCGTCGGCATGGCGCGGACTATCGCCGCACGCTCCCCGGGCGCTAATCGGCAGAGCGGGAGCGCACCCGCCGGGAACGGCGGGATGGAGCTGGGCACGCCCAGCTGCCCCATCCACCTATCGACCGCGCCGGAAGACAAGTTCCTGGCGGCTGACCAAAAAATGCCGTCAGAACCAGAGTTGGGCAAAAAGAAAAAAAGGGGCGATCAAAAGTGTAGCGGTTTACCTCCGGTGATATTCCGGGTCCCATCATCCTGGCCCATATACTGCCAGGCCGGACGGACGCGGCGGCGCAGAGGGCTAAGCCTCCGGGAGATGAAGTCCCGGATAACCATGACCCCCGTCAGGCCCGCCGTCCGCAACTGGTCGACGCGGGCTAGCATCATCTGGAGCTCGGGCGTCTCGCTGACATGAGCCCCCCATTGGGGTTGCTGACCGCCGGCCCGGTTGGAAGCTCCAGCACTTCAATGCCGTTGTCGTCCTCGACATATATCCACTCGTCGCGCCACGATCTCCAGCTGGACCGGCAATCCAGTGGGATGTTGCGCGACACGGTCCCGTCGCGGAGCCGCAGGTGGCAGCTCCCGGCGATAGGAGAATTGCCGCCCGCGGCGCGAAGGGTATAAAAGAAGCGAAAAAGGAGAATATTGGGTAACACTCCTACGAACATTTCGCAGAAGTGGGCGAAGGCCGAAAGAAGGATGACGGAGTTGGGAGGAAGATGGATGTGGTGAATGGCATAAAAGTTGAGGACAGAGAGATAAAAATCAGAGACCGGTGGCAGCAGGCCGGCTACAAGCTGCCACCCGAAGAAAACCACTTCCCCAGGCCGGCAGCGGGGCTCGATGGTCCCGGGGCGAATGCTGAGAGTACCCGCGGTTATATGCCTGGAAAGCCTGGCGGCGCCCTCCTCCTCGACGGACGAAGGAGGGAGAACCGGGGCAGAAGGAGTCGGAGGAGCCATCAAGCGCGGAAGAATGCCAAAGCACGCTGGGGAAGAAGAAGCAAGGGGCTCTAAGGTGGTGAGGAAGGGCAGAGCGAAGGGAGTTGGAAAGAGAAAGAACCGCTCCCCCTCTCGGCCAGCCTTTTATAAGGTTGCGAGGGAAGGCTTGGCGGGAAACCCGAAAAGACGTGGCGGTTCGCAAAAAGGAAGTTCAAGAGCCCCATAAAGGGGGCGCATCCCAAGGGTCGTGCGACGGTTACGAGGCAGGAATAACTGCGCAAACCGCCTTGGGAACCGGAGAAGCCGGAAGATCTTTTAAAAGCTGCGGGGTGTGTGGGCATTTAAAGGGCCCCACCTGGGACACTGAGCGGTTCCCTGAAGGGCAGTTAAAAGAGGAGAGGGAGGAAAAAAGAAAGGCGGAACACCAAAAAGCGCTCCTGGGTGGGCCCGGGGGCTACTGTCGGCGTATTCTACACCAGGGTACCCACTCCCCCGCACTAAACACGGTCGACGGGCAGGCAGGGCGCGTCCGGGCCCACCGCCACGGCAAGCGGTAGGGCCCCAGGGTGGTCGCCCAGTGGACACGTGGCGACCAGGCCAGGCCACTGGTGCCCAAAGAAGGTGTTCGCCAAAGGACACGTGGCGACGAGCCACGCCACTAGGCGCCCAAAGAAGGTGTTCGCCAGATGGACATGTGGCGACGAGCCAGGCCACTGGCGCCCGGCAAGGTGGTCGCCCAATGGACACGCGTGGCGACCAGGCCAGGCCACTGGCGCCCGGCAAAGAAGGTGTTCGCCCTGGACACGTGGCGACGAGCCAGGCCACCGGGCGCCCGTAGGTGGTCGTCCAGTGGACACGTGGTGATCAGGCCAGGCCACTGGGCGCCCAGGAAGGTGGTCGCCCAGTGGACAGGTGGCGACCAGGCCACGCCATTGGGCGCCCAGCAAGGTGGTCGCCCAGTGGACACATGGCGATCAGGCCAGGCCACTGGGCGCCCAGGAAGGTGGTCGCCCAGTGGACACGTGGCGTCGAGCCAGGCCATCGGGCACCAAGAAGGTGGTCGCCCGGTGGACACGCGTGGCGACGAGCCACGCCATCTGGCGCCCAGAAGGTGGTCGCCAAAGGGCGAGTGGCATACGGGCCACTCCCCTGGCGCACCACTCCCGAGGCTGCAGTACCAGGATCAAGGACATTTAATGCAAATCGTGCGCAATAAATGCAAAGCGTGGAGGTTGCAGTGTGGCGGCGCGCCTTCCCCAGGCATGCATTAATTACGGGTGACGTCACGGCAGCACCTCACCCCCTGACGGAACGAGCGGTGTTGGTGGGCGTGGGGCCCAAGGCAGGGGTGTGACGGCCGTGGCAGGCATTAAATGAGGTGTAAGGACAGTGATGGGCGCATTTAATGCGCCCGTGGCAGTGTAATGAGTATGGCTTGCGGTGTAAGCCTCCCATGCGCCCCCGCCAGCCCAAGTATAAAAGGGAGCCGGGGTGCATGGGAGAGGAGGTTCGATCCATTGACGATAGGTTCCATTCTCTCAAGTTAAGATTCCAGTTCATATCCCACAAGACAAGCAATAGCAAGAGAAGCAGGACTAGGGCTGTTACTCTTCGGAGGGCCCGAACCTGGGTAAACCCTAGCGTCCCCATTCTTCTGAGCTTCCCCGATACTCCGATCTTCTTTCTTCCTCCAGCGATTGCCCCGAAAGCCCCCCGTCTGAACCTCATAAGCACCCGATTCGGAGGTGCCTGTTGGCTAGTACGCCGACAGTTACCCATACCGGTTCACCATGCCAAGACCATTTCCTTGAACCAAGTTTCCAAACCAATCCACTTTCGAACACTTTCCAAGCCTTGCACTAGCCCGGTAGTGCACATCCCTTGCTATGGCGGCAGGGGTCACTAGCCCATACCCACTATGCTCACGATGGACTCGTGCCACATCACCCCCATCCTACCCATAGCCAGGATTCACCGTTGTATTGGCAAAGTCCCACCTCGACGAGGGAGCCCCTAGAACACACCGAAATCGCAAGTGTGTCCATACTCTTCTGCATCCTAATAGTGCAAGGCCAAATCCTTCCTAATACAAAGCTATCCCATACTAGCACATGTGGTTGCACTGTTTGACTCAGTGATAACATCAAGTTCAGTCCTTAGGGTGACTCAGGCGAGATCTTCTAATTCCACTTGCTATGGCCAAGATAATGGTCACTAGCGGACCCACGGAGCTCCCACTAGCCCATACCTCCCCATAGCAAGGCAACCACCGTACAGCTCCTGCATGTACGTTTAAACCAAACCACCACCGTACGAGTCCACATCTCGCACAGCCCAACTCCACACATCTCGCCCGTGTCTAAAACACACCTTTGTTTCCAGTACACTGACACAACCATTTTTCGCCCAATGAAACCAACATTTCCATTTTAAACCTTCCCAACCATAATCCAATCCCAAACCAAAGATCAAATCCAAACCATTGATGAATCCCAACAGGGATCATATTATTTGAGTTACGACCTCTTGCAATCAGTACTACTGTGCTTACTAAGCATATGCAAATACTGTTCATTATTACCCAATTAACATTTATTCTTATGTCTAGGTATAGTCTAAGGTTTAGCAAGGTTCTTAGGTCAATTACGATTAAGGAAAAGCATTTATTCCAGGTTTAACTACCCCACAACTAGCAGTTTTATTGAACATATATGCATGCATAATAGTTTTGATAATTCAAAATAGAACTTTGCAATTATATGATCAAAATGGTCAAAGGAGGTGCTTGCCTGTTTGCTCTTCGACGAATTCTGATTCCGTGTCATAATCGGGAACGTCAACGGATTCCAACACATCAATGTGTACGCGAAAAGCAACAAAACATCTGGGAGGAGCCACTGCTGTCGTCCGATGGAGATCACACGGCGCAGGTAAGTACACGTACCTTTATCCACCGATAGGCGACATCGTGGGCCCTCTGCGGCGAGCGGCTCGCCGGAGCGTCGGCACACCGCCGCTGCTCGGTCGCCGTCGTGGCCGCCACCGGCCGTGGAAAACGATTAAAGAGGCATGTGTTGTGACACTACGGGATGTCGAGACACCGTAAAAGGTGAAATTAGAGAACGTCCAATTCCGCCTAGCCGTTTGAAAGTTATGCTCGATTTACCGAACATGTTCAAAACTGTGATGAGATTGGAACAGATCACGGAATTCTGTAGATTAAACCACCTTAGAGTCCGAATCAGCTTTTCCATATACTTATAAAAAGTTAGGAAATTTCCTAAGCTACGCGAGGATGTACTCGTTTAATCGATTCGGAGTCCTAGATCTAAAGTTATGATAGTTTGAAGTCTACTGTCCCGGGGGGACAGATTCTCTGTTTTTCGTTTTCGGGAGTAGTTTGCGATATCCGGGTAGATGGGCAATGGCGTACAGTTTTGTGGGCACGTTGTGATTGTGTGGCATCTATGTGCAGGTGGTGTGACCCCGGGAGTGCCCTCCTCATCCTGCCAATCCGTCGCCCGAGGTTAAGGCAAGTGTATTGGGATTCGTAGCAAGTGGTTTATTTGCTTGTCTTGACTAGATGCAATTGTTTCCATGTTATGCTATCTTGCCATGCTTAGTGTTTGCCATGATATGATAAAAAAAGGGTATGTTAAGATGCTATGCAATGGTTTATGATTAATGATTATGGCATATGTTGCATACATGGCATGAAACTTGGCCCGGTCGGTGAGAACGTCATAACTATTCCGGGTAGGTCGGTGAGAAAGTTATGACTAATCCGGAGTGCCATGGATGTAAGACCTACCTCGTGATTCCACCCACGCGGTGAGTGGAAGCGAGAAGTAGGCACCCTCCATCTACGGGATGGAAGGGGGACGTGGGTGCACGCCGACGGGTATGCACTCGGCAATACCGGTATTTGCGTCGAGGAGACATGTGCATTGCATTGCATTGCATTCATGATGATGATGAAATGATCTCAATGAGGTTGAGACATGAATATGATGTTGCATATGAAGTATGACTTGATCATGATGTTGAGTTTGTTATGTAGTGATGATAATATTTGAATTGCTCTGTATGACCCATTGCAATATACTTGCTGAGTGATGAACTCACGCTTTTGTTTTATGTTGTTTTTTAGGTACCATGAAACCGACATGCGGGAAAAGGGCTTAGTGGGACATCTTCACAAAGTTTCACTCATTAAGATATATGCAATTTTGCCATTCGTAGTTGTTATTATAAGTTAATGCGTTGAGAACTTGGAGTATGACTTATTTGTGTGCTTGGTCATATTATTTACTTCGTTTTAGATCATGGAGTGGTTAAATTCATTATGCTAGACTTAAATAGTTGCTATATCGCCTGTTATTGCTGCTTTAGATGCTTCCCATTATGATATAACTTGTGATATTATTGTTGATGCTCCGTACCATGGAAAAACAAAGGGGATGCTGCCGAAATTTTTGGTTTTTTTGCGTGTACTCCTTTGCTGTAATTTACCTTTAGATGTGGTTATTAGATGTTGTTTAGTCTATATTTGGTGACATCCAGGGCATATTAGATGCCGGGGTGTTACAGTTGGTATCAGAGCGGGCTTCAGGTCCGTGGTGTATGAACTTAGTGGAATACCATAGGGTTAACTAAAATTTTGATGTGGAGTAACCTAGAAACATGGCTTAGGTTACACTTAAAATTTTGTCATAGGATAGCAACATTAAAACTTGTGTAAGTGGAATAACTAATTTAAAATTTGACACACATGGATGCACAGTAGGAAAGGTTATGGGTATCGTTGCTTTACACTTAAATGTTGTATTTATGCTCTGATGTTAAATGCTGCATTTTGATGAAGTATGATGTTATATTTATGAAAGTATTGATTGAGATGCTATATGTTTGATCAAGTGGGGTTGTGGTGCCGAAGGGTTTCGGTCACCATTTTTTGTTCATAGTAAGGGTGTGGTTTGATGGTGTGGCCGGTTAACGCCATCACCGAAGAATTTTTAACCCCTGTAGGAGAAGAGTGCTTACCCTTTCTATCGTAGATTGGGTAGTTGACTGGAGTCGAATAGAAGAGATTGGTGGTGGATTCCTTCGGATGTTCTTTATCGTTCTGTGGTCGGTCTTGGTTTGTTTTCTTGGTTTTAGTTGATGGAAACCAAAAGAAAAGTGTTTGGTATTGGATTTTAGCGGATCGTTCCGTATGCGGTGTGTGGTTTTGTCTTCCTTGGTTGAAGACGAAGAAGAAGAGTCTAGTGTTGCGCTTCTTTTGGTCGCCTTTCCAGCGTTGATGCTTAGTTTGTTGATTGCTTTATGGGGAAGAAGCATTCAATTTATTCCTGTGTTTGTCTTTCTCCGAGGTTAAAGGAGTTATTGCGGTGTTATGCCAGACCTGGCTGTCAGGGCTGAAGTTCTGTGGCTTTGCAGGAGTAAGTGGTGTTTGATTTCGTCATTTTACTGGTTTAAGAAATCATCTTTGAAAAACCCTTCTTGTTTCGTGAAAGTTTGGGGTTTGGTGTTAAAGTTTTATTTGCAAAGGATTACTTGATCGCTTGGTTCCCTTTTAAGAAAATTGTCTTTCAACCATTTTCCTCCATGGGATTCTTGAGATTGAAAAGTGTTTTGGAGAATTTCTTTTTGCATGACCAAGTTTGGGTTTGTCTCATTGCAACTTTGAGAGTCAAGTTTCTTTGTAAATTTTTGGTTGAGTGATAAAAAGAAAATGCTGCAAATAAAGTAAGTAGTCATTTGACTGAAAGTAGTTGTCAAAAGTGAAAACTATTGTTTAGCATATTATGAAGTATGTAACAATGTGGTTTATGAAAATGTTGTACTCCTAAGCTAATTTGCGAGTTGAATCAATGTAATTTTTCTGTAGCTTAAGATTAAATGAATTTCTAGTGCCGTAGATTTATTTCTATAGCGAGTAATGATCAAATGTGTTAATGAACATGCTTAGAGTTTGTTGCTTTATTTTGAAGTGAGGTAGTACGCCCCATTTATTAAATGTGTCGCTGAACATTGTTAATGTTTAAAATTTTAAACTACTGATATTGTTAAGGAAACCTTGTTGGTTGATTAAAGACATTTTAATTTAACGTGTTAGTAGAGAAATTTAATCATGTCGGTTTGTGACCTTAATCTGGAAGTTGATTAGAGTCGTTATTTTTATGTTGCAAACTATTAGTATATTTGGAAGTATGCAGTGGTGTTCCTATATTGCTAGTATCGATGTCAATTGGAAAGATATAGGTTTTATTGTTGCTTTAAGAGCGTCGTGATGGTCTAACTTATTAAATTCATTTTAATAGTTGGAGTATGTTGAGTAGCGGCAACTTGTTATAACCTATGTATGGGGTAGCTTAAAGCAATGTTGTTGTTTATAATTATTGCCGTTTATTGATATTGATGACTTAGTAGTGGTGGTAATTGTGTAGATTACTTGTTGGAAACCATTGTTAAAATGGAGATTATTGTAACATGTTGTGATGGAGTGAACCGTGGATAATTAACATGATGTAGAATTTTATCCTTAATGAATGTATGTCTTAGAATCATAGTTATGAACTCTGTCTTGTAGAGATAATATTTACATGTTGAAAGTCATTGATTAATTGAATCAGTTCCGATTGTCGAAAAGTTGATGAATGGATGGTATAAAAAAATTATAGGTTGATCATGCTGAAAGATTTGTTGAAATACTATGTTTCAAACTTGGAATAAGATGTATTATGAGTTGGTGATCCGTGGGGATCATGTCAATGTAGTCTTGGTTGGGTGCTTTTTAATAAGCATCATAAACCTTAATTAAAGGTGTTGGGAATGGTAACTAGAGAAAGAAATTGTTATGTAAATTTTGTTAAATCCGGTTGGACTTTCTTAATGAGTAAGTAGTGAATTTTGAAGTCTTTAATGGAAAACGTAGTGGAATACTAGAGATGATTGCATTTATGCTAAGCTGGTGTTTAAAAACCTTCTGGGCTGGTTTGGTTGTTTGCTATCTTGGTTGAATGCTTTTGGTCAAAGTGTTCCTTATGTTGAGTTTCAAAGTTTTCCCTAAAACTCGTAGAAATTGGTGCCAATCTCTGGTTTTGGCGAATTTGTTTAGTTTGTGCTATGAGTATGGATTTTTACACCCAAAAGTTGTTGAGTGGATCGCGCTTCTTCGCGTTCGCACTGAATTATCTTTGGAATCATTATTTTAAAGGAAGCAGATGGACATAGTGGGTTGTATTGAAAACTCTTGAGATTTAATTTGTAACTCTTTTTTACTAGAGTTGGATTTATTTGCATAATGTGTGTGATGTTTGCGAGTGCTTCAAAAAGGTGGATTTTATAAATGTTTTATAAAGTGATTTTGTTAGTGAGGTGTTCCCTTTTGGAAATGAATTTCCCTCTCCTTGAGAAAATTTGTGACGGTTGTGAGAGCAGATGCTTGACTTGAAATTTTGTTGTTCTCTTCCAAAATGTTGAATTTGGTTGAAATGCAATATTTTGCAAGTTCAGTTTTCAATTGATGTGGGATGTGATGCGACGTGGTGTTTTACTGTTAACTATGCTGTCGTCATAGTCTATATGAGTTACCGCAACCTTCGATGTTAATTGTGTTTCAATTATGTGATATCGAGGAAGAAGTCATTTGGTGAATGACTATTCAGTACTGTTGTTACATGATGAATGAATGGTGAAAAGGAAAACGAGACATTGTTTATGCATAATTAATCATAAAGGAGTCGTTGAGCCAGGTCGGTGAGAAAGTCATATATGGATATATGACTAATCCAGAGTGCTCTTGAAAAGTTTGCATTCATGTCATGAATCGAGATGTCCATTTCTTTCTAGTATGAAAAAGAAAGAATGAAGAATTTCTGGTATTTTGGTTGTGGTGTAGGGGATTTGTGCTTCCTTTGCGATTTGGCTTGGAAAAAAAATGACGAATGCTCCTTGGATGTTGCCGAATTCTTTCCAAAGTGGTTGTTAACGCTTTGGATTTGAGTTGTCGTATGTGGTCCACTTGGGTTCAAAAGACTTGTACTTCTTTTGCTCTATAGATGGGAGTGAGGATATGAATGTTCTTGGTTTATGGTTGAGTATGCGAAATATGTGTACACTTGGGCTTGATTACTAAGTGTTATTGTGTGAGGGCGAGACCCTCTTAAGAAAGGAGCCAATTGTGGTTTGGTAAGGTTTTACGATCCTAGCTTGGGGCTAGGTGTCGAACCTTAGTGGTATAAGGGTGGTTTGTGATGGAGGTTGATGATGTATGGGTTTAACCTTTATTAAGAGTATTGATGAGTGTAAGTGAAGTTGACGGTAGTTCGGTGATAATTATCCTGCCGTGAGCAATTGTCTTAACTAGTTGTCTCTGGGTTTGAGACTTTCCTGGGAGAGGATGGAATGAAATGTTAGCATGATCGTGTATTGGAAGGGCAAATGTGCCTTAATGAGTTATTCCTCTCGATGGAAATTCTCGGGAATGTAGAGAGGTCGTTAAACGAATTGTGACCCGCATTGATTGTGTCATGTTGAGTTTAATGAAGTGTGGTAGTCAGGTTGATTGTGATAGTAGTGTGAAGTGTTTGTCGTGAGGATTCGGGCGTTTTGGGTTGATGGAGCCCTTTGTGGTTGAAACGCAGATTCTGTTTGGGAATTGAAGTGAAGGTGGAACCGTGAGAGGTTGCACTCTGTTGAGCTAAATCAACATTTTCTCGCCAAGTGTTGGTTTTGAGAACTCGCTTGTCGTTTATTCCGGTTTAAGTCTTTGTGCGAATGTTTTGTGCTGCAGAGAAGTCTTTTGTCCCTTGGGGACTTTGTTGTTGATTTTGGCGTTCTTCGGATTCGAGGTCGAATTCTGTTTAAGGGGGGGAGAATGTGACACTACGGGATGTCGAGACACCGTAAAAGGTGAAATTAGAGAATGTGACTTTATAAAATGTGAAAATGAAGGTTAAAACTTTACGTTATGCCGTTTAATCGCGTTTCCGGGCCGATTTCGGGAATTTGGGCCTTTCCGGGGAAACTTGGGCCTTGGGCGGATCTTTTTGGGCCTTAGGTGGAGCCTCCTTGGCCCATGTGTGGAGGAGGGGGCTGCCAACCTGCCCTAGGGCGCCCCCATACCCTCCCCCATGCGCCCTACCTCCTCCTCTCCCTCCCATAGCCGCCACACCCCTTTTGCCCCTTGCCGTGCGCCTCCCCTCCCCTCCCCTTGCACCACCACCCCCTCCACCACCTCCCCACCCTACTTGCTGCCCTTAGGGAGCCCTTCACCTCGCCATCCCGCTGATCTTCCCCTCGGAAAGCTCCGCGACGAGGAGATCCGGCGGTTCCAGCGTGAGGAAAGCGATCGGGGAGCCCGGGAGGAAGGAATTCGGCGTTCGTCGTTCTTCGGGCTGAGGTATGGCATGGGTGATCCTTGAGAATGGTCTAGGTACTATTCTATAGGTCTATTTGATGCTTTTAGATCAAGTGGTGGTGCTGTGATTGGGTAGATTAGATGAAAACTAGAGTTTGCCACGTTCTCTGTTTCGGGCAGATTGTGCAGTCGACCTAGGGTTTGAGTTTTCGCGATTTTAGAATCGGAATATGGTCGGCCTCCTGTTGGAGAAGTTGTAGGTAACTTCAATACCTTTCAGTGGGTATAAAGAACGTCCAATTCCGCCCAGCCGTTTGAAAGTTATGCTCGATTTACCGAACGTGTTCAAAACTGTGACGAGATTGGAACAGATCACGGTATTCTGTAGTTTAAACCACTTTAGAGTCCGAATTAGCCTTTCCATATACTTATAAAAAGTTAGGAAATTTCCTAATCTACGCGAAGATGTACTCGTTTAATCGATTCGGAGTCCTAGATCTAAAGTTATGATAGTTTGAAGTCTGCTGTCCCGGGGGAGACAGATTCTCTGTTTTTCGTTTTCGGGAGTAGTTTGCGATATCGGGGTAGATGGGCAATGACGTACTGTTTTGTTGGCACGTTGTGATTGTGTGGCATTTATGTGCAGGTAGTGTGACCCCGGGAGTGCCCTCCTGTAACACCCCGGCATCTAGTATGCCGAATGCTACCAAACATAGACTAAGCAACCTCTAAATACCACAATTACAAATAAATTACAGCAAAGAAGCAAATGCTAATACCGAAAATTTCGGCAGCATCTCCTTTGTTTTTCCATGATTTGAAGCAACAACAATATTAATATGTCAAGATAGCATAATGAATGATAGCAATAACATGACCAATCGGAAATTCAACCATCATACAACTAAGGATATAAGTCTATCCGTCACATGTCAAATATGGACTAATCATTTACTCATGACAACCAATGAAGCATCAAAACCATAATTTAGTTCAGTGAATTAACCATCACAACTAAAGGAGAGAACATGTCATTGGTTATATGTGTGATGTTAAGTGATGACGTGTGACTAGCTCCCTTTCCCGCATGCCGGTTTCAAGGTACCTAAGAAAAACACATAAACACAAACGTGAGTTCATCACTCAGCAAGTATATTGCAATGGAACAAGAAAATACATTCCAATACCTTCTTCACCACTTTTCACATACGACATCATACACATCTCATATTCATAGTGTAAACATATCATTGACATCATCATATATCATCATCATATAACATCCTCATATAATGCAATGCAATGCAATGCGATGCGATGCACATATCTCCTGGAAACTCATACCGGTATGGTTGAGTACACACCCGTCGGTGTGCACTCTCTCCCCCCTTCCATCCCAAAGATGGAGGGTGACTACTTCTCGCTTCCATACACCGCGGTGGATGGAATAACGATGTAGGACTTACTCATTGGCTCTCTGGAATAGTCATAACTTTCTCACCTACCTTCCCCGGACTAGTTATGACTTTCTCACCGACCGGGCCATGTATCATGCCATGTATGCAAACATGCTAACATCATAAATAACTTGTACATTAACACGTGGCATCATAACATAATAAGCATATTCATCATATCAATAGCAAACATTAAAGCATGGCATGTGAACATATCATATATTCAATTTCAATCTCAACCAATCTAGCAAACCACAATCCCGCTACCCATTCCAATATACTTGCCTCAACCACGGGCGATGGATTGGCGAGAAGTAGAAGGCACTCCAAGGGTCACACCACCTGCACATAGGTACCACACACTCACAATCATGTCCACAAAACAGTACGCAAACCCTCTTCTACCCCGACATCGCAAACTACTCGCAAAACCCAAAAATAGAGGTTCTGTCCCGCCGGGACAGCAGACTTGCAACGAGCATAACTCGGGATCTAAGACTCCGGATCGATTAAACGAGTACATCCTCGCGTAGCTTAGGAAATTTCCTAACTTTTTCTAATTATATGGAAAGACTGATTCGGATTTTAAAGTGGTTTAATATACAGAATACTGTGATCTGTTCCAATCACGTCACAGATTTTAATACGTTCGGTAAAACGAGCATAACTTTCAAACGGCTGGGCGGAATTGGACATTCTTTATACCCACTGAAAGGTATTGAAATTACCTACAACTTCTTCAACAGGCGGCCGACCAAATTCCGAATCTAAATTGGCGAAAACCCAAACCCTAGGTCGACTGCTCATGCTGCCCGAAACAAAGAACGTGGCAATTTCTAGAATTCATCTAATCTACTCAATTCCAGCACCACCAATTGATCTAAAAACATGATAATAACCCTTAGAACAGGTCCTAGAGCAACCCCAAGGATCCTCGTCGCCATACCTTCGCCCGACGACCGAAAACCCAACGGATCTCCTCCCGGTTCGCGCGATCTCCTTCCTCGCTCCAAATCCACCGGATCTCCTCGTCGCGGAGTGCTCCAACGGATGGATCTTCGAGGTGTGGAGGTGGAGAACTCCCCTAGGGGCAGCAAGGGAGGTGGAGAGGTGGTGGAGAGGGGCGCAAGGGCTAGGGAGGTGGCGGCTAGGAGAGGTGGAGGCAAGGGGTGGAGGGGAGAGTGAGGGGCGGCTAGGGCTTCCATGGGGGCACAAGGCAGCAGGGTGGGGCGCAATAAGGGCTGGGGGATGCCCCCAACCAGGTCTCCTACACCTATTTGGACTCAAACTCTTTCCCACCAAAGCCCACGACCCCTTCCCTTAGGCCCAAACTCCGCCGGAAAGGCCCAAACTCCCGGAATCGGCCCGAAAACGCAAATAAACCTCATACCATATGGTTTCAACCTCAAATTCCACATTCCATAATGTTTTTAACCTCAGCATTCACATTTTATAATGTCACACCATTCCGTAGTGTCACACCTCCTCATCCTGCCAATCCGTCGCCCGATATTAAGGCAAGTGTATTGGGATGGGTAGCATGTGGTTTATTTGCTTGTCTTAACTAGATGCAATTGTTTCCATGTTATGCTATCTTGCCATGCTTAGTTTTTGCCATAATATCATAAAAAAAAGGGTATGTTAAGATGCTATGCAATGGTTTATGATTAATGATTATGGCATATGTTGCATACATGGCATGAAACTTGGCCCGGTCGGTGAGAACGTCATAACTATTCCGGGTAGGTCGGTGAGAAAGTTATGACTAATCCGGAGCGCCATGGATGTAAGACCTACCTCGTGATTCCACCCACGCGGTTAGTGGAAGCGAGAAGTAGGCACCCTCCATCTACGAGATGGAAGGGGGACGTGGGTGCACGCCGACGGGTGTGCACTCGGCAATACCGGTATTTGCGTCGAGGAGACATATGCATTGCATTCATGATGATGATGATGAAATGATCTCAATGAGGTTGAGACATGAATATGATGTTGCATATGAAGTATGACTTGATCATGATGTTGAGTTTGTTATGTAGTGATGATAATATTTGAATTGCTCTGTATGACCCATTGCAATATACTTGCTGAGTGATGAACTCACGCTTTTGTTTTATGTTGTTTTTTAGGTACCATGAAACCGACATGCGGGAAAAGGGCTTAGTGGCACATCTTCACAAAGTTTCACTCATTAAGATATATGCAATTTTGCCATTCGTAGTTGTGATTATAAGTTAATGCGTTGAGAACTTGGAGTATGACTTATTTGTGTGCTTGGTCATATTATTTACTTCGTTTTAGATCATAGAGTGGTTAAATTCATTATGCTAGACTTAAATAGTTGCTATATCGCCTATTATTGCTGCTTTAGATGCTTCCCATTATGATATAACTTGTGATATTATTGTTGATGCTCCGTACCATGGAAAAACAAAGGGGATGCTGCCGAAATTTTCGTTTTTTTTGCGTATACTCCTTTGCTGTAATTTACCTTTAGATGTGGTTATTAGATGTTGTTTAGTTTATGTTTGGTGACATCCAGGGCATATTAGATGCCGGGGCGTTACATGTGTAGCGATCAATACTGAAAAATGATCGAGCCGAAGTGTACGTACCTTCGGTAGCTCAGCGGATCAGCCAAACGAGATTCACATTTCTAGAAGGGGGTTATGGAAGTTAAAGATATCTTTTATGGTTGTTGCAGGAAAAAAAAGTTGGGAATGTGGAGAGGACAAGGTTTTAGGAGGATTTTTGGTTGGGGTAGACTTCTCTTGCAGACCAATATCCTAGGCTGTACAATCTAACTTTTACCAATATATATCTGTCTCACAAGTCTTTTAAGGAAGGTTGGGGGACTGTGATTTATGAGGCTTTTGTGGGGGAAAACCTTACAACTTTGGCAGGATCTTATTATAAAAGTTGTGAGAATGTTAGCTCGAGGAATCTGATAAACTTACTTGGAAAGTTGATAGAAAAGGATTTTTTTTTTCTTCTTCTGTGAAATCGTTATATGTTCATCTCAAGACAAGACAAATGATTTTCCCAGACAGTTATGGTCTTGTGGAACATCAAAGTCCCTTTGAAGATTAATATATATAACAGTACATAACAGCTTCAAGGAATGGTGTAACAATCGGCATACATGGCTATTGGTAATTGATCCCACATATCAACCCTACGAAAATAGAGCTCCCCTGCTAGCCCCTACCGTCGTTGTCACCGTTGAGACGTGTGACAAATCTAGGCTATGGCAGCGACCCCGTCCGCCTGCTCACCAAAACAACCACTACTTGAAACCTAGGACTATCTCAGCAGGGATGTACATCCAGAAAGATCGTCCGAATATTCTCAAAACACATACAAAACCAACTGAATCCGTCGAAGAGATCACATGGAACTGCAGCACTTGCTCTTCGGGATCTCCTGCGCGGGGCCTGGGACAAGGACCTTCTTGCCCGCCAGCGTCGGGGCCGCCCCGTTGGCCTTCGGGTCCGCCGCAATGTTCTTCTTGCTGTGGATTTTGAAGATCTCCGACAGGACGGTCTGGAAAGCGTTCTCAACGTTGGTGGCCTGCAGAGCGGAGGTCTCCAAGAAGAAGAGGTTCTCCTTCTCAGCAAACTCCTTGGCGTCCTCAGCGCTCACGGCACGCTCGGCTTCGAGGTCGCTCTTGTTGCCGACCAGCATGATAACAATATTCTTGTCTGCATGACCGCGGAGCTCCTCCAGCCAGCGAGGTATGTGGTCGAAGCTCTGGCGCTTGGTGATATCGTAGACTAGCAGAGCACCCAATGCACCTCTGTAGTATGCACTCGTGACAGCTCTGTACCTGCAGTAGTTAAAATAAGTAGCATGTGGAGTCGGTAAGTGGTAATACAAAGAGAGAATGTTCAGGAGAGGAAGTACAAAATTAAGGTCCCCGCTGCAACCAAGTTCAGCAGACATTTTGTGATATTAAGACACATAAGATTCACACTTTAATTACAGAAACTGCCCATATTTTTTTTTATCTCACTGTCAACTAGGAATGTTACTTCTTCCTACTCACAGTGTGACAGTTGAGAATAAAGATATGGCAGTTATCTAAAGATACAGAAGCTCCAATTCATAGAGCTTGCAGGACGCTACCAATTATGCACCACATGCATAAGTGCAAAACAGACAACAATGCAAATGACAAAAAAAAAACAGCAGCAGCCTGAATGAATAATGGCTGTATTTTCTTTTTGGCAAGGAATAACGGCTGTGATTGCAATACATCAGAAAAAATTACTAATCATAAGCGGCAGATGACATGGTATTAGAGAATAGCTACAGCAGGAAAGCTAGGAGAACATTTGAACAAATTGTGGCAAGTAGTTACCCATTCTCTGGAAAATTGAATCAACATATAGAAATTTTGCAGGTAATTGTGCATATGCACAGTTTAAGAGTTCACTGGCAAATAAAATTTGGATGATGAACTGGAACTTAAAGGCCATAATAGGAAGGTCAGTATAAACACAAGTACACAGCTACAACTAAAGGAACCAACGAATTCTCTAACTTGGTGGAAGTAATAAAAATTTTAGATCTCAAGACAAGAAAACAACCAGAGACGCTTTCAAATAAATAGATTTACCCCAAGAGAATTGTCACCTTATTTAAAATTCACAGAAGATAAACTGGTCAAACTACAGAAATGCATATGCCAAGAATAAATTATATCTTATGCCGGCTCCATTGAGCTCTTTCATAAGTGTATTCACTTTTAAAGCGCACGAATCCAAAATTATCAGTCAATGGAATACATTTGTTAAGGGGTAAAACAGACTGGTGTTGTTTTTTTCCCAGATAACAGTGCAACATTGATACCCTAGTTAAGTTCAGCTAGGGTACATAATACAATAGTCAATTGGTTGCATGTTGATGTAACTTGCTCAACAGTACAATCTGTATGCAAAAATCATATAAAAGTTTTAATTCGTTCCACAAAACATAAAAGAGTGTTCTTCCATAAGTGCAAGTACTTCAGTCACCCCTTTTCCCATGAAGATCATGCTGGCGAATGAGCCAGCATATTTGCATCTCCAGTGGTGACCCTTTATGCTTGTCATTAAAGAACCGACCTCAGATGAGTTATGACTTAAGTCACAGTATCACACCAAGTTTGAAATATAAGGTAATTTTGTGCATCAAGTGTTCACAATTTTGATTTGCAAGTGAGCTTGCTGGCTCCCAACTTGTCAAGGCACTAGTAACTGGATAGGGACCGGTAGCTAAGTGAAAACTAGGTTAGAGCACATTTTTCAGACCCTGGATCTGGACAGCTATATGACATTTCATATCACTATAGGCAGTGGAGCTCTACAAAGGGGGAGACTTAAAACCGCATCCACAAGTTATGCTATGTGAATATTGCTAAACACAACATGTATAATTATGTAAGTCCAAAAGAGGTTTAAGTCATAGTTACCAGAAACGCGGTTTGTCTGAGTCGCGTTACGAGATTCGGGTTCGCGGTTCGCCACTTTTTCTTTCAATTTCCACTGCAAACACAAACCCTGTACCCAAAACCGGTTCGGGTTCGGCGAATCCGGTTTGCGATTCGCAAGGTTTACAGCAAATCCGGTAACTATGGGTTAAGTTATAGTGGATATATATTCCACATGTTATAATAGTGTATGAGATGCCATCAACTACGTCAAACAAGTGGGTATACCAAAAACTGTGATAACTAATAAGTCATACCCTAACAGCATGTGCATCTCAAAAGTTAAAATATCTTATTAGTTTGAATGAATTAAAATTAAAGACAATCAAAAGGACTAGTGGACTACAAAGGCTTGCTAGTTGATACATGTACAACACATCAATATAGTTGACAAGGCTACCTATCATGCCTTTTCCATGTTCACCCTTGCAATCACTCAAACTTGCCAACTATTACCATCCCCCAACATGCCATAGCTGACCACTTAAATGCATGGGATGGCATCATCAGAACAAACATACCTCATTATTGCGCACCTAGTAGGGAATAGAACACTGATTAACACACAGAACATATTGGCTTTTTTTTTTCAGGGAATGAACATATTTAATTACAGGATGAATTTATGGCAACAAGTCATTTTCAAATTAATCTCATTCAAAAAGAGTAAGTAATGCACTCACATTCTTTTCATCGTAGTACTAACTCTAATAGCATTTAAGGGTGATCTCACCGCATGCATTTACAACCTGTGGATCTTGGTGCAAACAGAAGGACTGCAAGTACGTAGCGTTTAACAAAGAACAACTCAGAACTCTGATCACAACATTCCCATTAACATTTACCCACTAAAGCGTGAATTACGTTCTAGTCAGTACCAAATAATATGCGACACATGCACCAGAACTGATATATTTAGGAAATCCCCACACCCCATGTACCCACCCAGCCACCCATCTACATACAGGAGTACCATCCATTCCTTGCTTTTTTCGACACCACATAGCAAATCTCACCGTCACGATTTTGATCAGCTAAATGCGCTCTGCTCTGTCCGTCCAGCCAACACAACACACATAATTCTAGCAGCCTGGCTCCAAGCTCAAGCATCTCGAGGCACGCCCGGGGTCGGTGTCACATGCAAGTCAAGGCAAGCTAAATCAGCCATTGCAACCACCAGGGAGCAGAGATCTACCGTTCTACCGATCATCAGTGTCCATTGCAAGGCAAGACAAGCTAAATCGGCCATTGCAACCACCAGGGAGCAGAGATCTACCATTCCACCGATCATCAGTGTCCATTGCAAGCAAGGCAAGGCAAGCTAAATCGACCATTGCAACCACCAGGGAGCAGAGATCTACCGTTCTACCGATCATCAGTGTCCATTGCAAGGCAAGGCAAGCTAAATCGGCCATTGCAACCACCAGGGAGCAGAGATCTACCATTCTACTGATCATCAGTGTCCATTGCAAGCAAGGCAAGGCAAGCTAAATCGACCATTGCAACCACCAGGGAGCAGAGATCTACCGTTCTACCAATCATCCGTGGATCCACTGTACATCTATCATCTACCGGAGAGTTCGGCATGAGCCACCACCACAATACAATCGAACAAGAAAGCGTTCATTAAACTAACTAATGCACTTACTGCACAGCACACGCTCACAAACCCCCCGGGCAAAAAAAAAGAATGAATCATCAGAGAATCACGGACTGGAACAGATCGAAGGGAGAAGAGGGGGAGCTTGCCTCTCCTGGCCGGCGGTGTCCCAGATCTGGGCCTTGACAGACTTGTGGTCGATAAGGAGGGTGCGCGTCTGGAACTCGACCCCTATGGTGGCCTTGGAGTCGAGGCTGAACTCGTCGCGCGCGAACCGGGCCAGGATCTGCGACTTGCCAACGGCCGAGTCCCCGATCAGCACCACCTTGAACACGTAGTCCACCTTCTCCCCGCCCGCCATCGATCGCGCCTCGCCCGGCCGGAGCGGCGGCGGAGGAGCAGAGCGAGTGAAGCGTGGATCGCGGAGGTGAGAGCTGCGCGTGAGTAGAGTACTTGAGTTGTAGCCTTGGAGGTTGGTTTTGTTTGTGGTTTGGGACCTTTGGGTTCGAGTCGAGCCGAAGGACGACGGTCGGTCGGGCTGGGTTGGTCCGCGCATGTGCGGAGCCGGTGCGGGGTAATCTGATCAGGTTGGGCCATCTGGGTGTATGAAATGACGACATTACCCCTGCCGTCTTCGTTTGTCCTCTCTCCGGAGGACCATCTGTTTCGCTTTCTTTACTTTAGCTGGTGCCGCGCGCTACACGAAATTTGATTGATGTTTATTTTAAAAAAATAGTGTGAAAATTTCAACGTGATTTTTGTTTTCTTGAGAGTTTTCTAAAAGTGTGGTGGCTAGGAGTTGTCGGTTAATTTGCGGGATCACATGTTTTTTTTGTAAAAAAACGATGGAAGGCCGTCGGTAAATTTGCAGAATTACGAGGTTTTTCTACAAAAGAGACGGTGTGAGGACCTAAACATAATTTTTTTTTTGCAAAAAAACATATGTCCGTGAATTTGTACAAAAAAGCCAATGAGAGGACCGAAACGCAGTTTTGAAATATTCGGAGTGCTTTTAAAAAACCGTTGGCGGAATTGTGGAACAATAGGGTCTTTTTAAAAAACGGTAGAAGGACCTAAATGAAATTTTAAAATTTTTGGAGGACTTTTACAAATCGATGTACAAAAAAGACAATGGGAGGATTTCGGAGGACTTGTATAAATCAATGGAGGACCCATCAGTGAATTTACAAAATTATACGGTCCTTTTTATAAAAGAGCCGGTGGGATGGCCTAAACGCAAATTTAGATTTTTTTTTGAATAAAACGGCTGGAGGATCCGTTCGTGAATTTACATAACGGGGGATCTTTTTTGCAAGAAAATCGATGGAAGGATATATCCGTAATTTTTATTTTTATTTTCGAATGGCCACCACGCAAATCTACTGATGTGGCAACGGTCGGATGCCGGCTTTCTTTTGACGTATAACATAAGTTAGTTATTAGTTATTATACATTCGCTGAAACACTAGTAAATCAATTATTTGCTGATAAACACTGCAAAATTCTGGTCACCGTGTTTGGCTGCTAATTGCGGGTTATTATTATCCACAAAAATGGTGCATGCCAAACTTGTCACCAGGCGTGTGTATCGTTGAGTTTGATGCAAAGTTTCAAATTTCCGTTTCGGATCATATCTTAAAGGGGCCTGAAATCCAAAATACCGGTGAGATCTCGGAATTTCGAAAAAAATCTAAAAAGCAAAATTCAAATCCGGAATTTTTGGACCCTATTTCTAAGATCTCGACCATAATTGTCGAAATCTCGGCAAATTTCAACCGAACAAAAAATAGTTCAAACTAAGTTAGAAAATTTTTGTGGATAGTCCTGACACATCACTAATATTTTCATAAAATTTTTAGAAGATGATCAAGCATGAAGAATTTTTAAAATTTTTGACAGTGCTACTTTCCTGATAAAAGCCATACCAGCAAATTTGAACTGAATGAAAAATGGTTCAAATAATGTTAAAAAAACTTAAAAATTTTTGTAGATGGTCTTGACATATTACTAATGTTTCCATTAAATTTTCGAATGATGGTCTATCCTGATGAATTTTTAAAACTTCTGAAAGTGGTACTATCCTAATAAAAGTCTTACCGGCAAATTTCAACCAAATGAAAAATGGTTCAAACCACAGTAGAAATATTTTAAATAAAATTGAATAGTCCTAACACATCACTAATATTTTTATAAAAATTTTAGATGATGATCAAGACTGAGGAATTTTTAAAAATTCTGACAATGCTATTGTCCTGATGATCTAGAGGTAAGAACTCCAAAATGATCATATTTGCTGTTTGAGATTTGAAATATCTTGTTACATATCGTTATTACAATTATATATCCTTAAAAAATTTAGGATTATAATTTTTTAATTATAATGCACATTATTGATGCGTCATTAATTGGTTTACTGTTAGGTTACCCTCAAATGCTTTGCAAATGGTAACTTGATAAACATTTGTGTCATCCACAAATCATATGATTTGATTGTTGAATGTCTCATGTTGCCCTATCATCTATAAAAATATTATAAGCTATCTAACCTATTATATAAATTCAACCGAGCAAAAAATGGTTCAAACTATATTAGAAAATTTTGAAATATTTTATGGATGGTCCTGACCCCAAATCCAATCAAATCCGACGCAAGAAACATAAAAACCGGTCAAAATACCCGAGATCTTGGTCGAAATTACCGAGATCTCACCGAGAAATATGAAAAATATTGTAGTATTTTGAATTATTTTCAAATTTTTTATCCGGCTGGGATTTGGAATCTCAAGGGAGGGGGGAATCCGAGATTTCGCTGGGATTTGGAACCTTGGTTCATGCGCATTTGGACATGGATTCGGAAAACCCTTTTTCTAATCCAATAGTCGGTAGCGGCTCCTTGCAGAGCATGCCAACTCCCAAACGCATATGATTAAAGTACTGATGTAATAATCCCTTTGCCAAACTATATGAAGATCGAACTCAAGGCGAGAAGCATGTCATCCTTTGACAGTTCAATCCATCTCTCGTATTCGTGATATATTAATAAGTTGTGATTGACTTCTCAATCACGGCATGGCCATGCACTTCCTTAATCATATCACACGAGTGGCCTAGACATATATCTCCGTTACATTGGAGTGGCAAATTCCATCTTGACTGCTCACTTCCCTCTGCATGTTTCATAGTAAACATGAAAGCTACCTTTATAACTATCCGGTTAGGAAATAGTGTTTGGTAACCCCAAGGTAAACTATTACACATGTAGAGAATATGACAATCTCAGGTCTAAGGATCAGACATCTACTATGTATGAGATACACTGATGACACATAAGAATGTAACATTCTCGCAGTGTCCCATTGTGGGTCTATCTAACACATGTTCTTCAACATGCATCCACAATGTATTGATGATATCTCCATATCCCATGATCTATGAAACATGATCATTGAACAATACATGTGATGATCTATTCATCGTTGTCCTATACGATGATATCCGATCAGAGATATTTATCGAATTATATCAATAAGTAAAGAGCTTCATAAACAAGTCACACACTTGTTGATCAAAACAATGATATACATTCATTGGACCAATAATCATATTATTATTCATAAACATAGTCATGTTACAATCATCCATATGATTGCCTCAAGGGCATAACACTAACAATCTCCCACTTGCACTTGAGTCAATCAATTAAGTATCTAATACCAATAGACCTCGTGTGCGCCTCATGCTTAGGCTGTGGTAGTGGCTTTGTCAACGGATCAGCCACATTGGCTTCCGTATGTACTTTGCATATCTTTACGTCACCTCTATCCACAATTTCGCGAATAAGGTGAAAGCGTCGGAGTATATGTTTGGACTTCTGATGTGATCTAGGCTCTTTTTCTTGTGCAATGGCACCACTATTATCGCAATAGATGTCCATTGGACTAGAGGCACTAGCGACTACATCAAGCTCTGAGATAAACTTCTTTACCCATACAGCTTCTTTTGCGGCATCCAAAGCCGCAATGTACTCCGCTTCTGTCATAGAGTCTGCCACCGTGCTTTGCTTGGAACTCTTCCAACTTACTGCTCATCCATTTAGTGTAAACACAAAACCGGATTGTGATCGAAAATCATCTTTGTCAGTTTGGAAGCTTGCATCGGTGTAACCTTTTACAACCAGTTCTTCCTCACCTCCAAAGACTAGGAACATACCCTTAGTTCTTCTCAAGTGTTTTAGGATATTTTTCACGGCTATCCAATGACCATCACCGGGATCCGCTTGGTATCTACTTGTGACACTTAGAGCATATGAGACATCTGTGTAACACCCCGGCATTTAATATGCCCGAATGCTACCAAACACAGACTAAGCAACCTCTAAATACCACAAAATCAAGTAAATTACAGCAAAAGCACTAATGCTAAAAACCGATATTTCGGCAGCAACTCTTTTGTTTTAACATGAATTGAAGGAAACACAATAGCATAGCAATATAAGGCAATATGAGAGACAACTAAAATAGCAATAATTAACGGCCTGACAACAATATAAGTCTAGTTCCAAGCATTCAATGTCTCCATGCGCCAAACGGACAATAAAACGCTCATAACGCAAAGCTAAACCATAAAACAATACGCATCACTCTTAGTTTATTATCCAAAACCCAATTGAATGACTTTGTGAGACGAATGAGTGAAACTACGTGTAGAAGTGTGACTATTTCCCTTCCCCGCATGCCGGTCTCATGGTACCTAAAATAATAAGAAAACACAAGCGTGAGTTCAACACTCAGCAAGTATATTGCAATGGTACAAAGGAACAATTACATGGCTATAACAAATCACATCATGTAAATCATCTCATTCATGATCATGTAACATTATCATTATCATTATGTATGCAATGCGATGCTATGCTCATGTCTCCTTGGAAACTCATACCGGTATGGTTGAGTACAGACCCATCGGTGTGCACCCTCTCCCCCCTTCCATCCCGAAGATGGAGGGTGCCTACTCCTCGCTTACAAACACCGCGGTGGATGGAATCACGATGTAGGACTTACTCATTGGCTCTCCGGAATAGTCATAACTTTCTCATCGACCTTCCCCGGACTAGTTATGACTTTCTCACCGCCCGGGCCATGTATCATGTCATGTATGCAATCATGCCAACATTATAATTAACTTGTACATTAACATATGGCATCATAACATAATAAGCATACTCATCATATCAATGGCAATCATTAAAGCATGGCAAGTGATCATATCATATAATCAATTTCATCTAGTCTCAACTAGCAACCTACAAACCGCTATCCATTACAATACACTTGCCTCAACCACGGGCAACGGATTGGCGAGAAGTAGAAGGCACTCCCGGGGTCACACCACCTGCACATGGGTACCACACACTCACAATCATGTCCACAAAACAGTAAGCAAACCCTCTTCTACCCCGACATCGCAAACTACTCGCTAAACCCAAAAACAGAGGTGAGGGCGGCTAGGGCACAAGGGGAGGTGGAGGGGGTGCACAAGAGGGAGGTGGGGGCGCACAAGGGCAGGGAAAACTCCTTTTTACCAGCCCAAACAGGAATCCTACTCCTAAATGGACTCAAACTCTTTCCCACCAAAGCCCACGACCCTTCCCTTTAGGCCCAAACTCCCCCGGAAAGGCCCAAACTCCCAGAAACGGCCCGAAAACGTGAATAAACCTCATACCGTATGGTTTCAACCTCCAATACCATATTTCATAATGTTTTTGACCTCAACATTCACATTTTATAAGGTTACGACACTCCGTGGTGTCACAATCTGGGCGCGTACAGATCATGGCATACATGATAGATCCAATAGCCGAAGCATGTGGAATCTTGCTCATCCTGTCTCGCTCATCAGTTGTCGAAGGACATTCATTCTTGCTTAGACTGATTCCATGTGACATTGGCATGAAACCTCTCTTAGATTCATGCATATTGAACATTTTCAATACTTTGTCAATGTACGTTTCCTAGCTTAATCCAATCAACCTTTTTGATCTATCTCTATAGATCTTTATGCCCAAGATATAACATGCTTCTCCCAAGTCCTTCATTGAGTAACTCCTTTTCAACGAAGTCTTAACGTCTTCAAGCATAGGAATATCATTCCCGATCAATAATATGTCATCCACATACAAGATCAGAAACACAAGTGCGCTCCCACTAGCCTTCTTGTAAACACAAGGCTCTTCTTCGTTTTTGATAAAGCCAAATCCTTTAACCACTTCATCAAAACGAATGTTCCAACTCCGAGATGCTTGCTTTAACCCATAAATGGATCTCTGAAGCTTGCATTTTTTTTTTAGCATTTTTAGGATCAACAAAACCCTCAAGTTGTATCATCTATACATCCTCAGATAGATTCCCATTAAGGAAAGCTGTCTTGACGTCCATCTGCCATATTTCATAATCGAAATATGCAGCAATTGCTAAAATGATCTGGCAGACTTGAGCATGGCTACCGGTGAAAAAGTTTCATCATAGTCAATTCCTTGAACTTGTTTGAAACCCTTTGCCACCAACCGTGCCTTATAGATCTGAACATTTCCATCTACGTTTGTCTTCTTCTTGAAAATCCATTTGCATTCTATGGTTTTTACACCATCAGGAGGATCGACCAAGTTCCAAACTTGATTGTCATGCATGGATTGAATTTCGGATCTCATGGCTCCAAGACATTTTTCGGAGTTTGGGTCCATCATCGCTTCTTTATAAGTCGTGGGCTCATCTTTGTCCAATAATAATATGTCATGTCCATATCTTATGGGTTCATGATGCGGCCTCCCTGACCTACGTAGGGCTGGTGTCTCTTCCACAGGTTGTACAACACTTTGTACATCTTGTGAAGGTTCAGTGGTAGCTTGAACATATTCATGCGATTCTCGAATTTCATCGAGATGCACATCACTCCCACTGATTTCTTTGGAAAGAAACTCTTTCTCCAAAAAGACACCATTTCGAGCAACAAAAACTTTGTTCTCGTTTCTTTTATAAAAGTAATATTGTAACACCCCGGCATTTAATATGCCTGAATGCTACCAAACATAAGCTAAACAACACCTAAATACCACATTTAAACATAAATTCCAGCAAAGACGCACATGCTAAAAACCGAGATTTCGGCAGCATCTCCTTTGTTTTAACATGATTTGGAGGAGCAACAATAGCATTGCAATATAAGGCAATATGAGAGACAACTAAAACAACAATAAATAACGACTTAACAACCATGTAAGTCTAGTTTCAAGCATTTAATGTCTCCAAGAGTCAAACGAACAATAAGACTCTCATATAGCAAAGCTAAACCTTAAAGCAATAAACATCACACGCAATTTATTATCAAAACTAATTGAATGGCATGTGGAATCAAATGGGTGAAGCTGTGCGGAAGTGTAACTATTTCCCTTCCCCGCATGCCGGTCTCATGGTACCTAAAACAACAAGAAAACACAAGCGTGAGTTCGAAACTCAGCAAGCATATTGCAATGGTACAACAAAATCAATTACATGGCAATAATATCTCTCATCATGTAAACCATCTCATTAATGATCACATATCATTATCATCATCATTATGTATGCAATGCAATGCTATGCTCATGTCTCCTTGGAAACTCATACCGGTATGGTTGAGTACACACCCGTCGGTGTGCACCCTCTCCCCCCTTCCATCCCGAAGATGGAGGGTGCCTACTCCTCGCTTCCGTTCACCGCGGTGAATGGAATCACGATGTAGGACTTACTCACTGGCTCTCCGGATTAGTCATAACTTTCTCACCGACCTTCCCGGACTAGTTATGACTTTCTCACCGCCCAGGACATGTAATCATGCCATGTATGTAAATATGCCAACATCATAATTAACTTGTACATTAACCCATGGCATCATAACATGATAAACATACTCACCATATCATTGGCAATCATTAAAGCATGGCAAGTGATCATCTCATATAATCAATCTCATCTAGTCTCAACTAGCAACCTACAAACCGCTATCCATTACAATACACTTGCCTCAACCACGGGCGACGGATTGGCGAGAAGTAGAAGGCCCTCCCGGGGTCACACCACCTGCACATAGGGACCACACACTCACAATCAAGCCCACAAAACAGTACGCAAACCCTCATCTACCCCGACATGGACAACTACTCGCAAAACCCGAAAACAGCGGTTCTGTCCCGTCGGGACAGCAGCTTTCCAAAAGGCATAACTCGGGTTCTAAAACTTCGAATCAATTAAACGAGTACATCCTCGCATAGCTTAGGAAATTTCCCAACTTTTTATAGGTATAGAGAAAGACTGATTCGGAATCTAAAGTTGTTTAATCTACAAAATACCGTGATCTGTTCCAATCACGTCACAGATTTTAACACGCTCGGTAAAACAACCATAACTTTCAAACGGCTGATTGGAATTGGACGTTCTTTATATCCACGGAAAGATAATGAAATTATCTACAACTTCTTCAAAAGCCGTATGACCAAATTCGGACTCTAAATTGGCGAAAAACCGAACCCTAGGTCGACTGCTCATGCTATCCGAAACAGAGAATGTGACCAACTCAAGAATCCATCTAATCTAATCAAATCCAGCACCACCAATTGATCTAAAAACTTGATAATCATCCTTAGAACAGTACCTAGACCAACCCCAAGGATTCCCATGACCATACCTTCGCTCGACGCACGAAAACTGAATGGATCTCCTCCCGGTTTGCTCCTCGCTCCTCGTGTGATACTACGGAATGACGGTATGAGTCATTTTCGATCTCGGCCATAAGGTACGACTCTTGTAACATGTTTTTGCGCCGTTTCTGCAAGTGTGGGCCTTTTCGGGGGATTTTGGGCCTTTCCGGAGGGGAATTGGGCCTTCCGGGGGAGTTCGGGCCTTGGGGGGTCCATATGGGCCGAAGGTGGGACATATTTGGGCCTTTTGGAGGTGGTTTAGGACATCAAAACTGCTGCCCTAGCCCTACCTGCGCCCCAAACAAGTCCCCTCCCTAGCCCTAGCCCCCACTTGTTTCCCCTCCACCCCATTGCCTCCTCCTCCCTAGCCGCCACCCCTCCCTCACCCTTGCGCCTCCCCTTGCTCCACCACGTGCCCTTGCTGCGTCCCCCTCGCTGCCATGCCACGCCATGGTGCTACCCTCGCCGGTAGGAGGATCCGCGACGAGGAGAACCGGTGGCCACGACGCGTGGGAGCGAGATCGGGCGATCGAGAGGCATTCTTCGTGTTCGTCGTTCGTCGGACTAAGGTATGTCCATGGGGAAACCTTGGGGAAGGTCTAGGTGCTGTTCTCATGGTAGATTTGGAGTTGTTAGATCAAGAGGACGTGCTGCCATGGAGTAGATCTGAAAAGAACTAGAGTTCGTATTGTACTCAGTTTCGGGCAGATTTGGAGTCCGTTTTAGGGGGTGCGATTTCGCAATTTTAGAGTCGTAATTTGGCCGACCTCCTGTTGAAGAAGTTGTAGGTATAGTCAACAACTATTTTGTGTATTTTTTTGAGAATTTTTGGAGTTACGGTCTGAAAGTTATGGCCGTTTTGGTGGGCGCTGTCCAATCTGTGTCGAGGTTGGGACAGTCTGTGTTCAACATTAGATTAAACTAATTTAGAGTTCGAATCTGACCGTACGGACTTCTAGGAAGTTGTAGATAATTTCAATATCTTTCAGTGCATATAAAGAAATTGAAATTCCGCCTAGCCGTTTGGAAGTTATGCCTGTTTTACCGAGCGCTGTCAAATCTGTGACGAGATTGAGACAGTTCGTGTTCAACGTTAGATTAAACAACATTAGAGTCCGAATCAGTCTTTACCTATAACTAGAAAAAGTTGGGAAATTTCCTAAGCTATGCGAGGATGTACTCGTTTATTCAATTTGGAGTTCTAGAACTCAAGTTATGATTTTTCGAAGCCGCTGTCCAGAACGGGGCAAAATCTGTGATTTCGGGGTTTTGGAGTATTTAGCATATTAGGTGTAGTGGGTACTGTTTTGAGGAGTCGAATTAAGTGTGTGGCACGTGTTTGCAGGTGGTGTGCCTTCGGGAGTGCCCTCAACCTCTCGTCACTCCGTTGCCCGCGGTTGAAGGCAAGTGTGTTGTGTGGATTGTATGCTATATGTGTTGCTAGTTGTGCTTCATAGTATTTGGAATAGATAACATGTTGTCTTGCCATGAATTACATGTATTGCTTGATATGAAGCCATTATGCCATGATTTAAATGTACTTATTGTTGATAAGTGGATTACATGCCATGTGATGATATGCAATACTCCTATATATGTGTACGTTGTTGTCCATTTTGCATACATGGCATATTTTCATGGCCGGTGAGATAAGTCATAACTATTCGGGAGGGTCGGTGAGAACCGTTATGACTAGTCCGGGCTATTCTTGAGTAAGACCTACATCGTGATTCCATCCACCGTGGTGAATGGAAGCGAGTGATAGGCACCCTCCATCTTCGGGATGGAAGGGGAAAAGGGTGCATGCCGACGGTGTGCACTCAACCATACCGGTATGAGAATTCCAGAGACATGTGCATTGCATTGCATGAATGATATACATGAATGAAGAAGTTTATGAATTAATGATGAGAGTACTCATGAGGTGTTCATGAAATGATTATCATGTTGTTTTAAAGAGGGTGTATAATGTCAAGTATGATGTGTTGTGGTATAACCGTGAGACCGGGTATGATGGTTTGTTGTTTTGATCCTTGTCGATTCATTATATTACACCTTGCTGAGTTTTGAACTCACGCTTGTGTTTTTCGTTGTTTGTTTCTTTAGGTACCATGAAATTGGCGCGCAGGAAAGGGATTTAGCTACACTCCTCCACGTAGCATCATAATCTAGCTAATTCACCTGTTTTGGAGACATTGCAATAATCATTAGTTTATGGTCTTAATGTTTGGTTGTTTCCCCCACGTGTATCATGTGGGGCTATGGAGTGAATCTTTATATCCTCCTAGATTTAAATTGATGCTTATTCTTTTGCTAGCGATGCCTATTGATGTTTTAATTGATGATTGGTTATCATTATCGCTGCGTGTGAAGGTCTTGTTTATCCTACTTATTGATATGATGATTATGTTGTTAAGTTTCATGCAAAAACAAAGGAGATGCTGTCAAAATTTTCAATTATTCTAAATGATTACTTGCTGTAATTTACTTTAAATTATGGTATCAAATGTGTTATGGTCTATGTTTGGTGACATTCTGGGCTTAGTAGAAGCTGGGGTGTTACACCTCGCTCCTCGCTCCAAAGGATGGATCCTCGAGGTGCAGAGGTGGGGAGGCTACCCTAGGGCAGCAAGGGGGTGGAGGAGAGGTGGTGGAGAGGTGGGGAGCAAAGGGAGCAATGGGGGTGGGGGCGCACGGCCAAGGAGTGGGGGGTGGGGCGGCTAGGGCAAGGGAGGTGGTGGTGGGGGCGCACAAGGGGGGGCGCAAGGAGGGCAGGGGGAGGCCCCTTTTACCAGCCCACACAAGTCTCCTAGTCCTAAATGTACTCATACTCCATCCCACCAAAGCCCACAACCCTTTCCCCTAGGCCCAAAACTCCCCGGAAAGGCCCAAAACTCCCCGGAAAGGCCCAAACTCCCGGAAACGGCCCGAAAATGCTAATAACCTCCATACCCTATGGTTTTAACCTTGAATCCACATCTCATATTGTTTTTGACCTCATCATGCTCAATAAATAAGGATACGACACTCCGTGGTGTCACAAATATCCTTTTGTTTCTTTAGTATACCCCACAAAGAAGCATTTTTCTGATTTAGGTGCGAGTTTATCTGATCGCAAACGTTTTACATAAGCCTTGCATCCCCATATCTTGAGAAATGACAATATGGGACTTCTCCCGGTCCATATCTCATATGGTGTCTTCTCAATGGATTTTGATGGGACCCTATTTAATGTGAACGCAGCTGTCTCTAGAGCGAACCCCCAGAAGGATAATGGCAGATCTGTTTGGCTCATCATTGACCGAACTATATCCAATAAAGTTCGATCCCGTCGTTCGGATACGCCATTCCATTGAGGCGTTCCTGGCGGAGTAAGTTGTGGAACGATTCCACATTGCTTTAGATGATCACCAAACTCTTGGCTTAAGTATTCGCCACCACGATCTGATCGTAAGTGTTTTATTGATTTGCCAAGTTGATTTTGTACTTCGTTCTAAAACTCTTTGAACCTTTCAAAGGTTTCAGACTTATGCCTCATTAAATAGATATATGCATATCTACTAAAGTCATCAGTAAAAGTTACAAAGTACTGAAACCCACCTCTAGCAATCGAGCTCATTGGTCCACATACATCTGTATGTACTAGGGCCAACAATTCACTCGCCCTCTCACTAAAACCTGTGAAAGGGTTTTTTGTCATCTTGCCAAGTAAACAAGACTCACATGTTTCAAATGATTCAAAATCAAATGAGGTGAGAAGTCCATCACCATCGAGCTTCTTCATGCGCTTCTCATTTATGTGACCCAAGTGACAATGCCATAAAAAGGTAGGGTTCAAATCATTTGGTCGAGGCCTTTTGACATTAATGTTATAGACATGTTTTTCTTTGAGTTCAAGGACGTATAACCCATCAACCATGGGACAACGACCATAATACATATCATTCAAAAATATTGAACAAACAAAATTCTTTATTCTGAATTCATAACCTTCATGTTCCAAACAGGAAGATGAAATTATGTTTCTACTCATAGATGGAACAAAATAACAATTATTAAGTTCTAAAACTAATCCTGAAGGCAAATGCAATGGGTAGGTGCCAAAGGCAAGACCAGCAACTCTTGCTTTATTCCCCACGCGAATATCCACTTCTCCCTTTGCCAAGTCTCTACTCTTTGTCACCCAGATCGAATTGCAAATGTGAGCAACCGATCCGGTATCATATACCCAAGAGCTGGAATAAGAAGTAGCAAGATTAATTTCTATAACATTAATACCTGAAGTGGAAGTCACACTCCCATTCCTTTTATCTGCCAGGTACTTCTCGCAGTTCCGTTTCCAATGTCATGACTTCTTGCAATAGAAGCACTGGGTTTCGGGTTGAGGGGCGACTTTGAGCTTCTGAAGCTTAGTTTTAAGGCTTGTGATCTCATCTTGAGCCTTGCCCTTGCCCTTGCCCTTTCCCCAAGCTTTGGCTTTCTTCTTTTTGAAACCAGTTGTCTTCTGAACCATCATCACATGATTGGGTTTCTTCTTAATGCTTTCCTCGGCAGCCTTGAGCTGTAACACCCCGGCATATAATATGCCCGAATGCTACCAAACATAGACTAAGCAACCTCTAAATACTACAAATACAAGTAAATTACAGCAAAGGCATGAATGCTAAAAACCGAAATTTCGGCAGCATCTCCTTTATTTTAACAAGAATTGAAGGAACAACAACAACATAGCAATATATGGCAATATAAGAGGCATCTAGAATAGCAATATTTAAAGGCATGACAGCAATATAAGTCTAAATCCAAGCATTCAATGTCTCCATGAGCCAAACGAACAATAAGACTCTCATATCGCAAAGCTAAACCATAAATCAATAAGCATCACACTTAGTTTATTATCAAAACCCAATTGAATGACTTGTGGGAACAAATGAGTAAAGCTACGTGTAGAAGTGTGACTATTTCCCTTCCCCGCATGCCGGTCTCATGGTACCTAAAACAACAAGAAAGCACAAGCGTGAGTTCAACACTCAGCAAGCATATTGCAATGGTACAAAAGAACAATTACATGGCTACAACAACTCACATCATGTCTATCATCTCATTCAGGATCACATATCATTATCATCATCATTATGTATGCTATGCGATGCGATGCTCATGTCTCCTTGGAAACTCATACCGGTATGGTTGAGTACACACCCGTCGGTGTGCACCCTCTCCCCCCTTCCATCCCGAAGATGGAGGGTGCCTACTCCTCGCTTCCATACACCGCGGTGGATGGAATCACGATGTAGGACTTACTCAATGGCTCTCCGGAATAGTCATAACTTTCTCACCGACCTTCCCCGGACTAGTTATGACTTTCTCACCGCCCGGGCCATGTATCATGCCATGTATGCAAACATGCCAACATCATAAATAACTTGTACATTAACACATGGCATCATAACATAATAAGCATATTCATCATATCAATGGCAATCATTAAAGCATGGCATGTGAACACATCATATATTCAATTTCAATCTCAACCAATATAGCAAACTGCAACCCGCTACCCATTCCAATACACTTGCCTCAACCACGGGCGACGGATTGGCGAGAAGTAGAAGGCACTCCCGGGGTCACACCATCTGCACATAGGTACCACACACTCACAAACATGTCCACAAAACAGTATGAAAACACTCTTCTACCCCGACATCGTAAACTACTCGCAAAACCCAAAAACAGAGGTTCTGTCCCGTCGGGACAGCAGCTTTCCAAAAGGCATAACTCGGGTTCTAAAACTCTGAATCAAATAAACGAGTACATCCTCGCATAGCTTAGGAAATTTCCTAACTTTTTCTAAGTATATGGAAAGACTGATTCGGAATCTAAAGTGGTTTAATCTACAGAATACCGTGATCTGTTCCAATCACGTCACAGTTTTTAATACGTTCGGTAAAAAGAGCATAACTTTCAAACAGCTGGGTGGAATTGGACGTTCTTTATACCCACTGAAAGGTATTGAAATTACCTACAACTTCGTCAACAGGCGGCCGACTAAATTCCGACTCTAAATTGGCGAAAACTCAAACCTTAGGTCGACTGCTCATTCTGCCCGAAACAGAGAACGTGACAACTTCTAGATTTCATCTAATCTACTCAATTCCAGCACATCCAATTGATCTAAAAACATGATAATAACCCTTAGACCAGATCCTAGACCAACCCCAAGGATCCCCGTGGCCATACCTTCGCCCGACGACCGAAAACCCAACGGATCTCCTCCCGATTCGCGCGATCTCCTTCCTTGCTCCAAATCCACCGGATCTCCTCGTCGCGGAGCGCTCCAACGGACAGATCTTCGGGTTAGTGAGGTGGAGAGGTGGTGGAGGGGTGGTGGCGCAATGGGGAGGAGGCGCAAGGGAGGATGGGGGGCGGCTAGGAGGGGGAAGGTGTGGGGCGGCTAGGGCAAAGAGGGGGGCGCAAGGGCAGGGGTGGGGGCGCACATAGGGGCAGGGGGAAGCCCCCCAACCAGGTCTCCTACTCCTAAAAGGACTCAAACTCTTCCCCACGAAGGCCCACGACCCTTTCCCCTAGGCCCAAACTCCCCCGGAAAGGCCCAAATCCCCAGAAACGGCCCGAAAAAGCAAATAAACGTCGAACCGTATAGTTTCAACCTCCAAATCCACATTCCATAATGTTTTTGACCTCAACATTCACATTTTATAAGGTCTCGGCATTCCGTAGTGTCACATTCCCATGTAGCTCGGTCAGGCTCTTCTCAATGCTATTCATATGAAAATTCATAATGAATGGCTCAAAGCTCTGAGGCAGAGACTGGAGAATTACGTCTGTAGCTAGACCAATGCTAAGGGGAAACTCAAGCTTTTCCAATCTCCCAATGTAGCCAATCATCTTGATTACACGTGGGCTGACCGGACTGCCTTCAGCACATTACAAGCAAACAGAAGCTTTGAGATATCATACCTCTCAGCCCTTGTTTGATTACCAAACATGCCCTTCAAGCCCACAATCATATTGTAAGCATCTTGGTCCTCATATTGCTTTTGCAGCTCAGAGTCCATGGTGACAAGCATGAGATAGCTGACCTCTACAGAGGCATTAACATGTTTTTCATAGTCAGCCTTCAAATTCCGAGGAGCATTTTCGGCTGGTTCATCAGGAATCGGACTCTCTAGAACATATTCTTTCTTTTCATGTTTGAGAATAATTCTCAAGTTGCGAGACCAATCCACAAAATTTGTTCCATTTAGTTTTTCTCTTTCCAAAACCGATCTCAAAGCAAAACCAGGTGCAGCAGGAGGTGCCATTGAACTACAACAAAAACATGCAAAGTTTCTAAGCACTATGTTTATGTAATACTTTTATTAAACATTTTAACAAAAGAAACTCCTATCATGTGCCCCCTTTATGGACACATGGTGAGTATTCAAGATCCATATTCATCAAACACTAGTGAGCTTTCGCATCACTGCTAGAAATCTAATGACATAGGTAAGCAACATCTTTGCTAATTACATCTTATGTAACTCTTCTTAGTTGAGCATAAAAACAAGTAATGAATGCCTCCGTCAACTTGAGTCATGGCCAGGTCAACTTGCCCCTAGGGCTCACATGAGGGAGGGAGCACTTCCCGTTTCCGGGTGCCAATTAAGAAACCTAACCTCATGTGTGTTTTCCTAGACACCAATCGTCTTGTATCCGTTCCTTCATTACTAAAATCATATTCCAACCACTTATGTCCTTAAGCCCAAAACCATTTTGATAGCTTAGTTAAATCAACCATTGTTATGCACGATGTGTCCAACACATCCCTATCATCTATTAAGATAGTCATTGATATACTACTTTGGCAATCATATCAATAATAATCTAAATTCTTGATAGGTGCAACAATTGGATGGACAAGTGTGATTTAAAATTTTAACTATAGGGATGAACAATATCTACTATGAACATGGCATCACGTCAGCGGCGACCGGGCGGCGACCGCGCTGACCGCAGCGGTCAGACTACCGCCCACGTGGCTAGATCTCTGTGAAATCATGTGCTGAAAAATTGGCTTTGAACTGAAAAATTAACTTAGATTTGAATTTGCAAAATGTGTTTGTTCATGTGTTTTGACAATTTGACAAGAAACAGTAAGTTACGCATTAGCGCCGGACAAAGTTCTCAAGAAACAGTAAGTTTCCCATCTGCGACGGACAGTGTTTTTGGGTCTGTTGTGAACATGTTTTTGAGCCCATGACCAAAGTCATTTTCACATGTACAACGGATGCTTTTTCTTGGTCCGTTGTGAACAAGCTTTTTCGGTTTGGATAATTTCTTGGAACCAAGATTTTCACATGTACAACGGACTAATTCTTTTTGTCCGTCGTGAATGGACTTTTTCTAGGGTTTTACTTTTGTGAAAACCGAGCGTGGCACGCTTGCGGACAAGCTTCGGGGTCCGCTAGAACTTGTTTTGAGCTCATGACCAAAGCCATTTTTAGATGTACAACGGACCAACTTTGTTTGTCCGCTGTGAACGTGTTTTTCCGCGATTGGTTGGCTTCTTGGAACAGAAACTTTTCCTTATACAACGGACCAACTTTGTTTGTCCGTCGTGAATCGTTTTCGCCAATTAGGGTTTTGAGCGATTTGGATTTGAATTTTGAATGTGAATTTGAAATTTGTAATGATTTCATGATGCTTCTTTTGAAGTGGACTTTATGCAATACTCATGTGAGTAGTTGCATGGATTGACATTGAGTCAAGTCGTGGACTTGTGCTCGGATTTGTTTTGTGGTTTGTTCATGTGCGTGTATTGCTCGAAGACGAATGTGGTCGATGACGGACCGAACTAGGTTCATGGAGGAACTGAGGTTCGGGACTAGGTTCAGGAGGAACCGAGGTCTTGGTGGTCAAGGATGTCATGCGGGACGTTCGGGCTCAGAGAATGGTGCACATGAAGAATGGTTAGTCACGTGAGAATGGCAGGAGGTCATTCGCGTGCAAAGTGTTAGTCACGTGAGTATGGCTGGTGGCCATACGCGTGCAAAGTGTTAGTCACGTGAGTATGGTAGGGTTGCCATATGCGTGCAAGATTTGTACTCTGCCTGGTTGTGCCAAGTAGAGTTGAGTTGGATACGGATTCCTTCTAGGAATAGGAATCGTATTCGTAACTCTTTGTGGGTTGGTGCTTTAAATAGGTGGGGGGTCTCCTGTTGAAAGGCATCAAGTAGAGCTGAGCGCATCAAGCTTTGAGCTTGGTTTTAGGGTTTGTACTCTTTTGATGAGAGTATTTTAGACAAGAAATAAAGATCAATTCTTCCAAGATTTTTGCGTGCTCTGAGAACCACGCCGCTCTGATATTTTCTGTTTTGGTTCTTGTTTGCATGCTTGTTCTAGTTCTAGATTGGTTTTTGTTCTTCAAGTTTTATCTTGATTTGATCCATCAAAAACCTCTCTAGGATATTGATCTAGTGTTTCTCAAAGTCTAGTTGATCAATCTTTTGTCGTTCTTGTTTAATCTTGAAGTTTTGATTAGATTGATTCTCGTCAAGTTCTGGATCAGCAAGCTTGCGAAGCTCATAACTTTTGATCCGTAAGTCTGATCGAGCTGATTCTTTTTGGGTTCGATTCGTATTGGAATCTAGTTTCTTGTGTCCAAATTTCAGATCGTTTCGACGGTTGGATCTCCGGGAATTCTCGTTTTACCAAACCTCTGTCATTCTGTTTTTGTCGAAAACGAGGCAATTATTTGGTTCTGTTTTGGGGTGAACTTTTAATAGGTCAAGAATTTGGTTTTAGCTTCCGCACAATCATTCACCCCCCCTCTGATTGCTATATTCGTATACTTCGATCCTACAAGTGGTATCAGAGCAAGGTTTTTCTAATCTATCTTAATCGGTGATTAGATCAATAGATCATTATTCGACAAAACCTTGTGTGTTCAATGGTGTTGATTTTCAGTTTTGGAAGGCCAAGATGGAGGCGTTCATCCAAGCTCCGGGATTCGCAATTTGGGAGAAGGTCTACAAGCCATATGAAGTCCCTGCAAACGACAACGTCAACGACACCAATCGCACACACGTTGAAGCAAATAGCAAAGCGCGCAACTTGATCATCCAAGGCTTGGGACGCAGCGACTTTGATCGTGTGGTTCATCTTCGATCCGCATATGAGGTATGGAAATCTCTTTGTGATTACCATGAGGGTTCTAACACTGTCAAAGAGGTTCGCCAAGATATTTACAAAAAAGAATACATGCGTTTTGAGATGAAACCTAGTGAATCTGTAGATGACTTCTTTGCACGTTTTAATAAGATTCTTAGCAATTTGCGTCTTTGTTGGAGTTAGCTTTGATGATCTGCTAATGCTAGACAATTGCTTGGTGCTTTAGACATGTCTATTTGGGAGATGAAAGTTACATCCATTAGAGAATCCACTGTCATGAGTACACTTACTTTAGATGTTCTTTATTCTAAGTTGAAAACTCATGAATTAGATGTTTTTGCTAGAAAGAATGATCATAAATCAATTGCTTTGACATCTCAATCTAGCATATCTCATAATGGTGCTGCTTCAAGTTTTGCTCTATCCTTCTTGTCTTCACTAACCGATGAACAGATTGAGCAATTCCCAGAAGAAGACTTATCACTACTCTCTTCTCGCTTTAACAAAGCCTTGCAAAATGTGATAAAGAGAAAGAGAGGTGGTGGTGATCCTCCAAGATGCTATGAGTGTGGTGATCTCGATCATATTCATCCAAACTGTCCAAAACTTGCAAGTAAAGCATCAAGGGAGGAGAAGGACAACGATGAAGAAAAGAGAAGAAGAAGTTCTCTCCAAGTGATAGAAAGAAGAAGAACTTCATCAACCGCAAAGTTGTCCATCGAGTTCTTTCCGCTCTTGAACAAGTCAATTTGAGCGATGTGAATTCGGAGAGCAGCGAGGATGATGCAACTCGAAGCAAGCATGAGTTGACGGGGTTGTGTCTCATGGCCAAAAGCAGCGACAGCTTCACCGAGGGCGATCATGACAAATGACTTCAATGAGGTAGATCCTTCTTCACGATGAATTAGCTATTCTTTGTTGCTCGTCTTGGTAAATTGCTTGATAAACGTGATAAGAAAAATTAAGAAACATGATTTTGTTGTGGAGTCATTGAATGCTGAAATTGCTAGACTTAAAACCTTGATTCCTGATGATGATGCTTGCAAATCATGTGACTTAATTTACAATGAGCTTACTTTGCTTAGGAAAGAACATGCTCTTCTGTTGCATCTAAATGAGAAAAATGATAAACATGTTAAACATGCTAGCTGTTCCACTGATGATTTGCATGGTTTAACTTCTTGTTCTAAATGCTCAACTCTTGAATTAAAATTGAAAGATGCAAATGCTAGGATTTCTCAATTGACTGATAATCTGCTTACACATGAGGTTCTTTCATGCTCTACTTGTCGTAAACAGAAAGAGAAGGTTGATAATCTTTGCAATAATTGTTTAACTCTTGCCAAGAAAGTTGATTACTTGCAAAGTTCTTTGGAACGATTCACTAATGGCAAGAAAAGATTAAACATGATTTTGGATCAATCTAAGGTTAGCTCAAACAAGAAAGGTTTAGGTTTTGATCTTCATGCTTCATATGAAACTAAACCTCGCTCTGTTGTTTATGCTCCTTGCAATAACAAACTTGAGATTTCAAATGAACCTAAGAAAATTGTCTTCAAATCTGTGGCCTTTTATCTTCTACTATGATGAATGCAAATGTTGCTTCTCTTGTTAAAGCAAAACATCATGTTAAGTACACTTGCACTCATTGTGGTAGAGATAGACATTTAGTAGACTTTTGCTTTAGACTAGCTAAACAACAAAAGAGAGAAAGGTTTAATGCTAGGTCTAATTTCAGAAAGGCACACTCCACTTCTGATTATGTGCCTAGGGTGAAACAAACACTTTTTGTTGCTAGAAACACTGAACAGGCAAATTTGATTTTGTGCATAAGATCGCTTGTGTTGTGCCTCTTGTTGTCCGTCGTGTGTCTCAAGATCGATTCCTAAACATCTTATTTCTAACCTCAAGATCGAGACCTCGACACTTTCTCGCTTCTATGTAGGCTTCTCACGAGGAGGGAGAACATGTGGCTAGTGAATTTGGATGCTCACTTCATATGTTCAAGGATAAGATTTGGTTCTCCTTCACTCGTGCATCTCATGCTGAAAGTGTTGCCTTTGGAGATGCTTCTTCCACTTCTGCTTTCGCAAAAGGCACTAGTTCAAATGATGCAGTACAAGTGCATATGTTCAGGGGAGAGTGTCTTTGTTCATAAAGATGATGATAATCTTTGTTGAGGACGAGATAATTAGAGGTTTACATGAGAGACTCTTCCCACGTGCTTGTGTGTGCTTGTTTTCAAGCTTCCCACGTCGTCACATCGACAAGCTATCAAAAGGATTTTCAGGTATCTTCATAGAACTCAAGATTTTGGCATTTGGCTTTCTGCTTCCTCATGGATTAGTTTAAGAGCTTTTTCCGATGTTGACTTTGGAGGATGTTGATTTGATTTGGTTCGTGCCACCTCTTGAGTAATCCCTTTTCTTGAGCATATTGATATTGGATTTCACTTTCTTAAAGATCATGTTGAAAAAGAAAATTGTGCTTCACCATGTGGATACTGAACATCAATTGGCAGACATTTTCACAAAACATTTGTCTTCTTCTCGTTTTGCTTTTATTCGGGGAGAACTTGGAATTGTTCATCCAATGGGATTGTTTTGAGGGGGAGTTTCTTTGCCAAGTTCTTTCACTTAATGAGCTCACTTTATCATATTTCTTTATATGTTATGTAATTGAGCTAATATATGATAATCTAATTATCTCACTTGAACTAAAAATGACATTGCGAATTCCACTGGATGATTACCTATAGCTAAATACTCTGTGATATCTTACTCTTCTAGGCTTGATATTGAATCCTCTTGACAAATTTGGGCTATGAAGCAAGTGTGGTTTCAACTTTACTCTTTCATAAGACCTTTTAATCACTTTTGCATGTTTATAATCAAAGAAAAATGAAAAGAAAAGGGAATCAATAAAAAAAAGGTTGTTAAAAGCAAAAAACCTCAAGTTATGTGCTTGAGGCTTGCTTTCCCTAAAAGATAAGATGTATGCTTCAAGCATGCCATTCCCTCAAAGATAAGATGTATGCTTCAAGCATGCCACTCCTAGAAAATAAAAGAAGTATGCTTCAAGCATGCCACATGCAACTTATTGTTTAAAGATTAAATTGGTCCACTAGATTGGAGTTGAAACTACTTGCTCGCTCGATTTGTTATTTGCTTCAACTTTGAGCCTTTGTTTTTCTACTAAAGGTTTTGCTTAGTCTTGGCTATAGTTGACTGAATTGAGGTTGAGATGCATGTCATTCCCTAACCTGCTAAAATCACATCAAGATCATGTATTTTGCATATTATGTGATATATAAGGTTATATGATCGAATGAGCTCATCTTTTCCTATCTTGGCACTCCTTGTTTCTCTTGGTGAAATCATTGTTTCAGGAAAAATTTTGAGCCTGTTCTCTCTTGTACTCTTGATGAATCCATTGTCAAAGGGGAGAAATTTGGAAATCTTTCTTTGAAAAGTTTAAAGGAAAAGGAGAGTTGTATTTGGAAATTTGAGAATTTTTGGGAGAAGTTTGGAGAATTTTTGAAATTTTTGGGCGCATTGCACATTCACACACATTTTCATTCTCGGGGAGATTTTGTTTTGCATTTTGGTCAAAGAGGGATTTCTGTGTTTTCTTACTTTGGTCTTTGATCCTTTGGATTTCAAAATCTTTGGTAAAGTGAATGCCAAATGATCAATTCTAAGTGGTGTTGCCAATGTTTTCATCAAGGGGAGATTGTGAAATCATGTGCTGAAAAATTGGCTTTGAACTGAAAAATTAACTTAGATTTGAATTTGCAAAATGTGTTTGTTCATGTGTTTTGACAATTTGACAAGAAAGCTTGATGAGTTACGCATTAGCGGGACAAAGTTCTCAAGAAAGCAAGAAGTTTCCCATCTGCGACAGACGGTGTTTTGGAGTGCATTGTGAACATGTTTTTGAGCCCATGACCGAAGTCATTTTCACATGTACAACGGACAGTTTTCTTGGTCCGTTGTGAACAAGCTTTTCGGTTTGGATAATTTCTTGGAACCAAGATTTTCACATGTACAACGGACTAATTCTTTTTGTCCGTCGTGAATGGACTTTTTCTAGGGTTTTACTTTTGTGAAAACCGAGCGTGGCACGTTTGCGCCGGACAAGCTTCGGGGTCCGCTAGAACTTGTTTTGAGCTCATGACCGAAGCCATTTTTTAGCATGTACAACGGACCAACTTTGTTTGTCCGTTGTGAACGTGTTTTTCCGCGATTGGTTGGCTTCTTGGAACAGAAACTTTTCTATACAACGGACCAACTTTGTTTGTCCGTCGTGAATCGTTTTCGCTCAATTAGGGTTTTGAGCGATTTGGATTTGAATTTTGAATGTGAATTTGAAATTTGTAATGATTTCATGATGCTTCTTTTGAAGTGGACTTTATGCAATACTCATGTGAGTAGTTGCATGGATTGACATTGAGTCAAGTCGTGGACTTGTGCTCGGATTTGTTTTGTGGTTTGTTCATGTGCGGTATTGCTCGAAGACGAATGTGGTCGATGACGGACCGAACTAGGTTCATGGAGGAACCGAGGTTCGGGACTAGGTTCAGGAGGAACCGAGGTCTTGGTGGTCAAGGATGTCATGCGGGACGTTCGGGCTAAGAGAATGGTGCACATGAAGAATGGTTGAGTCACGTGAGAATGGCAGGAGGTCATTCGCGTGCAAAGTGTTAGTCACGTGAGTATGGCGTGGCCATACGCGTGCAAAGTGTTAGTCACGTGAGTATGGTAGGGTTGCCATACAGCGTGCAAGAGTTGTACTCGGCCTGGTTGGGCCAAGTAGAGTTGAGTTGGATACGGATTCCTTCTATGTAATAGTAATATTATTCTTAACTCTTTGTGGGTTTGTGCTTTAAATAGGTGGGGGGTCTCCTGTTGAAAGGCATCAAGTAGAGCTGAGCGCATCAAGCTTTGAGCTTGGTTTTAGGGTTTGTACTCTTTTGATGAGAGTATTTTAGACAAGAAATAAAGATCAATTCTTCCAAGATTTTTGCGTGCTACAAGAACCACGTCGCTACAGTATTTTCTGTTTTGGTTCTTGTTTGCATGCTTGTTCTAGTTCTAGATTGGTTTTGTTCTTCAAGTTTTATCTTGATTTGATCCATCAAAAACCTCTCTAGGATATTGATCTAGTGTTTCTCAAAGTCTAGTTGATCAATCTTTTGTCGTTCTTGTTTAATCTTGAAGTTTTGATTAGATTGATTCTCGTCAAGTTCTGGATCAGCAAGCTTGCGAAGCTCATAACTTTTGATCCGTAAGTCCGATCAAGCTGATTCTTTTTGGGTTCGATTCGTATTGGAATCTAGTTTCTTGTGTCCAAATTTCAGATCGTTTCGACGGTTGGATCTCCAGGAATTCTCGTTTTACCAAACCTCTGTCATTCTGTTTTTGTCGAAAACGAGGCAATTATTTGGTTCTATTTTGGGGTGAACTTTTAATAGGTCAAGAATTTGGTTTTAGCTTCCGCACAATCATTCACCCCCCCCTCTGATTGCTATATTCGTATACTTCGATCCTACAATCTCGGCCGTTGATCTGAAAATCAACGGCCCAGATCGGATCTGGTTTCGCGCGTTAGGAAAACTACTCGGCTGATCTGGGCCGTTCGATCTTGATCGGACGGTCAAGATCCAATATAGAGTTTACAACGTGGCTAACCCTAGCCGTTTGATCTAAATCTAACGACTGACATCTATCCAAGCACGGTGCGGTTCTAGCTACGTGGCACAATCTGAACCGTTGGATCTAGATCCAACGGTTGGAAATAGATTTAGAAATTACAACGTGGGATTTTACCGTGGTGACGTGGACGAATCTGGGCCCTCGGATCTGGATCGGACGGTTGGTGGAGTTCGAGCGACGGCGATGGCGTGCGGCGGCGCTTGCAGACTGGAGACGAGGACGACACGCCCAACGGCGTTTGAGCACGATTCCGGCTAAGTGAGAGGTACCCTCCGACGCGGCTTGTCCTTGCGGTTCCGGATCTAGACTCAACGGCGGCGAAGAACGGCGGACGGCGGCGGAATCGACGAATAACCGCGGCGGAAACCTAGCGCAACTACGGCGAGCTCTAGCGGGCGAACGGCGCCGGCTCAGGTGACGTGGGCTAGGGCTACGGGTGCGCACGGGAGTCGGCTACCCGGTGGCGGCGGCGGCGGCGCCGCCTTAAATAGGGGCCTCGACTTCCGTGTATTGCGCGGCGACCGAGGTCCACCCGGTTACGACGGCAGAATCCGAATCCAATTCGGATTCGGTGACGTGGCTTAACGTAGATCGTCGGATCAAGATCCGACGATTGCGGGGTTTGGGCTCGGGTCTGGCTCGGCGAATTGGCTGGCTCGGTCGGGATCGGGCTCGGGTGTCAGGACCCCGAATTTGCAAATCCGGACCCTCTGTGTATTCAGCACTAGTCCAGGAACGCGCTAGTGCACACAGTCTTAACATCGGTAAATATCACAATCATACCAATCGATACCATAAAAGTACTTTATTTAAATAATCAAACTGGTTACTCGACCTTATGGTCAAGTTACAAATATATGCCTCGCAAGGCGAACTTATTCAGAGAAAAATAATAGCAGCGGAAAATCAAATAACTTCGTGGCGCCATCCAGTATACCACAGGCAACTGACTGGGCTCGCTTCCCTAAGTAGATGGATCCTCTTGGAGTTCCTCCTCCAAAGCTGACGTAGTCTCCTCTTCAACTGGTGTTGTGTTGAGGCAAGGGTGAGTACTTGGTACTCGACAAGTCATGCATGTAATGCAAGCTAATAAACTATATGCATGGCTTGGTACAAAGGAATAGCTCAAGGTATATTTGCGATAAATAACATTTGACAAGTAGCATATGTAGATACAAAAGCGATAGAGATAAGTAAAGCATAAATAACTTTTCAAGAGGTTTTAGTCAACAATTTCCCCATCCTAAACCACATTTCCATTATCTTCATTGTTATACCAACCCATCCTTTCAAACCAAAGTTATTTTTGAGAAAATCTAACCCTTGATCGTAATTCCCGGCGATGTCCAATACATGACACGGCTATTCGAATAGATTCTAAACTCTGCAGAGGTTATGCACTTTACCCACAAGATACAACAAACACCACAAAGGCGAGTTCCCAGTAATAAAGTCTTTCTGAGACTTCTAACAATACAAGTGGTCCTCCCAGGTTATTGTGCAAGACTAACCCTTCCCTTCGCTAAAGGCGAAGTCTAGGCCAATCAACTGTTAGATGGGTACTGCCTCACCCAGACGCTCCCCGCACAACTTACACAAAGGGTGTAGTTGACCTCCCGAGGTCCCACAAGTACGTTATCGACAACTTAGTCAACTAGGTCCGTCCCATTACAGACATGTGGTTGCACGTTAGACCCGATTCAAAGGCTTGCAAGGTTAAGTCCTTAGGGTGACCAGGGCAAGACTACCCAAGAACCAAATCAACACTCCCAACGCCACAATCGGCCCACCTGATTACTCTTGCCACATGCCCGGTCAAATCATTTATCAAACCCGCTTGATTACCATGCACCACGTGCCATCAACATCACATGATACTTTTCCAAAACAGGTTCAAAATATCATTTAAGTCAATATTAACATTTGATTATCCAAAATCATGTTATGAGCACGAAAGGTGTCTAAGCAAAGGTACTACAACGGTCTAAAACCCATGTTGGCAAATTAATAATGTCCAACTAGTAAACCACAACTAGGGTGACAAAGGGTCATGGCACATACTTAAATAATCAAGGTGTCATACAAAGAAATTGGTACTTATCTAACCCCCATGTTTAAACAAAGTATTTTCTTAATTGAACTAGCATGCAATAGTTTAAATCAAAATAGATTTCGAAATAGGATCAACATGGTCAAAGCACAACTTGCCTTCAAAAAGTACTTGCTCTTGGTCTTGAGTTGGATCCTGAGTCAATACTTCTCCTTCGAATCCCTCAGGCTTCAACGCCTACTCGTAAAGCGTGCAAATAGCAAATACACAAATAAACAATAGGCAAAAAGTGTCCAAACACCCAAATAAAATCCATAAACAGAGAGAACATAATTTTGTGGATTTTTAGAAACTGGAATAAATCAAATTCGGAGTTAAAGCATAAAAGTTATGATTATTTAAAGTTTAAATAATCATTTAAATAATTTTGCAGAGAAAAACTTTAGTCCAAAAATTAAATAAAATTCATATTTAGGTAGATCTCAATTTTATACAAATTTAGAAATTTGAATCGCTCAAATCGGAGTTGAAACATAAAAGTTATAAGCGTTTGAAGTTTGAATCTAAATTTGAATCAATATTTCGAATTAATAAATCATTTTCTTTTTCGGAAATTAATTATTGCGTCAGCATGGACACGTGGCAGCCTCTGGTTGGTTGGCTGACGTCAGCCGGTCCATGGACTCGGTCCACGCTCGGCTCGGGTCTCACCGTGGACCCGGCCCACTACTCCATGTGAGGTGACATGTGGAACCACTCGGATGACGTCATTCTTTGGCGTCGGCGGGGCTCGGCCACGGTCTTGGCGACAGTGGGTCCACCGATGACGCCATGGATGACGCCACGGTGCGATCGGCCGACACGCGGGCCCCCGCGTGTCGGTGGCCACGCACGCTGCGTCTGACGACGACCGCGTCGGTCCAACTTCCCGACACGCGTGGCGCAATCACGGCCGTTGGTTTGAAAATCAACGGCGCGGATTAGATCCAGGGTTAACACGTTGAAACTACTCGCCGATCGTGGGCCGCTCGATTTAGATCGGACGGTCCAGATCTAATCCTATAATAACACTACTACGACGCGTGGCAATTGTGAACCGCTGGATCTTGATCCAACGGTCGCATCTAATCGGGTTGGGGACACGTGAACTCACCTCAACCGTCCGACCGATCGGCGGTTCACCGAGCTCGCGAGGTCCGGTGATGGCGCGGCGAGGCTTGGGCACCGAGACGAACGACGACGAGCCCGACGGCGTTCGGGTTGCTCGGCTAGATGAATCCTTCCTTCAGTGCGTCTCGTCACGGTGGTTCCGGACACAGGCTCCTTCTCGGCGAGAGGCAGCGGCGGCGGCGGAATCGGCGTTCAACCGCTGCGCCGCAGGGCTACAACTCCGGCGAGCACGTGCGGGCAAACGGCAACGGCTCGGCGTAGATGGCTCGGGAAGCAGTGCGCAAGGGCGAGGGCAACCTCGGGGGCGTCTCACGCTTTAAATAGCCTCGGCGTTCGTGCGAGGCGGAAACCTAATTCTACGGCGGCGGCGGCGGCGAGTCCGGCTCGGACTCGGCGGAGACGACGACGCCTCGGCCGTCCGCATTGGCACGATCAACGGCCACGATCACGCGGCGCGATCGGATCCGGGCGGATACGGCTCGAACCGTGCAGGCGGATCTCGGCCGTTGGATCTTGATCCAACGGTTGGGATTGATTAGGTTTAGGAGTGGGTTCGGCCGAGTCACGTGGCTCGGTCGGACTCGAACTCGAGTCGACTCGGGCTCGATCGGATGAACAAGAATCGACTTCGGTTTGATTTTCCAAATGATTTAATATTTAAAATAATTCCCGATAATTCATTTAATTCATTAAAAATAGCAAAAGACTCGAAAAATTCCAAAAATTACGGAAAATATTTTGGATCATTTTGGACTCAAATAAAATATTTCCAACAAAATTTTATTTGCAAAATTAAATTCTTTAATTATTTCAAAATGGAATAAATTCAAATAAATTCCAAATAAATTCCAGAAAATTCCAAAAATTCACCAAAGTGCCAAATCACACATGAATTTAAGAAAAGCAAAATTTTGGGGTGTTACATCGGGCGACGTGGCGCGATCGTGGCTGTTGGATCACGATCCAACGGTCACGCGCGTTAGGGTTCGGTGACGCGGTTCAACCGAGACGGCACAACGCTTCGGTCCGGGTCGGACTCGAGTCTGACTCGGACTTGGGTCCGGTCGGATGAACAGTGAAACCCGGTTTGGGTTTTTCCAACGATTAAATAATCAAATTAATTCCCAGAAATTCATTTAATTCATTAAAAATAGGAAAACACTCAGAAAAATTTTAGAAAAATTCTAGAAAATATTTTGAAACATTTTGGACTCAAATAAAATATTTCCAACAAAATTTTATTTGCAAAATTAAATTCTTTAATTATTTGAAAAGGGAATAAATTCAAATAAATTCCAAATAAATCCCAGAAAATTCCAAAAATTCACAAAAGTGCCAAATCTTATTTAAATACATGAAAAGCAAAAATTGGGGTGTTACATTCACCTTGCCATCATGCTTGATGCCACCATCTTCATCATTGTAGATGCAACTCCTTACAACTTTGATAATGAATATTACACGAGGGTTTGAAATATCACAAGTCGACACGCAGGTCGTTATACATTTTAGATTGAAATAGCCTTATGGCTTGACACGGCACGCAGGCCATGTAAATATTACATGCATCACATACACATAGGCCATACTATTTCACACAACATTCTGCAAAAACGAGTTAAACAAAATAGATTCTACAGCGGGGTTCCAAGGGGCAGCGCCCTGGCGGGGTCCAGGGGCAGCACCCAAGGTGGGGTTCAAGGGGCAACGCCCCTAGCGGGGTCCAAGGGGCAGCGCCCCTAGCGGCGATCCACGGATCAATCAGATTGACCCAATCCGATTCAATCTGATTGGCTAGGTCCCATATGGTTGCGATATGTAAACCCTGATGGCGGTAACCCGACCGGTAAGGGCAACGTCGTACCATGAACGGACTCACCCAAATCAAGATTGATTCAGTTTGCACTTTCCTCAAACCCTAAACCGATCGATCTCATCGACGACTGCCTCCACCAATTCATCAAATGAATCGGTTGAACATGTAATAGATCCAATCTACTATCCTCACATACCATATGTGCAACATCCAGATCACAAATCAACGCGAGATGGCTCTGATACCACTGTTGGGGAACGCGGTATGCTACACTAGCACAAATTAAAATTTCTACCGCAAACCAGAAAAGCTACTCGCAAGAAGGGGATCATAGATCTATTACCACTAGACCCGTAGTTGCGGAATCCTTCGCACGTCGTTGTAGTGTATCGTCCTCGCCATGAATCGTCCTCGCCATGGATCGTCCTCTCCATGCCGCAGTAGCAGCAGCGTCACCACAACAGTCCACACGTCTAGGGATGGAACACCGTGCATCGGTGTGCAAGCACCGGGTCACTCGGCTGGGGCAAAGAGAGGAGGTGGCTAGGGTTTCTGGCGAAACACCTCTAAACCGCACGAAAGTGTATTCTGCGTCTAGCCTCCTCCCCTCCTTATATAGCCACGAGGTGAAACCCTAGGCAGTCATGGCCCATTTACGCGCTAAGCCCACGAGGTCCATTAATTATGGATCCAATCCGAATTAATGCGTCCCAGCCCGTTAAGTGTGTGACCCTGTAGGTTCATGCGCATTTGGACATGGATTCGGAAAACCCTTTTTCTAATCCAATAGTCGGTAGCGGCTCTTTGCAGAGCATGCCAACTCTCAAATGCATATGATTAAAGTACTGATGTAATAATCCCTTTGCCAAACTATATGAAGATCGAACTCAAGGCAAGAAGCATGTCATCCTTTGACAGTTCAATCCATCTCTCGTATCCGTGATATATTAATAAGTTGTGATTGACTTCTCAATCACGGCATGGCCATGCACTTCCTTAATCATATCACACGAGTGGCCTAGACATATATCTCCGTTACATTGGAGTGGCAAATTCCATCTTGACTGCTCACTTCTCTCTGCATGTTTCATAGTAAACATGAAAGCTACCTTTATAACTATCCGGTTAGGAAATAGTGTTTGGTAACCCCAAGGTAAACTATTACACATGTAGGGAATATGACAATCTCAGGTCTAAGGATCAGACATCTACTATGTATGAGATACACTGATGACACATAAGAATGTAACATTCTCGCAGTGTCCTATTGTGGGTCTATCTAACACATGTTCTTCAACATGCGTCCACAATGTATTGATGATATCTCCGTATCCCATGATCTATGAAACATGATCATCGAACAATACATGTGCTGATCTATTTATCGTTGTCCTATACGATGATATCCGATCAGAGATATTTATCGAATTATATCAATAAGTAAAGAGCTTCATAAACAAGTCACACACTTGTTGATCAAAACAATGATATACATTCATTAGACCAATAATCATATTATTATTCATAAACATAGTCATGTTATAATCATCCATATGATTGCCTCAAGGGCATAACACTAACACTTGAGTCCATCACGAAAAGTTCGTGAAGGAGACACAAGTCTATGATGTCTGGTTGGCAGATTAGTTAGGGTCGATCTGATCTGGTCGGCACACTAGTCGCTGCTAATTGGTTCTGGTTGGGAAGTTGATCAGAGTTCATCCGACCTAGTTGGTGAACTGATCGGCACTGGTCGGAGCTGGTCGGCAAAGGGACACGCTGCATCGACTCTACTTCTGCTACGGTTCTGTGTGTCTAGTCATAATTCAATGATCTATTATTTATAACGGTTCGTGGGTTATGAGGTGGAAAATTTTGATTTTGAGTTACAGTAGCTTACCCGTTCCCCAACACTTAATGGTGCCCCGACCTCTTAAGAGCTGACTTGGCAATGCTCGACCTCGTACGGCTCAGACCTCTGGTCGTGGGATACCCGTAGAAACTTAAATTGCTCACCCCAAAGCAAACTCAAACCTGAACACACAGTCAATTACTCATCACACACAAGAGTAAACATTCATATGGTCTTTCAATCTCCCCCTTGATGAGTATATTGACAAACCTCGAAAAGGCACAAGTTAAGTTTGAATAAATAGAATGAAAAGCAATTTGGTTGCGAAAATCATACTTGGTCCAATTGAAATAGAAAACAAGTCCATGACCAAGTAGAAGAAGATTTTAGAGCTTTAAATAAGAGAAGAACAAGTTTTCAACAAAACTCTAAAATCCAAGAAATCTCTCAAAAAGCTCAATTTTGCTCATGATCCAAATGCAAGGTCAATTGATCAACAAGAGCATGAGAAAGCATTTTTTTAAAAAAAATTCCTTCCCTCTAAGATACCTTTTCTACATTTCTCCCCCTTTTGGCAATATAGGCATTAAGAGAGCAATTTTTGGATGAAATGCAACCTAGAAAGGCTTTGAAGATTATGCAAGTGACCACTTAGACAAAGTATGATACCAGGATACTTAAGTTCAGATTATGTCATCCTAAGACATATCCAAAGACATATTTCAATTTTTGCTAACTAGCTCAAAAGAAGTTATACTAGGTTTGCATGATTTCAACAATAGCATCACATTGGGAAGCTATAAGTCTATAAGAGAAGACTCTTGCTAGAAGCAAAGCCAATCCTAAGAACAAATGGATATACGAGAGTTCAAACTAGTCAACACTTTGGGAAGCTATAAGTCTATAAGAGAAGACTCTTGCTCATTCATCTCTTAAATGTAATTTTTTGAGTTTAACGCACACAAACAATTTAGAGAGTTAAACCTAGTGAAGCACATCCTCAACTAGGAGTCATCGACAAGAGCCTCCTAGGCTTCACTCTGCTTTGCAAACCTTGAGGTATAAGTTTATCCTAGTGAAACACAACCTCAATTAGGTGCCATCAACATAGGTCTACTAGGCGTCACTCTCTTCCTTTAGATGTTACACTGGGTTCTTAGCAATGTGAATGGCAGATGTGTTATCACAAAAAAGCAAAACACAATCTGCTGCTAACCCATAGTCCTGCAAAGTCGATCTCATCCAGAGTACCTGGCTACAGCAGCTAGTTGTAGCAACATACTCGGACTCAGCGGTGGACTGTGCAACTTCGGATTGCTTCCTAGAAGACCAAGACACAACAGAAGTGACGATGAATTGGCAAGTGCCAGATGTGCTCTTCCTATCTATCCTACAGCCAGCAAAACCAGCATCATAAAAGGCTCTAAGGGATAGATAGGAGGAGGAAGAGTACCTGATACCATAGTCAATGGTAGCTCGAATGTACCTAAAGATGCGCTTCACCGCCTGGCGGTGAGAGTGCAGGGAGAGGCCTGAAAAATGTATGTCTGGTCTCGAGGCTGTGAGATACAAGAGGAGTCGATCATACTCCGAAACTCCTTATGATCAATTGGCTCACCATCCTCATCAGGCTCGAGGACAGTAGTGGTAGCCATAGGAGTCATGACTAGCTTCCCGTCAAACATATCAAAGCATTTTAGGAGGTCTTGAGTGTACTTGCCTTGATGCAAGAATGTACCCTCCTAAGTCTACTTGATCTGGAAGCCAAGGAAGCAGCTCAACTTGCCCATCATACTCATCTCGAACTCACTACTCATCACATCTGAGAAATGAGTAACGAGCGAATGCAAGGAGCCATCGAAAATGATGTCGTCGACATAGATTTGGACTAGAATAAGGTTCGAATTAGAATGTCTGACGAACAGTGTTCTATCCACCTTACCCATTTCAAAACCATGACTCAAAAGGTAGGACTTAAGCCTCTCATACCAAGTTTGTGGAGCTTGCTTAAGTCCATACAAAGTCTTAGAAAGCTTGAATACATGGTTAGAGTACTTAGGGTTTTCAAATCCTGGAGGTTGTCTGACATACACCTCTTCCTCAATGAAGCCACTGAGGAATGCACTCTTGACATCCATTTGATAAAGCTTGAATCCCTTAAATGTCGCGAATGCGAGTAGGATTCTAATGTCCTCTAGTCTAGCTATAAGGGCAAAGCTTTCCTCGAAGTTAAGACCCTCGACTTGAGTAAAGCCCTGAACGACTAGCCTAGCCTTGTTTCGAACTACAACCCCATCCTCACTCTGCTTGTTTTTGAACACCCACTTGGTCCCAATGATGTTGTGACCAGAAGGAGGCTCGACAAGCTGCCATACCATGTTCCTCTCGAAGTTCTCAAGTTTCTCATGCATAGCATTAATCCAAGACTCATCAGATAATGCATGAGAAACATCACTCGGCTCAAAAGAGGCAACAAAGGCAGAAGGAAGATAGACCCGATTTCGAGCGTGTGACACGCTCGAACAAATCGCCGATCATCTGATCAGGTGGATGTCGCCTCTGAATATGGCGGGGAGGTCCAGAAGTAGAAGTGACCTCTACTTCTCACGTGGGAGAAATAGGAAAACAGTCACTAACTGCTGATGAGTCTGAGGGTAAGAACCGGTATGCCTGAGGTGTAGAGATGGAGACTGGAAGCACATTAGGTGCAAAGATGAAGAATGGATTAGGCAAGATGCCTTCATCTTCGTCATCATCATCCTCTGCGAAGATAGACTGGGAAATAGGAGAAGAGTCTAAAATGTCTGGTCTAGCACCTGGACTAGTCTCATCGAAGGTCACCTCACAGGTCTCTACCTCCTACCCAAGTCTACAGCCCAGACCTATAGCTACGAGAAGAAGTCGAGTAACCCAGAAAAATCCCGTCAGCAGAGCGTGACTCGAACTTATCTAGGTTCCTGGACTTCAAAAAGAAGCACTTGCAACCAAAAACACAAAAATAAGACACACTAGGCTTTCGCCCATATCTCAACTCATAGGAAGTACGGTGCAAGTGTACCCTAAGAAAAACTCTATTGGCAACATGGCATGCCGTAGCTACAGCCTTAGCGCAAAACTTCCTAAGAGTGTTGTATTCATCGAGCATCGTCTTGGCCATCTCTACTAGGGTCCTGTTCTTCCTCTTTACTATGCCATTCTGCCGAGGGACGTATGGAGAAGAGAAATGATGCTCAATGCCTAACTCCTCACAAAAGCTACTAAAGTAGGAGTTCTTGAACTATGTGCCATTATCACTACAGGTCATTCGTAAGGCACTTGGGAGCTCAATGGACAACCTACGAACCAAACCCCTAAAGTGTGAAAAAGACTCATCCTTCAAGGCCATGAAGAACACCCAATAATACCTCGAAAAGTCATCAACGATGACAAGGATGTACCACTTCCCTCCTGCTAACTACACTCTAGCAGGACCAACAGTATCCATGTGCAAGAGCTGTCCTGGTGCATCAGTCATCACTCAGGTGACTAGGGGATGAGAAGCAACAACCATCTTGCAATGGCAGCAAGGAGAACACACAAAATCTTTCACCATCTTGAGTTTGGGCAAGCCACGAATGAGATCATGACTGCTAACTCAGGTCAAATGATCAAAGCCTATATGACCAAGTCTAGTATGCCAGAAGGAGAGGTCACGGGACTTTGAGGCAATCAAGCAACGGAGAGTCTCCAGAAGAAGCAGAAAAATTAGCACGAAAGACTCTCCCAAATCTAGAAATCCTGCAAACCAACTCTCTAGAAGAATCAATGATCCTACAGGTACTACACTTAAAGCTTACCTCAAAACTGTCATCAATAAGCTGAGAGACAGAAAGCAAATTATACTGCAGCTTACTAACTAAGGCAACATCCTTAAGAATGAAATGATCATTAATGCATATGGTACCTTTAGCGATGAATCTACCTAACGAAGCATCCCCAAAAGTGATCGACTCATCACCGGGAGCTCGGACTAGAGAAGAAAACCAGCGGGAGTCTCCGGTCATATGACGAGAACAGTCAGAGTCTACAATCCAAATCTCCCCCTTCCCTGTCCTACGAACCTGAATCAAAGAGAGCGAAAAGCAGATGGCTCAGTACCGGGACAGATCAGTGCAGATCTGGGAACCCAAAACTGAGTCACCCAAACAGAAAAACTAGTCAACAAAGCAGAAGAATACAATCTAGCACCTCTCTGTGAGTCTACTCTCATCAAATCAGGAACCGCTCCTATAGGACGTCCGGGAGCTGGTGCTGGGTTGGTCCACCAGTGTGCAAAGGTCAGACCATCCCAATGATGCTATCCAAACCTCATGTTGGAGAAAACAAACTCACGCCGCTGATATCTACCTCGATGGGAAGAACGAGAAATATCATGAAGACGATGGATGAACTGACTTAGGACAGCTCCGGGACAAAAACCAGAGGTAGAAGCCTAAACCAAGCTCCATACGTTGTCCAAGAATAGGTGACTCTATAACATGTCTATCCTGCCTAAAGGCAGTGTGTGCTTTAGATGCATTGTAACAGCCCAATTTTTGCTTTTATTGTTTATTGAGTTATTTGAAGTTTTGGAATTTTCTAGAATTTATTTGGATTTGTTTAGATTTTATTTGAATTAAGTCTATTATTGGATTACTTAAATATTTAAAAGTTTCAAATAAAGGTTTAATGGAAATATTTTATTTGAGTCCAAAATGTCTCAAAGTACTTTTCAGAATTATTCTGGAATTTTTCTGACATTTTTGGTATTTTTCTCGCTTTATTTGAATTACTGGGATATTTTTAATTTATAAAATCGCTAAGAAATTCAGAAAACCCTAATGGGTCCAACCGCGCCGCCCGACCCGTTGAACCGACCCGTAACCCGTTACTCGCTAACCCAACCCGTTAGTAACCGTAACCCTGGAAGTTCAACCGTTGGATTTAGATCCAACGACTGAGTTTTCGCCACGTCTCTGGTGGCTGCGAACCGTCCGATCATGGACATGTGTTCGATTGGGATTTCTCCACATCACCTATTCGTATCCGTGCCAAACTCCGCCGTCGCGTCTGGGTCGACCTCGGTCATTGCGCATTTCATGGACACCGATGCCTCTATTTAATGCTTTGATGCTCCCACCATCTTCCCCTTTTCCGTGCACAACGTTTGCCCCGCTTTTCGCCATTCGAGCTGCCGTTGTCTCCTTGCGATTGCTCGTCAGAGTGGGAAGAGGAGCCGCCGAGGGTTTTGGTCGTTCTCCATCACCGTCGAAGCTACTCCGTCATCACTCGGTCCGAATTCGAGTTCCTTGTGTTGAGGCGCTTCGGGTTGGATATTCCATCTCACCGGAGAGGGCTTGAAACACCACGCCAATGGTCGTCGTTCTCGACTCCGGCCAGACCAGTCGTCGTGTCACCGTCGGAGCTTCGCAAAGCACCGCCGCCGTCAAATCTCAGGTGAGCCATTCAGATTGAGCCACGTAGTGCAATCTATTGAATTAGACCAAAGCAGTGTAGACCATTAGATCAAGATCGTAGGGTTTAGATGTGGCCACATAAGGGCTTTCCAGAGTCATAGATTAGATCTGATCTGTGCCGTTGGATCTTGGGTGAATGGTTTAGATTGATTCGCTTAATCTTGGGTTAAATGCATTCTCAGCTGTTCGATTTGTGGTGTACGGTCAGGATTGGCTAGTTCATTTGCTTTTAGATTTAGTAGTGATCGTTTGATTTAGATCCGAGCACTACTACGGACATGTTCATCTGTGTCGGTTTGGAACCGACATTAGTGTCGGTTTTCCAACCGACACAGATGTACCGACAGTAATAATCCGACATTATCAGTGTCGGTTTATCAACCGACACAAATAACATTATCAGTGTCGGTTCTAATCACAAACCGACACAAATATCTATATATCAGTGTCGGTTCTAATAACAAACCGACACAAATATTTACATATCAGTGTCGGTTAAATCCACGAACCGACACTAATATACGCCATATTAGTGTCAGTTCAAACCAATAACCGACACAAATAGTCATATCAGTGTCGGTTTCTTTTAAGAACCGACACAAAGGATACCTGACCGAAAAAAAATAAAAATCAGAATTGTGGCTAGCCTCAGGAATACTGCTAGCCATGCCCTCTGAAGCAACATGATCACAAAGTAGAGAGACAGCAATGCCAAATCAGATACATGTGGTGGTAATCGGATAGTTAGGAAGAAGACAATATAGTTTAATTATACAGGAAGAAGACAGTATAGTTTAATTATACAGCGACCATGATTTGATTGCAAAGGAGGATTCAATGGTGGGGCGTCGGTAAGGTAACTGGCAAGCGAAATAGGGATACGCAATGAGAGCAAGTTGATTTTCTATATTGCCATGCTTCTCAAGGTATCATCAAGGATCTCCCACACTATTCATGGAAAAAAGATTTATCAGTGGCACTGAGTATTAAGATATATCCAAATAGCAAGGGACAACAATAATGGAAACTCTGTGCAAGAGATAATGGACAAACTCCATAGAGGCTAAAGTTCAATGAAACAAGCATCATTTCAATATTTCACAAACCTGATATTTCACAAACTAAATATTATGCTGATGGTGTCACATGTTTGTGAATTTAGATCATTAGCATCCACCAGCAAAAAAGCAATCTAAATGAAGAAATTGGTACTATATTGAGTATGCAAGAAAACGACATCTAACATTAAAGGGCAAATCGCTTATGAGACACAAAAACTGAACATATATAAAAGGGCATGATACAAGAATACATATGATTATCCCAACTTACAAATGAAATAGGGATATAAACCAATAACAAACATAACATTTTTCTCTTTTTTTCCGAATAGAATCGCCACCAAAGAATAGTACATGTTTTTCACTGGAAACAAACATCCAACACAACAGGTGAGAAGTTTGTAAAGAAAAAACTTAGTCATGGCAAATAACATCTAGCACAAAATGCGAAAGTCTGTAAACAACAATCTAAGTCACAACAAATAATCTGTAAAGGCTAACTGGATTGAAGAAAGGAAGGTGTAAAGGCCGACCAAGGATTTGAAATTCCATCTGTATCACTGCATGAACCTATAAGTCTGAAGGTGCAGAACTCATTAGAGTAAAACTGATTACAATTATTTGAAATAGCAAGCGAAATAAGAAAAAGATGATTAGCAGCACAAACCATCAAGCTATCATGGACATTTCTTTCATGATCTAAAACTTCTGAACTTGTTGAGGCTAGAACATGTAAACAAATGGTTCATGATTTTTAGGTGCCAGAGCATGCAAATAACTGGTAGACAATCATAAAGCTGCCAGAGCATCAGCACGCGACTGGATAACTGAGGCGGAAAAACGGATTTTCTCTGAAAATAACTGGTAGACAATCATAAAGCTACCTTTCTGTCGGGACCCCGAATTTGCAAATCCGGACCCTCTGTGTATTCAGCACTAGTCCAGGAACACGCTAGTGCACACAGTCTTAACATCGGTAAATATCACAATCATACCACTCGATACTAATAAAGTACTTTTATTTAAATACCCAAACTGATTACTCGACCTTATGGTCAAGTTACAAATATATGCCTCGCAGGGCGAAACTTATTCAGAGAGAAATAATAGCAGCGGAAAATCAAATAACTTCGTGGCGCCATCCAGTATACCACAGGCAACTGACTGGGCTCGCTCCCTAAGTAGACGGATCCTCTTGGAGCTCCTCCTCCAAAGCTGGTATTGTCTCCTCTTCAACTGGTGTTGCATGGTGGCAAGGGTGAATACTTGGTACTCAGCAAGTCATGCACAGAATGCAAGCTAATATACTATATGCATGGCTTGGTACAAAGGAATAGCTCAAGGTATATTTGCAGTAAACAGCATTTGACAAGTAGTATAAGTAGATTCGAAAGCAGTAGAAACAAGTAAAGCATAAATAACTTTTCAAGAAGTTTAGTAAACATCTTTCCCATCCTAAACCACATTTCCATCAACATCATTATTAATCCAACCCAACCTTTCCAAACCAAGTTATTTTTGAGAAAATCTAACCCTTGACTGTAATTCCCGAGCGATGTCCAATACCGCGGACACGGCTATTCGAATAGATTCTACACTCTGCAGAGGTTATGCACTTTACCCACAAGATACAGTCAAACACCACAAAGGCGAGTTCCCGTAACAAAGTCTTTCGGAAACTTCTAACAATACAAGTGGTCCTCCCCGGTTATTACACACTAACCCTTCCCTTAGCTAAGGCAAAGTTTAGGCCAATCAACCGTTAGATGGGTACCTGGCCTCACCAGACGCCTCCCGCATAACTTACACAAAGGGTGTAGTTGACCTCCTGAGGTCCCATAGGTACGTTATTAGCAACTTAGTCAACTAGGTCCGTCCCATTACAGACATGTGGTTGCACGTTAGACCCAGTTCAAAGGCTTGCAAGGTTAAGTCCTTAGGGTGACCAGGGCAAGACTACCCGAAGAACCAAATCAACATCCCCTGTGCCACAACTGGCCCACCTGATCATTCTTGCCACATGCCCCGGTCAAAAACTATTTATCAAAAACCCCAGTTGATTACCATGCACCACGTGCCATCAACATCACATGATACCTTTCCAAAACAGGTTCAATATATTATTAAGTCAATATTAACATTTGTTTGTCCAAAATCATGTCATGAGCACGTAGTAGGTCTAAGCAGTATACTACAACGATCTAAACCCATGTTGGCAATTTTAGTAATGTCCAACTAGTAATCCACAACTAGGGTGACAAGGGGTCATGGCACATATTTAAGTAATCAAGGTGTCATACAGCAAATTGGCATTTATCTAATTCCCCATATTTAAATAAAGTATTTTCTAATTGAACTAGCATGCAATAGGTTAAATCAAAATAATTTTCAAAATAGGATCAACATGGTCAAAGCACAACTTGCCTTCAAAAAGTACTTGCTCTTGGTCTTAAGTTGGATCCTGAGTCAATACTTCTCCTTCAAATCCTTCCGGCACTTCAACGTCTACTCGTAAAGCGTGCAAATAGCAATACACAAATAAACAATAGGCAAAAAGTGTCCAAACATCCAAATAAAATCCATAAACAGAGAGAACATAATTTTATGAATTTTTAGAAACTGGAATCGTCAAATTTGGAGTTAAAATGCAAAAGTTATGATTATTTAAAGTTTAAATAATCAATTAAATAATTTTACAGAGAAAAAATTTAGTCCAAAAATTAAATAAAATTCATATTTAGGTAGGTCTCAATTTTATACAAATTTAGAAATTTGAATCACTCAAATCGGAGTTGAAACGCAAAAGTTATAAGCGTTTGAAGTTTTGAAATTCAAATCAATTATTTAAACCGAATTATTAAATCATTTTCTTTTTCGGAAATTAATTATTGCGTCAGCCTGGACACGTGGACCAATCGGGTGATGACACGTGGCCTCGTGTCCACGGACCCGGCGCACGGCCTCGGCTCGGTCCACCGTGGGCTCGGCCCACGGCTCGCGGCGGCCGACAAAGTGCCCTCGACACGCAGGCCCCGTGTCGAGACACGCTCACGTGTGTGTGGCGCGGCCAGGGTACACGTGGCACGATCGTGTCCGTTGATTTGAAAATCAACGGCCGCGATTAGATCTAGGGTTAACACGTTGTAAACTACACGGTGATTGTGGGCCGTTCGATCTAGATCGGACGGTCCAGATCTAACCCTACCTTAACGCTGCTACGGCACGTGGTGATCGTGGGCCGTTGGATCAAGATCCAACGGTCCAGATCCGATCGATGTTACAGTACGGGAAAAACACGTGAACTCACCTCGATCGCACGATCAAGATCGGACGGCGCACGGAGCTCGCGAGGGCTGATGGCACGCGGCGGCGTGGAGGTTGCCGGAGACGAAGACGATGACGTGCCCGATGGCGCTTCCGGGCTTCTCCGACGAGGTGGGTGCTACTTCCAGGTGCGCCTCGTCACACTGGTCACGGATCTGGCCACCGCCACAAGTGAGAACGGCGGACGGCGGCGGATTCGGCAAAAGAACGCGGCGGCAGAGAGAAGCAACTACGGCGAGCTCTAGCGGGGCGACGGCGGCGGCTCAGGCGAGGTGAGAAGGGGGCACGGGTGCGCACGGCAAAGAGCCACCTCGGGGGCTGTCTCACGCCTTAAATACCCTCGGGATGCGCCAAGACTGGCCGGAACCCTAGCGGGACACGGCGGCTCTGGCGGAGCTCTCCGAGTCGGAGACGGACGGGGAAGATACACGGGAGCCATCCACGTGGTACGATCCACGGCCACGATCGCACGGGCGCGACCGGGTCCGGTCCAGACACGGCTCGGGTCGGGGTCGGGTCGATCATGACCGTTGGATCTCGATCCGACGATCCCCGTGGGTTTGGGTTCGAACGTGGTTCGGTCGAGTCGGCTGGCTCGGGTCGGACTCGAACTCGAGTCTGACTCGGGCTCGGTCGGATGAACAGTACAAACCCACTCGCATTTTCCAGCGATTTAATAATTAAAATAATTCGTAGTAATTCATTTAATTCATTAAAAATAGCAAAAGACTCAGAAAAATTCCAGAAAAATTCTGGAAAATACTTTGGGGCATTTTGGACTCAAATAAAATATTTCCAACAAAATTTTATTTGCAAAGTTAAATTCTTTAATTATTTCAATATGGAATAAATTCGAATAAATTCCAAATAAATTCCAGAAAATTCCAAAAATTCACCAAAGTGCCATATCACACATGAATTTAAGAAAAGCAAAATTTTGGGGTGTTACAAACCTCCCCCCTTAATAGAATCTCATCCCCGAGATTCAGGGCTCACTACAGAATAGGCTTGGAAACTCTTTCTTCAAATCCTCTTCGCGCTCCCAAGTCGCTTCGCTCTCTGCATGGTTGTTCCACTGAACTATACAGAAACGGGTTGACTTGTTTCTAGTTTCTCGATCCATTGTGTCTAGAATCCTCACGGGATGCTCCTTGTAAGTCAAATCTTCTTGCAACTCAATTGACTCTAGCGGTGTCTGTTCCTCAGGAACTCGGAGACACTTCTTCAACTGGGACACATGGAATACGTCATGTACTCCTGCTAACGACTGTGGCAACTCCAGCTGATAAGCAACTTCGCCTCTGCGACTCAAAATCTTAAATGGTCCAACATAACGGGGTGCAAGTTTCCCTTTGGCATGGAACCTCTTAACTCCCCTGAGAGGCGTAACTCTGAGGTATACAAAGTCTTCTGGTTCAAAACTCAAGTTTCGGCGACGGTTGTCAAGATAACTCTTACATGCGTGATTGGGCTATCTTCAACCTTTCCTGATCACGGCAATCTGCTTCTTGACTTCTTGAAGAATATTTGGCCCAAAGACACGGCGTTCAATTGTCTCATTCCAGTTCAATGGCGTCAGCGAGTCGACCATACAAAGGCCTCAAAAGGTGACATCTGTAAACTAGCCTGGTAACTATTATTGTAACTAAACTCGGCATACGGCAAACTCTTATCCCAAGAGGTAGCATAAGCCAATGCACAAGCTCTTAACATATCCTCCAGAATCTGGTTGACTCTTTCGGTCTGTCCATCCGTCTGTGGATGATAAGTCATCTTGAAGTTCAAACGGGTTCCCATGGCTTCATGCAACTTATTCCAGAATCTTGAGGTAAATTGGGTACCTCTGTCCGATACAATCCTTTTTGGCACTCCGTGCAAACAGACGATCCTGATCATGTACAACTCTGCTAACTTATCTCCCAAGTAGGTGGTCTTCACGGGGATGAAATGGGCTACTTTGGTCAAACGATCCACTATAACCCATATGGAGTCATAACCTCCTTGAGTCTTAGGCAAACCGGTAATGAAATCCATTCCGATTTCCTCCCACTTCCACTCAGGTATTTTCAGCGGCTGTAGTAATCCTGCTGGTCTCTGATGCATTGCCTTGACTCTCTGGCATACATCGCACAATGCAACATGCTCGGCAACTTCACGCTTCATGCTCGGCCACCAGAATCTTTCCTTCAAATCCTGATACATTTTGGCGCTTCCAGGATGAATTGAGTACTTGGAGTCATGGGCTTCTTCCAAAATCAGTCGCTTTAATTCCTTCTTGTTGGGCACACAAATGCGATCCTTCATCCATAACGTGCCTTGCTCATCCAACTTGAAGTCCTCTGCCTTGCCTTCCTCCTTGATGGACTTAATCCTGCGGATCTTGTCATCATCCTTCTGTCCTTCCCGGATCTGATCCTCTAGGGTAGGCTTTACTTCCAATGTGGCCAAGAATCCGCTAGGTACCACCTCAATCTTCATTCTCTGGAAATCCTCACATAGCTCATCCTGACTTGTGGCTAGCAACATGCTCACAGTATGGCTTTTCCGACTCAGAGCATCGGCTACTACGTTGGCCTTTCCAGGATGGTAATGGATTCCAACATTGTAGTCCTTGATCAACTCTAACCATCTCCTCTGCCTCATATTCAGATCCGACTGGGTGAATATGTATTTAAGGCTCTTATGATCCGTATACACTTCACATCTGTTTCCAATCAGATAGTGACGCCATATCTTCAAGGCATGCACTACGGCAGCTAACTCTAGGTCATGCGTCGGATAATTCTCCTCATGCGGCCTCAACTGCCTTGATGCATAAGCGACGACCTTTCCATTCTGCATCAGCACACATCCAAGTCCTTGGCGCGATGCGTCACAATAAATATCAAAGCTTTGATTAACGTCCGGTAGTACTAACACCGGCGCTGATGTCAATCGCTTCTTCAGCTCCTGAAATCCTTTCTCACATTCTGGCGTCCATGCAAACTTCTTTTCCTTTTTCAGCAATTGCGTAAGAGGTTTCGCAATTGTCGAAAAGCCTTCAATGAAACGGCGATAGTATCCTGCCATTCCAAGGAAACTCCTGATCTGAGTCACAGTCTTGGCCTCCCAATGTAACACGCCTTCTACTTTGCTTGGATCTACGGCGACTCCTTCTGCGATCATTACATGTCCAAGAAACTCCACCTTGTCCTTCCAAAAATCACACTTACTAAACTTGGCGAAGAGTTGCCGTTCCTCGGCTTTTCCAAAACTCGCCTCAAGTGTTCGGCATGTTCATCCTCTGTCTTGGAGTAGATTAGGATATCATCTATGAACACGACGACAAACTTGTCCAAATATTCCATGAACACCTTATTCATCATATTCATGAAATATCTTTGGCGCATTAAATCGATCCCAAAGGACATAATCAGAACTCGTAATGTCCATATCTTGACGAGAATGCAGTTTTCGGAATATCTTCTGGTCGGATCTTCAGTTGATGGTATCCCGATCTCAGATCAATCTTGGAGAAAACTCCGGCTCCTCTCAGCTGATCAAGCAAATCATCAATCCTGGGTAACGGGTACTTATTCTTCACGGTGACTTCATTGAGTGCACGGTAGTCGATGCACATCCTGAAACTCCCGTCCTTCTTCTTGATAAACAAAACTGGTGCTCCCCACGGCGACGAACTTGGTCTGATAAATCCTTTCTCCATTAACTCTTCCAGCTGTTTCTTCATCTCTACCAACTCCTCGGTGGACATCCGATAGGGTCTCTTTGCTATTGGTGCTGTACCAGGTACAAGCTCTATCACAAACTCTATGTCCCTGTCTGGCGGCATACCAGGTAGATCTTCGGGAAAAACATCTGGGTACTCATTCACTACTGAGACATCCTCTATGCTGATTGCCTTGGTACTGTTAACCATCAACTGGCCATCTCTAACGGTGGTAGCTTGAAATTCCACTTTCTTTCCACACGGGCTCTCAACTGAGATAGTCCTTCGTCCACAATCCAACACGGCCTTGTGCTTGGATAACCAGTCCATTCCCAAAATAACGTCTAAGGTCTGGGTCTCCAAAATTATAAGGTTCGCTAGGAACTCTATTCCATCTATTAGTATTCTCACCCCGGAACATCCTACTTTCGTTCGGAGTTCGGAACCAGGGGTTTGAACTAAAAGCATGCATCTAAGTCTTGCAATCCCCAAATCATTTCTAGCAGCAAAGCCTTGCGAAACAAACGAATGCGAAGCTCCAGAGTCAAACAAAACTGTTCGAGTGCTTGAGTTAACAAGTAACTTACCCAAGACGACGTCAGTAGCATTCTGCATGCATCTGCGGTGACATGGTTGACTCGGCCTCTCACCACGATGCAGGGTGTGGCTCTGATCTTTGGCGTCCTAGCTGGGTGGTTCCTAGATTGAAGCGAATCGGGTCACTCTCGCTGTCTTCTTTGGGCAATCATGGCAAAGTGTCCTGGCTCGTTGCGATTGTAGCAGGCGTCTCACTGTTCCTTCTTTGATCGCTCGAGCGGCGTTTCTAGCGGGCCGGGTGCAGTAGTTCTGATTGACGGGCCTTGGTGCTGGTGACAGTGTCCTTGTTGCATTTTGTGGCTGGAGTCTGAAAAACTGATTTGGTGCAACTCTCAGGCGCTGTTGCGTTCCCTGACGTGATCCCTGCTGTTGCATCCTGCGCTTCCTGTTCTCATCCAGTTCCTTGCGCTTGTCCTCAAGAATAAGCGCCTTATTCACCAACTCTTGGAAATCTGGAAAGGTGTGGGTGATCAGTCCTACTTGTAGTCTTGTGTTAAGTCCCTTCATGAAGCGAGACTGTCTGGCTTTATCTGTCGCTATATCCTCAGGTGCGTAGCGTGCTAGCTGTGTGAACTTGTTCAGGTAGTCGGCCACTGGCTGATTACCTTGCTTCAGTGCTCTGAACTCCTCCTTCTTAAGATCCATGATTCCTTCAGGCACGTGATACTGACGGAATGCAGCTGTGAACTCTTCCCAAGTGATATCTTGAGGGTTCTCTTGCGTGGCACAGAAGTTCTCCCACCATTCGGCGGCTGTTCCTTCCAACTGATGAGAAGCGTAGAGTACCTTCTCATTTCCTATGCATTGAGCTATGTGTAGCTTCCTCTCAATTGACCTTAACCAATCATCGGCCTCCAATGGATTGGCATTCCCAGAGAAAGTGGGTGGGTGAGTCCTCATGAACTCTGACAGTCTTGTATTCTGGCGTTGTCCCTGATTGACTTGATTAGCTGTGGCCTGAGTAGTGACGTGTTGCATTTGTTGCATCATAGCATGCATCAACTGAGTCTGAGCAGCAAGAAATGCTCCAAAATTCTGCATATCAACTGGCGGTGCTGGTGCTCCATCATTGGGGTTTTCTGCTGGGCGAGAACCACTTCCATTACTTCCAAAGTTTCCGTGGGTATTCACCATCTGTCGATTTGTTCTAAGTTTTAGAGATGAGGGGGAATCAAGAATAGACAAGTAATATGGAACTTATGCGGGGCGAAAGGTGTAACTTTAAGGTCCAACTTTATTAACTAATCAATAGTAACTTGGTATGGTTGCTTACAATGCCTAAGGGCCTTGCAACACATACTGCACACTCAGCAAACAATGAAAATCCAAATCGAACTAACATTGGAGTCTAACGCCTAAAGGGTGACTCTTTATTCCATGACGCGACTCGGCGAAGGAGTCTCACTATAGAACCTACGCTCACTCATCGAGAAAACCTCCACGGCCTGGTACGGATCTTTGCGGCATAGGCGCGAAACGATTGCCATGTCCAAAGAATCGTGTCATCTGTGGTAGTCGAAGAAGCGGTGTCCTCATCGAGATCTCGACTCCTCGGATCTGGCTCGTGTAGCTCGAGTAATCGGCTGCAGTTCCGTCCGTACAAAGCCATCTCCAACTCGTCAATCCTTCGCAGAAGGTGTGACACATACTCTTGAGCTTCCCGCCATCTGTTTCTTCTGTTGTGATCTCCTTGCGGGCCTTCGTAGCTCTTTGCTTGTATCATCGAGTACATCCTCCTGGCGACAACAAGTCGTGCCAATCGTGTAACCATGGCATCCTCATCCCGAATCGCCTTGGTCAAGAAGGTTATTGCTGCGCGGGTGATAACGGAACACCGTGCTCTCCAACTCTCTGGCGTAGATACGGGTAATGTGCCGCATTGCTCGTCGTGATACTTCTTGGATACCCATCTGCATTATAGACCTCCTGGCGGTCAGTTGTATCGAGGCGATTGCACAGGCCCTTCTTCCTAGCAGGTACCTCAATCTTCACGTCACAAGCCTTGATCAATCCTGCTTGTCTGATCACTTCCACTTGGTATTGCGGCTTCTCAAAATCTCCGAGAGTCTGAAGCATATGCCAAAGTTCCGCGGCGTGACCAACCTCCAGATCGACGTAGTTGAACTCTCCCTCCATCTGTCACAAGAGTGCTCACGTAAGAACTCGAAATTTTTAAATCGTGACAAGGTAAGGAAAATTCAGCAAGAGACAAGAAAAGAGAGAAGGGGGTAAGTCGAGATGTCATTTCTTATCTTGACAAATTTTTATTCTTTTTAGAAAATAGGTTTTATCCTCACTACGACCATTCTAGCTTAGGGTTGAGCCTACGGTCAGTATGGCTCTGATACCACCTCTGTCGGGACCCCGAATTTGCAAATCCGGACCCTCTGTGTATTCAGCACTAGTCCAAGAACACGCTAGTGCACACAGTCTTAACATCGGTAAATATCACAATCATACCACTCGATACTAATAAAGTACTTTTATTTAAATACCCAAACTTGTTACTCGACCTTATGGTCAAGTTACAAATATATGATTTCGCAGGGCTTAAACTTATTCAGAGAGAAATAATAGCAATGAAAATCAAATAACTTCGTGGCGCCATCCAGTATACCACAGGCAACTGACTGGGCTCGCTCCCTAAGTAGACGGATCCTCTTGGAGCTCCTCCTCCAAAGCTGGTATTGTCTCCTCTTCAACTGGTGTTGCATGGTGGCAAGGGTGAATACTTGGTACTCGAGAAGTCATGCAATGTAATGCAAGCTAATATACTATATGCATGGCTTGGTACAAAGGAATAGCTCAAGGTATATTTGCAGAAACATTTGACAAGTAGTATAAGTAGATTCGAAAGCAGTAGAAACAAGTAAAGCATAAATAACTTTTCAAGAAGTTTAGTAAACATCTTTCCCATCCTAAACCACATTTCCATCAACATCATTATTAATCCAACCCAACCTTTCCAAACCAAGTTATTTTTGAGAAAATCTAACCCTTGACTGTAATTCCCGAGCGATGTCCAATACCGCGGACACGGCTATTCGAATAGATTCTACACTCTGTGAGGTTATGCACTTTACCCACAAGATACAACAAACACCACAAAGGCGAGTTCCCGTAACAAAGTCTTTCGGAAACTTCTAACAATACAAGTGGTCCTCCCCGGTTATTACACACTAACCCTTCCCTTAGCTAAGGCAAAGTTTAGGCCAATCAACCGTTAGATGGGTACCTGGCCTCAGCCCCGGTACGCTCCCCCGTACAACTTACACAAAGGGTGTAGTTGACCTCCTGAGGTCCCACACAGTGCGTTATTAGCAACTTAGTCAACTAGGTCTGTCCCATTACAGACATGTGGTTGCACGTTAGACCCAGTTCAAAGGCTTGCAAGGTTAAGTCCTTAGGGTGACCAGGGCAAGACTACCCGAAGAACCAAATCAACATCCCTCAGGTACACAACAGCCCACTGATCATTCTTGCCACATGCCCCTGGTCAAAAACTATTTATCAAAAACCCCAGTTGATTACCATGCACCACGTGCCATCAACATCACATGATACCTTTTCAAAACAGGTTCAATATATCATTAAGTCAATATTAACATTTGTTTGTCCAAAATCATGTCATGAGCACGTAGCAGGTCTAAGCAGTATACTACAACGATCTAAACCCATGTTGGCAATTTTAGTAATGTCCAACTAGTAATCCACAACTAGGGTGACAAGGGGTCATGGCACATATTTAAGTAATCAAGGTGTCATACAGCAAATTGGCATTTATCTAATTCCCCATATTTAAATAAAGTATTTTCTAATTGAACTAGCATGCAATAGGTTAAATCAAAATAATTTTCAAAATAGGATCAACATGGTCAAAGCACAACTTGCCTTCAAAAAGTACTTGCTCTTGGTCTTGAGTTGGATCCTGAGTCAATACTTCTCCTTCAAATCCTTCCGGCACTTCAACGTCTACTCGTAAAGCGTGCAAATAGCAATACACAAATAAACAATAAGCAAAAAGTGTCCAAACATCCAAATAAAATCCATAAACAGAGAGAACATAATTTTATGAATTTTTAGAAACTGGAATCGTCAAATTTGGAGTTAAAATGCAAAAGTTATGATTATTTAAAGTTTAAATAATCAATTAAATAATTTTACAGAGAAAAACTTTAGTCCAAAAATTAAATAAAATTCATATTTAGGTAGGTCCCAATTTTATACAAATTTAGAAATTTGAATCACTCAAATCGAAGTTGAAACGCAAAAGTTATAAGCGTTTGAAGTTTTGAAATTCAAATCAATTATTTAAACCGAATTATTAAATCATTTTCTTTTTCGGAAATTAATTATTGCGTCAGCCTGGACACGTGGACCAATCGGGTGATGACACGTGGCCTCGGGTCCACGGACCCGGCGCACGGCCTCGGCTCGATCCACCGTGGGCTCGGTCCACGGCTCGCGGTCGCTGACAGGCGGGCCCTCTGACACGCGGGCCCCGCGTGTCAGAGACACGCGCTCACGTGTGTGTGGCGCGGCCAGGGTACACGTGGCACGATCGTGTCCGTTGATTTGAAAATCAACGGCCGCGATTAGATCTAGGGTTAACACGTTGTAAACTACACGGTGATCGTGGGCCGTTCGATCTAGATCGGACGGTCCAGATCTAACCCTACCTTAACGCTGCTACGGCACGTGGTGATCGTGGGCCGTTGGATCAAGATCCAACGGTCCAGATCCGATCGAGGTTACGGTACGGGAAAAACACGCGAACTCACCTCGATCGCACGATCAAGATCGGACGGCGCACGGAGCTCGCGAGGGCTGATGGCACGCGGCGGCGTGGAGGTTGCCGGAGACGAAGACGATGACGTGCCCGATGGCGCTTCCGGGCTTCTCCGACGAGGTGGGTGCTACTTCCAGGTGCGCCTCGTCACACTGGTCACGGATCTGGCCACCGCCAAGTGAGAACGGCGGACGGCGGCGGATTCGGCAAAAGAACGCGGCGGCAGAGAGAAGCAACTACGGCGAGCTCTAGCGGGGCGACGGCGGCGGCTCAGGCGAGGTGAGAAGGGGGCACGGGTGCGCACGGCAAAGAGCCACCTCGGGGGCTGTCTCACGCCTTAAATACCCTCGGGATGCGCGCACAAACCGGAACCCTAGCGGGACACGGCGGCTACGCGGCGGAGCTCTCCGAGTCGGAGACGGACGGGGAAGATACACGGGAGCCGTCCACGTGGTACGATCCACGGCCACGATCGCACGGGCGCGACCGGGTCCGGTCCAGACACGGCTCGGGTCGGGGTCGGGTCGATCATGACCGTTGGATCTCGATCCGACGGTCCCCGTGGGTTTGGGTTCGAACGTGGTTCGGTCGAGTCGGCTGGCTCGGGTCGGACTCGAACTCGAGTCTGACTCGGGCTCGGTCGGATGAACAGTACAAACCCACTCGCATTTTCCAGCGATTTAATAATTAAAATAATTCCCAGTAATTCATTTAATTCATTAAAAATAGCAAAAGACTCAGAAAAATTCCAGAAAAATTCTGGAAAATACTTTGGGGCATTTTGAACTCAAATAAAATATTTCCAACAAAATTTTATTTGCAAAGTTAAATTCTTTAATTATTTCAATATGGAATAAATTCGAATAAATTCCAAATAAATCCAAATAAATTCCAGAAAATTCCAAAAATTCACCAAAGTGCCATATCACACATGAATTTAAGAAAAGCAAAATTTTGGGGTGTTACACTTTCTTTGAAAGTTGGATTAACGATGCGAGGGGGATGAATGGGGGAAGAGTAGCGCAAGGGTTTAGGGACACGCGGCCTCGAGAGCTCCACGAGGCCCAAATCTACGACGCTTTATCATAAAAGAACCATCTCATTCAGAACCAAATAATTTAAATGATAGAAAACCATGCGTACATCATTCTACATTGCACCAACTGTTTAAGGGAAAAATATGAAACATCATCACACTCTGTACTGATACATATATCAATCGGAGTGGGATGGAGACACGATTCGTTCCAGATTAGTACAGAAGACTGGGTCATTGTTGTCAGGGTCATGAAACTCGCCATTCTTGTTGATGATTTGACTCATGATGAACCAGGCGAGTTGTCCCTGAATGGCTTTCATTTCTTTATGGTGCAGTCCATCCGTAGGCAATTTTAGGCGCTATAAACAGAAAAAAAATGAATGTGACCTTTCGTAGCTATCGTTAGGTATGAATCAATTTGCGTTGTTGAAAGGACCAACGATGTCGCCTAGAGGGAGGGTGAATAGGCGGATTAAAAAATCGCAGCGGAATTAAAACAGGCCGAGCTGGTCAACCCGGAGTCTCCGGGTTTTGGTCCGGATACTCCGGCTTGTCCGGAGTGTCCGGTCTTATGTCCGAACTCTCCGGGTTAGCTGGCTCGGGAGCGCAATTAAGACTACTCTAGCAAGCACAATAAACCACTAGAAATAGATAGCAAGAACAACCTAGAACAATTTCTAGTAAGGATTTGAATTTAAAGCTAAGCAAAGAGCTAGATCTAACTTTACAAATTCAAATCCAAATAAGCAAGACTAGGAAGTAAAAGAGAGAACGAGAGAAGCGATTTTTCACCGAAGTTCAGATTCTTGAAGGGAATCCTACGTCTTCGTTGAGGTGGCTCGGTCACACTTGAGCCAGGGTCTCTTTCAACCCGCTTTCCTCCCGGTGTTGCACAAACGCACTCGCCGGCTTCACTTCTTGTCTCTTTCCTTTCGGAGGCGAGACTCGCCTTCACAAACGACCGGGGCTCACCACACACGTTGGTAGCTCCCGGTGACTCCTAGCCGTCTAGGAGACCTTCAACCTCCAAGAGCAATAACACCACGAAGAATCGCTTGGAGGATGAACTAGTGCTCAACAACTCGAAATGAATGCACCTAGCACTTTTCTTCTTCCTCTCCTCACCAAAAAGGATCAACAACCAAATTAAATGGTGGGAGGAAGTGAGGGCTCTATTGAATGCTTTGGAAGTGTTAGAGAGGGCTTGAATGCTGCAATGAATGAGCTCAATACAGTTCCTAGCCGTTGGGGAAGAAAGGGTGGCTTTAAATACGTTTTTGAAAACTAGCCGTTATCCCCTTTTTCGAACAGACCGGAGACTCCGGACAATTGACCCGGAGACTCCGGGTTGTCCGGACTCTCCGGACCACATGTCCGGATACTCCGGACTCCCCGGAATTCACAAATTGGCCGAGAGGGTTAACCCGGAGACTCCGGATAACATGTCCGGAGACTCCGGACTGTATGTCCGGATACTCCGAGTTGACTTGCTCGGTTGGAATTTTGATTTTTGGAAAATGCAAGTTTTTGAGTGCTAGTTTAAATGCAAGTTTTGATGTTGAGCACGTGCACATCCTAAAATCGATTTTCTGTCGCATCCTCTTAATAGTACGGCTATCCTTATGACTCAAAACAATATAAAAATTACAAGTCTTCGACTTGATGCCGTTTTCTCGAAATTTGACGCGCTTAGGACGGTCCAATCTTATTCCGAGCTTGATGTGATCTCGATAACTGCATTAATCTTAGTTGAAGCATTAGATCACTTTAATTGTGTCATCATTAATCACCAAAATAAAATGAGGGGCCTAGATGCACTTTCAATCTCCCCCTTTTTGGTGAATTGATGACAACACAATTAACAGCAAATAAAAGGATATGAAATTGACTTTAGCAATTCAAATAAAAAGGTGGAGCTCCCCCTAAATGTGTGCATTAGAAGAATTGAGTGGAATCAAATGCACATATTTTACGAGAAATAACCGAGAGCTCCCCCTCAAACATTTGCATCAGAGAATACCTCACAATTAACTGAAAGCAATCCATGCATAAGATAAGCAACAATGTCATTACATGGATAAAGAAAAGACAATAAGCAACAATAATAAAAAGCACAAATGGTCCAGACCACAAGCGACAGAAACGACAAAAGAGACAACTAAGGAAACGACGCTTAAAGATATCACTCCCCCTTTGGCATCAAGACACCAAAAGGAAGAGGACACGAGAGATCACTCGTCGTCGCCTTCGTCGTCGGACGCAGAGTACTCGCTGCCGGGGTCGTCTCCAGGAGGAGGAGGAGCAGAGGAGGTGATGCCGAAGAGCTGATCAGCAGAGGTGGCATCGCTACTCTCCTCGGAAGACCCGGAGGAGTCACTGGGAGAGACTGCCTCGCCATTGTGGCGGCGGATGCTGCGAATGTCTTGACCATTCTTCTTTATCTGCCGGCTCATCACCTTCTGCCTGGCGGAGATGTCGCGGCAAAGACAGAAGACGTGCTTCAACATCCTCTGGAGCACGCTACTCGGAACCTCAGTCTGCTCAGAAGGGATGCCCGAAGGCACAGTAGGAGCCGGAGCAGACATAGAACTCGAGGCACGACCACGTCGAGTCCTAGGAGGAGTAGGACCAGGGGCAGCGGGAACAGCTGAAGCAGTCGGAGGACGAACCTTGTATGAAAGGTGCTCCTCGTCCCTGACAAACTTGAGACCGCTGACAGATGTGATCAAAGCCATCACAAAAGGAGCGTAATCAGAGCCGGCCATGTTGCTCACAGATTCTGCCTCATCGTCTCCCAGATGAAATCAACAATGTCAAACGGGTGAGAGCGCTCAACGAGGTGGAAAAGCAGGTTCCTACCATAGGAACTAATGGCAGATGCATCTCCCTCCTTGGGCCAAAGAGTGACCCTCAGCATCCTGTTGAGTACAAAGCAGAACATCCTTCGCACTTTGATGGTCCCCACTGTGAAACTACTCGAAGTGTCATACAAGGACTCAATCTGCTCGGGAGTCAACACCTTCTTGTCATGAAGCTTAGGACTGTCATTGTACCGAAGGCTGAGGACTCTAGCAAATCTTTTCTTGTTGGCCTTGTACCAAACCCTGAAGGAAAGAGGTTAGGGCAAGAGTTCCTTACCTAGATCTCCAAACCGAGGGAGAGGAAGAGTCCACAAGCCCTTGGAGATGGAGAGGAGGGAAGGAGAATGCCCTAGCCACGAGAGGATCACGGGAGAGGGAGAGGCGCACGGTGGGAATAGGAAGGAAAAGAAACCGCGCGGGATTTTGGGGTTTTAACCGACCGCCCCAACCCGGAGACTCCGGACACCAGTCCGGATACTCCGGCTCAACCCAGACACTCTGGACTAATAGTCCGGAGACTCCGGGCTAACCCGGAGAGTCCGGATGGAAAACCGGATACTCCGGGTTCCCCAGCTCGGTTAGGAGAGAGGGAAATCGCACGATGAAACAAGGAATTTGGCGGAACGAGAGAGAGGACGAGACCCTAAGATGTCAACTTGATATATGACCAGCGAACAATTAATCAAGCAGACTATGGTCACATAGCAAATGACAAGATCGAAGGATCAAAAGCCAAAAACACAGAATAAATTCAGAGAAAAAGATAAATAAGTTTTTGAAATTCATTTTTCATTCACCAACCAATATATGAGCACTTATCAGGCCACGTTACGAGAATCTAGAATATTTAGACCACTTCTCAATTCACAGAACCTTTTCTCGTCAAGGGGCTTGGTGAAAATATCGGCTAATTGATCATTTGTACTCACATGTTGGATATCAATTTCGCCTTTGGTTGCGTGATCTCTTAGGAAATGATGGCGAATATCTATGTGTTTTGTACGAGAGTGTTGGACGGGATTGTTGGCAATTTTTATGGCACTCTCATTGTCACACAGTAGTGGAACACTTTTGTAGTTTAGGCCATAATCACTCAAGGTTTGTCTCATCCAAAGTAGTTGGGCACAACAACTCCTGGCAGCTATGTATTCGGCTTCGGCAGTGGATAAGGCTATGGAGTTTTGTTTCTTGGAAGACCACGAGACTAGAGACCTACCCAAGAATTGGCAAGTCCCCGAGGTGCTCTTCCTATCCACTTTACAACCGGCATAATCCGCATCAGAATAGCCAACAAGTTCAAAGGAAGATCCTTTCGGATACCAAAGTCCGAAATGAGGAGTGTGCACTAAGTATCTCAAGATTCTCTTAACGGCCACCATGTGGCACTCTTTTGGAGCGGCTTGAAAACGTGCACACATACAAACGCTAAGCATGATATCGGGCCTAGATGCACAAAGATAAAGGAGAGAACCGATCATCGAACGATATACCTTTTGGATGGCCGGTTTACCTTCTTTGTCGAGGTCTAGATGCCCGTTGGCTTGCATAGGTGTCTTTATAGGCTTGGCGTCCTCCATTCCGAACTTCTTGAGCATGTCCTTGATGTACTTGGTTTGACAGATGAAGGTTCCTTCCTTGAGTTGTTTCACTTGAAATCCGAGGAAGAACTTCAACTCTCCCATCATGGACATCTCGAACCTTTTAGTCATAATCTTGCTAAACTCTTTACACAAATGCTCATTAGTAGATCCAAATATGATGTCATCGACATATATTTGGCATACAAATAAATCATTATCAATATGTTTAGTAAAGAGAGTAGGGTCGGCCTTTCCGACTACAAAACCTTGTCCGAGAAGGAAATCTCTTAAACACTCGAACCAAGCCCTTGGTGCTTGCTTAAGTCCATAAAGGGCTTTGTGTAGGTAGTAGACGTGGTCCGGGTGTTTTGGATCTTCAAAGCCGGGTGGTTGCTCGACGTAGACCATCTCGGAGAGTGGTCCATTTAAGAAGGCGCTCTTTACATCCATTTGATATAGCTTGAAATCATGGTGAGTAGCAAAGGCAAGTAATATTCTAATAAATTCAAGCCTGGCTACTGGAGCATATGTTTCATCGAAATCCAAACCTTCGATTTGAGTGTACCCTTGAGCAACCAACCGAGCTTTGTTTCTTGTCACGATTCCATTCTCATCTTGCTTGTTCCGGAAGACCCATTTTGTGCCGATCACGTTTTGATTTGGTCTTTGGACAAGCTCCCAAACTTGATTTCTCTTGAAATTATTGAGCTCCTCTTGCATGGCCATCACCCAATCTGGATCTTCAAGTGCTTCATCTACCTTAAGAGGTTCAAGAGAGGAAACAAACGAGTAAAATTCACAAAAGTTTGCAACTCGAGATCGAGTAGATACTCCCTTGTTAATGTCTCCAAGAATGTTGTCGACTAGATGATCCCTTTGAATGCTTTGATGGACTCTCGGGTGAGGAACGGTTGAGTCCAAAGCTTGAATAGGGCCTTCATCATCTTGGGTGGCATTGGAACCATCTTGAGCTTGCTTGGACGAGGTGGGAACATCACTTGAACCTGACCCATCCGGAGACTCCGGTATTTGACCCAGAGACTCCGGACCAATCCGGACACTCCGGGTTTCAGGCCGGAGACTCCGGGTTGGGGTGCTCGGGTGAGATTCCAGATTTTGAGGTCTCACCTCCCCAATTGCCATTTTCTTGATAGCTTCACAAGGAGGTTCTTCCCTGTCAATCACAACACGATCAACTTGTTCTACTTGAGAACCGTTAGCCTCATCAAAAGTTACGTCACGCGAGATTTCAACGACACCGGTGGTATTGTTGAAAACTCGGTACGCATAAGCATTGGATCCATAACCAAGTAAGAAACCTTCATCTACTTTAGGAGCGAATTTAGAAGACTTAGCCTTTTTGTTAAGGATATAGCATTTACTCCCAAAGACTCGAAAGTAGGAGACATTTGGTTTCTTCCCGGTGAGCAACTCGTACGCCGTTTTCTTCAAGATCTTGTGGAGGTAGAGGCGGTTGGAGCTGAGGCATGCGGTATTGATGGCTTCCGCCCAAAAGCTATCGGAAACCTTGTACTCGTCAAGCATCGTCCGTGCCATCTCGATGAGGGTTCGATTCTTCCTCTCGGCTACCCCATTTTGTTGAGGAGAATAGGGAGCCGAGAATTCGTGCTTGATTCCTTCTTCATCGAGAAACTCCTCCACGCCAATATTCTTGAACTCGGTACCATTGTCGCTTCGAATTCTCTTGATCTTCACTTCAAATTCATTTTGAGCTCTTCTCATGAATTTCTTTAACGTCACTTGGACTTCTCCCTTGTCATGCAAGAAAAACACCCAAGTGAATCGAGAAAAGTCATCAACAATAACCAAACCATACTTACTTCCCCCGATGCTTATGTAAGCTACGGGACCGAATAAGTCCATGTGGAGCATTTCCAACGGTCTTGAGGTCGTCATCACATTCTTGGCGGGATGGGAGGCACCAACTTGCTTGCCCGCTTGACAAGCGCTACACACTCTATCCTTCTCAAAGACAACATTTGTTAGTCCAAGAATGTGGTTGCCTTTAACGAGTTTGTGAAGGTTCCTCATACCGACATGGACTAGTCGGCGATGCCATAGCCAACCCATGCTAGATTTAGCCATTAAGCACGTTTCAAGATTAAGTCTATCCGTATTGAAGTCTACGAGATAGAGCTTACCCTTCAAACGTCCTTTGAAAGCTATTGAACCATCAAGCCTCTTAACGACTTCCACACCCTTTTCATTAAACAAACAATTGTAACCCGCTTCACACAATTGTGCAACGGACAACAAATTGTAGCTTAATGAATCAACAAGTAAAACATTACTTAAGTGAAAATCATTTGAGATAGATATTTTACCCAAACCAATTACTTCTCCCTTTCCATTGTCTCCAAAGACAATGCTTTCACTATTTGATCCATTTTCATCCAAGTGGGCGAACATTGCCTTTTCTCCGGTCATATGATGCGTGCAACCGCTATCCAAAATCCAACTCGTTCCACCGGAGATATAGGCCTACAAAAACATATTTAGTTTTTGCTCTTTGGTACCCAAACTTGGTTAGGTCCACGCACATTAGCAACTAGAGATTTTGGGACCCAAATGGAGCGAACAATAGGAGCATTCTTTGGCTTACGCCCAATATCACATGCAACTACACGACCAAGGTTAGTTTTCTTAAGAACATATGAAGCAAAGAACTCGAAGTGAGCCTTGTGCTTGGATGTTCCTTCGCCTTTTACAAAATGAATCGGCTTGCTTAAAGGAGCAACCACGATGTTGCTCTTTTTGCCCTTAGGCGGAACATATCCAAGCCCATGCTTCTTAGGATTACCTTGGCGCTTACCGAGATACTCCTCTAAACCTTTGCTAGCCTTGTAGGACTTTTGAAGTCCATCTTCAAGCATCCCCTTAAGCTTCTCATTCTCATGAGCCAAGACTTTCAAAGTCTCACGGTTAGTAGCACAAGTAGCAACATCAATATTATAACATCTAGCGCATCTGTTGCTACTTGAAGGCATGGAAACATTGGAGTTGTTAATTGAGGATGAAGCATTATTCGAGAGATCAACAAGCTTCACTTCAAGAGACTTGCAAGCATCCATTGCTTGAGCAAGTTGCTCTACGAGTGAAGCATTGGTGATCTCAAGACTAACTATTTCATTCTTACTCAAATTCGAGTTTTTGACTAAGTCCTCATTTTTCTTTCTTTCAAAAGCTAGGCTCTTCTCTAGCTCAAGATTCTTTTCCTTTTCAAATATAAGGAGATCCTCTTGAGCTTCAAGAGTAGCCTCCTTTTGTTCTACCACTTCCTCCAATTTTTCAATGTCTTTAAGTAGCAAGTCTAGTTTTTCAATATCAAAGTCATTCATAGACTTAAACGCTACTTCATCGTTATCACTATCACAATCATCTAAGCCATAATCAACAATAGAGGGAATGGAGCTATTAGATGATACCTTGTGCCCCTTTGCCATGAGGCAAATAGGAGCATCTCCTTCGCCATCGCTTAGGTTGTCAAAGAGACCCTTTGACTTTGTCGGTGGTGTAGCAATGGCGACGGTGGCAAGTCCTCCTTCATTGTCGGAGTCGGATTCGGACTCGGACTCGGAGTCGGAGTTCCACTCCTTGCCGATATATGCATGGCCCTTGCCCTTGTACCTCTTGCTCTTGTCCTTGTCCTTCTCCTTGAACTTGTCCTTCTTGTAGGGCTTGTCTTCCTTCTTTTCTTTGTGAGGACACTCGGCAATGAAATGACCGGGTTCCCCACACTCATAGCACTTTCTTGAAGAGTGCCGCCCTCTTGATTTATTGCCAAAGCCCTTGGAGTGACTTCCCGGCTTGTAGCCCTTCTTCTTCAAGAACTTGTTGAATCTTCTTACGAGCAAGGCCATATCTTCATTTGTCAAGGGGGCCCTCGACTCTTCTTCATCGCTTGAGCTCTCTTCGGCTTCTTGTGCTACCTTGACGGCCTTCAAGGCGATGCCCTTCTTCTTGCCGGACTTGAGCTCCTCCACCACCTCCGCTTCCTTGACCATCATCTCATCCGTCATCAACCGGCCAATCACATCATGAGGAGTGAGAGTGTCGAAGTTTGGCCGGTCGCGGATGAGTTGCACAAGGTTGCGGTTGGTGGGGGTGATCACTCGAAGGATGATCTTGACAATTGCTTTGTCGGTGAGCTCGGTGCTTCCAAGTCCTTTAGCTTGATTTACTAGAACCATCAAGCGATCAAACATCTTGGTGTATCACTCTCCTTCTTCCAAAGTGAATCGGCTTAGTTCTCCAATGATAAGCTCGATCTTGGATTCACGAACACTTGATACACCTTCATGAGATACCATCAATCTTTCCCATATATCCTTGGCATTGTCAAGGCCATCGACCCGGTTGAACTCGGAGTCGCTCAAAGCATTGAACAAAGCATTGACGGCCAAGTCGTTGAAGTGTTGGGCTTTGTCTTCCTCGGAGGTGAGATTGTTGGGGTTTGCGGGTTTGAAACCTGTTTCAACAATCTTCCAAATGCAAGGGTGAAGTGATCTCAAATGCATCTTCATCTTGTGTTTCCATGCCGCATAGCGAGTGCCATCGAAATGAGGCGCTCGGCCAGACGAGACGAAAACATAAGATGAAGAGTTTGAGACTCCAAAAGATGAATAATCTAAAGGAATTGCAACCCCTATACCGGAACCCGTGGGTTTCTCTTGGCCATGGGTTTCGGTAGCCTTCTCTATTTCCGACATCTTTCTCCAAGCGGTTAAGCCAAACTAAAGGAGATTTGGCTCTGATACCAATTGAAAGGACCAACGATGTCGCCTAGTGGGGGGGTGAATAGGCGGATTAAAAAATCGCAATGAATTAAACAAAGCCGAAGCTGGTCAACCCGGAGTCTCCGGGTTTTGGTCCGGATACTCCGGCTTGTCCGGAGTGTCCGGTCTTATGTCCGGACTCTCCGGGTTAGCTGGCTCGAGAGCGCAATTAAGACTACTCTAGCAAGCACAATAAACCACTAGAAATAGATAGCAAGAACAACCTAGAACAATTTCTAGTAAGGATTTGAATTTAAAGCTAAGCAAAGAGCTAGATCTAACTTTACAAATTCAAATCCAAATAAGCAAGACTAGGAGGTAAAAGAGAGAACGAGAGAAGCGATTTTTCACCGAAGTTCAGATTCTTGAAGGGAATCCTACGTCTTCGTTGAGGTGGCTCGGTCACACTTGAGCCGGGGTCTCTTTCAACCCGCTTTCCTCCCGGTGTTGCACAAATGCACTCGCCGGCTTCACTTCTTGTCTCTTTCCTTTCGGAGGCGAGACTCGCCTTCACAAACGACCGGGGCTCACCACACACGTTGGTAGCTCCCGGTGACTCCTAGCCGTCTAGGAGACCTTCAACCTCCAAGAGCAATAACACCACGAAGAATCGCTTGGAGGATGAACTAGTGCTCAACAACTCGAAATGAATGCACCTAGCACTTTTCTTCTTCCTCTCCTCACCAAAAAGGATCAACAACCAAATTAAATGGTGGGAGGAAGTGAGGGCTCTATTGAATGCTTTGGAAGTGTTAGAGAGGGCTTGAATGCTGCAATGAATGAGCTCAATACAGTTCCTAGCCGTTGGGGAAGAAAGGGTGGCTTTAAATACGTTTTTGAAAACTAGCCGTTATCCCCTTTTTCGAACAGACCGGAGACTCCGGACAATTGACCCGGAGACTCCGGGTTGTCCGGACTCTCCGGACCACATGTCCGGATACTCCGGACTCCCCGGAATTCACAAATTGGCCGAGAGGGTTAACCCGGAGACTCTGGATAACATGTCCGGAGACTCGGATCGACCGGATACTCGGATCAGTATGTCCGGATACTCCGAGTTGACTTGCTCGGTTGGAATTTTGATTTTTGGAAAATGCAAGTTTTTGAGTGCTAGTTTAAATGCAAGTTTTGATGTTGAGCACGTGCACATCCTAAAATCGATTTTCCGTCGCATCCTCTTAATAGTACGGCTATCCTTAAGACTCAAAACAATATAAAAATTACAAGTCTTCGACTTGATGCCGTTTTCTCGAAATTTGACACGCTTAGGACGGTCCAATCTTATTCCGAGCTTGATGTGATCTCGATAACTGCATTAATCTTAGTTGAAGCATTAGATCACTTTAATTGTGTCATCATTAATCACCAAAATAAAATGAGGGGCCTAGATGCACTTTCAGTTATTAGCATGACAAACCTCTACGTCATTGTCTACTAATGTAGAACCTAAGATTTCCCGCATGTATTGGCAGACAAAATATCCGCATAAATTTGTGCCTTGCAACTGTTTGTGACATTGCAAAGAATAAATAAACTACAATGTCACGAAACGAGTCATTTACTACAAAATACGATATAGAAATAATGAGTACGTACCGGGAATTTACTACGCATTGAGAGGGACTTTTGGAATGGGCGGTATCTCATGCTCTTTTGACAGTATCTTTTAAAGGCATTCTGTAGTATATTTGTCATGTCCTTGTAAAGTTCTACATCTTTGTCCAGGGGATCCAGTACAACAATTTTGCTCTTATCGAGTGCAATGGCAACGAGTATCCAATGGAATCTACACACACAGGTAATATAGTCATTGTGCTAAGATCACAATGAGTAAGGAACAACATCGAGTAATATAACTAGCTAGTGAACCACTTACTTGAAGTTGTAGGGTAAAAGTATCAATTCCTTCTCTTGAAGTTTAATGAAAGTATTATATATGTATTCCTCGACCTCATTTGGTGTTCCTCGGACTACAGGTTCACAAACTATTCCTGGGTCGAGGAACCCTACACTAAGTGCTTGCGTTTTCCTTAATTCAATGGTCTCGTACCTACATAATAAAGAAGTTTGACATTGCATTTATCGGAACTATATTAATGTAGATAACAATTTATGTAATTCATACTTACAGTACCCAACATCTCAAAAGAGACACGTCGAGAGCATCCTGGTAGTACATGTTATGCAAGTTGTCGAATTCAATCAAGAAGCACCCATCCCCATGGTGAAAATGCTCATCTTTAAAAACTCCAACGACCGACTTCGGCAGTACGTCCTGGTTGGACCGCTCCATGTACCACTTATGCAATCTTTGCATCATTAATGTTAGGGTATCAAACATTTTTTGGGTCACTAAAGGCTTCCCCATCTCGAATTTCAGTCTTTGTACAATATCTTGTCCGTCTGATTTCGATTTGCCCTTATATTGTTTAGGCACAACATGTTCAGTCTTGGCGTCACCTGATGTGTTCGACTTGGCTCGCCTACTTTTCAATTTCTTTGTAGTATACACATTATGTTCTTCACGTATCTCCGATCGAGCGACTAATCTTTGGAATATCCGATCTTTATCCTGGTGGCGGGGCACTTGACACCGGGTGTTGGAATATGTAATGCTTTGGAATATCGATGTCGCCACGGTGGTGGGGGCACTTGACATCGGGTGCCGTGACGACTCGAACATCTAATGCAGACAGTGGCACTTGAAGGTCGAGGACAATGTCACGCTTATGCGCCATCGAATGAACGTGTGCACTGCAGTCCCTAGAGTTGTCACGTCATCATTTCCGGGCATTTCCAACATCATGTCGCTGAATCATGAAGTACCGTGTCCACTTCAACCTTTGTGTATCCGGCGCGATTGGGGAGTTGTGCAAACACCGCCTTCTTGGTACGGATAAGCCATGCCTCAGAGTACCTGAAGAGATATGTTCATGACAGGAATATTGAGCTGGCACGGTGTCGGTTGTTGTATGTCATCCACGGGATAACGGGCTAATGCATCTTCTGGCAGTGGTGTGGATGCGCAACTGCTGCGATGGCGCGAGGTGCTTGGGAGAACAATGTTCCCGACTTCTGCATGGCTCATGGCTGTTTGTAGTTGTCTTTGTACTTGTTCTTGTATTGTGCCTTGTAAATCCCGAAGCATTTCTTGCTTCATTACTTCTCGGTCATATTCGGCACGCTCTTCTTTTGCTCTCTTCCGACTCCTGTAAGAGTTGGTATGATCAGGGAATCCCTTGCTACAAGGTACCTTAGCCCCAACACCCTGTGTCCGACCAGGGTGCTCTTTGGTTCCTAAGGCCACGGTAAGTGCATCCTTCTCCCTATCTGGAATGAAAGTGCCTTCTATAGCCTGGACGGACCACTCATGGACTCTTTGGGACATCGCTTCATCTTCATTAGTTTTGAAGGACAAGCCCCCACCAGACGTGACAGTTACCCTTGCTAACACATAGTGCTTGACTCGCTTTGGTAGTTCAAACAAGGGACTTCTGCCAATCGATTGAGAGGCCTCTGCTTCTTGCCTCTCCCATTGAGGAATTTTTCCCGCGTACCCACCCGTACCTAGTCTATGGGGATGAATGTTCTTTCTGGAGATCTGTTTGTGATCCTCACTTGACTTCTTTGCTGATTCATTGGACTTCATCGCCACAAACTCATCCCAGTATGGTTCCAGTTTCGGATAGTCCGTAATGGCCGACCGGTTTTTCTTCACATATTTGCAGTTCAACCGGGTCTTGAAGTTCTTCCAGCAGGTACCCATGGTCATCAAGGCAGCCCGACGCACGAGGTTCTCGACTCCTTCGGGGAATTGAAAGCTTTGTTTCAGTTCTGTCCAAAGGTCCTCTTTTGTGGCGGCGGGCACTTTATGCCAGTCCTGATGGATGATTGGCACTTTATCCCTTACGATGCACCCGCAGGTTGATTTATATTTTGACACTGCTGCTTGTGGTGAACTAGGAGCCCCAGTCTTTGATATGTCCGTGATAACATGTCGGCCTTCAGGCTTCTTTGTTTGCCCTCGTCCACGACGCCTTGCTACCGCGACATCAATGGCAGGCGAAACTTCAGCGTCCAATGTGTGGATGTTAAGGAAGCTAGTCGGGCTTCTGCTCGGGCTCCTACTCGGGTTAGGCTCAGGGGTCCCCTCCATCTGTTGTTTATGAATTAATTAATTAGTTAAATAAATTGTTATTCACAAACAAAGGGTTACTGATGAAGCTATTGATATACAATTGTTATTCACAAGGTCATCTTGGTAGGTTAAGAGTTATTTTGTACATACACTTGATTGATTGGTAGTGCGCTCAGGCACTTGGTGTAGCAAGTTAAGAGAACCAAATGTAAGAGAAGAAAGTTAAGAGAATTTAAGAGAAGGAAGTTAAGAGAACCAAATGTATAATTGATTGGTAGTGCGCTCAGGCACTTGGTGTAGCAAGTTAAGAGAACCAAATGTAAGAGAAGAAAGTTAAGAGAATTTAAGAGAAGGAAGTTAAGAGAACCAAATGTATAATTGATTGGTAATGCTCTTAGGCACTTGGTGTAGCAACGCTAGAGACTAGCTCTTACCTCCTCTACACCTGGGTCAGGTTTATCTCATTTGAACTAAACAATTAACTATGTAAAGAAGGCCTTGAATCCTTACCTTCCTAATCATGCAGTTTAATCTATTATTTAATCAATTTCACAGTTCTTATGATCATAATTCAGAATAATACATATATACAGATAGTACCATATTGGCAAATAAAGTAACACAGACAGTAATCAAAAGAGGACAACTACAGACAGTAATCAATAATGAACAAGCTTTGCAACAGCGAAAGGAATTAAACAATTTGCCGCATGTAAGTCTACTAATTCAAGGCCTAATTCACAACCTTAATTATCCAATTCATCATTTGACCCAATTTGCATCATCGAGCAATAAAAGAAAAATCAGAAGAAAACATTGAAGCATTGACATAGCATATTCTAATCCTCGATAAACAATACAACATGGCATATAACTCATTCAAAACAATGATTAAATTGAGCATTTTATAACCAAACATATACAGGTCACTCAATGAAATCATGTGTTCGGCCATATTAAATCAACTAGATAAAAACCTAAAGAAGATTTGTAATCTTATTTCTCTCAGATGTCAGGTTGCTTAATCAAGAGATTAGCCTTCCTCGCCACAACGGCAATTTGATCATAGACTAGTTGTGACAGTACTTCTAGCAAAATTTGAAATCAGTTCTCAGTTTTGCCAACACAGTTTACCTTCTGTTAGTGAGTTACTAGGACAGTCACAATCAATCTATGACAAGCACAGCTTTAACAGAAAGATCAAAGCCAATTCACAAACTGACAATAAGTAACGAATCGAACTAAGGAACCTACATAACATCCAAGAACGAATGTAACTATATAAGCAAATAAGAACCGACAATAAGTAACGAATGTAACTATATAAGCAAATAAGAATCGAACTAAGGAACCTACATAACATCCAGTAAAGGAATTTGACAAGACAGTAACAACAAGATAACTAATTTCAGACTTTACTTATACTGTCACAACCTTGTCTCACTCAAGCCGACTCCTCACAGAGAATTACCCACAGCACCAACAAACTGCACAAAGCCACAAGCACAGCCCTTCAGCCAAAGGGGATCAAAGACACAGTCGGCAACAGAAGCAACCGCAAGCCAACTCCCAACCGCAAGCCAACCCACTGGACGACACAAGTCCGGTGCAAACCCTACGGATCCAACCCACGCAGCCTAGAACCCTAACCCTAGCAAAGCAAAAGATCCATTATCCATTCCATAGTGGGGGCAAGCAAAAGTGAGGGCACCGCAACAGGAAAAATCTCCAATCCTTAGCACCACAAAGATAACACACTTAGTGAACATAACCATCACAAACCGGCCTGGAGGCAGCTTGAGGGGAGGAGGAGCAAGGGGTCGGCGTCAGCGCTCGGGCGGCGTGGGCGGCGATGCGGACGGGGATGGGGTCGGCGTTGGCGCTCGGACGGCGTGGGTGGCGTCGAGTCGGCGTCGGCGCTTCCAGGACGGCGTGGGTGGCGTCCGGGGGTCGACGTCGGCGCTCGGGCGGCGTGGGCGGCGACGTGGACGGGGACGGGGACGGGGACGGGGGCAACGCGGGCGGCGTGGGTGGCGTCCGGGGGTCGGCGTCGGCGCTCAGACGGCGTCGACTTAGGTTTAGGGTTCAAGGGCACGGCGTATTGGACTTAGGTTTAGGGTTCAAGGACTTAGATTTATATCCTGAGATTGGCGTCGAAGTGTGCGGGAGTATTTGTGTCGGTTCAATACAACAACTGACACAAAATACATTTTAGTGTCGGTTCCATAAAAAACCCGATACTAAAAGTCGATAATTGTGCCGGTTGAAACTACGAACCGACACAAAATATAGATTTAGTGTCGGTTCCATATTAAAACCGACACTGAAAGTGAATAATTGTGCTGGTTGCAACTACGAACCGACACAAAATATACTTTTAAGTATCAGTCCCATATATATCTTATTTAAAAGGTAGGATTTCTAGTTTTTTTATATTATAAGCTAGGATATATACTAAAATTGTAATCTACATGAGACTAATAACTAAAAGTCTATATAAATATATAATAGGTATATACTTTATTTATAATCTAGAATTCCTAGTTTTTTTGATATTATAAAAATATTCTAAAATTGTAATCAACATGAGAATAATAACTAAAAGTCCACATAAAATTGTAATCAACATGAGAAAAACAACTAAAAGTCCACATACATGCATATTTTTGACATCATATTTATATTATATTTTTTTACATCACATTAACATTACTCCTAGCTAATTTTCTTTCACAATTTGCCCTTCTTCATGATCATCGCGATGATAGGTAGCTTCTTCCTCAGTGGTTTCTTCCTCTAGCCTAATGCTTCCATCCACGAAAGGTGGCAACTCGTCAAACTGGTTGTACTCGTCCTCATCCACGACATTCTCAACTCCGACGATCCTTCTTTTTCCGTGAAGAACAACATGGCGCTTCTTATCTGCCGGGTCGATTACATAGAAGACTTGTGCTACTTGCTTCGCTAGTACGAATGGTTCATTTGTGTATCCAACATGTTCAATATTCACAATAGTGAAGCCATACTTGTCCACCTTCACACCCTTTGGGAGTTGGACCCAACGACACCGAAACATCGGGATCTTGAAAATACAATAGTCGAGCTCCCAAATCTCCTCTATGAACCCATAGAAGCTGATCTTCTTACTGCCTATGCTGTCATAAGCATCTATGCGAACACCACTGTTTTGGTAAGTGCTTTTGCTATCTTGAGCTTTAGTGTAAAATGTGTACCCATTTATATCGTATCCTTGCCATGTCACGATTGTACCTGATGGCCCCTTTGCCAACCACCTCAACGTAACACTCGTTTCTTTTCCAGTCATGTGTTCCTTAAACCAATGATTGAACAAACGGTTGTGCTCTTTTATTAGCCAAACCTCTGATCGTCCTTGGTTTTCCCTCCGTAGCTCATCCTTGTGCAAGTCCATATACGAGGACACCTCAACCGATTGTTGCAAGACTGTGAAATGTGCTTGTTCGAACAAAACATGATCGTAAGTATTTATTGATTTCTTTCTAATGACCCCTTTCCCGGCTAGCCTACCCTCATGTCGAGATACAGGCACACCAACCGGATCGACATTGTCCATGTAATCGACGCAGAACTCGATAACCTCCTCAGTTGCATAACCTTCTACAATGCAGCCCCTCACGTGAGATCGATTACGTACATATTTCTTCAAGACTCCATGTACCTCTCAAACGGGTACATCTGATGCAAGAATACGGGGCCACATATCTTTATCTCATTCACAAGGTGAACAATGAGATGGACCATGATATCAAAAAATGATGGAGGAAAATACATCTCTAGTTGGCAGAGAGTCTTGACCACATCATCCTGCAGTTCACATAGTCCAACAGGATCGATGACCTTCTGTGAAATTGCGTTAAAGAAGAAACAGAACCTCATTATTGTCTCTCGGACTTTGTCAGGCAAAATACCTCTAATTTCAACAGGAAGCATTTGTGTCATCATCACATGGCAATCATGAGACTTCATTCCATTTAACTTCAAATCTTTCATCGAGACCAGTTTTTTGATGTTTGCGAAATAACCGGACGGAACTTTCACACCATGTAAGCACTTGCAAAGTTCTGTTCTCTCTTTCTTGGATAGAGTGTAGCAAGCTGGGGGAAGATAAAGTCGGCCTGACCCGGTGTCTTGAGGATGTAGCTCGGATCTGATTTTCATATCTTCTAGGTCCTTTCGTGACTTGAGTCCATCCTTGGTTTTGCTACGAATATCCAATAAAAGACCAATCAAGCTGTCACATACATTCTTCTCTACGTGCATAACATCGATGCAGTGTCGAACTTCTAAGTCTTTCCAATAGGGCAAGTCCCAAAATACCGATCTCTTCTTCCACGTGGTCTTCTCAGTTCGGGATCTTGGAGTATTATTACTACCTTTTCCAAGTACAATATTGATATCCTTAACCATATCATATACTTCTTCCCCACGACGAGGCCTTGGAGCTAAACCGTTCTGCTTTGTTCCGTCAAATTGTTTCTTCATATTGCGGTAGGGGTAATTCCTTCGAAGGAACCTACGGTGACGCATATATACAGTTTTTCTTGAGTTGTTGAGCCACAAACTTTCTGTTTCATCCAAGCATTGTGGACATGCTTTGGCCCCTTTTATAGTACGACCAGATAAGTTACCTAGGGCAGGAAAATCATTGATGGTGCAAAACAATAATGCATGTAGAGTGAAGTACTCCCGTTTGTACTCATCCCATACCTGCACACCTTCATTCCATAGTATCAGAAGATCTTCCACCAATGGTTGTAGGTATACATCAATATCGTTGCCAGGTTGTCTCGGCCCTTGAATAAGCAGCGACATCATAATGTACTTTCGTTTCATACACAACCAAGGAGGAAGGTTGTAGATACAGAGAGTCACGGGCCAAGTGCTATGAATGCTACTCATATTACCGAAAGGATTCATTCCATCTGTACTCAATCCAAACCTTATATTCCTAGGTTCATTTCCGAAGTTGTTCCTGAAGAGCCTATCGATGGTTCTCCACTAGGCCGAATCAGCATGGTGTCTTAGCTTTCCATCCCTCTTACGCTCTTCCGAGTGCCATCGCAACAATTTGGCGTGCTTTTTGTTTCCAAATAAACGCTTCAACCGAGGGATTACTGGTAAATACCATACCACTTTAGCAGGAGGTCCTTTCTTCACCTCGCTGACATTGCTGTCATCACTCTTCCGCTTGTATCTTGATGCTTTGCATACCGGACATATATGCATGTCTGAATACTCTTTGCGATAGAGTATACAGTCGTTTGGACATGCATGTATTCTTTCTACTTGCAATCCCAATGGACATACAACCTTCTTTGCAAGATATGTGGTTTCAGGCAATACGTTTCCCTCTGGAAGCATGTCCGCCAAGAGATGTAACAACGCCGTGAAACTTTTATCGGACCAACCATTGCTTGCCTTCAATTTTAGTAGTGAAAGCACGGTGTGCAACTTTGTGTATTCCTCCTTACAACCCGGGAACAAAGGTTTGTCCGAGTCCTCCATCAAACATTGGAATTGATTAAACTCTCTCTGACTAGTGTAGTTCCCTTCTGCATCGCGCAACATCTGAGCCAGATTATTGTCATCATCCACGAGCAACCTATCCTCATCGGATCCGGAACCGATGTCAGATACCATGTTGGTAGCTCCGTCGTTGATGACGTTATCCCCTTCATGTATGATCTTTTCTTCACCGTGCCTTGTCCAATGTGTATATCCAGGTAAAAAACCCCTTCGAATCAAGTGCAAGTGGATATGCTCTTTGTCTGAAAACATCTTCTGATTCTTGCAATCAATACATGGACAATGTATGCATTCCTTTTTCTTTTGCAACTTGTCCTCCTCAGCGAATCTTAGAAAAGCAGATACGCCATCGATGTATTCTCGACTGTAACGGTCTGCACTGTACATCCATCTCCGGTCCATCTACGATTAATTAACATAAACGATTATCAAAATAAACCTTTAATTTGAACCACATATAAATTAACCTTAATTGAACTAGATGTAAGCATTAAATTTCAACTGCATCAACAATAATAGATGGACATAATTTTAATCTACATTATATAAAACTAAGCAAAACTTCATCTAATGGAGCTAGGTAATAAATTCAACATCTACAAAATGCTAGATCAATAAAAACAAAATCAACATCTACAAAATGCTAGATCATATAATTTAATCTTAATTGAATCAGATGTAAACATTAAATTTCAACCAGATCATTACAAATCAATGCTTATTAAAATTTAATATATGTTTGATAATAATTAATTAGCTAACAATAATAGATGGACATAATTTTAATCTACATTATATAAAACTAAGCAAAACTTCATCTAATGGAGCTAGGTAACAAATTCAACATCTACAAAATGCTATATCAATAAAAAACAAAATCAACATCTACAAAATGCTAGATCATATAATTTAATCTTAATTGAATCAGATGTAAACATATAATTTCAACTAGATCATTACAAATCAATGCTTATTAAAATTTAATATATGTTTGATAATAATTAATTAGCTAACAATAATAGATGGACATAATTTTAATCTACATTATATAAAACTAAGCTACATATCAAGAGAGGAGAGGAAATTACATTATATAAAACTAAGCTATACATTATATAATTAAAACTAAGCTACATATCAAGCTACGTAATAAATTCATCATCTACAAAATGCTACACCAATTAAAACAAACTAAATCTAAACCTACATATAAATTAACCTTAATTCTACAAATTCTAAACATTAAATTGCATCTAGAACACCACATATCAAGAGAGGAGAAGAAATTATTCACCTTGGAACAACTAGAGGAAGTACAGACACTCAAAATGCAGCAAATAAAATCAATGGAGCAAGAAGGAGAGAAGGAAGAGTTTGCTGTCGGGGAGGAACAACTGATCGGGAATGGAGTAGGAGCTGCGAGTTGCTGGTTATATAGGGGGGAGTATTAGTGTCGGTTCATAAACAGAAACGGCACAAATTATACTTATTTGTGTCGGTTATTTGTACAACCGACACAAATAATGACTTGTTTGTACCGGTTCCAATTACAAACCGACACTAATACTTAGAAAACTATTTGTGTCGGTTTGTGATTACCACCGACACTAATAATTTTATATCTGTGCCGGTTCCATATACGAACCGACACAAATACTATTTGTGTCGGTTGTAATTACAAACCGACACTAATAAATAATTATTTGTGTCGGTTTTATTTACCAATCGGCACAAATCAGCTTCCCGCCATTTTGAGTTTTAGAACCGACACAAAATCTTTATCTCTGTCGGTTCGCAAAAAACCGACATAGATGGGCCGACGCCTATTGCTTATTCTGTAGTAGTGGAGAGCTCAGATCTAGCCACGTGTTGTCCACCGGGACTACCCACATCATTCCTTTGAACCCCACCGATCGGATTCAATCTCATCCTTAGATTTGGGATTGAACGGTTTGGATTAGATCAAGTTTTGCTATTGGATCAGTTCTTAGCCATTTGATCTGCATCGCTTAGTCCAGATGCTTGCACGTGGTATCCTCCGGGACTGTCCACATCGCCCATAAAACTCCGCCGTTTAGATCTAATCCGAGGCGGTGGATTTTGAATCAACGGATGAGATTGCACTGCGCACGGGCCAACCCGAGCATACCACGTAGCGCACGGTAGCCGAAGTGCCACGGCCGAGCCACTTGATCGTCGGTGATGTCAGTGGTGACGTCAGCATCGGGCCCACACGTCAGCGGCTATTCCCGTGCGAGTGACACCATCGATGATGTCACCTATGGGACCCACCTGTCAGTCGAGCCGAACATAGGTGACGTCAGCGATGACATTAGCAAGGCAGGCCCACATGTCAGTCTCTGCAATGTTTCATGGACTGGGTCCATGGTGGACCAGAGCCGAGCCGTGGACCAGCTCCATGCGCTGGATGACGCAATAATTCGATTTTCCTTTAGAGAAAATAATTTGGCCGAAAAAGAAATTCGGTGCTGACGTCATGCTGACGCCATATTTCAGAATTTTCACTAGAAAAATAATTTGAATACTCTGAATTTTCTTTTAAACGTATTTCCAAACTTTGAATCGCTATAACTTTTTGCGTTTTAACTCCGATTGAGGCAGTTCCATTTTCTAAAAATTTGTAAAATTGAGATCTATTTAATGGTGAATTTTATTTGATTTTTGGACTTAAGTTTCTCTCTATTTTTGGTTATTTATTATTATTTTATTCGTTGTGCATAGACGTTGAATTGCCGAAGGCTTCGAAGGTGTGGTCTTGACTCAAGAACAAGTCCAGGAACAGGAACATGACCTTTTCCGAGGGAAGTTGTGCTTTGACCATATTGATCCCACTTTTTAAAATTATGTTGATTAAAATTAATGCATGCTAGTTTATTTAAAATGCATTCAATTAATTCTGAGAATAGCTATGCGACCTATTTATTGTATGCCACCTTGTCTATAATAATTGTATGTCATGAATCATTTGTCACCCTAGATTATGGAATATTAGTTGGTCATTAATAATTTGCCAACATGGGTTAAATAAATCGTATGTAGTATGCTTAGCCCTACAACGTGTCGATAACATTGTTTTGGAATATCAAATATTAACTTTGACTTAATGAGATATGGAACGTGTTTACAAAAGTTATGACATGTGTTATTGATGATGTTGATGGCACGTGGTGCATGATAATCAACTGGGTGATAAAATGATTTAGACTGAGGCAAGTGGCAAGAATGTTTCTAGTGATCCATGTGTGGCACTTGGGCGGTCGCATTTGGTTTTTAATGATTTGGATACTTGTGATTTCTTTGGGTAGTCTTGCCTTGGTCAATTTAAGGACTTAACCTTCCAAGAATTTGAACTGGGTCTAACATACAATCACAAGTCTGGAATGGGACAGACCTAGCTGATTAATTTGTGATGTCGAGATTTCGGTACTGTCGTGGTGGTGTGAGTCCGGGTGTACGGGTAGTCTCACATGGCGCAAGAGGGGGGGCCTGAGTGTGGTAACCAGTCCCTTCAGTGTTGAAACCTGAGCAGGCAGTACTGGGTCTAGAAGGAGCGTTGTAAAGGCTTTGTTACGGTCACTCGCCTTGGTGGTGTTTGACTGTATCTTGTGGGTAAAGTGTATAACCTTTGCAGAGTGTACAACATATTCGAATAGCCGAGTCCACGGTATTGCACACTGCTCGGGGATTACATTCAAGGGTTAGACTTTTATAGAAGTAACTTTGAATATTTGGTATGAAAATGATGAACCAGATTAAGGATGGTAAATGCTTTACTTAAGAAAGTGATTATGAAGGTTATTATTGTTATTAATGTTTTACTGCTTTCCAATCTACTATTGTTATTTGTGAATGTTGCTGATTGCAAAAGAACTCTTCTAGCCTATCATTTGGAATAAGCCATGCATATAGCTATCAAACTTGTATTTTGTGCATGACTTCCTGAGTGCTTTAAGTACTCACCCTTTCCACCAAACAAACATCAGTGGAGGAGGAATCAACGCCAGCACTGGAGGAGGAGTTCCGGGAGGAGCCGACGAACTAGGGAGCAAGCCCAGTCAGTTGCCTGTAGCATATTGGTTGGTGCCACGAGTTTATTTATTTCTTCTACAGTTTATTTTATTAAGGCTTAGCCCTGCGAGGCGTAACTTTGTAAGTTAACCATAAGGTTGACTCAACAGCTTTTGTTATAATAAAGAATTTATTTATTATTCCGCTGTGTATGATTGTGATATTCATCGATGTTGAGACTATGCGCACTAGCGCGATCCTGGACTAGTGCAGAAAACACGAGGGTCCGGATTTACACATTCGGGTCCCGACAAGCACTCACAGTCTAGGGATGACCCTAAATACCCTTAACGGCACGAACATGCTCACGCCGAGTGATATTGGCGCGTCTGAAGCAAAAATCAGCAATGTGTCCATCCTTCTGACAGAAGGTGCAAGTATACTTCGCCTTGGAGGCTGAAGTAGCAGGTGATGTCACCTTCTCATAAAAGATCCCATGGATTATACCAGCTGACCTAAAAATAGTGGTGCTCGTCTGTGGAGCAAACACAATCTCTCCACTCTTGAAGGCACACACAATTGTAGGCGGATGCTCTCGAGCATGCTCCAAGTAGTCAAACCCTAGACCTTGATTGAATCTGCTAATTTTGGATTGGTTTAAGATGAGATTGAGCTTCTTTTTGCTTCCAACAAATTTCTCGAAAGTGCTCATAAGATACTAACACTCCTGGAAAAATAAGGCGCAAGAAGAACACGAGGAAGAAGTAGAGGGAGAAGAGCTAGGAGAGGAAGAACGAATAGCACGTGCATGTCTCTCCTTATGCACGGCCACCTCAATCTTGAGGGCCTCACAAGAAACGCAAGGTGCACTCTTGTTCCTAGAAACCTGGGCTTCTAACTTCTTCCTAAACTTGATATGGACTTTGTTCACGTCCACCTTAACCCCAACACACAACAAGCAACCATTTTGTGACTTAACTAGTAAGTCTTTAGCAAGTTTAGTACACTTGATATTCAAAGCATCATTGTCAAGTTTTAGTTGCTTACAGCCCTCAAATCAGTTAACTGGGTCCTTGGAAGCATGAGATTCAAGTTCATCATTTCTAACAGAAAGCTTCCTAAGGTGTGAGCTTATGGCATCAATTTCAGCAAGGAGTTTAGGTCAATTTTCACATGAAGCATTTGTGTGAGCAAGAAGAAAACTAGCATTTACAGGAATAGGATCATCAATGGGGCTAGTGCTAGCATTCTTCGACCTAAGACTATCAAGTTCATAAAGCACACTATAATGTAGGGTCCTTAGGTTCTCAAGCTCCACAAGCAACGCATCACATAGAGAGCATTCAGTGTCACAAGAGGAACAAGATTACATGAAGCTAACTCCCGTGACAGGTTATCTACCTCCTTTTCTAACTCCGAACACGTCGACCTAGCTTTAGCATGAAATTTGCCTAACTTACAAAAAGCATCATTTATCTCATCGTAGGTGGGTACCTCATCGGCATCACTGAGAAGGTCATCGTCGCTGATGCCGTTGACGTTCGCCATGAAGCACATGCTGGAGAAGTCTTCACCGCCCTTCGTCTTCTCTCACGGATCATCCTCGCCATAGTCGCTCCATGTCTCTGTGTCGGAGATGTCGATGTCGACAAGCGCGGTGAGAACATGGTGGAAGAGTTTCTTGTTCTTGGCGAAGTTGCGATACTTCTTCTCTCGCGCCGACTCACAAGCTAGAGTAGATCGTAGGTGAGAAACTCGATCATACTCACTGCGGCTTAAAGCCCTGTATGAGGATGTTCCTTGCCCTTGCATTTGCCTCAACGTTAGCCATATTTGCAGCATTGACATTTTTATCAGCAGGAACCTCATATGGGAGCTTCACCTTCTGCCAAATCAGAAAACCCTGGGCAATGATGTATGACTCCATTCTCGACTTCCAGAAGGGATAGTCGAGTCCAGAAAAGATCGAAGGTTTAGTCGAGTATTTGTCCACCGCTATGGCTCTAAAGTCTGGTCAAGATCTAAAAAGAGCAAAACCGGCTTTGATACCAATTGAAGGGCAAAAAAAAGCGACTAGAAGGGGTGAATAGAAGCCAAATAAAATTCCCTCTCTAAAAATTCAAACCACCAAGAGAACAGATCGAACAAACTGTAAAATCCGAACAATTGAGGTCGCATGAACAGTACCGTCGACCAGGAGGTTAGATGAACAGTACTCTGACAAAGTTGATATCAGATGAACAATGCTCGGTGAACAGTACCACTGACTTGGAGGCCAGATGAACAGTACCCCAGTGAACCGTACTGCTGACCTAGAGGTCGAATGAACAGTACAACCGACCAGGAGGGCAGGTGAACAATGTTCGGAGTGAACAGTGCTCAATGAACAATGTTTGGCAAAATAGTAAAAATTAGCACGATCATAGAAACAAAAATCGATATAATTTTTGATCAGCTAATCCAAAATCCGTGAAACTTTGTGTGCACCTTCCTATGGATGTCAGGAACCTATTCCACCCATCGATTCGAAGAACCAACATAAAAGTTCTGACCTTTCTTGATTTGAAGGAAGATTGCACCATGAAGAGGCAAAAATCAAATCTGCAATCTAGACTTGCTCGTGGAGTTAGAACATAAGAAGAACAATACTCAAACGCGATCTACAACGAATTCAATGTTGAAAAGCAAAAGATCGGTTTCTTGCCAAGAAGAACTTGAGTTTTGCCAGAGGATTGGGACTTGATCTTAAGAAGATTCATCCAGTCAATCTCTCATCTTCGGCAAGAAGATCCACAAGCAATTATAAGGAAAGGATGCGAATCCAAATTGCAGAATTTAACTGCAAGAATGTAAATACTGAATTTACATTACGTAAAGTAGAGACATAATGTAAATGCGGAATTTAAATTCAGAACTGAGAGAGAATGGATCTTTGTATTTTCTTTGAAAGATTTTACAAAGTCTCACTTCATGTGGGCAGAGCTCAAGGGAGCAATCAAAATCTTCATAGAGGGAGGCTACCCCTACCGCTCTATTTATAGTGTTCATGAGTCATCTCCACCCTTGGATGGTTTGCTTCAATCCTACGCTAACCTCCGAAAGCCATGATTTGATCCTACAGACTTTACATTTTGGGCTAACCCGAAACCCACTAACAACCGGGTTTTATCCACTAGCTAACTTGACCGCTACTCTATCTCCTAAAACCCATGATCCAGTAGGTTTCTTGACCCAGTAACTTCAAGCCAGCATCAACAAGGTTCCCTTGACTTTTTGACTTGCACCCGCTTCATCTCCGGTCATCCTTCGGCGATCACCGGCCTCTTGAACCTTCGGCACTCCTCGCCTAGTCCCGGCCATTCTTCGCCTCACCATGACTTCGGATCGAAGCCCTACAAACAACAAAAACAAAGAAACCCTTCACATAACATTGTTCAATAATAATAAATAGTAATTAGCTGAGCAACCACAAAACTAAGTATCCTATCTTAGCTTAAAATCACTTAATGGTGCCCCGACCTCTTAAGAGCCGACCTGGCAATGCCTGACCTCGTAAGGCTCAGACCTCTGGTCATGGGGTACCCGTAGCAACTCAAATTGCTCACCCCAAAGCAAACTCAAACTTGAGCACACAGTCAATTACTTATCACACACAAGAGTAGACCTTCGCATGGTCTTTCCGAATTCCTCCAAAATCGGATTGAGTGAATAGTATTCCTCTGGAATTCGATCGAGTCTTTCCTATGAATCAAACTGCATGAACAGTGATGAATCCTTAGGAATGAGGAATCCTGTGTTTTTATCAAAAATATTTTCCAAATTAAAGAGGCCCTAAGAGTGAATTAGTATATCTATCATAGGCTAGGGATAAAAACTAAATGAAAATAATTGGTAAGTGGTTGTTTCGTTTTCGTTTTATATTTTTTATTGATAACAGAAACGAAATAAAAAATTATGAAAACGGATACGAAAAACGGATAGTGACTGAAATGTATACGGAACAGAGCAGATATAAAAACGAAAGCGAAAAATTCTATAAGAACATAGTACATAATCACAATATACATAAACCATAAGAAAAATATAACTCATTCCACCTTCAAAGTAGACACAAGAACAATGTTATATTCACCGATATCACTAGGAAATTTTTTATCATGTTTGTCAGCTGAAGACTCGCCATTTATCGTCCTAGATCAGACCATTATGTCCTCCTTCATATCATTATCATCGATATCTTCTTGCTCCTCTAATTACAAAGGTGTAACACCCTAAAATTTATATATTATTGTTAAATGTTTATTTATAATTTTCTAAGATTTATTCTGAATTTTATAAATACCATTTTGCTATTCTTAGATTTATAAAATTAATTTATTCATGAAAAACAAAACCAAAATTATGCTAAAAAAAATAATTTTCCTATGTTCAAAATGTTCCAAAGTATTTTTGCGGACTTTTTCAGAATTATTGAACTCTACTTGATATTTTCTATAAAGCAATTTGTATTTCTGAAATTATTTTAATTCAAAAATAAATGTAATTCTCCATTATCCTATTTGGACCGAAGCCTGTTTACCTTTCTGTCCGTTTTTGTCGGAATTTTCGGCTTCATTTATACGGAATTTTCGTTTTCGTCGGAATTGGTTCTCTTGTTTCCGTTTTCGATAAAAAAATTTCGTTTTCACTTCTATACCGGTATTTTTTTATTTTTGTTTTGAAAGAAAGGTTTCTATTTTGTTTTTTTAGAACGGTTAGAAACTTTTTATTCCGTTTTCAACCATAATGGTAGCTATGTTCTGTGACAAAAAAAAAAAGTTTAGAAAACCATGTGGTTTACGAGCGCTAGGATTGTCTACCAAAACTAGAATTAGACCCGTAATTCTTCGCGGTATTTTATTCTTGTAGTTTAGCATGAGAAAATTGTTTTAGCAATGGTTAATGAAAGTGCTTGCGAAGAAAATTTCTATTAGCGATGGTTGATGAGACAGGGGGAAGGGAGTTTTTTCTTCTTCTTTTCATAATTATGCTGTGGATCCTATACGAGGTTGTAATAACTACTATCTTACAGGGAAAGGAAACCACGAGCGCTCCGGGCCTCCACGTCACCGATTTTGCGGGAAAAAAAACTCGGGGTCGCTGCGTGTCCCGATCGGCCGATAAAGCGCGATGAAATCAACCATCGCGGAGCCCTCGAGGCCTCGCGTCCTCGGTTCGGTCGCCTAGCGCCATCGGCGCCGTCGCCCTCGCCCTCGCCTACGCCACCTGCGCTGCTCTTCCGTCGTCGCCCGCGGGACTCCGCCTTCACCTACTCGCGTCCTCGATTCGCCATCGAATCGGCCCTCGAGGGTTCCTCGGCGCCGTTGCCCTCGCCTAGGCCCTCGCGTCTGCCTTCGCCCGTCGCCCTCGCCTCACTCGCGCTGCTCCGGCTCTGCCTCCTGCCCCCCTCGCGTCGCTCTTCCGCCGTCGCCGTCACCCTCGCCTCGCCCCTGCGTCCGCGCTTGCGCTGCTCTGGCTCCGCCTCCACGCCAGAACCCTCACCTGCCTCCGCCGCCGCGCCGCCCTCGCCCCCGTGCCCGCCCCTCTCCGCCTCCCTCTCCACTGCACTCGCGTGGCCCTGCCGCCTCCTCGCCCTCCTCCCGCCGTAGCCGCATCCTCTCTCCCCGCCGAGCCCTCGCCCCCACCTCCTCCTCCCCTTCCTTTCCCTCTCCCTCCCTTGCCGCCCAATACGAGGACGTCGGCGTTACTTGACTAATGGAAATTTCACCGGCTGAATCTCACAGATAAACGTTCGTGGCTTACGGTGCCGACCAGTGCTCCATGGGTCCCTTCGTTTTGGGCTTCTTGCAGGTGCCTACGGGGCTGTGTTTCTTCCCCATCGCTATCTCCGCCGTAGTCACTGTGGCGCCATTGCTCCCCTTTCGTTTTGGTCTCTCGTTCCTGTACGCCTCGGCACGCCAGGTTCCGCGGTTGTTTATCCATTTGTCATTAGGTCGTTCTTGCAGCCTTTGCCATCAATTAACCTCCTGCTTTGTTTTTTTGCTGGGTTGTTCGTCGATTGTTTATGGTTTGGGAAATATCGCTGCTATGCTTGCTTGATGTGTTGGATGTTGCCTGGTCGGCGATTTTCAGCGCGCCCACCCCCACCTCCTCTCGCTTCCCTGCACGCTATTGTCGTCGTTTTGCTTTGATGGCTACATGACACAGGTACAGATGTGGGTTTCGTTCGTATAGCTTTTCTCTTATTTATTTGCATTGGTCTGTTTGCTGATGCCTTGTTTTGGATTTTGGTTGTGTGGGTTCCGTTTGCCCATTTTTTTTTAGTTTGTTTGCATTGGTCTGTCTGACCATCCCCCGCCGCCACGCCAGGCGCAGGCGCCGCGCTACCGCCGCCCAGCGCGAGGTCAGCGTGCTCTCCCTCAACGACGACGTTGTCTATAAGCCCCGGACCAAGGAGACGCGCACCGCCTCCTTGCTTTCTAAATTCTACGTGAGCTGGAAGCTTCACCTTGCATTTTTTTGTTGTGTCTAGGAGTTAAAAATTAGGTGTATGTATTTGTGTTATAAGCTTGTTGTTGTCAAATGATTTGATTCGAAGAATTTTTGCATGTAGGGTAACTAGCCATGCATATGCTCATGTCCATTAAACTAAGATGCATCCACGGTGCCTTGGGAATGTTAAAACTGTAAAGTTTGATGTTTGGATAGATAATTATGTGGCCGTATTTTCAATTGGCTCACGGTCTCACATTACTCACTGATCTGCTCTAATAATTTCACTGCTTAATTTGTATAATTTCTTATGATTTCTGTGTACCTCACTGTCCTTCTCTTATGTTTCAGATGCAACAACTTCTAGGTGTTCGCCGTTCACGATACAACAAGTTGGCTATGCCAAGATCCATTGAAGCGCAGAGATTTTTGGTGCCTGTTTCTGGTTGTGAATTTAGCTTCACATCTGCAATAGAGGACCTGAACTCCATGTCTGCTTGCCCTCATGGGCATCGCCCTTTAAGAGCCACTGGCGCTGCTATTTCCACAGCTGTTGCTCTTCTGGAAGGCTGCTGCTTTGATCATCTGCTTTGATCATTTGCCCTGAAGTTGATGGACGTTTGATCATATGCCCAAAGTTCATAAGCGTTTGATCATTTGCCCTACGATGTCTCACTGACATGTGGCCCTAGGACCCGCATGTCAATGAGACATCGTAGGACAAATGATCAAATGCCCACCAACTTTAGGCAAATGATCAAATGCCCATCAACTTCAGGGCAAATAATCAAATTTTCCTAATACCGGTGGCCGGATAATGGTTTTCACATCTGGTCCCACGACAGTAGGTCCAGGGCTTGTGGTGGAAACCGATCTTGGGAAAGCAATTCGTTCTCATCGTGACATTTTCGATGGCCATGCATCTCTCACTGACAAAGCCCAAGACTTCTATAAGAAAATTGCAAAGAGGTTAACAGACCATGCATTAGTTCTTGATCTATTTGTTTGCTCTCTCGATCAGGTTGGGGCCGCATAGCTGAGATATCCAATTGAAGTGTCTGGGGGGTTAATAATGCTTTTGTCTCCCGGAAGGTTTTATTTTGCCTCCATTTCAATCCATTTTTCTTTTGGCATCTTTTTGAGCAAAGTTTCTTTATGAAGGTTTATCTGATGCAGGAGAGCTTGCTTCTGCCAGAGCTGCAGCTGCTACAGGAACTATTATGGTTTGAAAGATCCTATCAAATTTGATGTATTTGCTATCTATATCCAACAATGGATTGTCATATTCATCAGATGGCCCGTTGGATCTCTGGCCTGGTGTTTCCAATTATGTCTTGCAAGTGTTGTCACAGAAGCAAGAAGGTCCGGCTCAAGAAGCTGAATGGGGTATGATGGATGCTCTTGCCAAGAGGCCTTCAGTTAAGGTATGTCAGAGCAGTACTTTTAATTTCATCTGATGATCATTTCTTGAGATATAAGAATATGGTATCCTACTTACTGAACTGCTAGGATAACTTCAAGTGTATAGGCCAGAAAGTTGTTTTTTTTTTTCTTTTGTAAAAATGATTTCATCGTTCATCATCGTTGATTACTGCGCTTGTCTAAAGTGTTGCAAACACCCTCTTAAAAAACAAAGTGTTGTGGGCACGTCCTGAAAAAAGTATTATGAACACTTCCTTTCAAAAAAAATTTAAAAAATGTCTTATAAGCACTAAAATAACTTGGTACTTACTTCTCTCTTTTACCTTGTGAAATCAGATGATGATTGAGAAAGAGAGCTGGCCATATTGTTTGGCACTTTCAGAGGATTTTCAGAGGACTGAGCAGAGGTTGTGTCTCTGGTAAATTACTGGTTCGAGCCAAGTATTAAGTACATCCCCGTTTTCCACAGCTATAGTAGCTGAGAACTTTTGATTTACCCAAGATGTAATTCAGTATTATATACATCTCTTAGTAATTAATTCATCATGTCATTTAGGTACTTAGATAAGGAGGATCTCTATGAAACAGTAGCTTATGTAGGTTTAACCCTACCAGGAGAAGCTGGATCTTGGCAAAGAGAGTGCAAGGTAATGCGTGCTATATACGCTCTTCTTTTAGAGAGTTATGCACTGTATATTATTAGACTATGAATGTTTATTCTCGCAAACTGCAATTCTGGTGTAGAGCAGATGCCAATTTTGGTGTAGAGCACATACAGATGGGAGCTTCTACATAAGGAACATTGTAACCAGGGGCTACAACCTTTATGCGTGGGTTCCAGGTTTTATAGGGGACTTAAAATTAGATGGTACGCTAACCATATCTTCAGGCCAGCATGTTAGTGGCATGTATACTCTTGCAGGTTGTAACTTTTTTATGTGATGTCCTGAGATATTCATAATTGCTGTTCAGTAGATCAGATATAAATGATAATATTATGCAAGATATGGTGATAGCTGAACCTATTTCTGTGCTATTGTTCTGAAATGTCTTTCTGCTTTCAACATAAAAATAAGGCATGATGCTTTCCTTTAAGGGGTTTTCCATCTTCGTCTTTGAAGCAATTCTATATTTAGAGATTATTAGGAGGCAAAATTTTACTTTCAGGATTCAGACTTTTAGAATGATAAAATTTTAATGCATTTCCTTTTGTGCGCTATTCCAGAATCACCTCAACCATATCTTTTTTCCCGTTTTGTATTGCTAGATGCCTTATCTTAGTTTCTATCTATTTTAGGATGTGACTATTTGTAAGAGCAAAGATCAGAATCTGGGAAAAATTGGGTGTTCTGTGTGCAATGTGCAACCAGTATTGAAGTTGTTCCATATTTGTCTAGGCCCTCCACAGTGACTCTTATGTCTTTCGCTCTCTTCGTCTCTCATTCTCCATCAATTTGGGGTTTGATTTCTTGATCCCTACGTCAATCTGAAGTGCCTCTTAAACCAACAAAATTCGAAAAATTGCGGGGGTGTCACTCAGAATCAATCCACCTAAATCCCAAATTGTGTGGTGTTGGTCCAGTCCTCCATCGATTTATCAGCCGAAGGCATTACTACTCTTCACTATCATTGTGTTACTGGGTTTTCTGGTTGACTCGTGGATATAATTTTGAGCTAGAGTATCTCTGGAGTCTGTACATATCTCTCTCAGGAGACCTCTGTTTATTATGACTGTTCTTGTTCATTCAACCTATTAGCGTCAGAGAATAGGAATAACTTCTTCATTTGCATATGCTGACAATCTTCTAGCTACTACTCCGATATGCCCACGCCTATTGCTTTCTTTGTTCCAGTGAGCATGTTGTGATGTGATCAGCCAAGCGCATAATTGGGTTGCTTCCTTAACTTCGATTTTGCTAGGATGAAGTGAGACTTGGTGAATTATTGGTTTTGAGAGATTTGGTTGGTGCGGAACATGTTTGATATCCTATAAAAATCTGATGAATCTAATTTATTAGTCGTATTTAGGATAGTGTGCTCGAATTTGCGTGCAACTGGGTATGTACCCATGTTTGCATGTTGTACAACAATACCGTCATATGTAATTTGAGGCTATAGATATCATTTCATCAATTGTGCTGCATTTTTGGAGACTGAATTCTTGTTTTAGGAGTCGTATTACGACACAGAGGTAAGAGCATGAGTTTCTAATTTTATTAGAGACACAATTTTGCCCTTTTTGCTTGACTTCATTTTATAATTTTGAAGCTGCAGATTTTAACTGAAAATACTCATGATGAAACCTCTTTCTCATATTGCTTCATAAATTTCTTCAAGGTATTGCAGCCGTATTGTCATAAAGATAACCTTTTTATGATGGACTGTACGGGCGCGGCATAGCGCGCCTTACCTATCTAGTCTATTGTAAGCACCAAGCTACATCATGACATGCGGATCCCTTATTAGTGCCTCCTTAGGAATTTTTTTTTTAATATACATTTTTAAATCAAAAAATTCAAAAATATACCAGTTTTAAAAAAAATTCAAAAGTAGCCTACAGTCGCGCCACGTGGCAGCGACTGGAACATCCACGTGGCATTTTCCATTTTTTAATCATGTTAATTCATTATATTGTCCAATAATTCATATCGGATGCTAGGAACCTCGGAAAATTATGAAAAAAAAATCTAAATTTTTATTACGCCATAAGAATTCATAATATATGAAAAAAAGTAGCATGTTTCATGCAAATTTAAAATGTTAAAATCAGGTTTACTAAAAGATCATTTTAGGTATTATGAAGAAACTATATAAAGCATGGCTCAAAAATTTATGAAAAAATTGCTTAATTTTTATTACGCTATAAGCATTCATAATATATTAAAAAATTTGCATGTTTCATTCAAATTTAAAATGTTAAAATAAAGTTTACTAAAACACCCTTTTAGGTATTATGAAGAAACTATATAAACCATGGGTCAAATAATTATGGAAAAAATTTCTAATGTATATTAAACCATAAGGATTCATAATATATAACCAAAAATACTATGTTACATGCAAATTTAAATAGTTTAAATCAAGTTTAGCTAAATACCCTTTTATCTATTATGAAGAAACTATATAAATCATGGCTCCAAAAATCATGAAATAAAGTTCACCCGTTCTTAGGGTGTTAGATGTCTCATTTTTGAAAAAATATATAGGAATGAACGCAATTGAAATAACCAAATGGCTATAAGAACCCTCGCTTTCATGGAAGACCGAAGCTTTTTCGACAGCCCTTAAGATATCCTTTTCGAATGTATTTATTTTGAAGAATGAGTCAAATTTGCTCTTTGCTATATGGACTACCATGTTCTGAAAAAATAATGTATTTACACCTTACTCTGGAGCTACATTGTAGTAGCGCAATAACCCTAACTATTTTAGTCGACGGAAAACGAAAACGCTTAAGCCTTTTCGGCAGCCTGTAAAATATCATGTTTGAATGTATCTTTTCGAAAGAATGTGGCAGATTTGATTTTTGATGTATGGACTACCATATTCCGGAAAAATATTTCATTTACACCTTTCTTTGCATGTAACATGTATTAGCGCAATAACCCTAAGTATTATAGTCAGAAATAATCCTAACAAGGTTGGGAGAGGGAGATACGAGAGAGATCGATTAACAAATAATATGTTAGTGACGATAATAAGGTAGGCAACACTCTTTATTACGGCTTAAAACTAAAAGCGATTACACGAAACAACAATGGCCCTTCTGCCACACTACTGAGTGCACCGGGGATATTTCCCCTTACGCAACCCATCGGTGCTTGCCGCCCTGGCCCTACACGCCCTCTCGCGCTTCCTCTCTTGCTTGGCCTCCCGCTCGGCCGCTAGGCGCTGCCGTTCGGCCTCCCTCTCGGCACGTATTTCTTCGTTATGCTTCATGCGCTTCTCCTCCTCATCCTGCTCATGTCACTGCTCGCATCGTACTCCCAATTCCGCATCCTCTCCATCTCAGGAGTCTGCTCCATGTCGTAGAATTTGATGAACTCGCACAATGGAGGCTGCAATTGGTGACAGGAGATGGTATTATAGCATTAAGGTTTGCGCGGTAGGATGAAACATCAAATGCGAGTACGAACATACCGGCCTTTTCCCCCGCATCCGCATCTCCAGTGTTGGCTCGAAGTCGTAGTTGCGGCAGCTCCAGTACCTCATACCGTAGGTGTATGAGTTGTCTTGAGACTTCTGCAACCGGCAAGGATCCCCGCATAGGCACATGGGGACCTGCGTGCCTTCAGGAATGGCTTCGGGAAGGCTGTGCCTTGGGGGGGAGGGGAACTCCATTGGCACCGGTTGGTTGGCTGGCGAACTTGTGATCCGTATTTCATCTTCCCTCGTATTGGCCCGAAACTAGCTTGCTTGCTGTGATTTTTGGGAGGCGACCACTAGGGCTTAAATAGCCAGCCAAAGAAGAGAGTAGTGGACTTAAGAGAAGTTCAAATCCGCGATCATCGGATTCCTCTGCAGCTTTGCAGATGACATCGATGGGTCATGGCAGAAATGATAAGATAGCACACAGGCATGTCAGTGCTGATTAATATCCTATGCAATAAGTGGTCACCTCGGAGTTAAATGTAGGCAGTGAGTGGTCATATCAAGCATTTCAGCTTTCAATGAGGGAGTGCAGCACTGTTTGAGCGTGACCGGTCGTCCAGCTTTGTTTGAGGTTGACACGTCGTGCAGACACGGGAGCAGAAATGTAGAGAATACAACATAGAAATGTTTAAGTTAGAGCATAACATTACAACGCAGAAAGAACAACGTAGGAATACAGTGCTCAATCGACGCCTACTCTCCCTGCTGACCCCCCTCTCCCGGCTGACCTCCCCCTCCCTGTGCACGAGATCTGGTCCGCCTCGCTGGTCGACGTGCAGCGACAGGGCGACGTCTGGGACCAGAAGGGCTGAACTGCTCTGGTGCGTGGTCGATCCGCTGTCCGAGGGTCTCCGCTGCTGCAGGGGTATGGCATGAGGAACTCGGGTCCGTCGGCTGTGTAGGCGTGGGGGCGCTGGGCTGGGACCCATACACGAAGTCCGAGTGCAGCGGCACGGAATATGGCGTGTCGAAGTCCTCCGCACGCGTGTACGACGTAGTGGGGCCCTCTGGGAAGTAACCTGAAAGCACGTACAACATGTTGGAATACAGCATGTATTTGAAAGTAAAGTTTAAAGCAATGTTAGTTTACGGTGGGTATTGAACACACCTGGGGTCGGCACCATGACAGGAGGAGGAGGAGGGTACCCGAACGGCGCGACGGTAGGGTATCCGAACGAGTATCCTGCTGTACACAAGTATTAGTTACCACGAAATGCATTGCATGTTTAAGTTAGCAAGTGCATAACTACCTGGCGTGCCGTACGAGGGCACCTGCCATTGGGAGCTCCCTGGATGGTCCTGCGGTGGCGCTGGAGGGTTCGGCAAGGTGGGAGGTGCGAACTGGAAGGTGGGAGGTGCAAACTGGAAGGTGGGAGGTCCGAACGGCCAGACAGCGGAGTCATCCGACGGTGGTGTCGGAGGTGGTGGTCGTGAACTGCTCCCGACCCCCTGCTGTCGTCGGCTCGCCGACCGCGAGGGCACACCACCGGCGTCGGTCCTCTGCCGGCAAGAGCAGGCCCGCGCTATCCTCCTCGCCTTCATGGACATCCGCTTGAGGAACCCCGTCAACTCCTCGTGGGAGACCTCTGAACCCCCGCCCAAATGCCCTACCATGGACTGCGCGTCCTCGTCAATCTCTGTCGCCATATCGCCCTAAAAGGGTTAACATGCGGTGAGATATATGTATACTCGCATTCCAATAAAAATATAGGTACAGTGTGTAGTGAACGTACCGCGAAGTGGATCGCCGATGCAACCCATGTGCCATATGTGTCATAGGATGTAGCTGGAAGGATCTCGTGCTGGTCGTCAGCGGGCAAAATACGTACGCGTGTAAGTCCAAGGTGCCACTGCAGGTACCCCTGGTATCCCTGTATATCGTACACAACATCCGCTGCAGCCACGTCGTCTAGTGCATGAGGCCACTACTCCACCCAAGGGGCCATCTTCGCAGCCCAGTCAGTTCGGCGGCCCTGCATGCCCTTCCTCGAATGCCTGCATAAGTTACGAAGCCGTTAGCATGTTTAGTCGGTGCCATTTGAAATGGTAAGATATGAATAGTTACTTACGTGTGAGCCTCTACTGGGACCGTGACGCCACGCGGGACAGGCACCTCTTGTCGCAGTACGAGTTGCCTCATCACCTGATGAGCTGAATAATCCTCAACATAGATGTCGAAGACCAACTTCCACCATGTCAGCACGTACGGAATATCTCGGGTGCAGAGGACAGACAAACTGTGGGGTGCGCGCTCCTGTACCTCCTGAGGGGCGTAAGGCTCCCACCGGACCCGCTCTGGTCGGATGAGGTCGAACGCCTCTGTGAAGTGTGCGTACACACTCCGTACCTGCAAACCAGCCCATTGCGGCTGAAGACGTTATCGGGAAAAAGTTAGTACAAAAGAGGTCGATATGCGATATAGGAAAGAGAGGAAATTCATGTACCCGTCTGCGGCACCAAAGGAACCCCATCGTAGGGGCGTCCACCTCGGTGTCGCCGTAGAACTCCATTTCGTACGCTCCCCGTCCAATCTAGGGTCGTCCAATGTGGAAGCGCTCGAACGACCATAGCATGAGCAGGAGTGGGCACCCAGAGAGTATCGAACCGTCGCGCTGTCGGAGGCACGCGTCGCATAGCCCCCGATAGGTGGCACAAAGTACTGCAAACCCCCAGCTGTACTAGGGGACCTCGCCGGGCGCAGCGTCAGCAATGGCCCGGGCGATCGGAACAAGCCTAGCGTCGACGCTGTCTCCATGGGTGGTGGTGAACATCACCCATCCGAACATCCACAAAAGGTAAGCCTCTAGGTGCCTGCTGACCTGGTACGCATCGGCATTCGCAGCCAGCCTACTAACCTGCAGGAAAAAAAAGTTAGTTGGTTAGAGGAGTATATTAATCCGTACCAATTATGAACCACGCCAACACGTACCTCGAACTGGCGTAGCCACGACAGAGTAGGACCGTGTTTCTGTCGTGGGTGTAGCGGGGCGTATTGCGCCTGGCCTGTGGGACCGGGGGGAGCACTGCCCCGAATCTGGCAACTAGGTCATCGCGCTAGTCGTCATCCACCTCCTGTGGGACAACCGCCTCGCCAACGATCGGGAGGCCGGTGAGGAACAAGACATCCTGCAGAGTCGGTGCCATCTCTCTGCAGGGCAAGTGGAACGTATGTGTCTCCGGGCGCCAGCGGTCCATGAGGGAAGTAAGGAGGGATCGGTCGAACGGGAAGATGGGCGCACCATCCGGACCATCGACGAGGTCCTCCTGTGTCGCCTCGACCATCAGTGCTAGGGGGAGCAATCCCGCCACTTCCAACCTGCAGCAAACCATTACAAGTAAGGCCACAACGTGTCATGACTAACTAAGTCATACGCAAAAATTTGAATTCTTACATACATGGGAAACCAGCGTCTGTCCAGGCCCCAGGCGCGCGCTGGAGTCCATGTGGACAAGACACCTGGATCGACGGTAGTAGCGTGTAACCGTCCACGGTGACGTGCGTCCAAGTGGCGATCTAGAAGCCCGTACGGCCAATCGCCAATGTCGCCCACAGCAGCCATTCCTGCACACAACAAACAATTCAATGGTTCCAATGGTGTAAGGAAATTCCAATCATACAAACAGAGGTACCAAAACATACAATGTAGACCGATGCTACAAAAAAAAAGTAGTAAGGAAATTCCAGCAATTACAGGATGTAGCTAACAATTCGCACAATACTGCAACTTTATAGAACATACACGCATGCATAATAGTGCTCACAATACGAAACCTGGTCACACATCTACGAACCGTAGTCACGCAACATACACGCGTAAGGGAGTTGTACGATTATTACATTCCATACAAATACAACGCACTCCACAACATGGCAACATGCCTTACAGTTATGAAATTCAAGCCCCTCCACCGGAAACTTCATTTCGAGGACATTTGCTCTTCTTGTGGCCGTACTCTCCACAAAGGGCACACCTCCGAACAGGGCCTCCCACCTCGGACTCGTCCATATCGTTGCGAATGCGGCGCGTTTGTCGATGACCTTTCCCGTCCTTGATTCTACTGATGTCAGGGACCCATGTACGTGTGGCATGATCAATTTCAGTGAAGTTGCCGGCGACACGAAACCCATGCAGTTCACCGGACCACGCTTGAACGACAGTGTCCGCCATGTAGTACGGAGAAACGAATTGTACGCTGCTCATCTTAATCTGGCCACAGGCCGCCAAGACATGCGAACATGGTTTGTGAAGAAGGTACGGCTTTAGGCAAGTGCAGGTGCAGGTGCAGGTGCAGTCCGTACCACCCCCCAAGCTCACTTCATGGGTGATTCTTCCACTAGCCATTCCAAGCCCCTCGTTGTTCCTCAGTGTGACCTTAAGTTGTAACTCCGTGGTACCCATGACGACGACCGAGTGTAGGAGGGCCTTCTCAACCTTGTTCGCCATCTAAGCTGTAACGACGTTGCAGCAAGGACTCTAAATGGTACTTGCATGCAACACTGCCGCGGCGTGCCATTCCCGAAAGTACCTCACCGTACCATGCAGTACACCTTCGATGATAGCAACGAGGGGCATGCCACGAAGACCCCTTATCACCCAGTTGTACACCTCGGCCAGGTTGGTTGTCATCAGCCCGTACCTAGCCCTGTTTGTGTCGTACAACAGTGCCCACTTCTCCAGTGGTTCGGACTCGATCCAGTGCGAGAAACACTTGATGTTTCTCGTAGGCCTCCTTCTGATGTTTGGTGGGTCAATGCCCGGTAAGGGCTGTAAACGCTGCGGTGCCTCCGAACTACTCCCCCCAGCTTGCCTCTCTCCGTCACGAATCTGCTTGGTAGTGAGCTCGTCAAGCTTCTCTCAGATGGCAACAAACTTCCTGTGCTAATTTTGCTTGCACAACCTCTTGAACAGGTTCATGAGCCTCTTACTCTTGAAATATTTGAATAGGTTTACCCCCATGTGTCGCATGCACCACCGGTTCTGCAAATCCGGCCACGGAATAGGCTCTTTCACATCTTCCTGCATCTTCTTTATTGCTGTCATCATCCCAGCATGACGGTCATGTATTATGCACACATTGGGCATATCCTTCACAGCACCGATCTTCAGTCTCCTGAAGAACCACAGCCAACTCTCGTAATTTTCACCCTCCACAAAAGCGAAGGCTATCGGAAGTATTTGGTTGTTTCCGTCCACACCGATGGTCGTCAGGATTTAACCCTTGTACTTGCCGGTGAGGAAAGTCCCGTCCACGCACACGACCAGAAGGCAATGCCTGAAAGCCTCCACACATGGCCCAAGTGATAAGAAAGCGTGCTCCATGACCAAGAAGCCGGGGGGGTTCTGAGATTCTCTTTCGTGTACAGCAGTATATGTCCCGGGGTTTCTCTCCTTCAGAACCTCCAGTAGTCGGGGAAGGTTGTCATAAGATGCCTCGAAGGTCCTGAAGCGCTTCTCCAATGCCTTCTGCTTCGCCCTCCAGGCTTTAGCATAGCTGATTTGGTATTTATATCTGTTCTTCATGGCGAGAACTATGTGTTGTGCCTCAATGTCAACCTTCTCGATAATCTCTTCGTACATCACATTCGCGATGAAAGAGGATGTGAGGTTACGATGTCTCGATGTTACATTGCTGAGAACACAACTGTGCTGCACCACCTTCGTGACAACCCATTTCATCTCGTGACTTGGCCAGGGCATGAACCCGCCAAGCACATTCGGCATTTTCACACTTCACCGTGTAACAGTCTTTACTGGATTTGACCACTCTCGCCGGTCGCTGCAAGCTCATCGCCCATACCCTTATAGCATCCTGCAAACTGGACTTCTCCGTGTACATTGCGTGCACGCGTACCTCATTTGGTCGGTACTCACATGTGGAGTCATGGGCATCGTTCACTGCTAGGGCTCCGGCTTCGGCCCTATCCAAGCATCGGGCACCTCTGAGGACGTATTTCCATCATCGTCCGACAAAGATTCATCGTGGTCCTCCATGGCCAGTGCCTCTTCTTCCTCCGTCGCTCGCTGATCATCCTGCTCCATCACATCAACTAACCCTTCCAACTCCTCCCCTTCATATGCTTGTCCCGTCGGTGCAGCACATGATCGAACATTCTCATGAACTTCCGCCACAGTTTGTGCCTGCACCGTGATAGGGGTTTCATCACTAGGCAGGTTTGTTTTGATCGTCGCCTGCACAAAGAGGATGAAACCCCAACCACGCCGCCGTGATGCATTGATGTAGTTCATCCAAGACTGAGACCGCTCCAACGGTCTAAGTACCCATACCGAGTCATGTGTACCTCTCGGCCACAAGCATTTGACGCTGACATCAAACTCCGCAGGATTCAATGAAAGACCGTCACAAAGCCACCCACAAACAGTTTCAAAATTCATGTCCTCCGGATTCTGATGGTATAAAACTCGGTGCTCAAAACCATTCAAATCAACCCTATATGGGCCCTCCCGAACTTCTCCTTCACCGTAATGCACTCTGAATGCATCCATAGCAGACATACCTTCTGGAATACGCAAAAAATATTATATAACATACGCAACGAATTATATAATGCACTTACTTTCTAAATTTTTTGAGCTACCCTAGTATTTTTCGACTAGTTATATTTCCCTTAATTACGTACCAATTGTACTGACGAAAAATTAATTATACGAACGCCTTGCAAGGGGTGTACTGGTCGGCAAGCCTACTGCAATCTAGTATAACATGCGCAAGGATTTATATCAATACACAAATCCAAAAAAATTTAGCTACCGTAGTATTTTTCTAACTACATACCAATTATATTGACGCAAAAATTATTATAGAAAGTACTAACCGATGAATGAGGAACGAATGATATATGTTTTTCGTACTACCCTAATATTTTCGGAGACTGTCTATGTTTTTCTTAACTACAAATCAATTATACTTAAAAAAATCATTATATGAATACATTAAAGAAAATTAATCGATTATTACATTTTTTGTACTAACCCAATATTTTTGTGACACTAACTATATATTTGCTAACTACGTATCAATTACTAACCGATGAACGATATGTTTTTCGTACTACTCTAATGTTTTCCGAAACTATCTATATTTTTCCTAACTACAAATCAATTATACTTAAAAAAATCATTATATGAATACATTATAAATCATTAATCGATTATTACATTTTTTGTACTAACCCAATATTTTTTCGACACTAACTATATATTTGCTAACTACGGATCAATTACTAACCGATGAACGATATGTTTTTCGTAATACTCTGTTTTTCGAGACTATCTATGTTTTTCCTAACTACAAATCAATTATACTAAAAAAATCATTATATAAATACATTAAAAAATTAATCGATTATTACATTTTTTGTACTAACCTAATATTTTTCCGACACTAACTATATTTTTACTAACTACGTATCAATTATGCCGAGGAAAAATGATTTATATAAATTACTAACCGATGAACGACGAACGAACGTGGGATTTTTCTTCTTTTCTTCTTTTCTTCTTTCTTTCTTTCTCTTTTCCTTCTTCTTCTTCTTCTTCTTCTTCTTCTCTTCTTCTTCTCTTCCTTTCTTTCTTCTTTTCTTCCTCTTCTCTTTCTCTTTCTCTTCTCTGTTGGCCAGCCGAGCCCTCCCCTTCCCCCCCCCCCACGCGGAAGAGGGCCACTGCGAGGCTGCCACGTGGCAGCACGGGGCTCAGTCACGCCACCGTGGCGCGACTGGAGCTTGGTCGCTGCCACGTGGCGCGATAGTAGGTCATTTTTGAAAAAAAAATAAAACAGATATATTTTTGAATTTTTTGACCTCCCTTAAACATTGAAGATGCCCTTACAACCTACTCTCCTCGGTCTCCGTATACATTTGGCTATTAATATCATTTAAAATATTTAGATTGATTGAAGTGGTTTCATGTTGCGTTTTGGAGACTATGTTAATGTCTAAAACAACATTGGTTTGTGTTTGGAGCAAAAATTAACTTATCAATATTATTCCAGTATCAACCGGTATATACCATTTCGTCACATAAAACGGTATCAACTCTATGTTCCATACCAATCATACCGGCCCGATACCACTCAATATTGACAAAATCGATAGTACCATCTATTGAACGCATTGAACTATATGTTATATTTTATCTTATTATTATGTATTTGGAGTAATATTATAAGTGAAATTTGGTATGTATATAACTAAATATATATTATTTTATTAAACTACAAAATCTATATCTATATATATCTCAATTCTTGGAGATGTATGGGAGCCACCCGCCTCCCCAACACAGAGCATTTTTCTGTAGAAATTATAATGCCCAGCTATAAAGGTTCATATATTTATTTCCCTGACATTTCACACGAATCTCCTTTGCTCAATTGGTTAGAGCTCTCGGTGACTACCCGTAGGTCTTGCCTTCGAATCTGGGCGACTCAAAAATATTGTAGCTTCTGTAGTACCTACAGTGTTTTCATTTTTGATTTTATTTTTTGAAAAAAAAATTGCAACTTTTTTAAAAATTTAGAACTTTCTAAGGCCTGAGCTACAATGACTTATTTTTGAAAAATAATTTTCCCAAATATTTTAATTTTTTATTAAAAAACAACTTTTTTCCAAAAAAAAAGATTTCTGCAATACTTGTTTTTTTTAAAAATATTTTATTTTTTTATTTTTAAAAAATAGTTTTTATTTTTAATATTTTTAGATTTTATTTTACTACAGTTTTCCCAAAAAATGTAAAAGAAAAGCAATACTTTTTTATTTTTTTGAGATTTTTTAAAAAATAATTTTTCTATCTATTAAAATCTGTCTGTCAGCCTCTGTCTGTCTGTGAAGAAGCTACTAGTAGGTACGAACCGATATTAGGATGTACCATTCGAAGAGCAAGTACTGACAAGCATAGTGTCGACTGTCGAGGCAGTTACAACACGTACTTCACCGCTTGTGCACCTAGCACCGCAAATTGTATGTATCATTTTTCGATCTGAAACCTGCAAGGGAAGACAAGTTAGTCGTCTTCTGCAGCTGCACGACAATCCTTGCTGGCAGAGACGGGCGTGCACCAAACAGCCATTTTTTGCATCACTACAGTGTGTCCCTGTTCTGCTTCGAGCAACAGGTGCAGTTTCACAATTTGCGCAGAAGGCATACATGCAAAATTCTAAATCTTGATCGGATAAAAAAATTTAAAAAAAATCAAAATGCTACAATACCCACTTAAATCTCGACTCAGTGATATCGGTCGAAATCTCGATTTTTTTTTACCGGATTTTCAAAAAAAAAATTACCAGCTTTGTTTGCATTTAGAGTCAAGATCATCCGCAATAAATTTTAACATGTGTTTGACCATTTTTTGGTCAAAACAAATTGACCGATATCTCATAAATTTGGATCGAAATCTCGGTGATTTCGACCAAATCTCGGATTTCTCCGTTGAAAAAAAAAATGAATTTAAAATTTGATTTTTGAATTTTGTTCGGATTTTATTTGAAATTCCGATATCTCACCAAGATTTCGGATTTCGGCAAGTTGATATTTTTACCGAAACAAAATTTTGAATCTTGCATGCAAGTACCGTCCTATTTGAAATGGCTTTAACTTCGACTTCTATCGTTTGAAAACTAGAAACTTCCAAACAGCTAGCTTTCACAACCAGAAGGCAGCATTCCATTTGTATTAGAAACTGAAAGCCAAAAGCTGATCTGATATAGCTTCCGACAGCTTTGGTGGGGAGGGATTATGACTTACCACTAGAGCTTAAAAAAAATTACTCCTTTCCATCAAGTATAAAATCTCAAACCGCATCCCTCACCCTCATTCCTAACCCGCATCCCTCACCTAAAAGCTATACTAAAAAGCCAGACTGCTAAACACCAAACCTCTTCAGCCCAGCTGTTGAGTCATGCAACCTAGCTAAAAACTATTTTTCAAAAAAAAAACTCTAATCATACCAAACAGGGCCTACAAATGACTACTTTTGTTCAACACATTACAGAACACAAGCCCGAATGGCTAACGCAAGGCACACATCATATTGCAGCACACGTCTATTTCTTTTCTTGATGCATTCCTCCAGAACATTATTCATTATACGGAGATCAGTGTCCATCCATTAATACGACAATACACCCCCCCACCCCAATGTCCAACAGAGTTATATGTAGTATACCGACACACCGGGTCTGGAGAAAATGGGATTTACATATCAAGATTCTACAGGATGGTTCAATGAATGCAATTTACAACGAAATCTGATGACGCCCAACTCTGCGTTGAGCCAACCATGTGAGAAGGCGATTAAGCGATATATGTGCAAAATGGAGCCTCAGGCACTCAAACACGGGACCTTACCACAATGCTAACATCATGGAGTAATTGGGACACCTTGCAGCTGGACAAGATTTGAGTGCTGGTGGTAAGATGAGATCCTTTTATTACCTAAGTGCTTTGGAGAGGTTTAGTGGTCAAGGGGACAACCTCTCGATGTGCCATACTCTACTCCCATCAACTTCTCGCAGAGAATACTGCAGCCTGTTTACATCAAAGTATATTATGTGGCAAAAACTACATTTCGCATTCAGGGTTATTCATATAGAGGATTTTCAACAAAATAAAAATGGGTAACAATGATGTGCGAAACATACCGGTCATGCAGACGAGACTGTTGGCCTTGCCAAAACTCAAAAAGATTTGGTGTTAATCTGTAGCCACCCCAGTAATCAGGTTTTGGGATCAAGCTACTGCAGATCCAGAACACAGCAAAGGAGTCAAGAGAATATATCAACTTCAGGATTTAGTAGCTAACATGCAGCAGATAACTAAAGATTGTTAACAGTTTACTCTCCCTGTCCATGTTTATAGGGCGTATTTTTTAAATAGTCTTGTCCATAGATATAAGGCATATTTCATATTCCAATGCAAATTAGTGTGATGTTCCCTTTATACCCCTAATAAATATCCAAATTTACTTAATATTGTCTACATGTATGCATTGAATATAGTGCTTAGAGATAATAATTAAGGGTAGTTTAGTAATTTTCAATATATCATTGGTCTATGTGCCAAGAAAAAATATGCCCTATAAACTTGGAGAAGTAATCATTGTAGTGGCTCCCTCCGCGTATTTTTTTTTTACAAAAATAGCTCCCTCGCGACATTTTTTGCAAAAGTATCCATCTTCTTCACCGCGGAAGGTCAGGGAGGTGACACATGTCACATCTGTGATGTGGCAGCGCAGGAGCACCTTCCGCACACGTGGAGCGCGGAGGAAAACAGTCCGCACATGGGCAGCGCTGGAAGGTGCCCCGGTATTACAGCTCATATATTTGTTACCATCGATTTGCCAACAAAACACCGTAGCTCAGTCGGTGGAGGGCTAGCATGCCGTGCATGAGGTCGTGAGTTCAATTCCCCTCTAAAGCGTATCTTGCCTTTTTTGAGCTATTAAATCATGTTGAAAAATTTTGAAACTTTTTGAGAAGGGTCCTAAGATCATAACTAACCTACCAAAATTTCTAAAATTTGCACAAGTTTGATCATGATTTGGAATTTTTATGGTAGGTTAGGCATGCTCTCATGACCCTTCTCAAAAAGTTTACTCCTACATGATTTAATAGCTCAAAAAAAAAGGCAAGAAGCGCTTTAGAGGGGAATTGAACTCACCACCTCATGCGCGCCATGCAAGCCCTCTCCCAACAAAGCTAGTGTGTTATTGGCAAATCAATGGTAACAAATATGAGCCGTAATACTGGGGCACCTTCCAGCCTGCTCGTGTACGGATTGTTTTCTTCTGTGCTCTATATGCGCGGAAGGTGCTCCTACGCTGCCACACCGCAGGAGGTGACACGTGTCACCTCCTCGACCTTTCACGGTGGAAAAGGGGGCTACTTTGGTAAAAAAAATGTTGCGAGGGAGCTATTATTGTAAAAAAAATGTGCGACGGGGGCCACTACAGTGATCACTTCAAACTTGGACGGGGGTTATCAGCTTAGACTAAAGCACCAAGTGCTGTTGATAGCAAGGTTATTAAAACGTAAAACGAGAACGAAACGACCCACCCCCTTTTTAACTTTTAAACGTTTAAACGGAAGTTGAAACGTAGTTTTAGGCACCATTGTAAAACGAATATGAGAGCAAAGATATATCACATATGCATGGTTATCACGGCAATTAGGCAACCAAACAAAATTGCCATTTCAGTAAACAATACACTTAAATTGCCTTCTCGTCGTTTGTAATTTGTGGGAGGGGGAGGTGCACTGCCACTTGCACTTGCCATTCTACAATCAATTCAATATGCTACAATCAACATTCACTAAACCATCAATTTATAGACAACAGAAATAGACAAGAGACAACAGATGGCTAAGGAAGTCTTTAGCCAACAAGAGACGGAGACAGAGAGAGAGCAGAGAGGGGGATGGCATAGACCGAGCAGATCGACGGCGTGAGATTGAGCGACTCGCCGACTCCTCTGTCCCTCTATCTCGGTCTCGCACATTTCACCCAAACAGAGAGAGAGCAGAGAGGCACTCTACTGGCGACGGCATTGGCGACGCCGGCTGATTTACGACGCAAGGCGGGCGGCGATGACGGCGCGGCGAAAGACAAGGGCGCGGGCGCGGCGATGGCGACATATACTGGCGCTGGCGCGGCGCAGATCGAATCTGGCGCCAATGGCGGCTGACGGCTGGCCGATAAGAACGGGCGACGCTGGGCGACGGCGTGGCTTAGGGTTAGCTTTCTCCCGTTTCCCCGATTTCTCCCGATTCCCCTCCAAATATGAACGGCTAGAACGTCCGAATCGGACGTTCCGGACGTTTTCTCGTCGTTTGAACGACGTTCAACGACGTTCTACGAGCGGTCTGCAGAACGACCGGACGTGCAGCGTCTCCTGGGCGTTTTCTCGTATAAACGACGTTTAAACGTCGTTTACACGACGTTTTAATAACCATGGTTGATAGGCATCTAATTTGCAGATAGGTAATTCATGGCAACTATGTACCACTAATACCGACAAACTGGCTCTAGAGACTGAGATGTACTATATACATCAAGATTTTGCTGTGTGTGTGTGTGTGTGTGTGTGTGTGTGTGTGTGAGAGAGAGAGAGAGAGAGAGAGAGAGAGAGAAACAACATGTGACGCAGCTCCAACGAAGGAGGATCATTGCTGAATACATTGCATACTGTTGTATTGGTAAAGGATATGGATAGGTAGGTGCATTCATTTATGTCATTTATGGCTATGATGCTTGATCAGTGCATGGTCACAAATAACCACCAGCACTTTTGATTTCAATGGCTACTATTCGTGAAATTGGGTTTATGACTACTGGGTTGCTCAGTCTTTTTCAATTTTTGAAGCTAATCCAATATTTGTGTCACCGATCCCATATGACCTAAATTCTAGATTAATGAGGTAAAATAGAAAATATACTGCCAGTGAACAAAGCAGCTTAAAGTGAATTATGGGTGCCAAAAAAAGTATAAAAATCATGCAATTGATGGATACAGCTGGCACCTGGCATGTTAAACTCACCCATCAGAATATTTTTGTTCCAATTCCTTGTATGCCTGTTGAAGAACTTCCCTTCCAACAATGACAGTGCTCTGGGGAATAGCATAGTTAATATTGATTTTCATTTTGAGGCATGCTGAGACTTCCATTTCATTTTTGAAGGAAAAAAATGTGGGATTGCAACAACAATACCTGCTTGCTGACTATGGCACCAAGCTGACTTCCATGTGGGCGGCTGTGAAAATACTTCTCAGATTCTTCTTCTGGAACCTTCTGAACGGACCCTTCAATTCTTACCTACACAATAATAAAGCCCAGGCATCAGCCAACTAGAATCTTCAATATATGCTATTTTCTCTGTTCCAGTTTGAACATCTCATTCCATATTCCTTAACAAATGAATACACCATATGGATCAATGTTCAATAATTGTTACCGTAAATCAAATGGAAGAAATTGGGACCTAGTCAATAATTGTTAATTACAGGATAGAATAATGAACAACTGATACAAAAATAGCCCAGAAAGGCACAAAGTACATCAGAAGTAGATTCCTTAATGGGACAGATTATTACAAATAAGAGCAGTGAAACCGGATTAGGCTGACAGGGTGAGAGCTTATTTCACATTTCTGACACCATGCATACTTAACAGTTTTGAAAAGGAGTAACATTATGTTAGTTAGAATATTAGAAAAGCTTCATTGTGTATGTTAGAGAATTAGTTTAGTGTTAGTTATTGAAAAAGTCTTTTACCCTCTTATTATGTGATACTGCAGAAAATAAATTATCCTTTAATGCCACCCACAGGATTGGTAAAATCACCTGCCGGTTCATCTCATTCCAGTAGAAAAGGAGTGCTGCATTCCGATTTTCAGATAAATCATGTGCCTTCCGACTACCATAATTTGTGTACCTGCACAAGACCCCATGAAAGCATGAGTTAATTGTACGGGACTTCATTGGAATGGAGAATTGTTTAAAACAGTTGTTTGTCCCTTACCAAACAAATCCATGCTTATCAACACCTTTTAAAAGAACCATTCTTGAAGAACTGCACATAAATTATTATATTAATAGCAGAAGAATTATCATTCTAATACAACAAGAGGTAAACCGCTTAGTAAGCTGAAAGTAACATTTAAAGAAATAGAACCATACGGTTTTCCTTCCTTATTGACAGTTGTTAAAGCCATAGCATTTGGCTCACGCAGGCCAGCAGTAACTGCTTCATCAAACCATCTACGGAACTAAATATATAGAAGCATCATCAGGAGACAGAAGAACATAATGTTATTGAAAAAAAAAGACTCATTAGTTTCCAAAATTGCTTCAGGTTGATCGTACTTGGTCAAATGGATCAGGCATCACTTGATTCTCAAGAAGTTCAGGGGAAATATAATTTTCCCTCAGAGATGAAATGTCAACTGATGGAGCTTTTCCAATTCTCACACACATCGAGGTGCCAGGATATGGAGGAAGCTGAAGTCCATATTTGCTCAAAATAGGTGGTGGAACAAACCTACCCCCAAGAAAATGGTGTGGACCAGTAAATTTTTTTGCACATATCTTTGGTGCAGTCAATGATACCTAGACATACCACAATAACAAGAATTGAAATTTGGCGTGGTCAAACAGCAATCTCTTATGTTGATACATGAATTCCAATCCTGAAATCTTATAAATAAGATGCTAACCAGCATATCAGGTTTAAGCCCTCCTCCATTGACATCTCCCTCTTCAACATGCCACCCAGAAGGGATGTCAACAGAAACAATTGCTGGTCTATTGGCTGAATCGTCAATGACACTCAATGAAACAAGCCTTTGGATAAGATCATCAAAGGGTGGTCTGGGCGTTCCTGAATAAATAGTGTCCAAAAACAAAGTTTGAAGTAAAAATAATGGCAAATGTAGTTGGTCTAAGTCAGGAAAAAAATCGCATATTCTGTGAATTCAATCCAATTCAATTTACTCTAAATGGTAGCAGTATTTTCTCAATGAACAGATCATTCTTGCTGTCATAAGGTTCTTCATTAAACCAGATCACACATGCTCCCAGCACCATTCTATACACCCGAATTACAAAATACCTCCTTGTCAGGCTCGTTGCGTGGAGGAAGAAGAACAGTGGAGTCGGCGGGTTTCATAACGGTTCGACGACTTCATTAACTGGGCGAATCATTCATCCAACGGCCAACGAATAATTACTGTTTTATTTACCAAATGACTGTAGCTCATCTTCTTTTGTCTTTAGCTCTGAACTTACAGACTGCGTTAGTTTACTTGCTTGTATTAACCTGAGATGAAAACTTTAATAGCCGTGGGTATAAATAGCCCACTGGAGGAGAAATGGAACACGATTTGGCTTCTAACAGATATCACTTTAGTTGTTAGTTTGGTAGCCTGTTCTTGTTCTTTCTTGTTCTCCACGTAGTTCTGTTCATCCTCGTTTTCTCCTGAAACTAAGACTTTGGCATATCTTCTATACTTTAGTTGGTAGTTCAATAGCAAGTTAGTTTCTCCTCCTTCTTGTTCTTCAAGTTTGCTGCCTGTTCGTTCGTCAGAAGCAAGAAATCGCTCGGATCCAAATCGGGTCCTGACATTGGTATCAGAGCACAGGTCTTTCCTTGGTGTGCAGATATTTCTTCTTCATCTGTGATGTTTGGAATGGGGTTGGACTATCTGTAAAATCCCCCAGTCTGGATGAATCTTTATGCGAAATTTTGAGCAGTTGGTTGAAAAGTAAATATGGATTATCAGGAAGAGATCGAAAGGATTAAGGTACGTTTGGATGATCTGGAGACTCTTAAGGCAGATGTGGTTGAGATTAAGAATTTGTTGCTAGGGAGATCAGGGTCATCATCCAATCCGGTGGACTCTCTCAATTCTTTGGCAGTGGGAGACGGGAATCCTTCTCAGATCGCAGTGGAAGTGAACAGGACAGAATCTGGAATCAATATGTATGAATCTGGATTGATTGAACCTCGCGGATTGGGAAATAGTATCTCACCGGTCTTTACTCCAGAGGTAAGAACATCATGGCATCCTCCTGTAAGAACTCCTGGTGAGATGGGAGTTTTGGGAAATCATCTGAACTCAAGTGCACACATACATCAACCGATGGATTCTGGAAGACAGTTTGGACACTGGAGTGGAAATCATCATGCACCGGTTTATGTTCATCCAGTGTTGTCACCAAATTACTCTCAGGTGAATACTCAGCAAGCACAGGGCCAATCTCAGAATATGCATTTTCCGGGGTTCATTTATTCGATGCTCAAAGGAATATTTATGGGGGAGTTAATCAGAACACTCAACAATATGCTGAGGCCGTCCTTAAGGGACCCAAGTTGGAATTGTCCCTGTTCTCAGGTGAGAATCCGATAGGATGGATCGACCAATGTAAGAAGTTTTTTGAGATGGCGGGCACTCCAATTGACCAATGGGTTAATTTAGCAGTGGGTCATTTGATTGGTAGAGCGGGAACATGGTTTAGAGGCATTGGAATCTCCTGGCAATCATTATCATGGTCTCAGTTCAGTGCTTTGGTTTGGGATCGGTTCTCTGAAGTGAGTGCTCATGAAGCAGTGGAAAACTTGCAGGGAGTCAAACAAGTAAATACGGTTAGCAGATACATTGACTACTTTGAGAAATGTGCTGAAATGGTTAAAAGAGAGCATCCGTACCTTCAAGAACAATATTTGTTGAGTTGCTTCATTGGAGGTCTCAAAGAGGAAATCAAGTATAGTGTTAGCAGTCACCAGCCAAAAGGACTTTTGGAAGCCTATTGGTATGCGAAGATAGAAGAAAAATCTTGCCATGCTCAGAGAAACAGTCAAGGAAGCTCTAAATCAAGAAAGTTTATCCCACCAAAGAACTCTACCCAGAAACCGGTAACAGAGGACAAGAGAAATTTTCAGAAGGGAAAACAAGAAGAGAGAGTGAGCAGAATTTGTTGGCACTGTATGGAGCCCTGGAAGCCTGGACAAAATCAGTTGTGCAAAGTTAGGAATGCATTGTATACTCTATTAATGCAAGGTGATGAGGAAAATGTATTGATGATGGAAAATGAATTCAATGGGGAGAATGGGGGATTTGTGACAGCACCAGGCAGTTCTGATATCACTGACAAGTTAGAAGCAACAAAACAACTAATGCAAATTTCAGCTTATGCAGTACACGGCCTGGCAGAACCTATTACCTTTTCGGTAGTGCTCCACATTGGAATTCAGCAAGATATTGCATTGGTAGATAGTGGGAGCACAAATTCGTTCAGGAATTATGAGTATGCTGTTAAATTTGGTTACTCACTAAAGACTGCACCTCTCAGGAAAATCGTAGTGGCTAGTGGAGGAGAATTGATCTATGATGCGAAGGTGGATGATTTGCAATATGAGATTCAGAGTATACCATTCAATACCACTTTTAAATTGCTGAAATTGGGAAATTATGATATAATTTTGGGAGCCAACTGGATGTATGACCACAGTTCAATTGGGTTGAACCTTAAAGAGAAATTCTTGTCCATTCATAAGGATGGAAGAATGATACAGTTCTATGATTGCACTCAACCCACATCAAATTATTTGCTCTCAGCAACTCAGCTCCAGAAATTGATACTGGAAAGAGGAAGAGATGGTCTCGTCGCCACGGCGCGTCGGTATATTGTGTGTGTTTCTTTGTTGGGTATACTCATGTCTATGGATAGGACATTTATGCCAACTCATAAAAAGATAGCTGTCTTTGACTTTGGTTTAGAATTATGGAGCGATATCATTGTCAACTTTCCCAAAAATCATGGAAGGTTGCCGGACACAGTTCTTGAACTCATTAATAGAGAGATGATGGGTGAAGTAATAAACAGAGGTTTGATGAGGAGTACAACTAGAATGATGATGGATCTAGGGTCTTCTGTTTATCAGGACAACTTTGAGTGGCCACTCCTTGAGGTATCTGCAAGTTTCTATATTGGTGAGTCTCAATGGTTTATTGAGTGCTGCGATTATGGTGAGTATCTCAAGAAGGCTGAGAGGCGGCTTGCTGAGGAATTGGAACGTGTTACACAGTATATGGAAGCGAAAACTGTTGACAAAATAATTAGTGTTGTGGATAAAGAGAGGCTCTCAAATCACATGCAGAGGTTGATTCTTATGGAGAACTATGGTCTTGTAAATATGCTCATTGATGAAAAACACGATGATCTGACCAGGATATACGATTTGTTTAAACGTGTTCCTGATGGGAAATCAACAATTAGATCTGTGATGACTTCTTATGTTAAGGAAACTGGGAAGACTTTGGTGACTGATCCAGAGAGATTAAAGGACCTTGTTGATTTTGTTCAGTATCTTCTAAATGAGAAGGACAAGTATGATGAGATTATCAGTGTTTCATTCAGCAATGACAAGGCTATCCAAAATGCTTCGAATTCCTCCTTTGAGAATTTCATCAACTTAAACAACCAATCCCCTGAATTCATATCACTCTATGTTGACAACAAACTTCGGAAAGGAGTGAAAGTGGCCGACGAAGAGGATGTGGAAACCTATCGACAAGGTGATGTTGCTCTTCAGGTACTTGCAGGAGAAAAATGTTTTTGAAAAGTATTGCAAGCAACACTTGGCAAAACATCTTCTATCTGGGAAAACTACTTCCGATGAAGCTGAGGAGGATGCTTGTGAAGTCGAATACGGAATGTGGCTACCGCTTGCTTCAAAATTGGAAGGCCTGCTCACCGATTTGAAGACGCCCCTCGATGCTATGCGAAATTTCTATGCTTACCTCGGTGATATTGATAATCCAAAGAATATCTCGTCCGTATACTCACCATCGATCTTGGCCAACGCAACCATGAGCTACCTGCAACCTTCAACCTGAGATCAACACTATATGTTAGAGATTTCAAGCCTAGAGGACAAGAGATTGCTAAAGGAAGTGGAATTGTCAGGATAGTTGCGTGGAGGAAGAAGAACGATGGAGTCGGCGGGTTTCATAACGGTTCGACAACTTCATTATCTGGGCGAATCGTTCATACAACGGCCAACGAATAATTCGCTTTTATTTACCAAATGACTCGTAGCTCATCTTCTTTTGTCTTTAGCTCGAACTTACAGATCAAGCGTTAGTTTACTTGCTTGTATTAACCTGAGATGAAAACTTTAATAGCCGTGGGTATAAATAGCCCACTGGAGGAGAAATGGAACACGATTTGGCTTCTAACAGATATCACTTTAGTTGTTAGTTTGGTAGCCTGTTCTTGTTCTTTCTTGTTCTCCACGTAGTTCTGTTCATCCTCGTTTTCTCCTGAAACTAAGACTTTGGCATATCTTCTATACTTTAGTTGGTAGTTCAATAGCAAGTTAGTTTCTCCTCCTTCTTGTTCTTCAAGTTTGCTGCCTGTTCGTTCGTCAGAAGCAAGAAATCGCTCGGATCCAAATCGGGTCCTGACACTCCTGATACAGGAAGAGCAAACCCATATATTCACTCAGTAATCATGTTACGTAGTTTAATCAAATTCAATTTACTCCCAGCAGTGTTTTCCTTTGGAAGTCATTCTTTACGCTGAGTGTGTTTGGAATATATTATGCATAAATTAATTCTGACTTATCCATACTACATATACATCGTTCAATTCCTCAACTCCTGATCATTGAAGCCGGAAACGCGGAACGTGGCAGGGTTCCTCGTCCCGGGAACTTCGTCCCGAAACGAGGAACGGGGATGACACGGTACGTCGACCCGAACGCTACTGGAACGTCGATCCTAGGAGGAGGGGGGCGGCACGGTGGAGGTACCGTGGAGGTGGCCAATCTCTTGAGCTCCCTGCTCGGTTGGTTCCTCCTGGTCCTTCTTGGCTCCCCTTCTAGCTTGGGTTGGAGCTCCTCCTTCCGGTTCTTGGTTCTTGCTTCACTGTTGAAGACCCTCCTGGTTCCATCTTGCTTCTGGCATCGGAGATCCTCCTTGCTCTCGGTGTTGGAGTGGAGAAGTAGAGTGGTAGTAGGAAAAAGGGGAATGGTCGCCGCCTCCTTGGCTTCTGTTGGAGTGGGAATGGGAGTGTCTTTGCCTCGGTGGAGTGGAGGAAAAGGGAAATTGACTGGCTGCCTATTCCTTGGCTTCGGTTGAGGAGGAAATGGGAGCTCTGCTTTGCCTCGATCGACGTGTAGCCAAGGGGATGCACTTGGGCCGGGCCGTGGTCGGGTCTTGCTTGTGTGTCCACTGGTCAAAAGTCAAAACTACCATTAACCCTTTGGTCTCTCGCCATCAATCGTCCGAGGATCGCTCCGAACATCGTTCCCAACCAATTGGGAACACGTTCCAACTCTCGAACGAACACTACGAAGAGGTATACCCCCCTTCGTACCATAATTTTCAAAGTGACGTCTCTCGGCCCGCGTTCCCGTTCCTCGACCCCCTCAACCCAGGAACTTGGCTTCATAGCTCCTGATGACACAGGGGCAACACCACTGTTTAATTGAGACTCTATGACCTACTTTACAAATCATGACATAGAATATTCACATGTAACAAAAACAAAGGTAGTAGGTAAATGATAAAAATTTCTGGCACAAATTTTACATTAAAATCTGTGATCACAGATTAGACTAGCATGAAAGATCAATACATTATATAACCACATACCATGAAATGAGAAACCGAACATCGCATCAACAATGATGTCGAACTCTCCTGATAAGTCCTGAGGCAGGTCTTTAGCAGGCACGAACTGGATTGCTAGTGATTCAAGCTAGAACACAAAGATGATTCAAATAATATTGAACAAAATAGGTACCATATGGCACACAAAGAAAATGTGGGAAAGACACCATAGTGTACCTGAGTAACAAGGCCAGTATACAAAGGCTTGGGTGTACGTTTTGGATAACAAACAGAAGGCTTATACCCGAAATGGTAAAGATGACGAGCAGCTACCAGACCATCACCACCATTATTTCCTGGACCGCATATGATAAGCACCCTTGTATGTTCACTCAACTTGTAAACCTGTGATGATCATGAAACTTTTCACAAACCAGCAAGTGTCACTAACCAAGAATTGGCGTAAGGAAACTGAAAAGGAAAACATGTGCAAGCACATAAATGTCAGCTTATATAAAACATGGATACTAGTTTGTATTGTATGAACAGTTTCCCATTTTTATCAACTAGTTAGTGGTAGTACACAACTATTATGTCACTGCCGTAGTATAATGCCCCATTATTTTTTAGTAGCAACCTTGGCTCGAATCGATTCAACAACAGCAAGCTACTGCTGCATTCCAGCCTACATGGTCTTGGGCCGGAAAATTTACAGACAACTAACCTGCTAAGTAGCACGCCAAGTATGCCAACAAGTTTCATGATAGCTCAAGGTCCTCAATACCCACTAAATTAACTTCTTTGTGAATCTTCGGCATCTAAAGAGAATGTAACTACTTTGTATTAACGATGGCTACGGAATCATAATTTCGGCGGAACAACTTGTCTAGTTCACGATCAACATCATCAGCAACAACACGACTATTTAATCAAGCTGCCAAATTAGCAAATTTGCTGAAACACAGTAAAAAACAATAGTTACGAATGCAATTCAAGAGCGGCACACAAAGTCCGATGCTTTTACCTCCGCAACGGCGGCGGCGACGCTCAACCCGGCGAGCTCCTGCGCTCACGCACACGCACCAACAATCAAACAGTCAGCACTCAGCGCCAGAACCCCCCACAACCGCAGGGTCAATAGATACCAACTCAAAGGAGAGGGGGCAGACGGGTGGTTCCCCGGCACTGACCATGAGCTGGTCGACGCTGAAGCCGAGGGGCCCCATGAGCTGCTCGTCGATCTCCGCCGCGTCGCGCTGCGTGAGGTGCGTCACCTCCGCGGCCGCTGCAGACGCCACCAGCGACGCCATGGCCCACCTCGGCGGGAGGAGATGGGGAGGAGGCCGCGGCCGGGCGGCAGAAGCGGCGAGGAAGGCGAGGCCACGGCGCAGGAGAGGACAAGGGAGGCGCGGGTGGGGATAGGGTTTCAGGAGGGAGAAGGGAAGAGCGGATGGAATTGGGAGAGCGGCGGCGGCGTTGGGGAAAGCGGAGACGAAGAATGGCATAGCAAGCACGGGTTAAAACGGACCTATCTCGTATTCGTTTTTATCTCTACTACTATAAAGCAACAGTCACAGAGCGCGGTGGTCTACCCATATCATTAATTACTCGCTTAATTGCTTCACTTAATCGCTCGCTTAATTGCCCTACGCGAAAACGCGTTGCTTTAGGGCCTGCTTTGGGGAGGTCATACCGGTGAAAAGGCTTTTGGCTTTGGTCAGAAGTCAGAAGTCGGCAAATGGCTTTTCTTGATATGTCATTTGGCAAACTAGCTGCTACAGCTGTATCTTTTGGGGGCAACCGAGTGGGCCTGAGTGAGGAGGGAGTTGGAGAGATGGTGCCCGAGCCAGAGGGAGTCAAGGAAGCGATTGAGAGGGGATACGACGGGATGAGGGGGGACACAGAGCGAGCGGGAGGCGGTCGGCCGAAGCCCGCGGTGAAAAGCACCTCCTACCACCGTGGCTTTTAGGGGTGCTTCATATGGCTTAGTCGTGCGCTTTTAGGTTGTTTGGGGGCTTTAGACCCAAAGTGGCTTTCTGGTGAGCGCGACCCTCCCAAACAGGGCCTTAATTAGCCACTTTCGCAAGAAAGCGGCGTTAAAGATAGATGTTTGATCTTGTGAAATAATTTTTTTATTTTTTAATCTTTTTTTTTGTTATCAATTTTGTTTTTCGTAGCAACGCACGGGCATGTAACTAGTATATATATATATATATTTTTTGTTCTGATAGGGATACGGATAAGAATAATTTGGATATAAATATGAGTGCAAATAATATAGAATACAACTAGTTACATGCCCGTGCATTGCTACGAAAAACAAAATTGATAACGAAAAATAAAGATTAAAAAATAAAAAAATTATTTCACAAGATCAAACATCTATCTTTAACGCTTCGCTTAAGTAAAGTCAAGCTAATTAAAGCAACGCTTCGTTTTTTGCGTAGGGCAATTAAGCAGGGCAATTAATGACGTGGGTAGAACTCACCACTGCCACCAACTGTTGCTTTATAATAGTAGAGAAATACTGAGCGAATGTCAATTGAAGAGAACAGTGAGCTACCGAATTCATATTTGCATTTAACAAAACAAATATGTATTCATTTTTTAGCTGATACTATCATACAAAATCCATATTCAAAAAATATCTAAATCAATTAAAAACTATCCGATTTTTTTCTAATAATACATTTTTTATTCAAAATTGTAAAAATATACCACCGAAATCATTTATTTCAGAAATATCCATCTGTAGCTCGTTGAAATGGCGATAGGGCTTCTGTAGCTCGTTGAAATGGTGACAGAGCTTCTGTAGCTCATTGAAATGGCGACAGGGCTTCAATAGCTCAATGAAATGGCGATAGAGCTTCTATAGCTCGTTGAAATGGCGACAGAGCTTCTATAGCTCATCCATTAGGCTACAGAGCTTCTATAGCTCATTGAACTGGCGACAGATAAATGGCATAGGGTTTCATAATTTTTGAAGGTCGAAATCGAACGAAATAAATGTTTAAATCTTTGTTAAGCTTATTCGTAAGGTTTTAGATGTCTCCTAAACATGGCTCCTAAACATCACTTATTCGTAAGGTTTTAGATGTCCAATTTTCAAAAAAAATCTTTACGAATGAACTGAATTAAATAAACCAAATGGCTATAAGATTGATCTATTTCATGAAACGCAGAATGCTTTTCGGTAGCGCGTGATATAGTCTATAACATTCTATAACGTGTATGCCTTTTCGGCGGGTAATAGGATATCGTGTTTGAAGGTAATTTTTTATAAGAATGAATGAGATTTGCAATAACCATACAGAATAATATTATATTTACACCTTTCGTTGCTTAAAAAATGAACTAGCGCAATAACCGTAAGTATTATAGTCTGTAACAAAGTTAACGCGTAAGCATTTTCGCATGTTGTAAGATGTCTTGTGTGAAGATATTTTTTTGTAAAAAGGGATGAGATTTGCTATGTGATATCTGGACTAGCATATTACAAGAAAATATTATATTTACACCTTCCGTTACATCTAAAATGCATCAGCGCAATAACCCTAAGTATTAATGCATGTAAAGATATTGTTTTGTTTGTTTTTTTCATCGGAACCGATTGAAATAGGAAATTATGGAATATAAACCCCCTTATAGGGGAAGAGATTGGGGGCCAACCGGCCCCCCACGTGTCCCTGCATTTTTTGCGAAAAACCCCCCCGGTTTCTTCCAAATTACGTTTAGGTCCTTACGCGATTTTATGTGGGAGGAAAATAGTTTTTTCGTTTCGCGTTTAGGTCCCTGGTTTGCCGTTTTGCATGGAGGACCTCCCGTTAAGCGCGAATCACGAACAAGCCCTTTCCTAATTATTCAAAACAGCGAACAGGTCCAAAATTATAACAAATAGGTCCTCGTGTTTTACGTTCGGGTCCTTTCTCCGTTTTGTTCGAAAAAAATGTTTTCGGGGTCCGTTTTTTCTCCAGAGCATGCGAAAAATATTTTCGGTGGCCCGTTTTTCCACCGGAGCATGGGGAAAATGTTTTCGGTGGCTATTTCCCCCCCAAAAAAAATGAGTAACCGTTTCCTTTCTCCGTTTTACCCGAAAAAAATGTTTTCGTGATCCGTTTTTCCTCCGGAGCATGGGAAAAATGTTTTCGATGGCTATTTCCCCCCTAAAAAAATGAGAGACCGTTTCCTTTCTCCGTTTTACCCGAAAAAAATGTTTTCGTGATCCGTTTTTCCTCCGGAGCATGGGAAAAATGTTTTCGTTGGCCGTTTATCAAAAAAAATGGAAAACCGTTTCCTTTCTCCGTTTTGCCCGGAAAAAATATTTTCGTGAGCCGTTTTCCCTCCGGAGCATGGGGAAAATGTTTTCGGTGGCTATTTCCCAAAAAAAATATGTGAGGCCGTCTCCTTTCTCTGTTTTGCTTGAAAAACAAAATTTTCGTTATCCATTTTTTTCTCCGGAGCATGAGAAAAATATTTTCGTTGGCCATTTCCCCACAAAAAATGGGAATTCGGTTTTCGTCCGTCGTTTCTTCGTTTTTACCCGTTTCCCTTCATTTTTCACGGGAAAATAAGCGCATAAGGTGATGTTCCTACCTTTTTTTAGAGATAAAAACTTGGATCAAATTTCGCACGGCGCGGCGGAGCGCGCGGCTCTCACTAGTACTATACAAATTAGCAATCAATGGGTGTCCGTGGAATATTATAGAAATCGACCCCAACATCCTACGACGTGGTGTGTGAGATCGATGAGTGTCCGTGGAGAGTGCATGCGTACAAGCCCAAATGGGGCACCCATTGGCAATGTTCGAAGGTTGAGCAGTATTCCTGTATGACGGAGGAAACACTGATGGCTCACAGGAACTATAGAAGCCCTGTCGCCATTTCAACGAGCTACAGAAGCCCTGTCGCCATTTCAACGAGCTACAGAAGCCCTGTCGCCATTTCACCGAGCTACAGATGGATATTTCTGAAATAAATGATTTCGGTGGTATATTTTTACAATTTTGAATAAAAAATGTATTATTAGAAGAAAAAAAATTCCATTTTCATCCATAATAGCAAGGATACCAGAAAAAAAAAAAAAAAACCCTGGCTCGAGCCAGCCGGTGTGTGGCTACTTGGTCAGCAAGCATGACCAAAGGGAAGGCATGGGAAATGCTTGGTTCTTGGGTTTCTTTCAGACTCATTTGTCCTCTTTTATAGGGCAATCTTTTTGTATATTGTTCCGTATTTTTTAAGATGTTCCGTATAATATGTGCCCTTTGTGAGTGATTAAAGGAAAAAAAGTATTAGATAAGACCAAAAGGTTCGTCACATGTGAAGTTGGTAGGTTCTAGCAACACGGTAGATTCAAAGAACTTAATCTGCAACGTGAAGAGAGCTTAAGATTTGTGTTCTGATATTAAGTTTTTTTTTATAGAATGGATTGTTGCTATTTGTTTATTCACGCTAGCGTATAAAGCCGTTGTGTTATTGATCCTCTTTCTCTCTGAGAAAACCCTCCAAATCCAACTTTTTCAACTTCCTTGGTAAGAATCGATCATGTAGCAACTTAGATGGCAATCGCCCTTCCGGAAAATATTAGATTTTAAGTTGCCAAAAAAATTATAGATGCCGAGTTTAACACCCTATGCATTCACCGGGTAATAATACATGTTTTGGAAAATATTAGAAATCGAGTTGAAAAAAAAATTATAGAAGCCGAGTTTAACACCCTATGCATATCGAGTTGAAAAAAAAATTATAGATGCTGAGTTTAACATCCTATATGTAAACCGAGTAATAATACATGTTTTGAAAAATATTAGAGATCGAATTGAAAAAAATTATAGATGCCGAGTTTAACACCCTATACGTTTACCGGGTAATAATACATGTTTTGGAAAATATTAGAGATCAAGTTAAAAAAAATTATAGATGCCGAGTTTAACACCCTATGTGTATCGAGTTGCAAAAAAAATTATAGATGCCGAGTTTAACTCCCTATACGTTTACCGGGTAATAATACATGTTTTGGAAAATATTAGAGATCAAGACGAAAAAAACTCTAGAGATAGAGCTGCACACATATCTCTCTTGACGAAATCATTTTTTTTTTGGAAAAACGGACAAAGGACTCGGACGCAAGGAATGGGGACCTGTTCGTATTTTTTTTGGACCTAAGCGCTATTCCGAAAAATTAGAAAATAGCTCGTTCGAGATTTGTATTTAACGGTAGTTTTTTTCGTAAAATAATGAAGGAAGGACCTAAACGCTATTTGAAAGAACACACGGTCTATTTTAGAAAAAAGTTTTTACCCTCACAGGTTTGGGTCCAAAAAAATATAAAAAATTTTAGAAAAAAGTTTTTACCCTCACAGGTTTGGGTCCAAAAAAAATATAAAAAATTTTAAGGACTTTTTTGTAATTTATAGGGACCTATCCGTAATTTGGAGGAAGCCGAGGGGCTTTTTTGCAAAATCGACGGTAAGGCGACGTGGCTGGCTGGTTGCTCGGCAAAACTTCCCACGTAATAGAGTTGATATATATGCTAATGTGCATTTTTTTTTCTCCCAGCTATTTTAGGACTACTTTCGTAAAGAATATATACAACTTTCATTTAAAAAGCATAAACTAAATTACACTTGTCCCTAGGCATTTCTATAAAAGTCTAAAAGAAAATTGTATTTGTACCTATAATTCAAATATCCCTAGGTTTTGCAAATATTTTTGCCTAGCCTCTAACTTAAGAAATTATTGCAACAGAAAATGTGGGTGTTGTTTCGCAGAATATTTTGCTTAGCCTCTAGCTTAAGAAATCATTTCAACAAAAAACCTTGGGTGTTGTAATGTTGTCATTAGCTGTTGCTTATGGTGTAATGCTGCTAGCTGATCCCATGAGTCAATAACAAGAGAGTGTTTAGAGCCAAACTGGCCAAGCCACACATATTTCCTTCTAAAAGTTATTAGGATTAAGGTCTATGTTGTACCTTCATGGATTGTTGCAATTCTAATACTACATAGGACCAAGGTTCAAACCTTCTGATTGTTAAAGAGGAATGTGCCTGTCAAGAATCCTATTGATACCAAAAAAAAAAAAAGATTCTACCCAGAATCTTGATATTGGCAACTCTCCTTTTCTCATTGCTTTGTGCTTTCCTAATGGCGGATGTATGTGACAAGCATGCAATAGGAGGTAAAGAGGCATGCAGGTGACAACTTTGCCCTTTTACATACTATTTGAGGACCGAGGAAAAGAGATGTGAGCAGGGTTTGCATTACCATTTTGGGATAGATTTTCGCAACTCCAGCGGTACCGATTTTCATCGATTTTCGTGGAAAAATCGCTAGAAATCGTATAAATACCCCAATCGAACAAAAACACTCGAAAAAAATCGCAAAATCGATAAAAGTGTGGCGATAATCGAGCGATAAGCACCGAATATCAACGGTAAGTTATGGAAAATCGACAATGTGAAGGAAAAAATGGAAAATATTGAGAAAATTTATGAAAAATAGTTTAAAAAATGTTAGAAATTTGTAAAAACAAGGTAAATACAAAAAATTACAATAAATATTATAAATACATAAAAAAATATATGAAAAGAATAGGAGAATATGAATAGCACAACGATGGTAAAATATGAAAAAAATTCGCATGACCTTTGCTATATTTTAGACAATTTCAAGTTGTAAAATAGGCATGTAGCAATAATATCTCAACAAATAACATTCCATATTAATACCATTCACATATTTTACCATTCACATATTCACATATGAATCCAACAGTAGTCTACATCTCAATGTACATGGCATATGACATTTGAAATCAATATTGCTCACCGAAAATGGAAGTTTCCAGTTGGCATAGCTTTGTCATCCTTCTATTGTCATAGAAATATCGTGTTGGACCTACATGAATGCTACATTAGTAAAAATGGAGTTGCAATAAAATAAAATATACAAATAAAACATTACCTTCGAGGCTACGGGTAGTATTGTTGAGTGTACACTTGGTTGGCCGTGTTGTACTCCTCAGTAGACATCATCAGCAATCCTCATGTAGCTAGCAACTTCGCCTTGTATTCGTGCGAACTTTGACCCGTCCAAGGGCTAGTCGTTTCCCACTGTTGGTACAACAAGGCATAAAAGTCGGGATCTTGCCAGTCATAGACCCATCGGGTGGGGGTTTGTGCACGAGCATCCGGGATGGCGTAGTCATAGCCGCCATATGAGCCATAACTCTCTTGCATCTCCGTGGCACTGTACGAGCTACAGCTATCATGTAGTGCAGCATGGCTATGCGGATGGTCCTTTCCTACAGTAGTCGTCCTTTGTGATTGAGGAGCGCCATGGTCTCTGTCTTGTGTAGCATGAGTGTACTATGACTCCCTTGTAAATTCTATAGGATGTAGTCCTTCTGAGTGGGAAGTGGGAGCGAGAGGGGTATCATCACCGGACTTACCCCCATCGTTGTCCGACTTGGAGCTGCTATTATTGGACTCTTGGTATGGGGGTCTTCGACGGTCTCTAGGAGTGCTATCAGTCGAGTCATCACTCCCGACATATGTGGGACACTTCCCCTTTTCTTGGGATGGAGCTCTTTTTTTGTGGTAAGCCTTGTCGTAACTGTTGGGTGCTTCCTCCTCCCAGTGTGACTATCACCCACTGTCTTGTCTGCCCATTCTGGGATGCTTGCAGCGTTAGTATTCTTTCGCAATGTAACAGGGTCAACCGAGTCTGTCACAAGGTACGATGGGAGGGGGGTGTCACTCTCAGTGTCCTCCTCATCAAGCAAGGGATCAGCATTGGACCTCCCTTTCTCCATCCACTATCGGATTGGATTTTCAGCATCGCATAGTGTAAGCTCCATAAGACGCTGAAATGGATCATCTGCCTCTGTGCACCTCTGATTTTCTTCAGCTTGAATTCGTACTTCAGCCTCGAGAATAGCCTAAGCAGTGCTATCAGTATCTTCAGCCAGCACTTGAAACACATCTCGTAGATTAGGCAAGAAGGTATTTGTTGTACCGTACGCATAGTGCGTCTGGGGGTTCAAGGCAGCAGCTACATGAAGTTGAACGAAACATGTCAGTACAAGTATATTTGCAAATTATAAGCTAAGTTTTCTCAAAAAAGAATGCATTACCAGCATTAATATAAGTATCTTGCGTTAAGTCAGCCATTCTTTGTTCCACGACATAAATTGCTGTCGTGTGTAGGGTCGAGGATCCGCCTAGAGGGGGGTGAATAGGCGATTTAAAAATCTTTTACTACTAATCGAGGACGCCTTATTACCTCTATGTCAAAACCTACACAAAAGTATGCGCAAGCGGAAGACTAAGGTTTTGACAATTAAAGCCTAAATCAACTAGGCTCACTAGTGCACTAACTAAATTAAGTCTCTAAGCTAGAATTGCTAAGTTGATCAAGCAAGCTACACTAAGCAATTCTAATCACAATCAAGCAATTGATAATTTAGCAATTAAATGCTTGAAGGTAAAAGAGACAAGGGACACGTTACCTTTTACCGTGGTTCGGAGATAACCCTCCTACTCCACGTTGAGGAAGTCCAACTCACTTTGGACCGGTCCACTCACTTGAGCCTTCACCTCGAATCCACTAATGGTTGCTTTTTACCCCGCTGGGTAGGCTAAGCACCAACCTTCACAAACTTTCGTCGAGGCTTCTCACAAACCTTGAGAGCTCCCGCGCACGACGCACCTACGCCGTCTAGGATGCACCGACCTCCAAGAGTAACAAGTTGAGCACCCCGCTCAAGCTTCACCGATCACACCTCCGCGATTCCGGTGATCACCTAGTGCAACCAATGCAACTAGGGTCCTCTCAATCCTCACTAGATGCAATTCATGCAACTAGGATCACTCTTGAGCTCAAAACCAAATGGGAAGAAGCAAAACCATGCAAACCACTCCCACAAACTCACACAAAGCTCAAGAGGACTCAAAACACCAGCAACAACCTGCCCTTAGGTCTTATATAGCCCCCACATGAAATCTAGTCGTTAGGGGCAAAACCCTGATTTTTCAGCCGAATCCGGCACTACCGGCCTCATAGCCCCGGTAGTGCCGGCCTTGACCTAGAACGGTCGGCAACGGCTAGTTTCCCGGCACTACCGCAGGCAAACACCGGCCCCACTCGGCGATACTGCCAGCCTTAGGGCAATCTGCAGAACACCCGCTCAGCAAATGACTACCGGTTCAACCCCGTCTTGCCGCCACCACCAGCGATCTTGGCCCCAGGCGGTGGTAGTGCGGCCAACACTCTAGACCACACTGCTCTCTGGTAAACAACTACCGACGTAAGCTGGTCGGTAGTGCCGCTTGAGCCGATCGCCTCCCATAAGCGATCTTGTCGGCCTCAATACTCTGCACCAATACCATCGGTAGTGCCGGCCTCAGGAGAAAAACCAGTTTTTCGCTAAAAACTTTTCTCCAAAACTTCAACCGACAATTCTTTGAGCCAAAAGGTGATCAAACCACGATCACACTTAGTTGCAAATAACTTTTGCAACACCACTAAACCATGCTCAAAGAATTCAACCAAACTCCAAATCGTTTGCGACAAACACACCTCGCAAACGTCTCAAAGATTATATTTGCAAGAACGTATTAAGCAAATAAATCCCGGAGTATATAAGGTTTATCCTCTTAGCCATGTGATGGTCAAACCACAACCAAACGGACTTGCAAAAACCACGGTGCAAGTATCACATGCTTTTAGGACCAGAACCCATAGACCTCCCGTTTATTCGCACAACGAACTTGCAAATAAACAATCAAATTAATATATGCTTGAGCATTCTCTTTTTGCAACAAATGCAAAAGTCTGGCTCCAAGCAAACTCCAAATAACCAAACTAAATCAAATCTGAGTGTATGAGCTCTCTAATTGCAACTCTTGCAATTCTCTAGCTCCATGCAACTTCTAAACCACAAAATATTAGCTATCTCCCTTTTGCAACTTATGCAAAATCCATAGCCTCATGCAAAAGCGAAACCACATCAAAATCAGAGTGCATGAGCTCTCTAATTGCAACTCCTACAATTCTCTGGCTCCATGCACTAAACACTTGCTTGAGCTCTCTCCTTTTGCAACCCGTGCAAACATAGCTCCAAGCAATACCAAATAAACGCAATAAGGATTTTGTTTGAAAATAAAAAACAAAGCATGAAGCTTCATCTATTGCAACACATGCAAACAAATGAACTTCATGCAAAAGCCAACGCATTAGCTTATCCTATTTGCAACTAATGCAAATCAAAGCTCATTGCGAAAACTCCAAGCACAAGCTTGACCTATTTGCAACAAATGCCAAATAGAGCTTATGTAAAAACCAAGCATGAGCTTCACCCATTCGCAACACATGCCAAATGGTTAGCTCCATGCAAAAACCAAATCCAAATAAGATTTGAGCTCGAGTGACTACAGGATTGAGATCACCAACATATGACGAAGCTTAAAGCAAGAACTCAACCCTCTTAATAGTACGGTGCTACAAACTAGACTCAAAGCTAGGAAAGATCATTAGCCTATCTAGTTATACCTTGGCCGCCGCAAGCAATCCCCTTTGGGGTATTTATGATCCTCAATCAACTTGTTCCCCCGGGATCATCACTTTGACTCTCTAATCTCTTCTTTGGGATCTCCTCTTGACGTCCATCACCTCATGATGTCGTCCTTGTCCCGTTTTTATCGTCTCAATCATCTTTGGACTTAACCTGGCTCATTTATCACTTATGAAAATGGTTAGTCCAAGATGCATGGTTGTCTCAATTATCTAAGCACTCCATTTACACTTAATGGATACCACTTACATCAATTGAGCAAAACCTAAATCAATCAAATGAATTTATATGTGTCTTGAGCACATGATGCAACTAATGCCTCATAATACTCAAGAACTCTTCATTTGCCCTTAATCAATCACAAGACCACCATCAACACATGATGCAATGTTCTTTGATGATTAGGAGACAAATGAACTCAATTTAAACATTCATTTAAATTGATATGTTTCAATGTATTGATTCTTTATATATGTGTAACACCCCAAAATTTTGCTTTTCTTAAATTCATGTGTGATTTGGCATTGTGGTGAATTTTTGGAATTTTCTGGAATTTATTTGGATTTATTTGGAATTTATTTGAATTTATTCCATTTTGAAATAATTAAAGAATTTAATTTTGCAAATAAAATTTTGTTGGAAATATTTTATTTGAGTCCAAAATGTTCCAAAATATTTTCCAGAATTTTTCCGAATTTTCTTGAGTCTTTTGCTATTTTTAATGAATTAAATGAATTATTGGGAATTATTTTTAATATTAAATCATTGGAAAATCAACTCGGGTCGTCATCGCTCATCCGACCGAAGTCGGAACCGAAGTCGGACTCGAGTCCGACCGAGCAGCCGATTGACTCGACCGAACCAGCTCCCAACCCTCAGCGATCCTGACCGTTGGATCGAGATCCAACGGCTGAGATCCGCCCGTCGGCTCGAGCCGTGATCCGCCCGGATCCGATCGCGTCCACGCCGATCGTGGCCGCTGATCGTGCCGGACGCGGCCGTGCGTCATCGTCTCCGCTCCGACTCCGGAAGCCGAGAGCTCCGCCGTGACCGAGCAGACACACGGCTTAGGGGTTCCGATTTGCACGCACGCCGAGGCCGTATTTAAAGCGTGAGACGTCCCGAGGTTGCCCTCATCCGTGTGCACCGCTTTCCCCAAGCCATCTCGCCGTGCCGCCGCTGCTTGCCCGTCATTTAGCTCGCCGGAGTTGGAACCCTGTCTTGCGCAGCCGCATCGGGCCGATTCCGCCGCCGTCAGTCGTCTTCCGCCGAAGGAGCCCGGATCCGCAACCCGTGGATTTAGACGAACACTGGCGCGCAGATTTCATCTCGCCGGAGGCCTCGGAAACGCCGCGGAAGGTCGCCGCCCTTGTCTCCGTGCTTTGAGTTCCGCCAGCGTCGCCATCGACCTCGCGAGCTCGGTGAACCGTCGAGATCGGTCGGACGGTTGAGGTGAGCCCACGTTCTCTTCCAAACCACGGAAACCAGATCGAATGCGGACCGTTGGATCAAGATCCAACGGCTCAGATCGCCGCGTTAACCTAAACGCGTGAAGCCTAGATTCAATCGGCCGTTGATTTTCAAATCAACGGCCGAGATGCGCCACGTGTGCCTAAGCGCACCGCAGCGTGTGGCGCGTGTCCACGACACGCGGGCCCGCAAGTCGAAGGGCCCACGCGTCAGCCGCGGTTGCGTGAGACCACTTAGCGACAATTGGGTCCCACTGTCGATCTCACCGAAGCCGTGGGCCGGGTCCACCATGGACCGAATCACGCGTGGCTGAGCCCATGAGCCGGCTGACGTCAGCCAGCCAATCAGGAGCCGACGCGTGTCCTCGCTGACGCAGTAATTAATTTCCGAAAAAAGAAATGATTTATTAATTCGAAATATTGATTCAAATTTAGATTCAAACTTCAAACGCTTATAACTTTTGCGTTTCAACTCCGATTTGAGTGATTCAAATTTCTAAATTTGTATAAAATTGAGATCTACCTAAATATGAATTTTATTTAATTTTTGGACTAAAGTTTTTCTCTGCAAAATTATTTAATTGATTATTTAAACTTTAAATAATCATAACTTTTGCGTCTTAACTCCAAATTTGACGATTCCAGTTTCTAAAAATTCATAAAATTATGTTCTCTCTGTTTATGGATTTTATTTGGGTGTTTGGACACTTTTTGCCTATTGTTTATTCGAGTATTTGCTATTTGCACGCTTTACGAGTAGACGTTGAAGTGCCGGAAGGATTCGAAGGAGAAGTATTGACTCAGGATCCAACTCAAGACCAAGAACAAGTACTTTTTGAAGGCAAGTTGTGCTTTGACCATGTTGATCCTATTTCGAAATCTATTTTGATTTAAACTATTGCATGCTAGTTCAATTAGAAAGATACTTTGTTTAAACATGGGGGTTAGATAAGTACCAATTTCTTTGTATGACACCTTGATTATTTAAGTATGTGCCATGACCCTTGTCACCCTAGTTGTGGATTACTAGTTGGACATTATTAAATTGCCAACATGGGTTTAGACCGTTGTAGTATACTGCTTAGACCTGCTACGTGCTCATAACATGATTTTGGATAATCAAATGTTAATATTGACTTAATGATATATTGAACCTATTTTGGAAAAGTATCATGTGATGTTGATGGCACGTGGTGCATGGTAATCAACTGGGGTTTGATAAACGATTTTCGGCCGGGCATGTGGCAACGAGTAATCAGGTGGGCCAGTTGTGGCATTGGGAATGTTGATTTGGTTCTTCGGGTAGTCTTGCCCTGGTCACCCTAAGGACTTAACCTTGCAAGCCTTTGAACTGGGTCTAACGTGCAACCACATGTCTCAGAATGGGACGGACCTAGTTGACTAAGTTGCTAATAACGCACTGTGGGACCTCGTGAGGTCAACTACACCCTTTGTGTACGTTATGCAGGGGAGCGTCTGGCCGAGGCCAGTACCCATCTAACGGTTGATTGGCCTAGACTTCGCCTTAGCGAAGGGAAGGGTTAGTCTTGTAATAACCGGGAGGACCACTTGTATTGTTAGAGGTTTCCGAAAGACTTTGTTACTGAACTCGCCTTTGTGGTGTTTGATTTGTATCTTGTGGGTAAAGTGCATAACCTCTGCAGAGTTTAGAATCTATTCGAATAGCCGTGTCATGGTATTGGACATCGCTCGGGAATTACAATCAAGGGTTAGATTTTCCTAAAAATAACTTTAGTTTGAAAAGTTGGGTTGGACTAATAATGAAGTTGATGGAAATGTAGAGTAGGATGGGAAAGATGTTTATTAAATTCCTTGAAAAGTTATTTATACTTTACTTGTTTCTACTGCTTTCGAATCTACTTATATTACTTTTCAAATCTGTTTCTTCGCAAATATACCTTGAGCTATTCCTTTGTACCAAGCCATGCATATAGTATATTAGCTTGCATTCAGGCATGACTTCTTTGAGTACCAAGTACTCACCCTTGCCTCAACACAACACCGTTGAAGAGGAGACTACACCGGCTTTGGAGGAGGAACTCCAAGAAGATCCGTCTACTTAGGGAAGCGAGCCCGATCAGTTGCCTGTGGTATCTTTGGATGGCGCCACGGTTATTTGATTTTCATTTGCTATTATTTTTCTCTGAATAAGTTTCGCCTTGCGAGGCATATATTTGTAATTTGACCATAAGGTCAAGTAACCGATTTAACTATTTAAATAAAGTACTTTATTGGTATCGAGTGGTATGATTGTGATATTTACCGATGTTAAGACTGTGTGCACTAAGCTGCGTTCTGGACTAGTGCTGAATACACAGAGGGTCCGGATTTGCAAATTCGGGGTCCCGACAGAGGTGGTATCAGAGCCATACTGATCGTAGGCTCAACCCTAGCTAGAATGGTCGTAGTGAGGATAAAACCTATTTTCTAAAAGCTAAAAATTTGTCAAGATAAGAAATGACATCTCGACTTATCCCCTTCTCTCTTTTCTTGTCTCTTGCTGAAATTTTCCCTTACCTTGTCACAATTTAAAAATTCCGAATTCTTACGTAAAGCACTCTTGTGACAGATGGAGGAAGAGTTCAACTACGTTGATCTGGGAGTTGGTCACGCCGCAGAACTTTGGCATATGCTACAAACTCTCGGAGATTTTGAGAAGCCCCAATACCAAGTAGAAGTGATCAGACAAGCGGGATTGATCAAGGCTTGTGACGTGAAGATTGAGGTACCCGCTAGGAAGAAGGGCCCAGGCAATCGCCCGATACACTGCACTGCCAGGAGATCTACAATGCAGATGGGTATCCAAGAAGTATCACGACGAGCAATGCGGCACATTACCCGTATCTACGCCAGAGAGTTGGAGAGCACGGTGTTCCATTATCATCCGCGCAGCGATAACCTTCTTGACCCGAAGGCAATTCAGGATGAGGATGCCACGGTTACACAGTTGGCACGATTTGTTGTTGCCCAGGAGGATGTACTAGATAATACAAGCAAGGAGCTACAGAAGGCCCGCAAGGAAATCACGACAGAAAAGAACAGATGGCGGGAAGCTCAAGAGTATGTGGCACACCTTCTACGAAGGATTGACGAGTTGGAGATGACCTTGTACTGACTGCACTCCGAGCCAAGATTTGAGCTACACGAGCCAGATCCGGAGGAGTCGATCTCGATGAGGACATCGCTTCTTCGACTACCACGAGAGGACACGATCATTTGGACATGGCGATCGTTTCGCGCCTATGCCACAGCACCCGTACCCAGGCCGTGGAGGTTTTCTCGATGAGTGAGCATAGGTTCTATAGTGAGACTCCTTCGCCGAGTCGCGTCATAGAATAAAGAGTCACCCTTTAGGCGTTAGACTCCGGAGTTAGTTCGATTTGGATTTGCTTTGTTTGCTGAGTGTGCAGTATGTGTTGCAAGGCCCTTAGGCATTGTAAGCAGCCATACCAAGTTATCAATAATAAAGTGGACCTTAAAGTACACCTTTCGCCCCGCATAAGTTCCATATTACTTGTCTATTCTTGTTTCCCTCTCATCTCTAAACCTAGAGCAAACCGACAGATGGTGAACACCCGTGGAAACTTTGGAAGCAATGGAAGTGGTTCTCGCCCAGCAGAAAACCCCAATGAGGGAGCACCAGCACCATTACTGGATGTGCAGAATTTCGGAGCTTTTCTCGCTGCCCAGACTCAGTTGATGCATGCTATGATGCAACAAATGCAACACGTCACTGCGCAGTCCACTGCTAATCAAGTTAATCGTGACCACGCCGAATACAAGACCCGCCGAGTTCATGAGAACTCACCCACCCACTTTCTCCGGGAATGCCAATCCATTGGAGGCCGATGATTGGTTAAGGTCAATCGAGAGGAAGCTACACATAGCTCAATGCATAGGAGATTAGAAAGTACTCTACGCTTCTCATCAGTTGGAAGGAACAGCCACCGAATGGTGGGAGAATTTCTGTGCCACGCAAGAGAACCCTCAAGATATCACTTGGGAAGAGTTCACACCGCTTTAAGCGAGATCACGTGCTGAAGGAATCATGGACCTTAAGAAGGAGGAGTTCAGAGCATGAAGCAAGGTAATCACCGATGGTCGACTACCCGAACGAGTTCACACGGCTAGCACGCTACGCACTGAGGATGTAGCGACGGATAAATCCAAACAGTCTCGTTTTATGAAGGGACTTAACTCAGATTGCAAGTAGGATTGATCACCCACACCTTTCCGCATTTCCAAGAGTGGTGAATAAGGCACTTATTCTTGAGGACAAGCGCAAGGAACCGGATGAGAACAGAAGCGCAGGATGCAACAAAGAAGGATCACGCCAGTGAACGCAACAACGCTGAGAGTTGCACCAAATCAATTCTTCGATTCCAACCACGAATGCAACAAGGACACCATCCTCGGCACCAAGACTGTCAATCGTAACTACGGACCCGGCCCCGCTAGAAACACTACTCGAGCGATCGGCAAGAAGGAACAAGGAGACGCTGCTACAATCGCAACGAGCCAGACACTTTGCCAACAGCTTGTCCGAAGAAGACAGCAGGAGTGACCCAGTTCGCTTCAATCTAGGAACCACCCAGCTAGGGCGCCAAAGGCACGAGCCACACCCCAGGCCGTGGTGAGAGGCCGAGTCAACCATGTCACCGCAGATGCACCGCAGAATGCTACTGACGTCGTCTTGGGTAAGTTACTTGTTAACTCAATCGCACTGCTTGATTTGTTTGACTCGAGCTTCAGATTCGTTTGTTTCGCAAGGCTTTGCTACTAGAAATGATTTGTGGATTGCAAGACTTAGATGCATGCTTTTAGTTCAAACCCACAGTTCAACTCCGAACGAAAGTAGGATGTTCGGGTGAGAATACTAATAGATGGAATAGAGTTCCTAGCAAACCTTATAATTTTGGAGACCCGGACCTTAGACGTCATATTGGGAATGGATTGGTTATCCAAGCACAAGGCCGTATTGGATTGTGGACGAAGGACTATCTCGATTGAGAGCCCGTGTGGGAAGAAAGTGGAATTTCAAGCCACTTGATTAGAGATGGGACGATTGATGGTTAACAGTACCAAAGCAATCAGCATAGATGATGTCTCAAGAGTGAATGAGTACCCGATGTTTTTCCCGAAGATCTACGGTATGCCGCAGACAGGGACATAGAGTTTGTGATAGAGCTTGTACTGCACAAAGACCGATAGCAAAGAGACCCTATCGGATGTCCACCGAGGAGTTGGTAGAGATGAAGAAACAGCTAGAGGAGTTAATGGAGAAAGGATTTATCGAGGCCAGAGTTCGTCGCCGTGGGGAGCACCGCTTTGTTTGTCAAGAAGAAGGACGGGAGTTTCGGGATGTGCATTGACTACCGTGCACTCAATGAAGTCACCGTGAAGAATAAGTATCCGCTACCAGGATTGATGATTTGTTTGATCGGTTGAGAGGAGCCGGAGTTTTCTCCAAGATTGATCTCGAGATCGGGATACCATCGATTGAAGATCCGATCGTAAGATATTCAAGATCGCATTCTCGTCAAGATATGGACATTACGAGTTTACGGTCATGTCCTTTGGGTCGACGAATCGCCGACTTATTTCATGAATATGATGAATAAGGTGTTCATGGAATATTTGGACAAGTTTGTCGTCGTGTTCATAGACGATATCCTAATCTACTCCAAGACAGAGAGTGAACATGCCGAACACTTAAGGCGAGTTTTGGAAAAGTGAGGAACAAGCAACTTTTCGCCAAGTTCAAGAAGTGTGATTTTTGGAAGGACAAGGTGGAGTTTCTTGGACATGTAATGACCGCAGAAGGAGTCGCCGTAGATCCAAGCAAAGTAGAAGGCTGTGTTACATTGGGAGCGTAGAAGACTGTGACCCAGTTCGGAGTTTCCTTGGAATGGCAGGATACTACCGCCATTTCATCGAAGGCTTCTCGACAATTGCGAAACCTCTTACGCAATTCTTTGAAGAAGGAAAAGAAGTTTGCATGGACGCCGAATGTGAGAAAGGATTTGAGGAGTGAAGAAGCGATTGACATCGGCCGGTGTTAGTTCTCTGGGATGTTGCTCAAAGCTTCGATATTTATTGTGACGCATCGCGCCAAGGACTTGGATGTGTCTTGTCTGCAGAATGGAAAGGTCGCCGCTTATGCATCAAGGCGATTGAGGCCGCATGAGGAAAATTATCCGACACATGACTTAGAGTTAGGCTGTAGTAGTGCATGCCTTGAAGATATGGCGTCACTATCGATTGGAAGCAGATGTGAAGTGTATACGGATCATAAGAGCCTTAAGTACATATTCACCCAGTTGGATCTGAATATGAGGCGAGGAGATGGTTAGAGTTGATCAAAGACTATAATGTTGGAATCCATTACCATCCCGGAAGGCCAACGTAGTAGCCGATGCTCGAGTCGGAAAAGCCATACCGTGAGTACGTTGCTAGCCACAAGTCGGGATGAGTTATGTGAGGACTTTCGAAAATGAAGATTGAGGTTGTACCTAGCGGATTCTTGGCCACATTGGAAGTAAAGCCTACCTTAGAGGATCGATCCGAGAAGGATGAAGGATGATGACAAGATCCGCAGGATTAAGTTCATCAAGGAGGAAGGCAAGGCGAGAGGACTTCATGTTGGATGAGCAAGGCACGTTGTGGATGAAGGATCGCATATGTGTGCCTAACAAGAAGGAGTTAAAGCAATCGATTTTGGAAGAAGCCCATGACTCCAAGTACTCAATTCATCCGGAGCGCCAAGATGTATCAGATCTCAAGGAGAGATTCTCGTGGCCGAGTATGAAAGCGTGAAGTTCTTGAGCATGTTGCATTGTGCGACGTATGCCGAGAGTCAAGGCAATGCATCGAGACCAGCAGGATTGCTACACCACCGAAAATACTGAGTGGAAGTGGGAGGAAATCGGAATGGATTTCATTACCGGTTTCTTAGAAGACTCAAGGAGGTTATGACTCCATATGGGTTATAGTGGATCGCTTGACTAAAGTAGCCCATTTTATCCCGTGAAGACCACTTACTCGGGAGATAAATTAGCGTAATTGTACATGATCGAGATTGTCTGTTTGCACGGAGTGCCAAAGAGGATTGTATCGGACAGAGGTACCCAATTTACCTCAAGGTTACGGAATAAGTTGCATGAAGCCATGGGAACCCGTTTGAACTTCAAGATCTGACTTATCATCCACAGACGGATGGACAGACCGAAAGAGTCAACCAGATTCGAGGATATGTTGAGAGCTTGTGCATTAGCTTATGCTACCTCTTGGGATAAGAGTTTGCCGTATGCCGAGTTCGATTACAACAATAGTTATCGAGGCTAGTTCTGAGATGTCACCTTTTGAGGCCTTTGTATGGTCGACCACTGTCGGACGCCATTGAATTGGAATGAGACCGTGGCGCCGTGTCTTTGGGCTTGATATTCTTCAAGAGGTCAAGAGCAAATCGCTATGATTAGGGAAAGGTTGAAGATAGCCCAATCTCGACGAGAAGAGTTATCTTGACAATCGTCGCCGAGACTTGAGTTTTGAACCGTAAGACTTTGTTTACCTCGAGTTACGCCTTCAGGGAGTTAAGAGGTTCCATGCCAAAGGGAAACTCGCACCCGTTATGTTGGACCATTTAAGATTTTGAGTCGCAGAGGCGAAGTTGCTTACCACCGGAGTTGCCACGATCGTTGGCGAGGAGTGCATGATGTATTCCATGTGTCCCGATTAAAGAAGTGTCTCCGAGTTCTGAGAGCAGACACCGCTAGAGTCAATTGAGTTGCAAGAGGATTTGACTTATAAGGAGCATCCCGTGAGGATTCTAGACACAATGGATCGAGAGACTAGAAACAAGTCAACCCGTTTCTGTAGAATTCAGTGGAGCAACCATGCAGAGAGCGAAGCGACTTGGGAGCGCGAAGAGGATCTGAAGAAAGAGTTTCCAAACCTATTCCTTTAGTAAGCCCTGAATCTCGGGGACGAGATTCTATTAAGGGGGGGAGGTTTGTAACACCCCAAAATTTTGCTTTTCTTAAATTCATGTGTGATTTGGCATTGTGGTGAATTTTTGGAATTTTCTGGAATTTATTTGGATTTATTTGGAATTTATTTGAATTTATTCCATTTTAAAATAATTAAAGAATTTAATTTTGCAAATAAAATTTTGTTGGAAATATTTTATTTCAGTCCAAAATGTTCCAAAATATTTTCCAGAATTTTTCTGGAATTTTGCTGAGTCTTTTGCTATTTTTAATGAATTAAATGAATTATTGGGAATTATTTTTAATATTAAATCGCTGGAAAATCAACTCGGGTCGAGTATCGTTTCATCCGACCGAAGTCGAACCCGAAGTCGGACTCGAGTCCGACCGAGCGATTGACTCGACCGAACCAGCCTCCCAACCCTAGCGATCCCGGCCGTTGGATCGAGATCCAACGGTGAGATCCGCCGTCTGGATTCGAGCCGTATCCGGCCGGATCCGATCGCGCCCACGCCGATCGCGGGCCGCTGATCGTGCCACGGACGGCCGTGCGGCGCCATCGCTCTCCGCCCGACTCCGAGCCGAGAGCTCCGCCGCGACCGAGCAGACACGGCTTAGGGTTCCGATTTGCACGCACATCGAGGCCGATTTAAAGCGTGAGACGTCCCGAGGTTGCCCTCATCCGTGCGCACTGCGTTTCCCCAAGCCATCTCGCCGAGCCGTCGCCGTTTGCCCGTCTGAGCTCGCCGGAGTTGGAACCTGTTGCGGCCAGTTTCTGCCGATTCCGCCGCCGTCCGTCGTCTTCCGCCGAAGGAGCCAGATCCGCAACCCCGTGTGAGACGAACCTGGGCGCGTGCTTCATCTCGCCGGAGGCCCTCGGAACGCCACGCGGAAGGTCGCCGATCCTTGTCTCCTCGTGCTTTGAGTTCCGCCACGTCGCCATCGACCTCTCGAGCTCGGTGAACCGTCGAGATCGGTCGGACGGTTGAGGTGAGCCCACGTTCTCTTCCAAACCACGAAACCGGATCGAATCCGACCGTTGGATCAAGATCCAACGGCTCAGATCCGCCGCGTTAACCTAAACGCGTGAAGCCTAGATCCAATGCGGGCCGTTGATTTTCAAATCAACGGCCAAGATTGCGCCACGCAGTGCCTAGCCGCACTCCACGCGTGTGGCGCGTGTCCTCGACACGCGCCCCGCAAGTCGAGGGCCCACGCGTCACCGCGTTTGCGTGAGACCTTAGACCGACAGTGGGTCCCACCTGTCGCCTCACCCGAGCCGTGGGACCGGGTCCACCATGGACCGAATCACGCGTGGTCGAGCCCATGAGCCACCGACGCCACCAGCCAATCAGGAGCCGACGCGTGTCCTCGCTGACGCAGTAATTAATTTCCGAAAAAAGAAATGATTTATTAATTCGAAATATTGATTCAAATTTAGATTCAAACTTCAAACGCTTATAACTTTTGCGTTTCAACTCCGATTTGAGTGATTCAAATTTCTAAATTTGTATAAAATTGAGATCTACCTAAATATGAATTTTATTTAATTTTTGGACTAAAGTTTTTCTCTGCAAAATTATTTAATTGATTATTTAAACTTTAAATAATCATAACTTTTAACGCCTTAACTCCAAATTTGACGATTCCAGTTTCTAAAAATTCATAAAATTATGTTCTCTCTGTTTATGGATTTTATTTGGGTGTTTGGACACTTTTTGCCTATTGTTTATTCGAGTATTTGCTATTTGCACGCTTTACGAGTAGACGTTGAAGTGCCGGAAGGATTCGAAGGAGAAGTATTGACTCAGGATCCAACTCAAGACCAAGAACAAGTACTTTTTGAAGGCAAGTTGTGCTTTGACCATGTTGATCCTATTTCGAAATCTATTTTGATTTAAACTATTGCATGCTAGTTCAATTAGAAAGATACTTTGTTTAAACATGGGGGTTAGATAAGTACCAATTTCTTTGTATGACACCTTGATTATTTAAGTATGTGCCATGACCCTTGTCACCCTAGTTGTGGATTACTAGTTGGACATTATTAAATTGCCAACATGGGTTTAGACCGTTGTAGTATCTTTGCTTAGACACACACGTGCTCATAACATGATTTTGGATAATCAAATGTTAATATTGACTTAATGATATATTGAACCTGTTTTGGAAAAGTATCATGTGATGTTGATGGCACGTGGTGCATGGTAATCAAGCGGGGTTTGATAAACGATTTCGGCCAGGGGCATGTGGCAAGAGTAATCAGTGGGCAGTTGTGGCATTGGGGATGTTGATTTGGTTCTTCGGGTAGTCTTGCCCTGGTCACCCTAAGGACTTAACCTTGCAAGCCTTTGAACTGGGTCTAACGTGCAACCACATGTCTGTAATGGGACGGACCTAGTTGACTAAGTTGCTAATAACGCACTGTGGGACCTCGGGAGGTCAACTACACCCTTTGTGTACGTTATGCGGGAGCGCGTCGGCTAAGGCCAGTACCCATCTAACGGTTGATTGGCCTAGACTTCGCCTTAGCGAAGGGAAGGGTTAGTCTTGCCAATAGCAGGAGGACCACTTGTATTGTTAGAGGTTTCCGAAAGACTTTATTCTGAGGAACTTCGCCTTTGTGGTGTTTGACTGTATCTTGTGGGTAAAGTGCATAACCTCTGCAGAGTTTAGAATCTATTCGAATAGCCGTGTCCGCGGTATTGGACATCGCCAAATTACAGTCAAGGGTTAGATTTTCCTAAAAATAACTTTAGTTTGAAAAGTTGGGTTGGACTAATAATGAAGTTGATGGAAATGTAGAGTAGGATGGGAAAGATGTTTATTAAATTCCTTGAAAAGTTATTTATACTTTACTTGTTTCTACTGCTTTCGAATCTACTTATATTACTTTTCAAATCTTGTTTCTTTGCAAATATACCTTGAGCTATTCCTTTGTACCAAGCCATGCATATAGTATATTAGCTTGCATTCTGTGCATGACTTGCTGAGTACCAAGTACTCACCCTTGCCTCAACACAACACCAGTTGAAGAGGAGACTACACTAGCTTTGGAGGAGGAACTCCAAGAAGATCCGTCTACTTAGGGAAGCGAGCCCAGTCAGTTGCCTGTGGTATACTGGATGGCGCCACGAAGTTATTTGATTTTCCGCTGCTATTATTTTTCTCTGAATAAGTTTCGCCTTGCGAGGCATATATTTGTAATTTGACCATAAGGTCAAGTAACCAGTTTAACTATTTAAATAAAGTACTTTATTGGTATCGAGTGGTATGATTGTGATATTTACCGATGTTAAGACTGTGTGCACTAGCGCGTTCCTGGACTAGTGCTGAATACACAGAGGGTCCGGATTTGCAAATTCGGGGTCCCGACAATATGGAGTGAAGAATAGATCAATACATCGATACATCAAGTTCAAGTGTGAACTCCCCCTAAATATGTGCATCCATGTAATATATGGATTGGGAAACATAATGCACATTTTGTGGTTAATGTCATGGAGAATTCATACTTTAACTTGAATCCAAAGTAAGCAATTTATACTAGAATGGATATGCATACATACCTTGGGTTTTCCATTTTCCATCCAAATATGAGACTATTGAATGTAACTCAATAAACATGTTAATCTCAATAAGATAAAATTTGTCATTAAACAAAGATTAATCATTAATCTAAACCAATCACCAAAACCAAATAGAGCTTGAACTTACAATCTCCCTCTTTTTGGTGATTGATGACAAATCCACTATTAATTCACTATTTGGATGAAAAACGATGCAAAATGTTTTGAAGATCAAAACGAATAGGCGATTAAATTTGAAGGCAAGACAAATTTTCCTTTTGCATTAAACACTCCTTTTCTTAGCAAATAAAGCAATTTAAACACAAATAAGAAGGTGGCTCTTATACCAAATAAAACCAAAGAATGTGGCTCTTATACCACTCAAAACTTTTACCACTTTGCAAAGCCAAAAAATGTGGCTCTCATACCACACTTTCAAGATAAAGCAATTTGCAAATAAAGCAATTTTAAACACAAAGGAGGTGGCTTTCAAACCACTAACATAGGGGAGGTGGCTTTCATACCACTCAAATCAAATTTAAAAACTTTTGCACAAGAAGCATAAATTCTCCCATTTTGGCAACTCCCCTTATTTGGCAAACTCCCCCTTTCTCCCTCTTTTGGCACATCCCCCTTTTGGCAAAGAGGCAAAGAGCTCAAATCATCCCAAAAGGCAAAGAGGGAATTAATAGTCTCAAATTCTCCCCCTTTTGGCATTAAACACCAAAAATGAAAAACCAATCCAAAAAGAAGATACTTTGAGTATTGAGGGAGAGAAACAATTTCGAATGAGCAAAGAGATTTAATTCTCCCCCTTTTTCACATAAAGGTCATAAGAGGATTATCGAGAAATCACATGACCTTGGCAAGGAATTGAAAGAATTTTGCAAACAATTGAGGTTGATACCAATTTTAAAATTTGATACCAATTGCACAAAGTCAAGAGGGTTTGCAAATTTTTGAAATATGACCTTAAAGATCAGAATCAATTTAAAAGAGGTCATATTTAGAGTTTTGGATACCACTTTGTAAAAATTAAGCAAAAAGAGAGAAGTACGGGTATCACACGGGTTATTTGAAATTAATTCAAATAACAAACCTCATTTTATTAATAAACATCATGATTCTCTTGAAGAATCCATAATTTTTGCCTAACGGGGTCATATGAGAAACCAAACACACAAGTCACTTGAGAAAAAGATATCATTTTAAAATCTATCTCAAGTGTTTTGCATGAAAAATCTTCTTTCAAGAATGAGCATTCAAAAAGTTTTCACGAAGAATAATGCTCGAAAGGAAATCTCCTTTATATGTATTTCAATTCATAAAGAATATCACACCGAGAATTCTTAGGCAATTGAAATTACAATTTAAGCTTAAGGAGAATCCAATCAAAGACATTTGGGTATCAACGCAATGCTACAAAGAGGCAATAGATACCACTTGTAGGAAACATAAATTGATACCACTTGTGAAATTTGAATTGCAAATAAACAAGGATATCACTTGAAGGAATAAACAATAGCCTCAACGATACCACTTGTTGGTCTGATATCATTTGTAGACATCAATCAAGAATGATGCCACTAGTTAAGATCAAATAGCCAATGATACCACTTGAAAGAAAATCGATAAACTTGAAGGGTATCAGAGCAATAAACACTGGCAGGTATCAGAGCAAATGCAAATACAGAAGAAATCTAAATCACAAAGATTTAGAAAGGTATCAGAGCTGAGGAACTTTGAGAACACGCAAAGGGGTGAAAAGAAACAACTTGAAAAGATCAAATCCCCTCTGAAACCAAATAGATCCTCAAAACTGATACCACTAGAAAATTCCTTCAAATATTTTTCAAAACATTTGAATTTTTGCAAAAAGATGCTTTGGGATAGCAAGAATCTTTTCCAAAAAGAATTCTTGAAAGAGGAAGTACCAACTAAAAGATATCCCAAAACAAAATTCAAAAATCTGAAAAATTCAGAATTTTCATACTTAAATCTGCCAGGCCAGACTATCACAAGACACCTGGCAGGTAGTGCCGGGTCCCAGATTACAGCCGTTCAGGTGCGGTAGTGCCGACCTCTGGTACTACCGCCATACAGGTGCGGTAGTGCCGACTTTAGCACGACTGAATCTAAAACCTTTTCAGAACGTTTTCAATTTTTGTCAAATTATATCCAAATGAAGTCCAAAATGATTTAAAATTTTTAGGAAACCAAATTTGGACTTTTTTGAAGGTTTTCAAATAACTTTTGCTTTAAAAGAAATTTTCTTTTAGCTCAATTTTGGCGAGATGCGCTTTGAGGCATAAAATGAAATAAAAAACTTGAAAAATCCTCAAAGTGCAATTTTAACTCGGATTTCATTTTCAATTGAACCCTCATGGCTTGAAAGATTTGAAATACAATTTTTAAAGCCATGACCACTTATAAAAATAATGGAATCCGATTTGAATGCCAAAATCCTATATTAGGCTCTCTTGGTTGAAAACAAGAATTTTGATTTAAAATTAGTTTTCAACATAAGATTTTCAAATTGAAAGCTTGTAAAACATTTGAAATACGTAGTATAATGTTTTTACAAAGCTTTTAGCAAATTTAGGCAATTTGAACATGATTTTTGACTTTTGTCCAAAGAAGGTTCTTAAGAAGGACCAAATGAAATCCAACAAAGTCAAATCCAATCAACACAAAAGATCAAATCCAATTTAAGAGAATGTGATAAGAATTAGAGATTTGAAACTTTATGTATGAGTTTGAAATACCATTTTGAACTGAGATATGGCACAAGATCTAGTCCAAATGGCTAAACTCACTAAGTGCAATATTTTGATCTATATAAGTCAAACTAGTTTTTCGGGCGAGTTTCAAAATCAAATAACTTTTGGTTGGTTGGTCTTTTGGAAATCTTTTGAACATGAAAAACATTAAGAATGACCAACTCTAGAATTTTTGCGTTGAAATTATTTTCAAAATCCTTTTACTTTTAATTCTATGAAAATTATAAATTTAAATCCAAAACAAGATACTTCTATCTAGATTTTGGGTATAAATCTCATTTTTCTTTGTAAAATAGATTTTGTGAAGCCAAAACCTTTTGAAAAACATTTTGAAATCATTTGTTATATATTTTTCAACTAGTTTTTTCAAAAGATTACTAATAGATTAGAAAATTTTGAGTTTTGGCTAAATGTTTTGATTTTGAAAATTTATATATGCACTTATATACATATGTGCATACGTAGGAATGTGATACACATGAATATGAATTTAGCACTCCCCCTAAATGTGCCACTTCTAACTTGCTCAAGATTTGCAAATAAAGCACAATTAATAACAAGCAAGAGCAAGCACATACAACAAGCAATTAAATTGATTTTCATGAATTTAATGCATTCTTAACCTACACAAGGCTAGAAGCAAATAAAGTACTCAATTTAAATGCTTGTTACCGAGATGGCATTGGCTCAAGATTGACTTGATTATCTTCATGCTTGACACCACTTGTAGGAGATGATATCCTTCTTCTTCTTATGGAGGTCAAGCGTTCAATCCATCTCGTACCACCTAAAATCTTTTTAGGCATTTTTTGGTACCCAATCCTTGTTGGGTCCAACAATGTTAGTCACAATAGTTTTAGGAACCCCAATGGCCCTAACTTTAGCATTATCGAATTGACTAACACGACTAGAATTGGGTTTGCAAATATTATTCCTTCTAGGCAATATATTTGGAATAAAGTGAGAAGGCTTTGGAGGACAAGCATAATTTTGCAAACCTATTTCTAGTTTGATCCTTTCTAAGCATATGATAATTGAAATTATGCATTGGCTTAGTGGATCTAATATATCTAGCAAATGTTTTGCTATTGATATTTCTCCTAAGCAATTTATTGGAATTGCTTTGAGTGGGCTTAGGAGTCCTAACAATTTTAGCAAATACATTTCTAGATTTACTCTTCCTATGCAAATGAGTGTAATCATTTTTAGCAGGCATAGGGGGCAAAGTATATCTAGCAAATAGTTTGTGATACATATTTTTCCCAAACACATATTTTTTATTGTTTTGCATAGGTTTAGGAAAATTTGCATTTCTAGCAAAACCATTTCTAGATATATTTCTCCTAGGCATATAATTATCATTATTTTTCAAGCACTTAGGAGAATTGACAAACTTGGCAAACACATTGCCATTTTTATCTTTCCTAAGCAAATAATGATCATCAACAATTATGGGCTTAGGAGTCATACCTATGGGACAATCCTTACCAATATATCCCTTTTCCCGGCAATTGAAGCATATTTGACGGTTTGGGCTTTTCTTCACCCTCTTATTGTGATCCTTGCCGGTTTGCCTCACGGTTGATGGTGTGGCCTTGTTATCCACTTTGTTTGGGCACTTGGAGGCGAAGTGGCCCATCTTGTTGCATTCGAAGCACTTGACCTTATTGGAGTGTCTTGCATTGTGCTTCGTCTTGCTATTCTCCCTCTTGGAGTTGTAGCCTAGTCCTCGTCCATCTTGAGGATGATCTTGTGTGCTCAAGATCTCGTCGAGGATGGCTTTTCCTTTGACGTACCTTTTCAAGTCATCTTCCAACTTGATCACTTTGGCCTTGAGCTTTTCATTTTCCTCTACAAGATTATCTTTCAAACACATAGAGGAACTAGAAGCAACATGGTTAGCGCAACAAGGCAAATCCTCACATGAGGTGGACATATCAATTTTGGATGAAATGCAAGGATTAATAGTTAAGCATGGCATTTCATTAATTGAATTGCTAGGCATATCAATATCCACCTTAGGCTTGGTGAATTCCTTGAGAAGGACTTCTTCATGATTTTCTTTTAGGAAATCATAATCCTTTCGAAGTGAGTCATGCTCCAACTTTAAAAGTTTATATTTTTGTTTCTCCTTCCCAAGAAATTCATTGAGCTCCTCTAACATATTAAACAATTCATCATAAGAGGGCTCACCTTCATCTTCGCTATCACTTACATCATTCTTACCTTTCGCCATAAAGCAACGGATTTTTGTTATGAGTGAATGTTCATCGTCGTTGCTCGAGGTGGAGGTTGAGGCGTCCTCATCATCACTTGAGGTAGAAGTTGAGGGTTCTTCTACCGGGATGCTTTCATAAATGCAGTCTTCGATTGATGATGTGGATGAATCATATAATTCTTGAATTTTGATCCACATCTCATGAGTTCTCTTTAGATTGTAAATTTGATTGAAAACATCTACGCTTACAAAGCTAAATAAAGCATTAGTAGCTTGAGCGTCGAGATGTAAGCATTTCTCTTCTCCTTTAGTTGGAGCAACTTCGTTTAGACGAAGAGAAAAGCCTACACCTACAATCCACCATATTTGGGGGCTCATTGATTTAAAATGCGAAATCATAAATAATTTTCAATGAGCATAATTTGAGCCATCTAGCACAAGTGGATTGTGAGAGTGCACTAAGCCTCTAGTCTCCATCCTTTTTACTCTCTAAGCGGTAAAGCCTAAAATGAGAGTGACTGTGGCTCTGATACCACTTGTAGGGTCGAGGATCCGCCTAGAGGGGGGTGAATAGGCGATTTTAAAATCTTTTACTACTAATCGAGGATCGCCTTATTACCCCTATGTCAAAACCTACACAAAAGTATGCGCAAGCGGAAGACTAAGGTTTTGACAATTAAAGCCTAAATCAACTAGGCTCACTAGTGCACTAACTAAATTAAGTCTCTAAGCTAGAATTGCTAAGTTGATCAAGCAAGCTACACTAAGCAATTCTATTCACAATCAAGCAATTGATAATTTAGCAATAAAGTAAATGCTTGAAGGTAAAAGAGACAAGAGACACGTTACTTTTTACCGTGGTTCGGAGATAACCCTCCTACTCCACGTTGAGGAAGTCCAACTCACTTTGGACCGGTCCACTCACTTGAGCCTTCACCTCGAATCCACTAATGGTTGCTTTTTACCCCGCTGGGTAGGCTAAGCACCAACCTTCACAAACTTTCGCCGGGGCTTCTCACAAACCTTGAGAGCTCCCGCGCACGACGCACCTAAGCCGTCTAGGAGGCACCGACCTCCAAGAGTAACAAGTTGAGCACCCCGCTCAAGCTTCACCGATCGCACCTCTGCGATTCCGGTGATCACCTAGTGCAACCAATGCAACTAGGGTCCTCTCAATCCTCACTAGATGCAACTCATACAACTAGGATCACTCTTGAGCTCAAAACCAAATGGGAAGAAGCAAAACCACTCCTACTAGCAACAACCTGCCCTTGCCCCCCTAAGGGGGTCTTATATAGCCCCCACACGAAATCTAGCCGTTGGGGGCAAAACCCAAATTTTTCAGCCGAATCCGGCACTACCGGCCTCATAGCCCCGGTAGTGCCGGCCTTGATCTACAACGGTCGGCAACGGCTAGTTTCCCGGCACTACCGCAGGCAATCTGCCGGTAGTGTCGCTCGAGCGGTAGTACCGGCCTCATTTAAATTAATGTGTTTCAATGTATTGATCCTTTATATATGGAATGAAGAATAGATCAATACATTGATACATCAAGTTTAAGTATGAACTCCCCCCAGATATGTGCATCCATGTAATATATGGATTGGGAAACAGAATGCACATTTTGTGGTTAATGCAATGGAGAATTCATACTTTAACTTGAATCCAAAGTATGCAATTTATACTAGAATGGATATGCATACATACCTTGGGTTTTCTATTATCCATCCAAATATGAGACTATTGAATGTAACTCAATAAACATGTTAGTCTCAATAAGATTAGATTTGTCATTAAACAAAGATTAATCATTAATCTAAACCAATCACAAAAACCAAATAGAGCTTGAACTTACAGCCTGTCGATAATCGCTGCCGCGGCGTGGATAATCGCTGCACTAGCGACGAAAAATCGCTACCGTGGCTTCGCTGATCGCCACCGGCGACGAATCTGCTGGCACTATCGAAAATCGTTGCAAATCGCTGCCATGGCACCGAAAATCGCTACCATGGTGGCGAAAAATGGTTGTGCTTTGTCGGATCTGGCCGGATGTTTGGGGAAACTTGCGTGGCTTGTGTCTGGGAGTCAGATGCCCCGGTGGGAGAAGCCAGATAGATCATTAAAAACGTGCAAAAACTTTGTGGGCCGAATGGGCCAGATACTGTGCAACCCATACTATTCACCATTTTTCATTTTCAATTTCTAATTTCTTAATTTGGTTTAAAAGGTCTGTCAAATTCAATTTTTTTTTAAAAAAATTTCACCTCAGATGACACAAAGATATTAACGCTAATTTTAGAAAATTTCTGGATAAAATTTTCAAATTTTATATATTTTTTTAATTTGAATTTGAAATTTCTTGGTTTGCCGCTCGGTAACACGTTTCGCTCGCCGTCGATATCGCGATAATCGGCGATAATCACGCGATTATCGACGATAAATGGAACCCTGGATGTGAGAGATTTTGTGATTGTGTAGCACTGACATGTAAGATTATATAGCCAAAACACTTTCTTCGCTAGCGCACTAAGAAGCAATACAGAATAATAAATTTGGGGTTCCGCAACATTTTAAACTTGAGGGTAGGTTATATGATATATTTTCAATTTATAATTTTTAAATCAGGTACCAGGTTTTTTAAATGACCTAGGGTAAGTATAATAATTTATTATAAATAATTAGAGCAGGAGCTCATGAGAAAAATAAGATGGCCTACTGTAGGCGTTTTGGTTAGGTGGATGAGGGTGGATGGGATATGACCATCCATGTATTTGAAGTCATTCAATTGTTTGGAAGAATGGATGGATGTGATATGATCATTCAGTTTTTTGGAATATTCTATCAAGATGCTGGATAGAGCCATTAAAAAAAAAAGCCAAACGGGCTCATCAAGTTTGCTGCATGAAGAGGTGAACTCGTTCAAATTCAAATTTCGCCAAAATGTACTCGGTTAAATTAAAATTTTGGTCAATATGTGGTCAAATTTTGTTTAAAAATTCAAATTTTAGTCAAAATTTGTCAAAAAACCAAATTTTGTCCGAAAATTCAATTTTCGATGATATTTTATTTGAAGATTTAAATTTTGTACAAAAATTCAAATTTTAGTCAAAACTTGTCAAAAAACTAAAATTTGTCCGAAAATTCAATTTTCGATGATATTTTGTTTGAAGATTTAAATTTTGTTCAAAAATTCAAATTTGTCTGAAAATTTAAATTGCGGTCAAATTTTGTCAAAAAAAATTCAAAGCCTTGATTACATCTAGCCCATCCATCCTCCCCTGTCTAATAAAATAAAAAATTGGTTCATCCCATCTATGCAACTAAACAAAAAATTGACTCACCTCTATCCACCCAACTAAACAGCCACCTGAATGGCACCATCCTATCCAGACTGGATGCTCATATGCCATTTAGCCTCATCCAGACAACCAAACGCAACCTAAGAGCATCTCCAAGAGGGGTCCTAAATATGGTCCTAGCCTGAATTATAGGGCTTTTGGGGAAAAGATTAACTCCAATAAAAGCCCTAAATTGTTAAAATTTAGCAAATTGTTTTAGGGCCTCTAAGAGAGTAGCTATATTTAGCAACTCTGTGATTGAGCTCTATCTTTGTTTGATTTTATGGCCTAATTGCTGGAGTGAATATTTCGTTGGAGCCCTAAATCTAATTAGTTGAGATCCTAAATTAAAATTTAAAGCTCATTTTTAGGGCTCTCTCCTGGAGATGCTCTAAGAGAGGGCCCTAAAAATGAGCCTTAAATTTTAATTTAGGACCCCAACTAATTGGATTTAGGGCTCCAATAAAATACTCACTCCAGCAATTAGGCCTTAAAACTCAATGAAGATAGGGCTCAATCACAGAGTTGCTAAATATAGCTACTCTCCCATGGGCCCTAAAACAATTTGATAAATTTTAACAATTTAGGGTCTTTGCTGGAGTTGATCCTTTCCCTGAAAGCCCTATAATTCAAGTTATAGCCATATTTAGGGCCCCTCTTGGAGATGCTCTAAGGAGTTACCCCACCACAGCCTGAAATCCACTTTACCTATAAAAGCTCATCCCACCACTTCGGAGCCCCCCTCTAAACCTAGCGACGGCGCCGCCACCCCTCCATCCACCTCACTCGCGCTCAGCTCCCGCGAAGGAAGTAAGAAGGCACCATGTACACGGCGAGGAGGAAGATCCAGAAGGACAAGGGCGTCGAGCCCTCCGAGTTCGAGGACTCCGTCGCGCAGGTACCCGCACCTTTCTCTCTCCCGCCTCGCCGCCGTCGCGGCCGGACGTTTCCTGGATCGGCCTGTGCCTTGAATGACCCCGTCATCTCCGCTTGTTTGTGTTGTTTTTGCAGGCGTTCTTCGACCTGGAGAATGGCAACCAGGAGCTCAAGAGCGACCTCAAGGACCTCTACATCAACTCCGCATTGTAAGCGAAAGCAGCTTTCGTCTCATCCTCGTTGTTCGCTCAGTGTGTGGATCAGTCGTCTCTCGGTGTGATGTTGTTCCTGATGTGGGTGGTGTGTGTTTGCAGCCAGATGGATGTGGCCGGGAGCAGGAAGGCGGTGGTAATCCACGTGCCGTACAGGCTCAGCAAGGCGTTCAGGAAGATACACGTCAGGCTCGTCAGGGAGCTCGAGAAGAAGTTCAGCGGCAAGGTTGGTAAATCGCCGGCTGCCTTGTTGCCCATCCTTTGTTTCGTTTTGCTGCGTTTAGGTTTCGTGCTTGAGCTAGTACGCGCTCTGATTGTGGAATTACTTCAAAGGAGATCTGAAATGTGGTAGGTTCGCGCTTGCGAATGAGAAGAATAATCCAACGGTGGCAGGAGCAAGAACATACCCAGCGTGTGCTTAGAGTCGGAGTTAGTTTGCAGGTTGGAAGAATTGGTTGCTGCTGTTTCCGTAGGTTTAGTGGACCATGATAGTCTGAGCTGTTAGAGCAGAGTATCCTTGTACCAGAGCAGCCTGCGGAATTTTTTCGGTTTGTTCTGTTCTGCTGTGAAGCCCTATAAACTATAATGCAATTAAGTTGTACTTGTATGTTCGCAGTTGACCACTGATACTCGATACTAGGATGCACACCATAGCCACTAATTTCATTCTGTATAAGCTTGAATATCATGTTTGGTCATGAATTGTTGGTCTTGGAATTTGGCTGGAGTATCATGTTTGGTCATGGGCCATCTGTAATTGTTGGCAATTGGCATTTACTGTGTTTACAGTTTGAGCTTTGAAGTTGTTTGGTAGTCTGATGTTGACAAATAAGAAACAGCCTGTTAATGTCATTTCCCATCATTTCCAGAAATACATTGGATAAACGAATTTTTCTTTAAGATGTATCTTTAACCTATCTAATAGGCCAAATTTTGCCCTCATACTTCACTCGAGCAAATGTTGGCTAAAGTCCTTGTTTCATTTGTACTCGCTGAGCTTGTCGGTGGTTTTAATAAATCCTCGAGGAATTGATATAAACACGTGGTTGACTTTGACTTAATGCAGGATGTTGTTATTGTTGCTACAAGGCGGATCGTGAGGCCACCCAAGAAGGGTTCGGCTGTTGTTCGCCCTCGGACCAGGACTCTGACTGCTGTACATGATGGTATCTTGGAGGATGTTGTCTACCCAGCCGAGATTGTTGGGAAACGTGTCAGATATCGCCTGGATGGCTCAAAGATTACCAAGGTAAAATGTGACCATTGTTTTGCATTTCCGCATTATTGTGCAGATAATTTCGTGTTAGCATGCTGATTCTGAAGATTTTATCTGTGCACTGCTTTGGTACATAGACCACCAAATTCGGACATAATTATCATCCTTATAAGCCTTAACCATATTAGTAACAAACATCCAAATAACTTGCTATTATTTCATTCTGCCTTGTATGCTTAATTCTCTCTCAGGCTTAACCAAGTATTGAACCCTATCTATTTCACTGATGTCCTTGCAGATCTTCTTGGACCCAAAGGAGCGCAACAACACTGAGTACAAGCTGGAGACCTTCACTGCAGTGTACCGCAGGCTTTGTGGGAAAGATGTGACCTATGAGTACCCTGTGACCGACACTGCTTGAAGACGCCATCTGATGGATAGCTCGGCTCACTGCTTTCATTTCTTGAATTCGGGATGTCTTGCTTGAGCTGTTTGTTACTCTGACTATGTATTCCGGAAAATCAAAATCATAGTTTTGATGCCAAATCTGTTTTTAGGTATTTACTACTCGGAGATGGCAATGAACGTGAAAAATGTTGAATTTTTAGCACTCAATTAAGATGCACTTGCTCTATTAGCTTTGTTAAGTTCATGTTGATGTTTGTTGTGAACTGTGCTATGTTTACTAGTATTGTGTCAGCATTTCGTATAGCTGTGGATTGCTTCATTTATTCAGTTTGGTGCTGCATCTTCATCTTGCATGATCTTGTGTTGCAGATTTGATAGAGCTCTTGATTTTACTCATTGAGTGTACAGAAACAGCAAAAGGAAAGGAAAACGAAACGGTTAGGGGTGTCAGTGTCATGTGGGGTATTCCATTCACCCGCAGAAAACGCAATGTTGATTCTAATTCGGAATTAGCAAAAGGAAAGGATGCAGCAGACAAGGAGAGTTCGGATTCTACCTCAACAACATCAAATTGATAAATCTATTTCTCCAACCCTGCTTCTCTGTCTCCCATTGCCGGTGCTTCCTCCTGCACCTTTCTCTGTTTCCATAGTAACAGCCCCATCACGGGACCTCCCAGGAGTTGCAAAGGTCTTGGACCAAGACCTACGACAAGCCACAAGTATCATCTTCGATCTGTGCTCGTGACAATTTGGTATCAGAGCCAATGTCTGAGACTTCCGAGATGACTCAGATCGCAGTACTCACAGCATCATTGATGATCAAGATGGATGAACTCCGAGCAGATCTGACCACAGAAATCATCAACGTCAAGGATCGCATCACCACCTTAGAGAAGCGGCCAATCATAGGAGATGGGATACTGCAAACTCCACAGGTCATGACGCCCTCCCACGGTCCCACCCTCCCTTCTTGTTTCCTCCACAGCCTGCTCGAGCAGAGCGAAACAGCGTGCCACGCTTTCACAAACTCTCGTTCCCAGTATTCGACGGGAAAGAAGATCCATTGGGGTGGCTCAATCGTTGAGCAATTCTTCCGTGGACAGAAGACGCCCGAACAAGACAAGGTATGGCTTGCAGCCTACCATCTACCGGTTCAGCACAACGGTGGTATTTTCAGCTCGAACGAGATGACGATGAACCAACGTGGCGCGATTTCAAGGAGTACTGCAATTTGCGTTTTGGACCACCAATTCAGAACAATTTCCTTGGCGAACTTGCCAAATTACAAGCCTCTGGGACGGTTAACGAATAGCAAGAAAATTTTTTAGCTCTCCTCTGTCGTGCGGATTCGCTTTCTTCCCGTCAATAGATTCAATTGTTTACTTCTAGTCTTAGGGACCCAATTCGCATTGATGTGAAGCTCCAGAGCCCGGGAAGTTTGCAGATCGCAATGGCTCTCGCTCGATCTTACGAGGAGCGACATATGGTGACTTCTCAGCTGAAGTACTCGTATCCCACACAGGTCGGTCCTGAGTTTTTAGGAGGGCCACAGTGAAATTATAAATGGAGACCCCTATAATATAAGTATTGAAATATTTTTATATTACTATGTATCAACTGAAAAAACAATATTCAGTGTAATATAGAAATTATTACCAATAACTAAATGGAAGTACAAAAGTGAGATTATTTACCTCAAACATTTTGTAGAGATCATCTTAGGAAATATCTTCTAACATTTCTAGATGCAAAATCATCAATTATGGTCTCAACATTAATGTCATCCAATAATTTCTTCTCAATACATAAAGTTACCAGACCATTTAACCTTTCTTGATACATTGTAGACCTTAAATAGTTTTTCAATAATTTCAATTTTGAAAAGCTTCTTTCAGCTGATGCCATAGTTACCGGCATAGTAAATAAGATCCGATAAACAACAATTCCATAGTAGCTGCACAGTTTTTCAGTTTTTAGATAGACACTGCGTGTTGTGTTCGGTCTCTGTCTCGGATGTGCTACAATACCCGCGATGGAAAATAGAAGTCCAGTCTAGTTTTGTTTTGATTTCTGCTTTGATGTGGAGCAGCCCAACTCTTGTAATTGAGTCTATATATTGCAATGAAATCAGAAAAGACGTTAGCAGTTTTCACATCGCAAAAACAAGTCTGTTCTGTATTTTTAGTTCGATTGTTTTTTGTTTCTCTGAAAAGAACGTTCAAGTCTGAAGCTTTTGCTAGTTAGTTTCAGCCAAGAGTTGCACACGAACGTTTCAGCCGAAGCGTGTCCGGCCGGAGCGTTTTCAGACAAGGAACAAAAAACTTATTGCTGGCATCTAGTTTTTGGACTGATTACCAACAACGATTGCTCTCGGCTCTCATGTAGGTGCGTAGTCTTTACATTAGGACGGAGTCACGGAGGGCCCCGGTAATTTGGGGGCCCGGGGCGGTCGCCTCGGTCGCCCCACCCTAGGGCCGGCCCTGATCCCACAACCTCATGGTCTACACCAGGCATTACCGGACAGCAACAGGGCGTCAAAACCCCTTCTATCCCACCAGCCATCTCAGCAGGAGCAATGACACTCACGGGAAGTAGCCCTTCCTCGCCAGCGACTTACAGCAACGGAGATGGCAGATCACCGTACAACGGGTCTTTGCTAAAATTGTGTCAGGATGTAGAGTATTGGGAAGTAGAATAGTATTGTCGGCAATTAGTTCAGGAATGTATTAGTTTTATCAGAGTGATTAGTTATAAGGGTGGTCCCCCTAGAGCTGGGTCCACAAGGCTGGCGTAAGATGTGAGTATTAAAGGGGAGAAGCAGTTGTAACAGAAATCTATCGACGAAATGAACTAATTCTGTCTTTGCCTTCTTCTGCTTCCTTTATTCTTCCTTCTCCTGTTCGTTGTTTCTTGCGTTGTGAACTGGTTCTGGAGTAATCGATCTCACGCCCAGAGTCATACGGGGCCAAGGGATATAACAAGTTGGTATTAGAGCAAGGTGATCGTAGGATTCCTGTGGTCTGGGGCTATAAAATTTTTTCCGAAGGAGGGTTGGAGAACTCAAGAGTATCTCGACGATCTCTGTAAAATTCCAGGAATTCGGTTGGCTCGACCCAGAATCGACCATTACGGCGCCGCCTAAACCATCGGTGCAAACCCAATTCGTCTTGGAGTCGATGGGGGAAGCGAGTGCACATGCGGAGGAGCAGTGGGGTTTGGTGAAGGAAAGCATCGATCAGATATTCCGGTGGATCGGGCCCATGGAGGTGGCTCAGCAACAGATAGCGACGCAGGTGGAGTTGTCGGTGAAGGTTGCCGAAACATAGGCCCGGGAACAACTGTTGTTGAGCAAGCAACTGGAGGCTATGGCCCAGGCAGTGGCAAGGATTTCCTTGGATAGTGGTGATAAGCACAAGGCAATTCTGACCCCAGCACCAGAGAAAGGAGTTTGGCCCAACAATCGTGCGCCATTACTACAAACACCCAGCGGCGGACAGTTTGTGTATTTGGCCGAAGGCCATACCAGTTCGTCAACGCATCAAATTCGAGTGCACGGTGAGTCTGGTAATGCGGTTCGTAGCCCTATGGCCAAGCTATCATTTCCGAAGTTTGAGGGGGACAATCCACGCATTTGGAGGGACAGATGTATGGATTATTTCAGATTATACAACATATCTGATATGTTGTGGGTTACGGTTGCCACTCTTCATATGGAAGGCAACACAGCTAAATGGTTACAGGCGTTTAAACTGAAGAATGAGTTGGGTACCTGGGAGGATTTCATGGCAACAATGGAGAAGAAGTTTGGGTCAGATGATCATAGGAAATAATTAAGTGAGTTGCAAGATCTGAAACAAGCTGAATCGGTCAAGGAATATCACAGGCAATTTGAGGAAGTAATGTATCAAGTCTCTATGTTTAATCCTCATTATGATGAAGCCTTCTTTGTTGCCCAATTTCTGAAAGGGTTGAAAGCACAGGTGCGTGGCCCAGTGCAATGTCAATTTCCATAGTCTGTAGAAAGAGCAGTTTTATTGGCAAGGATTCAACAGAAAATTCAGGAGAAATCGAAGAACAGTAAGATGAAGTGGTCGGGAAGTCAAGTAGGATTTGAGGGAGGTAAAATAGATAACAATCGAGATGTCATCAAAACAGCCCAAGGGGAACTTTGGAAGGCTAGGCAACTGCGGGAATATAGGAAAACCAATGGCCTTTGTTACCAGTGTGGTGATAAGTATGAAGTAGGGCATCATCTTCAGTGTAAGAGACATGGGCAAGTCCAAGTGCAAGCAATGGAACTTGAAGAAAATTCTGAATGGCTATCTGATGAGGTGCTAGACAGAATTGAGATGGCTGAACTAGGGGGTGACGAGTTTTGCAAACTGTCGCTGAATGCAATTTCAGGCACTGAAGAAGTTGAGACAATCAGGTTACGAGCTCTTGTACGGAATCAGATCATGCTCATATTGGTGGATTCTGGTAGTTCTCATAGCTTTGTGAGCGCGGAGTTCTTGGACGGGCTTGGCTATCATTCTACGGCCACAAACTCAGTCATGGTAAAAATAGCAAATGGCGACTTGCTTAAGTGTGACCGACGGTTGCAGGGTTTTGAATGGTGGATTCAAGGGCATACCTTCAAAACCGACATGCAGGTATTGGAGTTGGGAGCCTATGATGCTATTTTAGGAATGGATTGGCTTAAAAAACATAGTCCTATGGTGTGTCATTAGGAGAACAAAGCATTGGAATTCAGTTACAAAGCTCAGGATATTCGGCTACAAGGGGTCTATTCTCCATCGCAAGGGGAATTATTGGAGCTTTCAATTGAACAATATATGAATTGGCATAAGGGCAATGAAGTGTGGGCATTGGTTGTGGTAGAGGAGCTGTCGACGCACGAGAGTTTAGAAATTCCTGCCGAAATTTGGGCGGTGTTGCAGCAATATATAGAGGTGTTTGGAGAACCCAAGAGAATTCCACCTTCACGGGATTATGACCAAACTATACCTTTGATTGCTAATGTTACTCCAGTGAATTCACGTCCCTATCGGTATTCACCACTACATAAAGATGAAATTGAGAGACAAGTCAAGGAGATATTAGCGGCGGGGTTGATCAAGTGCAGTGCTAGTCCATTTGCTTCTCCAGTGTTATTAGTGCAAAATAAAGACGGTACATGGCGTTTTTGTGTGGATTATCGCCGCTTGAATGACCTTACAATCAAGAACAAGTTTCCCATGCCAGTGATCGATGAGTTGTTGGATGAGTTGGTAGGTACTGAATATTTTTCTAAGCTCGATTTAAGAGCAGGCTATCATCAAATACGTATGAAAGAAGAAGATGAAGAAAAGACGGCGTTTAAAACGCATCACGGTGATTATCAATTTTGGGTCATGCCATTTGGTCTCACCAATGCGCCCGCGACTTTTCAGTGTGTCATGAATTCGATTCTCAACCCGTATTTGCGCAAATTTGTGTTGGTGTTATCTTGGTGTACAGTCCTAGTTTGGATTGGCATATTGAACATCTCGGATTGGTTTTGCAACGGTTGCAGGAGCATCATTTTTGATCAAGCGTTCGAAATGTTCTTTTGGACAACGGCAGTTGGAATATCTAGGTCATATCATCTCCGACAAGGGGGTCACAACTGATCCTAAGAAGACAAGGGCAATGGTGGAGTGGCCGATTCTGACAACAGTGACTGAATTACAAGCTTTTTCTTGGGTTGACTGGTTATTATTGAAAGTTTGTTTGTCGTTATGGGATCATTGCTAGACCTCTCACCAATCTATTAAAACGGAAGGCATTTCACTGGAGTGAACAAGCTCAAGATGCCTTCCTTGCATTAAAGAAGGCCATGGCGTCTATGCCAGTTCTGGCCTTACCCGACTTCAGCAAACCATTCATTGTTGAGATAGATGCGTGTGATAGCGGGATTGGGGCTGTCTTGATGCAGGAAGGACACCCGATTGCATTTTTTAGTAAAGCATTGGGGGTGGTTCATCAAAACCTCTCTATATATGAAAAAGAGTTCTTAGCTGTCATCATGGCGATGGAGCAATGGCGACCATATTTACAACGTGGAGAATTCGTCATTCGCACAGATCATCGTAGTCCAAGTCACTTGGATGAGCAGCAACTACAATCTCCACTACAACGCAAAGCGATGACTCGTCTCATGGGACTTCAATTCAAAGTCGTATACAAGAAAGGGAAAGAGAATGTGGCTGCAGATGCCTTGTCTCGTGTCGGTCATTTAATGTTTATGCAGCTCACAACAGAAATCCGGCCAGCTTGGGTGCAGGAGGTGGTTAATTCTTATGTGACAGATAAAAATGCACAAGACAAACTTACTCAATTGGCTATTCATAGGCCTGATGCACATGGTTACGAGCTGGTTCACGGCCTGATCAGGCACAAAGGGAGGATTTGGGTTGGTGAGAATTCAACTTTACAGACCAAATTAATCAATGCCCTTCATGCAAGTGCGGTGGGCGGTCATTCTGGAGTTCAAGCCATGTATCAGCGGCTCAAAAGGTTGTTTTGTTGGGACAAGATGAAGTCAACGGTGGAGAGCTTTGTGAACCAATGTGGTGTGTGTCAACATGCAAAAGGGGAACACTCTTGCCCAACCGGTTTTCTTCAGCCCTTGCCAATTCCAATGGGTGCTTGGCAAGATCTCTATGGATTTCATTGAAGGTTTGCCAAAATCAGAGGGATATAATGTGATCATGGTCATTGTGGACAGATTTTCTAAATACACGCATTTCATTCCGCTTAAACATCCTTTCACAGCTCTCAAGGTAGCTCAAGTGTTTCTCGACCAGGTGGTTAAGTTACATGGTGTCCCACTTTCGATCGTTTCAGACAGAGGCAAACTCTTTACTAGCCAATTTTGGAAGAATTTGTTCACACTATTAGGCACCAAATTGCAGTATAGCACCGCTTATCATCCTCAAACGGATGGGCAAAGCAAGCAGGTGAATCAATGTTTGGAGATGTATTTCTGATGCGCGGTGCATGATTCACCGGCAAAGTGGAAGACTTGGTTACCTCTGGCTAAGTTTTGGTATAATACCAATTTTCACACTTCGTTGCGGGAATCACCCTTCAAGGTGTTGTATGGTTATGAACCCAATTATGGAGCTCTGCCCAGGATAGTGCAAGCTGACCAACAGTAAGTGGAACTCATGCTGAAAGAACGACAGTTGCATATGAAATTAGTGAGGCAACATTTGACTCTCGCTCAAAATCGTATGAAAGGTCAGGCCAATAAACACAGGAAGGAACGAGACTTTCAGGTGGGCGAACAAGTGCTTATGAAATTACAGCCATATGCGCAGCATTCGGTCGTCAATCGTCCCTATCCGAAGCTTGCTTTCAGATTTTATGGGCCGTATTCAGTGGTGGAGAAAATTGGATCAGTGGCTTATAAACTGGATTTGTCGCCAGATGTTCAGATCCACCTGGTCTTCCACGTTGGACTTCACACCTGTGTTCATAGAGTTACCCAAACTTGAAACGTTGGGTACTGCCGCTCCTAAACCAGAGGAAGTGTTGGAACGACGATTGGTGAAGAAAGGCAGTGTGGCGATAATGCAAGGGCTAGTGAAATGGACGGGTATTCCGGTGGAGGCAGCTACTTGGGAGGACATGAACGTGCTCTATCATCACTTCCCTAATTTTCTTGCTTGCGGACAAGCAACCTTTGCAGGGCGGGATGATGTCAGGATGCAGAGTATTGGGAAGTAGAAGTCTGAAGATTGAAGACCTTACGGTGAATAGTATTGTCGGCAATTAGTTCAGGAATGTATTAGTTTTATCAGAGTGATTAGTTACAAGGGTGGTCCCCTAGAGCTGGGTCCACAAGGCTGGCGTAAGATGTGAGTATTAAAGGGGAGAAGAAGTCGTAACAGAAATCTATCGACGAAATGAACTAATTCTGTCTTTGCCTTCTTCTCCTTCCTTTATTCTTCCTTCTCCTGTTCGTTGTTTCTTGCATTGTGAACTGGTTCTGGAGTGATCGATCTCACGCCCAAGTCATACCAGGCCAAGGGATATAACAAATTGTGAAGAGAAATTTACTACAGGACATCGCTGCAAGCGCTTATTTCTTCTTGAAGTAGCTCCTGACGACGATGATACCTCCAGTTCAGAGATTATAGAAGAGGAACCAACCATCTCTGTGCATGCGTTGACAGGTATTCGAACTCGAACGGCACAAACTATGAAGTTTCCTATTCCAGTGGGATCAACTCACTTGGTTGCTCTGTTGGACTCTGGCTCAACACATAATTTCATCGCCCACGAGGCGCTACTCTGGCCCAACTTGCATATCCAACCACGCAAAGGGCTCAGCATGGTTGTGGCCAATGGAGATCATGTCCAGAGTAGTGGAGTTTGCCAATCCTTGGAACTTTACATTGACCAAGAAGGTTTTATTCTCAATTGCTATTCTATTCCTTTGGATGGTTTTGATATTTTGGATTAAGGGACTCCCCCTATTTTTTGGGGCTCTGTTTTTAGAGCACAAGTTTAGCAACAACCCCTAAATTTCAGCCTCTATTTTACTTTTTCTCCTATTTTGACATATCCGCTATGTATAATCTTCATTTGACACCACTAAAATTCAATCAAAAATATTTGTAATACATAAAACATAAGCATATTAACATTTACAATTTAAAAACATGATATTTCAAATTTAAATTTAAATTTTTCAAAACATGATAAATAGATAAATAGAAACTCCAAACAATGAATCAAACTACGAAGCGCTGTGAATTGCCCACAAATGCTCAATAAGATCATCTCGAAGCCTCTCATGTATTTCTCTGTCTTCAATAATAGGGGATGTACTCGTGTCCCTAGGAATTGGGGTTGAGGAGGCAGATTTAGGGGCCTCCTAATTTTAGAGGCTTGAGTTGGGGCTCCCTGGGAATTGGGGCTGAGGAGGCAGATTTAGGGGCCTCCTAATTTTAGGGGCTTGAGTTGGGGCCCTGCTGGATCTGTTTTTTACTACACTCCCTATTTTAAGGTTTAGGGGCTCTGCTGGAGATGCTCTTAAGTGTGCAGTGGCTGGGTACTCTTGGGCAAATTATATGCGATTTTGCTCACATGACGATGTCCTTCCATTGCAATGGCCGTCAAGTAACGTGGCAGGGACTGGATACATCCAATTCTACAGTGCAACAATCTCTCGCATGCCTTACATCCGACCTAATGACAGACCTTTCGGAAGAATTTGAGGATTTATTCCATGAGCCTCATGGTCTACCGCCAGAACAAGCCTATGACCACCGCATCCATTTGTTGTTTGGTACCGATCCAGTGGCGTTATGTCCGTATCGCTATCCACAATTGCAGAAGGACAAATTGGAACGCCAATGTGATGAGATGTTGCGCCAAGGGACTATACGAAGAAGCACATCCGCCTTCTCCGCTGTAGTTCTCCTTGTCAAGAAAAAGATGATTCGTGGAGGTTTTAGCATGGATTATCGCGCTTTCAATAACAAAACCATCAAAGATAAATTTTCCAAACCAGTAGTGGAAGAACTCCTCAATGAACTTCGAGGTGCACAATTCTTCACCAAATTGGATTTACGCTCGGGATACCATCAGGTGTGTATGCACCCAGACGATGTGAGCAAGACGGATTTCTGCACACATCAAAGTTTATTTGAATTTTTGGTGATGCCATTTGGCTTGACAAATGCTTCCGCAACTTTCCAAGCTCTTATGAACACCATCCTTCAGCTTTATCTTCGCCGATTTGTTTTGGTCTTCTTTGATGATATTCTCATTTATAGCTCCTCGTGGTCTGATCATCTCCGCCATGTTCATGCCATTTTTTGCATCCTAAGAAACAATCATATTTTTCTTAAGAAGTCCAAATGTGTATTTGGCAACACCTCGATGAAAGGTGGAAGCAGTTCCAGAATGGCTGACACCACATTCTATCCATGCCTTGCGCAGCCTCCTCGGACTTGCAGCCTACTATCGCAGATTTATCAAAGATTACGGTACTATGGCTGCTCCTCTCACTAAGCTATTATAAAAGGAAAGTTTTCGGTGGTTTCTAGAAGCGGACAATGCCTTCTCTACACTCAAATCCACCCGTTCTTCAGCCCCGGTCTTGCAACTTCCAGATTTTACTCACCAAGTTATCGTTGAATGCGACGCCTCAGGGTCAGGATTTGGCACCGTTCTGCATCAAGGAGGGTCCCCTCTCGCTTTATTTAGCCGGTCGATAGCTCCTTGTCATAAACAGATGCCAGAACAGCTGTCAGCCTATGAACACGAGCTTATTGGCTTGGTACAAACAGTCAGATATTGGTGTCCTTATTTATGGAACGCTCTTTCATGGTTTGCACTGATCATTATAGTTTGAAGTTTTTATTGGATCAGCGACTGTCGACTAGAGATGAGCACTTGGGCTGGGCCTTTTTGGACCGACCTGAGCATAGCGGTGTAACCTGGTCCAAAACTCGGAACAACACTCTTTGCTTTGATTCCCATGTTGAATATAGATCGAGGTGGCAGAATATTATGGCAGATGCATTGTTTCGGCGTGATATGGAGTGTTCAACAGTGTATGCACTTTCTACTCCTCTTTTCGATATTTTTGACACTTAGCCATGAAATAGCAAATGACATAGAATTATCAAAATTATGAGATAGCATAATAGCAGGACAGCAAATTTTTTTTAAATAATACTTTTTTTTTAAAAATGAATTGCCGTATTAATATGGGAATTTTTTTTTGCAAAATTAATACCCAATAGTCAAATGGTATGGCGAATTAGCAGTAGTCATCAAATAGTATGGCGAATTAGAAGTAGTCACTGTACTGTTTGGCGATTACTACCTAATTACGCAGTTATCCGGTGGCCAGTTAGTTTCACAGGAAACGAGGCAGTTTTCGCCAAACCGTACGGCGAAAAATGCGCGGTAAAAAAACAGTTCAAACAGATCGATCTACTTTTCGTTCGGAGACGGCAGAGCAGTGAGGCAACCAGGCGATCGACCAGCGCCGACCAGCGCCGGGAGGAAGAGAGAGAGAGAGAGAGAGAGAGAGAGAGAGAGGAAGGAGAGAGGGAGAGAGAGGAAGGAAGAAGAAGAAGAAAGAAGGTAACTCGCAACTTTGTCTAATTTATCATTCTTCAATTTAGAGTAGTATGTTAGTTGTTTAATTTAAAGTAGCGATTTAGAGTACAGTAGCGATTTAGAGTAGCAATTTAGAGTAGCGATTTTAATTTTTTAATTTAGAGTAGTGATGTTAGTTTGGGTATTAGTTGTTTATATGGTAGTATGTTACATGTTAGTATTTGTTTAATTTAGAGTAGTGAGTTTATATGTTAGTAGTGATATAACAATATTTAGAGTTGTTCAATTTAGCATTGTTTAATTTAGAATTGTTGAATCAGTAACATATAAAATTACTACAATATTGTAGCATTGTTCAATTTACAGTAATGATTTTACATATTAGTAGCAAATAGCGATGTTACACGTGCGTTATAATATTAGAGTATCGATAGTGGGATAGTTAATTAGCATTGTTCAATCTACGGTAGTGATTTTACATGTCAGTAGTAGTGATCTAAAAATGTATTTTGTCTATGTCGTCGCAGTAATGTCGGATCCAGTGAAATTTAGGGTATATTATGACAATGGTGAAGTAAAAACTGGACAGAATGGTGTGGATTTAAGCAGCTTTGCGATCACCATGGCTGAGCACTTGTCCCCCGATACTGTTAGCATTCGTGATATAAAGCTTTAGTTGACCCAATATTTTTCCCTGAATCCAAGTGTTTATTCTGTTACCATCCAAATCTTATTCACGCGTAGCAAGGGTGACCCGGCTATGTGGGAGTTGAAGAAAGTAGATCGAACACACTTGTGGTAGAAATTGTTAAGGTGGTGCAAGGGATCTCGCCTTAAATGTGTGATGCTGGTGCAGGCTTGCCCTAGAGAAGAGGTGGGTACTACTAGTGTGAGCAAGAGCAGCACTTCGGGCACAGCTGAACAAGTTCAGCCAGTGGTGCCAATTGAGGTAGCAGCGGGGGGTGATAATAGGGATGCAACAAGCGCAGAAGGTCGGGCTGATGAAGGGGAGGAGATCGATCAACTTGTCGATCATTTGGATTGGGTGGACCGTATGGCGGCATAAGAGGAAGCTGAAATGTTGGAGCCTGATGATACCATCGGCGAAGATGACGAAGGGGAGGAAGATGATGAAATGCATGGTAGTACTGGCTCAACAGAGGTACCCATCCCTGATGAATGGAACAGGCAAAACAAAGCCGGTATGGAAGTTTTGTGGGCCATGAGTCGCATTGTGAGTATGGTACTAGTGTCATTCAGTTGAATCAAATATTCCTGAACAATTCCGAATTGAAGTTGGCAGTGAGGCTGTAGGCACTATCGCTGCAGAGAGAGTTTCAGGTTGTTTTGTCCAGCCCAGATAATTACACAGTGAAGTGCAGAATCGATGGTTGTGAATTTCAAGTTCATGCATACAAGCTGAAGTGCGAGACGTATTGGATTGCATCAAGAGTGGAGGACATGCAGACTAGAAAATGTTATTTCAAACACCGCAACTTGAATGCGGCTCTAATTGCTAGCGTGATGCTCAATGAAATCATTGAGAAGTGGCATATTGAGTGTTCGTATATTCAGAAAGCAATCTTAAGAACATTTAAGTACCAGATAAGCTACTCGATGGCCTGGCGTGCGAAACAGAAAGTATTAGAAAAGAGGTTTGGCACATACAAGGCTTCGTATTGCAACCTACCTCGTATGCTTGAAGTATTGAAGCAAACCAATCCTGGCACATATACCGCTTTCAAAGAAAGTGAAACAGATGGAAATGGGATCTCGACATTTCATCGTGCTTTTTTTCATTGGGCCCTTGCATTGCGTCATTCAGGTATTGCCGTCCATTGCTCTGTGACGATGGTACATTTTTGACTAGGAAATATAAGGGGCAGATTCTAACGGCCATTGCAGTTGATGCGAACAACCACATACTTCTATTGGCCTTTGCATTTTTTGAGGGTGAGAACCGGGATAGCTGGCTATGGTTTTTCAGACATCTGAAGGTGGGGGTAGTTGGTGATCGGCCCAACATGTGCATTATTGATGATCATCACAAAGGTATCCTTTCGACAATTAAGACTCTATAAGAGGACCTTGATGAGCCATTTTCATGGCCTGACTTGCAGAACAGGTGGTGCATAAGACATTTGGGAGCAAATTTCTTCAAGTAGTTCAAGAGTAAGAAACTGACGAACCTATTTAAGAGGTTATGCAAGCAGAATCAAACACGTAAGTTCAATGCTCTATTGGTCGAGTTGGATAAGCACACAAGTGCACATATCGAAGAGATGAAGAAGCAACCACCTACGCCGAACGATTGCCCACCCAAAAGGCTAACACCCCTTGGGGAGCTCAATCCTCCTAATCTGAGGAGACGAACGTCAAGGAACATAAATTGTTTCTCTCATTGGATAGAGGCGGAGCCTCTAGAGAAGAGGGCATTGCTCCATGACACTGGAGGCACCAGGTTAGTATAGTAAATTAAGATATTTATCACGGCTGAACAAATGGGGTTATTGTTCTAAACTGTTATGCGTTGAACAGGTTTGGTGTCATGACAACGAATATAGCCGAGGTATACAATTGGGTCATCAGAGGCCTCCGTCCGCTACCGCTTGTGGCCATCCTGGAAGGCATGTTGCACGGCGTCATTGCCTACTTCCAAAAAAGGCATGCAGAGGCTCTACTTCATGCCTTGACATTGCAAACACCATATTGTTCATGGATGATGACCTACATGGAGGAATGAACCATGAAAACTCAGCATCATATGGTGCGTAGCTTCGGAATCACCGAGTACCGCTTCGAGGTGACTCTTCGGTGCAAAAGGGGATTGGGAACCGACACAGCGGTTATTACACACGAGGTTAATCTAGGCCAAGGGGCCACTAGATGGTGTGAATGCTCCTGTAATAAGCCAAGACTTCTCCATATTCTTTGCTCACACGTGATGGCTGCTTGTGGGCAAATTGGGATGAACACGTCGCAATACATGTCCCCTTTCTACTTGAAGGATCATGTTGTCCATACCTGGTCCGGTGAATTCCGTGGTTTCCGTGCACATGGTGATTTCACTGTGATTAACAAAGGTGAGCGCATCTGTCTGCCGGATCCAACCTTGCGGAGGTGTGCGGAAGGGCAGTCTGGTCATCCACAGACTAGGCGCATTCGCAATGACATGGATGAATCTGAAGTGGGTGGCCCTCTTAGGAGGTGTTCTGAGTGCGATGAGTATGGCCACAAGGCAAACCAATGCACGTAGCCTGTAGGTTCTGAACGTGGTGGTGCCTTTGTCATGTGTTTCGGCGATGTGTGTATCGTTAATATGTATCGAATTATGTAATTATATGCACGTTGGACCATTCATTGGATGTTATGTAATATTGACGCTCATGTCTTTTGATTTATATATGTCGTGTTTCTCATATGTTGTGTAGTATTATTTATGTTCAACCCTTACATCTTTTGATTTATATGTCATGTTTCTCATATATTGTGTAGTATTATTTATGTTCAACCCTTATGTCTTTTGATTTATATGTGTAATAAATATTTTCATTGTTTACATGCAGGGATGGAGCAGGTCGACTCACTTCTGGACCCTGTGTTGGATGTGCGGCACCATTCGCACATTCACATGACATAGGGCAATGAGAAGGTGCCCCTACTACAGATCCGTGTGCCTAAGAAGGCATGGTGCGTTGACCCTCGCTTCCACACCAAGTTAGTTGCAGTACATTTACATGTTATATTGTTCGTAAAATTTGTGTTCATATAACTTACATTGAACTGATACAACTCTTTTCTTTCTCGATAGGTTGGCATGTGCTGGGTTGCTTTCGCTAGTACGCATGGTGGAGGGTTCAGCTGCCGATGCAGGTGAGCCTGACGACCAGGCCGAGGGTGACGACGGTCCAGAGCGGTCGTGGCGTTTTCCGTTCGTCAGCTCCCTGATAGCGTGTTTGGTCGACCGTTGGAAGTCGGAGACGCACACTTTTCACCTTCCCTTTGGGGAGGTGACGGTGACGCTGTAGGACATCGCCATGCTCATAGGCTTACCGATCGCCAGGACCTTGATCAGACCCTCGGTGACTCCTGCCGGGTTGGTGGCAGACTTGGAGGCGCGTTTCGCCGAGGTGGCGGCTGTCAACCCAGAGATACCGATGGGTAAGAGGCACGGGCATCAAGGAGGTGGTTGGCGCAGTTTGAGGTTAGTGGTTGTACATGTTAGTATGTTATTCCAGATTTGCAACATGATATCACACTCTTTCAATTGTCACAGGTGCAGCATGTGGCGTCTCAGCCCACCGACTACCAGGTTGCTAGGCACCTTGAGGCCTATCTGCTCTGGTTGTCCGGCTGGGTGATGTTCACGTCGACTCATGACGACAGTGTAGACGCGCGTTAGATAGCCCATGCATGGGCTATTGCCGACGCTGAGCCTGACGACGTACCACAGGTATCCTGGGGTTCGGCGGTTCTTGTTGTCACGTACCGCGCCCTTTGCGATGCGTACGTGAAGAAAAGCAAGAGCTCCAATCTTACCGGGATGCCTCTTCTTCTTTAGTTGTGGTCGTTTGAGCGCTTCCCCATGGGTCGACCCTCGACACTACACCGCCGACATGTACGGCGGTGATGCGATCGACCGACCAACGATGGGCTCGCTTTGGACCAGGCGACGGGTGCATGTTTTTACTCATTTATGCAATTGTAATTTCAATCGCGTGTGTTTATAGTTATTTATTCTCTATTGCAGCCACAGTGGGCAAGTCTCAAGGTACGTTCGGCGTACCTCTCCTTCACGGAGGCCTTCGACCACCTGAGGGCGAAGCAGGTCATCTGGGATCCTTACAGCGACCAGCGTGTAGCGGAGAGAGCCGCGGGGGGGGGGGGGGGTTCTCGGTGTTGTGTTACAGGGACCACGCTTACTGGCTGACAGGGAGAAAGCTCGTCTTCGACGTCTTCGTGGAGGACTATGCGCCGTAGTGAATCCTCAGGCAGTTCGGACTTTGCCAGCTAGTCCCTGTTCCTTTGGGGGATCGCGTGCCAGCGAAAGTGCACTCGTGAGTTACTTGCCACTACAAGTATGCTAAGTGCTTATGTTATATTTGTAATAATGTGGATTTCTTTGTAGGTACTCCACCCAGGGACCCCAGAAGACCATGGCAACCTTGGTTCAGAGGATAGCGCCGTGGTTCGCCCAGTGGGATGGGACGCTGGAGGACGTTGTTGACAAGGATGCGCCCTACGACTCCTCCTACCAGCAATACCTAGACTGGTACATGCCTTGGACCCATACTTGTCTCCTACTTGTGGAGGAGCCATCGGCCAAGAGGTATGCTCCTAGCGTGGCAGACTTGTATCCGGGCCAGGCAAAAGTGGCAATACACGCGATGGTAAGTTTTATTTCAAAAATTACATCGTCTATTTGTTACCCTCTGTCATTGTGCTTATCATTTGTTCGTACGTGATAGGTGGACGAGGCCAGGGACTTGCACCAGCATGCCACTGGCTTTCTGGCTAGGCTACAACATGGGGTCACTTTCACACTGGAGGAGGTGGGGGACACCATGAGACGTGTGGCGTTGCAGTTTCGATGGATCGTGGAGCTTGGTGCTTGTTGGCACGTCCCAGACGCGACTATTTCGGCTGGCACCTTGTCCAGACCGCCACCCGGGCTCAGCTCCTCAACACCAGCTCCTCGACCCGCACTACAGCCGGGCTCCAGCTTCCACACCCCTGTGCCTCCGGCCCCAGACATGGCTGAAGGATCCGGTTGGCAGGCACTACCGCACGGCCCCACCATGGTCCCCACACCAGGTAAGTCGAGCAATATTCAATTGTTCACGTTTCGAATCTAATCACCTAACTATGATTAAATGTTACTGTCTTAACTGCAGGTGGCCATCAGGGTGGAGGACAGACCTCTCCTTTAGGCACTCAGTCAGGGTACGCTGATACTTACTACTGGGTGAATTAGTTCTTCTGAAGCACTCAGTACACGTAGCCTCCTCTAGCCATGTAGTACATTCAGCCCCCTCCAGCTACGCAGTACACATTGCCTCCCCACGTGCGTCGCTCGGTGCAGCGGTACAACCCTTCAGACTATGGCCAAGCGGGACCCTGGCAGTCGCTTCACCCACGGCCTCTCGATGATGCACCCGCTTTAGCACGTCGCCAAAGAGAGGTCGCGCTAGGGGTAGGGGTCAGGGTCCACCACCAAGGGGTGATTACGATTAGGCTATCTCTGATCCATATTTTTGTACTTTCTCGTATTATGTAGTTTCTCATATTATGCATTTTGTGTACTTTCTCATATTATGTCATACTATCCATTTTGTGTACTTTCTCATATTATGTAGTTTTATTATTTCACACCGTTAATTCTGCTGTCATCGCTTTTACTTTCTCACACGACGTGACAACACAACACCGGATACGCACTCGATGAATACACGTCGTGTAGCTTTGATGATGGGACAACACTTTGCACACCACCAAGCGACAAACCACTACCCAACATTCCCACTATAAAAACTGGCTTTTCCAAAAGGGTGAAAGGTCGTGCAGCTTTTCCAAAGGGGTGACAGGTCATGCAGCTTTTCACAGAGGGTGACATGTGCTACAGCTTTGATGATGGGTGACACGTCGTGCAGCTTTTCATAAAGCGTCGCATGTCATGCAGCTTTTCCAAAGGGGTGACAGGCCCTGCAGCTTTCATAAAGCGTGACAGTCCATGCAGCTTTCATGATGGGTGACAGGCCATGCAACTTTCATCAAGAGATAAGTGTTTTAGTTATGTGGAGAAGCCCCTCACCAGCACTATAAAAACCGACCGAGGGAGGGATAGACATCAACTACCGCCATACCAGCAATAATTGCCAGCCTAATATACACAAACTAGAGCACGATGTCGTTCTACCGTCGCCTCTTGAACAAGCAGAACTTATCCCCCCTAAATCCCCGGATGCCAGTTGCGTTGACGTTCCAGTTCTGCCGGAGTTGCCCTGGCGAACTGCGACTGCAACCTTCCGGCGAAGATAGAGCAATCTATGCACGGAGATACGACCGCCCACACACACTACTACTGTGCCTGCCCCTACCAGGTAATCCTATTGGTGTCCATACAATACAGGGTAACACTAGCATTTCATGCATCATTCTTTGTTTTTTAGCACACGGACCGATGTTGCTTCTTCCAATGGATCGACGGGCCGGAACGGCGTGACTACGAATTTGTCTACAACTGCCACGACGCCTACCCCACTTCGCTAGAGAACTTCACCTGGTGGGAGAGGCCACCGGGATATGCCCCCTATATAGATCAACAGGAGTTAAGGGTGGGTGGGCAAGGGACCAACCAATCGGTGAGTTTCATACGACATGGTCATGTTTTACTCACAAAGTGGTAATTCTAAACCAGTTCATCGCATACAGGACTTCAAGAAAAAAACTTGCAAAATTGCTCAAGTCAAAGGAGAAACCTCCTCCTCAAGGGCCACCCGAAAGCCCCGAATTGTGCGAACATGGCCTGTAGGCAGTGGTTGATACCTGCCATGAGGATCTAGCGGATCGAAGATTCTACCGGTACCCTTTGGCTGAGGATGAATGGTGCGCCTACTTCAACTGGGTGGACCCGAAGACGCACCACCCACATCTCAAACTTCCCGTCTGGGATAACTAGGGGGAGCAACCCTCGCCGTGGTGCTACTACCACCCAGAAAAGCTAGACCCCGAGTACACCTATGGTATTATTCAACGACCATAGCAGACATACTACATTGACTATAGGGCACGCTTCCGGTTGTACAACGACAAGCCCAACAAATACCTCCTGCACCATATAGTGGAGTGCGAGCCGAAACAAAGCAGGCGTCTCGGCAAGTCTTTAGAAGTGCAAGAGGGTTCCTCCTCTCGAAGAGAAAGGGATAAGGGGAAGCAGCCGGCCAAGGTCCGCACTACGTAACAAATCCTTGACGGATTACAAAGACCATCCGGGAACCTGGGTGGTATTAACATAGGGGACGAGGGGGATCGGGAGGGAAGAGATTCACATAAAAAAACAAAAAAAATTATGTTTTATACCCCCGAGATGTTCGGCATAGGCTACCCATTCGGCAAAAGCTGGGAGCACTGCGCACCCCCATGGAGTTCTTCCATAAGAGAGATTGAGTGGTGTCCGAGAACAAATCGCGAAAGATTCACAGGTGATGTAATATATAGAAAATGTGGCACATCATTCTCACTCTACGAACATAGGCGGAACAATCACTTGTTCCACCATGACAATCAGTGTTATCGTCAGTTCTTTTAGTAATGTCGTCACTATTGTAATGCCCTTGTAATATAATCTATTGCTTATTTCATCATCTGAACTTTCCTTGTATCTGCCCTACTAAGGTTGAGTTTGCTTACTAAGGTTACTGGCTGCATCTATATGCTTTTCACAATGATCGTAATGACTTAAACACTTTAGCTAAAGTTTTCCTGGGCTAAAATATTCATATCATGAGTTATTGTCGACTAGGGTAATTGCACTAGTAGAATTTAGATGCAAAAAATGTGTAAATAAAATATTTTTTTCCAGAATATGGTAGTCCATATATCAAAGAGCAAATCTACTGTATTCTTCTAAAAAATTACATTTAAGCATGATATTTTACGGGCTGCCGAAAAGGATTAAGCGTTATCGTTTGTTGTCGACAATAATACTTAGGTTATTGCGATAGTAGAATTTGTTTGCAAAGAAAGGTGTAAATAAAATATTATTTTCTAGAATATGGTAGTCCATATATCAAAGAGCAAATCTGCTCTGTTGTTGCAAAAAATTTCATTTAAACATGATATTTTACGGGCTACCAAAAAGGCTTAAGCATTATCATTTGTTGTCGACAATAATACTTAGGGTTATTGCGATTGTAGAATTTGTATGCAAAGAAAGGTGTAAATAAAATATTTTTTTAGAATATGGTAGTCCATATATCAAAGAGCGAATCTGCTCTGTTATTGCAAAAAATTACATTTAAACATGATATTTTACAGGCTGCCGAATGGGCTTAAACGTTATCGTTTGTTGTCGACAACAACACTTAGGGTTATTGCACTAGTAGAATTTAGATGCAAAGAAATGTGCAAATAAAATATTTTCCCACTATTTGGTGCTCCATATATCAAAGAGCAAATCTGCTCCATTATTCCAAAAAATTACATTCAAACGTAATATTTTACGGGCTGCCAAAAAGGCTTAAGCGTTGCATGCAATAGAGGCTTCTTATAGTTTTTTGGTTTATTCCACTCAATTCATTCCTACATATGTTAGCAAAAATGGGACATCTAAGACCCTAGGAATAAGTGATATTTATTTCATGATTTTTGGAGCCATGGTTTGTATAGTTTCCACATAATATAGGAATTTCGGTATTGTTGCCATACGGATCAATGGAAACTTATTGTCGCCATACGGCTCGGCGACAACACATTGTCGTTGTACGGCTTGGCGAAAATACCTATTGTTGCCATACGGTACGGCGATAATACCTAAATTCTGACGTCCGACTGTTAACTGCGTAATTAGGCATTTATCGCCACACAGTTTGGCGAAAATAGGGATGTCGCCGAGCCATTAGGCGAAAATAGGGTTGTCGCCGAGCAGTTTGGCGAATACGTGTTATTTTTAGAATTTTTGTTTTCTGCATATTAAAATGGCAATTCATTTTAAAAAGTATTATTTAAAAAATATTCACAGGACATCTGAGCCATCTTGGAATGTTGTTGATGACCCACTTTTAAGGGTCATGTGTATGTTCCTGCTGCATCTCCAACAGTGGCATCTATCCTGCAAGCAGCTCACACATCTCGCCATGAAGGAATTCAAAAGACACTTTTCCGTGTACATGCTGATTTCTTTATCCCTCATGCTCGCAAACTTGTATAGGATTTTGTGTCCACCTACACTATTTGCCAACAAAACAAAGGGGAGCAATTACACCTGCAAGACCGTTACAACAACTGGAAGTTCCTTTGTAGGTATGGAAACACATCTCCATGGATTTTATGGAAGGCCTTCCAAAAGTTTTTGGGAAATCAATCATCTTCACTAATGTCAACCATTTCTCTAAATATGCACACTTTATTCCTCTTGCTCATCCATATACAGCTACATCGGTTGCACAAGTCTTTTTTTATGATGTGGTAAGTCTACATGGTATTCCTAGTTCCATTGTTAGCGACCGTGACCCGGTTTTCACCAGTCGCTTCTGGGAGGAATTATTTTGCTTACAAGGTGTCCAACTACACCATAGTTCTGCATTTCATCCACAATCAGATGGTCAATCAGAGGCGGCAAATAAAATCATCACTATGTATCTAAGGTGCCTCATAGGAGACGAATGAAAACAATTGCTGCCATCGGCTGAGTACGGTTACAACACATCTTTCCATTAGGCATTACACAACACACCCTTCAAAGTTGTTTATGGTCGTCCTCCGTCACTGCGTGCATATGAACCAGGGTGTGCCAAATCAGCAACAGTGGAAACTTTTCTTCGCAACCGTGACTAGCTCCTTGCAGATATCCGTGCCTGTCTACTTCACGCTCAATAGTATTACAAGAATGTCTACGGCAATAATAGTCCAGAAACAGCTAGCACACACAGTAGAAGTAAAATCATAGCATATCCAATTGTACTTTATTAATAATAATTACCAGACTTACAAAATGAATAGCATGCAGGCCAATAAATAAATAAACAAATAAATAAAGGTAGTGAAAATAAAGAGCAGTAGAAAAGCCTAATAGAGTTGCCACATGTAATTGACTGGGGAAGCGGCCTAGTCCATTTGGCCCTCACCATCATAGAACTCCTCTTTTGAAGCAATAAAGTAAGCAAGGGTGAGTATAAACGTACCCCTCAAGTCACACCAAAAAATATAATATAAATGTGATAAAGGAAGGTTGTATGGCTGATTTTAGTATAAAGCAGCAATTTTCTAAATATTCTAAGTAATTTTCGATTTCATAATTTTAAGGAAATTTTATTTTTAAATATTTTTAACTCAGGAAGGACTCCTGGAACTAGCCGATTTTCACATGATGGACTCTCTCCATCCCAACATCATTTTTTCAAAATCAATTTTAAAATTTCCAAATTCTAATCTGTGAATGGCTTGCTCGGCATGCCTATGACCGCGGGCATGATTAATCGATTAGTATTACACTCTGCAGAGGTTGTACAATTTTACCCAGAAGACATAATTGTCTCTTTGCGCCAACACACTTCTTTGGTGTGTGGCAGAGAAAATCACGACAAGGCCACTATAAAAATCCATCTATGTAGTTATGTCCGCTAAGGTTGCACCGCTGAAAGAATCCCTCTAGTCAGAAACCCCTTCTTGCACTGAGTGGAGCCTCACACTTTCACCACCCACTTCCACCTATGGCTTAACTATTCATGGTATGTTTCAATATGACTAGCCAAGTCTGTTCTATTCTAGACTTGTGGTAGTACGGTTAGGCTTTACATTCAGCGAAACTCAACCAGTCCTTAATTGACTAAGCGAGACTTTTCACAAACCCAGAACCATGACCAAACCACCTCCCAATCATTTCTCACTCGGTCTAAACCATATTTTCATTTTAACCATACCATTTCTAAGGAATATTAAAATCATGACCTTTCATTTTAATAGAATCTTAATTTGGCACAAATTTCCCAAAACAACCAAATTTCAGTTCTAAGCATGTTTAGGCAAGTACTAAGTATCATCACATAGTAAATATTATTTTATTAAAGTGACAACAGCACAAGGATTCAAATTTCCAATGGTGGCATAACAATCATGGGTATAACTATTAATTTAAACCGAGACAGAAATTATATTCATAAAAACTATGCACACAATAATTTAAATTCAAATTACAATTTAAAAACTAGGATCAACGTGACCAAGGAGATGTGACTTGCCTTGTTCGATGGGTAGCTGCTCAAAGTCATCATTTGCGAACTCCTTAAACTATCTGAAATCTATACATGGAAAACATCCAAATTCAAATAAAATCTAAATAAATTCAAATAAAATATCAAACTAGCATAAAATAGAAAATCAAGATTTTAGATGAATTTATAAAGAAAATCGGAGTGCGAACACGCAAAACGGGCTCCTAGAAGTTTAAAAACTTGAAAAATAAAGAAAATATAATTTTCCTAATTACTTTTCTAAAAAATATGAATTATTGCGCAACACTGACGTAAGTGGCAATTTTAAGTTTTCCAAATTATTTTTCAAAAGACCGGTTTATGATGTCATACTTGTGTCATAAATGATTTTGGCCAAGAATTATTTTTGAAATGAAAAGGGGGTGGCGGTTGATGGGTGCGCCCGTGGATTATCGACTCGGTCCACGGCTCGATCGGGTGTACCATGCACCCAGTGCATGCGTACGGTGCGCGCGAGCACGCTCCCGTGCGTGCACAGCGAGCTAGTCAGCGCGGTGGCGTGGAGCCGAGGCAGAGGAGGGGGGCCGAGGCACGCACTAATGCCACATGGCACGACGAGGCTAACGATGGTGGCAGCGGGATCGGAGGAGCACGAAGGGTGCAGTAAGGAGTCGGCGAAGGCAACACCAGAGTCAGAGGAGAGAGGTGGTAGGGAGGCAGCGCTCGGGTGGAGAAGATAGGGGGGAAGAAGCGGGAGAGGAGAGGGGTGAGTGCAGGGTGAAGAGACGAGCATGAGGGTATTTATAGGGGTAGGGGGCGCACGGGCAGGTGGTGGCCTGCGTAGGAAGGGCAGGGTGGTGGGCGCGAAAATGGCATTGAGATAAGGGGATAACGGCTGCGGTTGGGCGGGATAAGGCAGTGGGGTAGGGGGCTCTCATCCACACAGAGAAAGGGAGAGAAGTGAGGGGGGAAATGGGGGAGAAGGGAGCTCTGGTGGCTGGGAATGGAGGAAGAGGGAGGAGGGGGCTCCGTTAGGAGGAGGAAGACGCTTCTGATAGGTGGGGCCTTGTGCCCACCTTTTGGCGAGGTGAGAGGGGGCGCAGTCGGCTGGGCTAGGAAGGGAGAGTGGGTTGGTAGGCCGTAGGTCGCGCGGGAGGAACGGACTGGGAGGCGGTGGGTCACACGGGAGGAACAGGATGGGCGAGCTGGTCTCGGCCCAAAGGTAAGGAGGAGGGCTTTTTCTTTCCAAAATAAACTGAGAAATAGAATTAGTTTTGAAATAAATATTAAATAGGCTTTAGAAATTCTAAGAAAATTCCCAAAAATACTTTGAATTATTTTGAACTTATTAAAATTATTTTTAGCATATGTGTAACACCCCGGCATTTAATATGCCCGAATGCTACCAAACATAGACTAAGCAGCCTCTAAATACCACAATTACAAGTAAACTACAGCAAAGGAATAAATGCTAATACCGAAAATTTCGGCAGCATCTCTTTTGTTTTTCCATGATTCGGAGCAACAACAAAGTATCACAAGTTATATCATAATGGAAAGCATCTAAAACAGTAATAACATGTGACATAGCAACAATATAAGTCCAAGATAAAGCATTCAACCACCTCATGAGCTAAACGAATCAAATAGTAAGACCGAGCACACAGTTAAGCAATTCTCCAAGTTTCATGGAAATACTTTCATTATCATGACTCCAAATGATAACACTGTCTAATTTGTGTGGAGCTACGTGTAGATCTGTAGCTAAACCCTTTTTCCCGCATGCCGGTTTCATGGTACCTAAGAAAAACAACATAAACACAAGCGTGAGTTCATCACTCAGCAAGTATATTGCAATGGAACAAGAAAATACATTCCAATACCTTCATCACCACTTTTCACAAACAACATCATACACATTTCATATTCATAGTGTAAGCATATCATTGACATCATCATAAATCATCCTCATATAACATCTTCATATAATGCAATGCAATGTAATGCAATGCGATGCACATATCTCCTGGAAACTCATACCGGTATGGTTGAGTACACACCCGTCGGTGTGCACCCTCTCCCCCCTTCCATCCTGAAGATGGAGGGTGCCTACTCCTCGCTTCCGTTCACCGCGGTGAATGGAATCACGATGTAGGACTTACTCATTGGCTCTCCGGATTAGTCATAACTTTCTCACCGACCTTCCCGGACTAGTTATGACTTTCTCACCGCCTGGGCCATGTATCTTGCCATGTATGCAAATAAGCCAACATCATGAATAACTTGTACATTAACACATGGCATCATCATGGATAACTTGTACATTAACACATGGCATCATCACATAATAAACATATTCATCATATCAATGGCAAACATTAAAGCATGGCATGTGAACATATCATATATTCAAACTTCCATCTCAATCAATCAAACAACCTACAATCGCTATCCATTACAATACACTTGCCTCAACCACGGGCAACGGATTGGCGGGAAGTAGAAGGCACCCCTGGGGTCACACCACCTGCACATAGGTACCACACACTCACAATCATGTCCACAAAACAGTACGCAAACCCTCATCTACGCCGACATTGCCAACTACTCACAATACCCAAAAACAGAGGTTCTGTCCCGCCGGGACAGCAGCCTTCCAAAAGGCATAACTAAGGTTCTAGGACTCCGAATCAATTAAACGAGTACATTCTCGCGTAGCTTAGGAAATTTCCCAACTTTTTCTAGGTATAGGGAAAGACTGATTCGGACTGTAAAGTTGTTTAATCTACAAAATACCGTGATCTGTTCCAATCACGTCACAGATTTTAACACGCTCGGTAAAACAGCCATAACTTTCAAACGGCTAGGCGGAATTTAACGTTCTTTATATCCACTGAAAGATAATAAAATTATCTACAACTTCTTCAACAGCCGTACGACCAGATTCCGACTCTAAATTGGCGAAAACCTAAGCCCTAGGTCGTCTGCTCATGCTGCCCGAAGCAGAGAACGTGGCAACTTCTAGATTTCAACTAATCTACTCAAATCCAGCACCACCAATTGATCTAAAAACTTGATAAACACCCTTAGAACAGTACCTAGACCAACCCCAAGGATTCCCATGGCCATACCTTTGCCCGACGCACGAAAACTGAAAGGATCTCCTCTCGGTTCGCTTCTTGCTCCTTGCTCCTCGCTCCTCGCTCCAATGGATGGATCCTCGAGGTGCAGGGGGTGAGGAGGCCACCCTAGGGCAACAAGGGGGTGGAGGAGAGGTGGTGGAGAGGTGGAGAGGCAATGGGGAGGGGCGCACGGCCACAAGGGGAGGAGATGGGGGGTGCGGCTAGGGCCAAGGGAGAGTGGGGGGGGGGGCGCACAATGAGAGGGGTGGGCACACAAGGGGCAGGGGAGCCCCCTTTTACCAGCCCCAAACCTGTTCCTAATCCTAAATGGACTCATACTCCATCCCACCAAAGCCCACAACCCCCTCTTTTAGGCCCAAACTCCCCCGGAAAGGCCTAAAACCCCGGAAACGGCCCGAAAACGCTAATAACCTCCATACCCTACGGTTTTGACCTTAATTCCACATCTCATAATGTTTTTGACCTCAACATGCTCAATAAAAAAGGATACGACACTACGTGGTGTCACATTCTTCCCCCCTTCAACAGGATTCGACCTCGAATCTAAAACGCACCAACACGCAACCCAGCAAAACCGAAGATAGCTAGGTTTTTCACATCATATACCTGAGGCGAAAAGCTCGGGATACTTCTCGCGCACGCGAGACTCCAGCTCCCAAGTCGCTTTTCTAAATAAAACCACTGGAATTTACACTGAAGGAGACTCGATGACAGGACGCCTAGGTTCGAAGACCAACAGCTCTAACGATAGCTCGCAATCAAAACTTGCGAGAACTTTACTCAACATTGAAACACAAAGTACTAACACATGGTCTCAACACGACCCAAGCGATAGGATAAATCCTCAAACAGACCACAAAAGAAACGGTCTCACACTCTCCATTTCATACATTCCTTGGCACTAGAGTGCCCGATCCCTTTGACCAACGCTACTCTCCAGAAGAAACACGGTACCAACCTCTAACTCCAACTCTTGATCCTCCTTCAGCTCTCGCGAGCAAAAGTGTTTTCACACCTCGATCTCCCTACTGTGGTTCGTCATAAGCAAGGCGACGCGAACCAAGCGGGGCACATCACTCCAAGACTACCAACTGCTGGAACAAACGAGGTTATAACCTTGCAAAAGATTGATCTTTTACAACTAGGCCAACACCCACCGTTACCATTGAAGGAAAAAACCTACTTTATAACCAGGGTCCTTAAAACCCGCAAAAACACTGTCAACCGAGCAATCCACATCGGTCGACACAACTCGCTCAGAGATCGGCGACAAAAGATCCACTACACTTCGAAAGGATAAAGCAATTACTTGCAACCACCAAGTGGTCCACTAATAGTTTAATCAACCCTACCGTGGAACACATCAACGACCCGATTCTCCAAGAAGGTTTGCATTGGGTGAACTCAACCATAAACCATGAACCCCAAATTGATCCACACACAACAACTCGAACCACAAAAGCGCTAAAAACCACTTCGGAAAGAATTTGGCAACAACCAAAGAGTATTCATTTTAATTTCCTATGCCAAAACGCAAAGGAAACACAAATCCCTTCACCACAACCAACACCATAAATTATTCATTCTTTTCTTTTCATACTAGAAAGCAAGGGAAATCTCGTTTCATGACATGAATGCACATTCTTCAAGAGCACTCCGGAATAGTCATATCTCCATATATGACTTTCTCACCGACCTGGCTCAACGACTCTTTTATCATTTAACATCTATACACGATGTCTTGTTTACTTTTCACCATTCATTCATCATATAACAACAATACCGAAAAGTCATTCACCAAAAGACTTCTTCGGTATCACAAGATTGAAATACACATAACAATGACGGTTGCGCTAAATCATGTAGACTATGACGGCAACAACGTTAACAACAAAACACCACATCGTGTGAAAACCCATCATCCATTTGAAACTAACCTTGCAAAATCAAACTCAACCCTTTGGAACAGAACATCGACTCCAAAGTCAAACATTTGCACACACAACCGCCATAAATTTTATCAAAAGAGAGGGAAACTCAATCCTCGAAAGAAAACTCTTCACTAACCAAATTCACTTATGAAACATTCATAAAAACCACCTTTTTTGAAGCACTTGCAAACACCACTCACATAACTCCAATTCTAGCAAAAAAGAGTTACAAATTAAATCTCGACAATTTCCAACTTAACCCACTAAGACCTTCTGCGTCCTTTAACATTTACTCCAAAGATGATTCAAGGTCTTGAACGCGAAGGAGCGCGATCCACTCAAAGACTTTTGGGTGTAAAGCCATACACATAGCACAAATTAAACAAAATAGCCAACACCAAAGATTGGCAACAATAGCTACGGGTTTTAGGGAAACTCGGAAACACAACACAAGGAATACCTTGACCGAAGGCATTCAACCAAAATGGCAAACAACCACACCAGTTCAAAAGGTTTTAAACAACAGCTCAGCATGAAACCCACTATAACTCGTATTCCACTACACTTATCATTTAAGCATTCAATAATCACTATTTACTCATCAAAAGAGTCAAACCGAATTTAACAACATTTACATAACAATTTCTTTCTCTAGTTACCATTCCCAACACTTTTAAATAAGGTTTAAGATGCCTATCACAAAGGCACCCAACCAAGACTATATTGACATGATCCCCACGGATCACCAAAACATAATACATCTTATTCTAAATTTAAAACATAGTACTTCAACAAATCTTTCAGCGAGATCAGCTTATAATTTCATACCACCTATATGTTCACGTCTCGACAACCGAACCTTATTCAGTTAAACAACGACTTCAATATGTAAATATTATCTCCATAGGGAAGAATTCGTAAGTGAGGCTCTAAGTTATACTTTCATTAAGGATAAAATCATTCATCATGTTAATCATCCAAAGCTCACTCCATCGCAACATGTTAAAAATTTTCCTCTATTTAACCATGGTTTTCCAACGAGTAATCTAAACAGTTACCACCACTACTTAGTCATCAATACAACAAATGGGCATGATCATCAACCAACAACATTACTTTTAGCTACCCTATACATAGGTGATAACAAAATTACCACCACACCACATACTCCAACTATTTAAAATAGATTGAATACTAGCATTAACACTGCCCTTAACAACATCATTAACAAAAAGTCTTATGTCTTCTCAATTGATATCAATACTTGCATTGTAGAGATACAACTGCATACTTCCAAATATACTAGTAGTTTGCAACAACGTAAATAGCAACTCTAATCAACTTCCAAATTAAAGTCACTAGGCAACACGATTAAATTCCTCTATTACTCCATTAGATTAGAACATCTTTAAACAACCAGCAAAGTTTCTTTAACAGTAACAGCAGTCTACATCATCTTAATGTTTTAACTATGCATCAGGGTTTAAAACTTTAGACATAATCGGGGATCATAAACACTTTTAAAGCAAAGCAACCGATTCTAAGCATATACAATAACACATTCAATCATTCTTGCTAAGAGTAAACTACCACACTAGTAGTCTATTTATTCTCAAGCTAGAGATAACAACCGCATTGAATTGTTTAAACTCACAAATTAACTTAACAATACGTCATCCCATAAACCACATTGGTACATGCTACATAACATGCTAAACAACAATTCTTACTAGGAACAAACGATTTCAGTCAAAAGACTACTTACTTTGTTTGCAGCATTTTAGTTTTAAAACTTATCCCAAATTCATAAGGAAACTTGACTCTTAAAATTGCAATGAGACAAACCCAAACTTGGTCATGCAAAAGGAATTCTCCAAAACACTTTTCAATCTCAAAGGCTCCCATAGAGGAAAATGGTTGAAAGACAATTTTCTCGAAAGGGAACCAAGCGCTCAATTAAACCTTTGCAAATAAAACCTTAACACCAAACCCCAAACTTTCACGAAACAAGAAGGGTTCTTCAAAGATAATTTCTTAAACCAGCAAAATAACGAAATCAAACACCACTTACTCCTACGAAGCCACAGAACTTCAGCCCTGACAGCCAGGTCAGGCACAACTCCGCAATAACTCCTTTAACCTCGGAGAAAGACAAACACAGAAATAAATTGAATGCTTCTACCCATAAAGCAATCAACAAACTAAGCATCAAAGCTGGAAGGGCGACCAAAAGAAGTGCAACACTAGACTCTTCTTCTTTGTCTTCAACCAAGGAAGACACGACCACATACCGCATACGGAACAATCCGCGAAAATCAAAGACAAAACACTTTTCTTTTGATTTCAATCAATTAAAATCAAGAAAACCAACCAAAACCGACCCTTAGAACGGTAAAGAACCTCCGAAGGAAACCGCCACCAAACTCTTCTATTTGACTCCAGTCAACTACCCGATCTACGACAGAAACGGTAAGCACTCTTCTCCTACAGGGGTTAATAGTTCTTCGGTGATGGCGCTAACCGGCCACATCGTCAAACCTCACACTTACTATGAACAAAAAGAGGTGACCGAAACCCTTCGGCACCACAACCCCACTCTATCACAACAACAAGAGCAATTCAGTCATTTATCTCATTGACATAGCATCATGCATTGTCAAATGAAGCATTCAACATCAAAGCTTAAATACAACATTTAAGCGTAAGGAAACGAAACCTATACCCTTTTTCCTACTGTGCATCCATGTGTGTCAAATTTTAGATTAGTTATACCACTTTTGCAAGTTTTAATGTTGCAATCCTGTAACAAAATTTTAGTTAAGACCTAAGCCATGCTCCTAAGTTATTCCACATCATATTTTAGTTGTAACCTAAGGTATGATACTAAAAATACATATTCCAAGGACCTACAATTTCGCTCGATACTAATCAGAACACCCCGGCATTTAATATGCCCGAATGCTACCAAACATAGACTAAGCAGCCTCTAAATACCACAATTACAAGTAAACTACAGCAAATGAATAAATGCTAATACCGAAAATTTCGGTAGCATCTCTTTTGTTTTTCCATGATTCGGAGCAACAACAAAGTATCACAAGTTATATCATAATGGAAAGCATCTAAAACAGCAATAACATGTGACATAGCAACAATATAAGTCCAGGATAAAGCATTCAACCACCTCATGAGCTAAACGAATCAAATAGTAAGACCGAGCACACAGTTAAGCAATTCTCCAAGTTTCATGGAAATACTTTCATTATCATGACTCCAAATGATAACACTGTCTAATTTGTGTGGAGCTACGTGTAGATGTGTAGCTAAACCCTTTTTCCCGCATGCCGGTTTCATGGTACCTAAGAAAAACAACATAAACACAAGCGTGAGTTCATCACTCAGCAAGTATATTGCAATGGAACAATAAAATACATTCCAATACCTTCATCACCACTTTTCACAAACAACATCATACACATCTCATATTCATAGTGTAAGCATATCATTGACATCATCATAAATCATCCTCATATAACATCTTCATATAATGCAATGCGAAGCACATATCTCCTGGAAACTCATACCGGTATGGTTGAGTACACACCCGTCGGTGTGCACCCTCTCCCCCCTTCCATCCCGAAGATGGAGGGTGCCTACTCCTCGCTTCCGTTCACCGCGGTGAATGGAATCACGATGTAGGACTTACTCATTGGCTCTCCGGATTAGTCATAACTTTTTCACCGACCTTCCCGGACTAGTTATGACTTTCTCACCGCCCGGGCCATGTATCTTGCCATGTATGCAAATATGCTAACATCATGAATAACTTGTACATTAACACATGGCATCATCATGGATAACTTGTACATTAACACATGGCATCATCACATAATAAACATATTCATCATATCAATGGCAAACATTCAAGCATGGCATGTGAACATATCATATATTCAAACTTCCATCTCAATCAATCAAACAACCTACAATCACTATCCATTACAATACACTTGCCTCAACCACGGGCAACGGATTGGCGGGAAGTAGAAGGCACCCCCGGGGTCACACCACCTGCACATAGGTACCACACACTCACAATCATGTCCACAAAACAGTATGCAAACCCTCATCTACCCGGACATTGCCAACTACTCGCAATACCCAAAAACAGAGGTTCTGTCCCGCCGGGACAGCAGCCTTCCAAAAGGCATAACTCGGGTTCTAGGACTCCGAATAAATTAAACGAGTACATTCTCGCGTAGCTTAGGAAATTTCCCAACTTTTTCTAGGTATAGGGAAAGACTGATTCGGACTGTAAAGTTGTTTAATCTACAAAATACCGTGATCTGTTCCAATCACGTCACAGATTTTAACACGCTCGGTAAAACAGCCATAACTTTCAAACGGCTGGGCGGAATTTAACGTTCTTTATATCCAATGAAATATAATGAAATTATCTACAACTTCTTCAACCGCCGTACGACCAGATTCCGAATCTAAATTTGCGAAAACCTAAGCCCTAGGTCGTCTACTCATGCTGCCCGAAACAGAGAACGTGGCAACTTCTAGATTTCAACTAATCTACTCAAATCCAGCACCACCAATTGATCTAAAAACTTGATAAACACCCTTATAATAGTACCTATACCAACCCCAAGGATTCCCATGGCCATACCTTTGCCCGACGCACGAAAACTGAAAGGATCTCCTCCCGGTTCGCTTCTCGCTCCTCGCTCCAATGGATGGATCCTTGAGGTGCAGGGGGTGGGGAGGCCACCCTAGGGCAACAAGGGGGTGGAGGAGAGGTGGTGGTGAGATGGAGAGGTGGAGAGGCAATGGGGAGGGGTGCACGGCCACAAGGGGAGGAGAGGGGGGGTGCGGCTAGGGCCAAGGGAGAGTGGGGGGGGGGCGCACAATGAGAGGGGTGGGCGCACAAGGGGCAGGGGAGCCCCCTTTTTCCAGCCCCAAACCTGTTCCTAATCCTAAATGAACTCATACTCCATCCCACGAAAGCCCACAACCCCCTCTTTTAGGCCCAAACTCCCCCGGAAAGGCCCAAAACCCCGGAAACGGCCCGGAAACGCTTATAACCTCCATACCCTACGGTTTTAACCTTAATTCCACATCTCATAATGTTTTTGACCTCAACATGCTCAATAAAAAAGGATACGACACTCCGTGGTGTCACAATATGTTGTCTTTATTTTCCCAAATAAAATATGTCTATAACACTAAAAATAGAAAAAGGCAATTATAAGATCAAGAAAATTCTCCAAAATTCTCAGGAAATCACAAATAAATAATAAAAGGCAAAAGCAAATTTCACAGCATTACAAGGGCGGTCAGAGCGAAGGGAGGTGGGGGGAGCAGCCGACGCCAAGGGAGGCGAGGTGAGGGGAGGGAGGCCGGCACCGAGGGAGGCGAGGAGTGGGGATTGCAATTTGTGGGCTTGCGGCTGGCCTAGGGGAATCGGTAGTAGCCATGTAGGAGCATTGGGGGAATGCGAGTTAAGGTTTTGTTTTTTTAATATATATCTCAACCGGAGCTCACATGTCATACTGTAACACCCCGGCATTTAGTATGCCCTAATGCCACCAAACATAGACTAAGTAACTTCTAAATACCACAATTACAAGTAAATTATAGCAAAGGAGCAAATGCTAATACCGAAAATTTTGGCAGCATCTCCTTTGTTTTTCCAAGAATTGAAGCAATAACAATAGCATAGCAATATATGGCAATAAACGAGACATCTAAATAGCAATAAATATTGGCATGATAGCAATATAAGACAAATTTCAAGCATTCAAAGTCTTCATGAGCCAAACGAACAATAAGGTTCTCATAACACGAAACTAAACCATAAGCCAATATGCATCACACTAAATTTATTATCAAGACTCCAAATGAATAACTGTGGGAACAAATGTGTGAAGCTACATTTAGGAGTGTGACTAGTTCCCTTCCCCGCATGCCGATCTCATGGTACCTAAAACAACAAGAAAGGACAAGCGTGAGTTCAACACTCAGCAAGTATATTGCAATGGACCATAAAGAACAATTCAACGTTAACATCACTACCATGCTCAACATCATGTACAAGACATAATTTCATATACCACATCATTCTCATGTGTCGATATCATTGTACTCATTTCATCATCATCATCATCATCATCATCATCATGTATGCAATGCGATGCAATGCAAATGCTCATATCTCCTCGAAGCACATACCGGTATTGCCGAGTGCACACCCGTCGGCGTGCACCCCCTTCCCCTTCCATCCCGTAGATGGAGGGTGCCTACTCTTACTGACTCGCTCCCATGCACACACGTGGATGGGACTACGAGGTAGGTCTTTCGTGTTCACTACGTGTGAACACACCGCATCAGCATGGGACGCCTCTTCCATTATGAATGCACATATGAGATAAACATGTAAAGATTGGCACAAACATTTAATACCACGCAATCATGATCAATATGAAATCATGTTCATCATGTCATAGGCAAACATCAATCTTAGCATCATATCATAAATCAATTTGCATCTACTCAAGTCTAGCAACATTCACAACGATACCCATTCCAATACACTTGCCTTAACCGTGGGCGACGGATTGGCGAGAGGTTGAGGGCACTCCCGGAGTCACACCACCTGCACATACATACCACACACTCAAAACGTGCCCTCAAAACAGTACGCAAAAGCTCGTCTACCCCGACTTCACAAACTACTCCCAAAAACAAAAAACAGAGAATCTGTCCCGCCCGGACAGCAGACTTCAAACTACCATAACTTTAGTTCTAGGACTCCGAATCGATTAAACGTGTACATCATCGCGAATCTTAGGAAATTTCCTAACTTTTTCTAAGTATATGGAAAAACTTATTCATAATCTAAAGTGGTTTAATCTACAGAATACCGTGATCTGTTCCAATCTCATCACAGTTTTGAACACGTTCGGTAAAACGAGCATAACATTCAAACGGCTGATCAGAATTAAGCATTCTTTATGTCCAATTAAAGGTATTTCAATTACCTACAACTTCTTCAACAGGCGGACGACCAAATTCCGACTCTAAATTGGCAAAAACGCAAACCCTAGGTCGAGTGCACAATCTGCCCGAAACAGAGAACGTGGAAACCTCTAGATTTCATCTAATCTACCTAATTACAGCACCACCAATTGATCTAAAAACATGAAATCCACCTCTAGAACACCACCTAGATCAACCCCAAGGATCACCCATGCCTTACCTCTTCCCGACGAACGCCGAACGCCGAAATCCTTCCTCCCGGGCTCCCCGATCGTCCTCATCGCGCCGGAATCGCCGGGTCTCCTCGTCGCGGGGCTTCCCGTTGGAGGGGACAGCGAGGTTGCGTGGTGGGGGAGCTCCTCTAAGCAGCAAGGGAGGTGGAGAGGGGAGGGGAGGGTGGTGGCGCAATGGGGGGAGGTGATGGGGTGTGGCGTCTAGGAGGTGGGAAGGGTGGAGAGGAGGGGAAAAGTGGGGGCTAGGGTTTCCAAGGGGGGTGGGGGTAGGGCGCACCAAGGGCAGGGGAGGCGCCCTAACCTGGCCTCCCACTCCCACATGGGCCCAAAAACCCTCCCACTAAAGCCCACGACTCAAATCCTAGTGCCCAAACTCCCCCGGAGAGGCCCAAACTCCCGAAATCGGCCCGGAAACGCGATTAAACTGCATAACATAAAGTTTTAACCTCCGATTTCACCCCTTATAATGTTTGACATCCCGTAGTGTCACATTCTCGCCCCCTTAAACAGGATTCGACCACGAATCCGAAGAACGCTAAAATCAACAACAAGTTCCCTGATGGACAAAAGACTTCTTTGCAACACAAAACATTCACACAGAGACTAAAACCGGAACAAACGACAAACCAGTTCTCAAAACCAACACTTAGCGAGAAAGTGTTGATTTAGCTCAACAAAGTGCAACCTCTCACGGTTGCACCTTCACTTCAATTCCCAAATAGACCACGAAAGAAAACGGTTTCACACTCCTCATTCCATACATTCCTTGGCACTAACATGCCCGATCCCTTTAATCGAAACTACTCTCCAGAAGAGCACGGTACCAGCCTCTAGAACCCTCTTCATCTCCCACGCACAAACATGTTTTCACACCTCAACCTCTCTACTGTGGTTCGCCATATTCAAGACGACGACGAACCAGGTGAGACGTACGCTCCAAGACCACCAACTATTTGAACAAACGAGGTTTAGACCTTGCAAAAGATTGATCTTTTACAAAAGACCAATACCCAACACTACCACTGAAAGGAAAAGGCCTACTTTACAACCAGGGTCCTTAAACCCGCAAGAAACTGTAACAACCGAACAAAATCGCTACGGTTGACACAACCTCGCTCAACCTCAGCTACAAAAAGATACAATACACTCTGAAAAGGAAAAATAATTACTAGCAACCACCTAGTGGTCCACTAATAATTTAATCAACCCCACCTAAGAACACATCAATGACACAATTCTCCAAGAAGGTTTGGATTGAGTCATACACATCCTTCCTTTACTCTTCACTTTTAAATTGTTTACGATCAACTACTAGCAACATCTAATAGCTTAGGTCATTAACAACCCGCACTAGATTCCTCTTTCTAAGAAGGCCTCGCCCTTACAATCTTCCACTCCAAGGACCAAAACAAGAGCAAAATCCTTGAGTGAGCTCAACTACGAACCATGAACCCTGTTGATCCACATACAACAACTCGAACCCCAAAGCGCAGAACCACTTGGGCAAGGATTCGGCAACATCCAAAGAGCACTCATTTTTTTTTCAAATCTCAAATCAATGCGTTACATTTCGCATCGGGGAGCGCTCAAACAAAAGAGAAACTCCACACAATTCTTTGACAGAAGTTCTCAACAACCAAAACATCTCAACTCACTCTCACCAAAGCCAAACTTCTCATTTTCACCTAAATCAACATTTTGAAAGGGAACCATTCCTCAAATCACACACAAGAATCCACAACCATCACAATATCTCCCAAAGAGAGAGGGAAACTCAAATCTGTAACAACCAAAATTCCAGCATTTATCCATTCTTCATTTTCATGCTAGAAAGCACAGGAAATTTTGACGCTTGACATGAATGCAATCTTTTCAAAAGCACTCCAGATTAGTCATATATTCATATATGACTTTCTCACCGACCTGGCTCATCAACTCTTTTATGATAAACATCGCACTTTACCCAAAAGCAAAAATTTTGGAAGAGAACATCGACTCCAAAGTTAAACATCTGCACACGCAACCGCCAAAAATTTTCTCAAAGAGGAAGGGAAACTCATTTCAAAAAGGGAACACTTCCCTAACAACATCACTTATAAAATATTCATAAAATCCACCTTGTGAAACACTTGCAAACACCACACACAATTTCAAAAATAACTCCAACTCTAGCTGTGACACTACGGTATGGTGTGACATTATAGAATGTGAAATTAGAGAATAAAACCTTTCGGCTTGAGGTTTACTCGCATTTTTAGGCCTTTTGAAGTGTTGTGTCACCACGGAGTGTCGGAACCTTATAAATGGTGCATGATGAGGTCAAAAACATTATGAGATGTGGAATTAAGGTTAAAACCATAGGGTATGGAGGTTAATAGCGTTTTCGGGCCGTTTCTGGGGTTTTGGGCCTTCCCGGGGGAGTTTGGGCCTAATAGAGGGGGTTGTGGGCTTTGGTGGGATGGAGTGGGAATCCATTTAGGATTAGGAAGAGGTGTGGGGGCTGGTAAAAGGCCTCCCCCCTGACCCCTTGCGCCCCACACCCTGCCCCTTGGGCGCCCCCACCTATCCCTCCATGCCCTAGCCGCCACCCCCACCTCCCCCTTTCCCTTGCATGCGCCTCCACCTCCCCCATTGCTCCCCTTTGCTCCCCACCTCTTCACCACCTCTCCTCCACCCCCTTTCTACCCTAGGGTGGCCTCCCCACCCCCTGCACCTCGAGGATCCATCCGTTGGAGCGAGGAGCAAGGAGCGAGGAGCGAGGAGCGATCCGGGAGGAGTTTCGTTGGGATTTCGGTCGTCGAGCGAAGGTATGGCCATGGGACTCCTTGGGGTTGGGCTAGGTACTGTTCTAAGGGTGTTTATCAAGTTTTTAGATCAATTGGTGGTGCTGGAATTGAGTAGATTGGATTAGATCTAGATGTTGCCACGTTTTTGTTTTGGGACAGCATGAGCAGTCGACCTAGGGTTCAGTTTTTCGCCAATTTAGAATTGGAATTTGGTCGTACGGATGTTGAATAAGTTGTATATAATTTCATTATCTTTCAGTGGACATAAAGAACGTTAAATTCCGATCGGCCGTTTGAAAGTTATGGCTGTTTTACCGAGCGTGTTAAAATCTGTGACGCGATTGGAACAGATCACGGTAATCTGTAGATTAAACAACTTTAGAGTCCGAATCAGTCTTTCCATATACCTAGAAAAAGTTGGGAAATTTCCTAAGCTACGCGAGGATGTACTCGTTTAATTGATTCGGAGTCCCAGAACTCAAGTTATGCCTTTTGGAAGGCTGCTGTCCCGTGGGACAAAACCTCTGTTTTTGGTTATTGCGAGTAGTTGGCAATGTCGGGGTAGATGAGGGTTTGCGTACAGTTTTGTGGGCATGATTGTGAGTGTGTGGTACCTATGTGCAAGTGGTGTGACACCGGGGGTGCCTTCTACTTCCCGCCAATCCGTCGCCCGTGGTTGAGGCAAGTGTATTGTAATGGATAGCGATTGTAGGTTGTTTGATTGATTGAGATTGAAGTTTGAATATATGATATGTTCACATGCCATGCCTTAATGTTTGCCATTCATATGATGAGTATGTTTATTATGTGATGATGCCATGTGTTAATGTACAAGTTATCCACGATGATGCCATGTGTTAATGTACAAGTTAAATATGATGTTGGCATAAATGCATACATGGCATGTTACATGGCCCGGGCGGTGAGAAAGTCATAACTAGTCCGGGAAGGTCGGTGAGAAAGTTATGACTAATCCGGAGAGCCAATGAGTAAGTCCTACATCGTGATTCCATTCACCGCGGTGAACGGAAGCGAGGAGTAGGCACCCTCCATCTTCGGGATGGAAGGGGGGAGAGGGTGCACACCGACGGTTGTGTACTCAACCATACCGGTATGAGTTTCCAGGAGATATGTGCATCGCATTGCATTACATTGCATTGCATTATACGAGGATGTTATATTAGGATGATTTATGATGATGTCAATGATATGCTTACACTATGAATATGAGATGTGTATGATGTTGTGTGTGAAAAGTGGTGATGAAGGTATTGGAATGTGTTTTCTTGTTCCATTGCAATATACTTGCTGAGTGATGAACTCACGCTTGTGTTTATGTTGTTTTTCTTAGGTACCATGAAACCGGCATGCGGGAAAAAGGGGTTAGCTTCACATCTACACGTAGCTCCACACAAATTAGACAGTGTTACCACTTGGAGTCATGATAATGAAAGTATTGCCATGAAACTTGGAGAATTGCTTAACTGTGTGCTCGGTCTTACTATTTGATTCGTTTAGCTCATGAAGTGGTTGAAGGCTTTATCCTGGACTTATATTGTTGCTATGTCACATGTTATTGCTGTTTTAGATGCTTTCCATTATGATATAACTTGTGATGTTTTGTTGTTGCTCCGAATCATGGAAAAACAAAGGAGATGCTGCCGAAATTTTCGGTATTAGCATCTGTTCCTTTGCTGTAATTTAGCTTAATTCATGGTATTTAGGTGTGTTTAGCCTATGTTTGGTAGCATTCGGGCATATTAAATGCCAGGGTGTTACAATTGGTATCAGAGCGGGCTGTAGGTCCTTGGAATGTGTATTTTTAGTGTCATGCTAGAGGGTACAACTAAAAATGTGATGTGGAATAACTTAGAAACATGGCCTAGGTTTTAACTAAAATTTTGTTATAGGATAGCAACATTAAAACTTGCAAAAGTGGTATAACTAATCTAAAATTTGACACACAATGGATGCACGGTAGGAAAAGGGTATGGGTATCGTTTCCTTAAGCTTAAATGTTGTATTTAAGCTTTGATATTGAATGCTTCATTTGATAATGCATGTTGCTATGTCTATGAGATAAATGATTGAATTGTTCCTGTTGTGGTGATAAAAGTGGGGTTGTGGTGCCGAAGGGTTTCGGTCACCTCTCTTTTCGTTCATAGTAAGGGTGAGGTTTGACGGTGTGGCCGGTTAGCGCCATCACCGAAGAAGTATTAACCCCTGTAGGAGAAGAGTGCTTACCCTTTTCTGTCGTAGATCGGGTAGTTGACTGAAGTCAAATAGAAGAGTTGATGGTGGTTTCCTTCGGATGTTTTTTCATCGTTCTGACGGTCGGTTTTGGTTTGTCTTCTTTGTTTTTAGTCGATTGAAATCAAAAGAAAAGTGTTTGGTCTTGGATTTTCGCGGTTTGATCCACAGGCGATTTGTGGTTTTGTCTTCCTTGGGTGAAGACGAAGAAGAAGAGTCTAGTGTTGCGCTTCCTTTGGTTGCCTTTCCAGTTTTGATGCCTAGTTTGTTGGTTGCTTTATGGGGAAGAAGCATTCAATTTATTCCTGTGTTTGTCTTTCTCCGAGGTTAAAGGAGTTATTGCAGAGTTATGCCAGACCTGGCTATCAGGGCTGAAGTTATGTGGCTTTGTAGTAGTACGTGGTGTTTGATTTCGTTATTTTACTGGTTTAAGAAATCATCCTTGAAAAACCCTTCTTGTTTCGTGAAAGATTGGGGTTTGGTGTTAAGGTTTTATTTGCAAAGGTTTATTTGATCGGTTGGTTCCCACCTGTGGGAGTCTTTGAGATTGAAAAGTGTTTTGGAGAATTCCTTTGCATGACCAAGTTTGGGTCTCATTGCAATTTTGAGAGTCGAGTTTCCTTATGAATTTGGGATGAGTTTTAAAACTAAAATGCTGCAAACAAAGTAAGTAGTCTTTTGACTGAAATCGTTTGTCCCTAGTAAGAATTGATGTTTAGCATGTTATGTAGTAGGTAACAATGTGGTTTATGGATTGATGTGTTGCTAAGTTAAATTTTGAGTTGAATCAATTCAATGTGATTAATATCTCTAGCTTGAGAATAAATAGACTACTAGTGTTGTAGTTTCTCTTAGCGAGAATGATTAAATGTGTTAATGTACATGCTTAGAATCTGTTGCTTTGTTATAAAAGTGCTTATGACCCCTGATAATGTTTAAAAGTTTTAAACCCTGATGCATAGTTAAAACATTAAGATGATGTAGACTCATTGTTACAAGTAAAGAAACTTTCTTTGGTTGTTTAAAGATGTTCTAATCTAATGGAGTAATAGAGGAATTTAATCGTGTTGCCTAGTGACTTTAATTTGGAAGTTGATTAGAGTTGCTATTTACGTTGTTGCAAACTACTAGTATATTTGGAAGTATGCAGTTGTGTCCCTTCAATGCTAGTATTGATATCAATTGAGAAGACATAAGACTTATTGTTAATGATGTTGTTAAGGGCAGTGTTAATGCTAGTATTCAATTTATTTTAAATAGTTGGAGTATGTTGTGTGGTGGTAATTTGGTTATCACCTATGTATAGGGTAGCTAAAAGTAAGGTTGTTGGTTAATGATTATGCCCATTTGTTGTTATTGATGACTAAGTAGTGGTGGTAATTGTTTAGATTACTTGTTGAAAACCATGATTAAAATAGAGGAAAATTTTAACATGTTGCGATGTTGTGAGCTTTGGATAATTAACATGATGTACAATTTCATCCTTAATGAATGTATGTCGTAGAATCATATTTACGAACCTTGTCTTGTGGAGATAATATTTACATGTTGAAGTCGCTTGTTAACTGAATAAGTTTCGATTGTCGAGACGTTTACATATAGGTGGTATGAAAGTTATTGGTTGGTCACGCTGAAAGTTTTGTTGGAGCACTTGTTTCAAATCTAGAATATGATGTTATTTGTTATGTTGGTCAATGGGGATCTTGTTGACTTAGTCTTCGTGGGATGTCTTTTCGTAAGCATCATAAACTTTATTTATAAGTATTGGGGAAGATAATAAGAGAAAGAATTTGTTGTGAAACTTTTGGTTGTATTGTGTTGGGGCTCCTAAGGGAGTAGATAGTAATTATTGAAGTCTTTTAATGGAAAGCGTAGTGGAGTACTAGAGATGGTTCTTTTTATGCTGAGCTTGTGTTTAAAAGCTTTTGGACTGGTTTGGTTGTTTGCCATTTTGGTTGAAGGGTTTTCGGTCAAGGTGTTCCATATGCTGTGTTTCAGAGTTTCCCTAAAACTCATAGAAATTGGTGCAAATATTTGGTTTTGGCTAATTTGTTTAGTCGGTGCTATGAGTATGGATTTACACCCCAAAAGTTTTTGAGTGGATCGCGCTCCTTCGCGTCCACACTGAATTATCTTTGGAATAAATTTTAAAGGAAACAGATGGACTTAGTGGGTTGTGTTGGAAACTCTTGAGATTTAATTTGTAACTCTTTTTGGCTAGAGTTGGAGTTGTTTTGAAAATGTGTGTGATGTTTGCGAGTGCTTCAAAAAGGTGGACTTTATGAAAGTTTTACAAAGTGATTTTGTTAGTGAGGTGTTCCCCTTTTGGGAATGAGTTTCCCTCTCCTTGAGGAAGTTTGTGATGGTTGTGGGAGCAGATGCTCGACTTGAAATTTTGATGTTCTCTTCCAAAATGTTGAATTTGGATGAAATGCAATGTTGTGCAAGTTCAATTTTCAATTGATGTGGGTTCTTTTACGACGTGGTGTTTTACTGTCAACTATGCTGCCGTCATAGTCTATATGAATTTCCGCAACCTTTGATGTTAATTGTGTTTCCATCATTTGATACCGAGGAAGAAGTCATTTGGTGAATGACTATTCGGTGCCGTTGTTACATGATGAATGAAGGGTGAAAAAGGAAAACGAGACATTGTTTATGCATAATTAATCATAAAGCAGTTGACGAGCCAGGTCGGTGAGAAAGTCATATAAAGATATATGACTAATCCGGAGTGCTCTTGAAAAGTGTGCATGCATGTCAAGAATCAAGATGTCCATTTTTTTCTAGTATGAAAAGAAAGAATGAAGAAATTATGGTATTTTGGTTGTGGTGTAGGGGATTTATGCTTCCTTTGTGATTTGGCTTGGATGTTGCCGAATTCTTTCCAAAATGGTTGTTAACGCTTTGGGTTTGAGTTGTCGTGTGTACACTTGGGCTTGATAGCTAAGTGTTTTTGTGTGAGGGCGAGACCCTCTTAAGAAAGGAACCAATTATGGTTTGGTAAGGTTTTTTGATCCTAGCTTGGGGCTAGGTGTCGAACCTTAGTGGTATAAGGGTGGTTTGTGATGGAGGTTGATGATGTATGGGTTTAACCATTATTAAGAGTAGCGATGGGTGGAAGTGAAGTTGACGGTAGTTCGATGATATTTGTCCTGCCGTGAGCAATTGTCGTCACTAGTTGTTCTTGGATTTGAGTCTTGTCTGAGAAAGGATGGAATAAAATGTTAGTATGATCGTGTATCGGAAGGGCAAGTGTGCCTTAATGAGTTTTCCCCTCGATGGAAATTTTTGGGAATGTAGAAAGGTCGTTAAAGGAATTGTGACTTCCTTTGATTATGTCATGTTGAGTTTAATGGAGTATGGTAGTCAGGTTGGTTGTGATAGAAGTATGAAGTGTTTTGTAACACCCCAAAATTTTGCTTTTCTTAAATTTATGTGTGATTTGGCACTTTGGTGAATTTTTGGAATTTTCTGGAATTTATTTGGATTTATTTGGAATTTATTTGAATTTATTCCACTTTGAAATAATTAAAGAATTTACTTTACAAATAAAATTTTGTTGGAAATATTTTATTTGAGTCCAAAATGCCCCAAAGTATTTTCCATAATTTTTCTGAGTCTTTTGCTATTTTTAATGATTTAATTGAATTACTGGAAATTATTTTAAATATTAAATCGCTGGAAATTCAATTAGGGTTAGTACTGTTCCTCCGACTCGAACCAGACCGAGTCGACCCAGTCGGACCCGCGCCACGTGACTTGGTTCAACGCGTCCCGAACCCAAACCCTAACCCTAATTGCGCCGTCCGATCCCGATCGGACGAATGCCGCTCGCCGCGTCGCGACGTGCTTGGGCCATTGGATCCTGCCACGCAGCGGTCGCGATATCGTCTCCCCGACGAGTCCGAAGCCGGACTCCTCCGCCGTGGGCGCGTCGTTAGGGTTTCCGCGATTCGCCGCAGGCCGGGGCAATAAATACCCCCACGTGATCGCTCGTGTGTGCTGAGCACGCACGTCTAGGTCCCAAGCCCTGCGCCGCCACCCGTAGCGCGCAATCGCTCGCCGACGCTAAGAACCGCCGCCGAGGGTTTTGCGTTGTTTCCGCTGCCGACGAACCGCATCACCGTGTTGAAGCCAGATCCGGAAGCCTCGGCGAGACGCATCTGCGGGACCCTTTTGCCTCGCCGGTTTCTCACGGAGCGCCCGCGGTTGGTCGTCTTCCTCATCTCGGTCCGGTAGCTCGCCGTCTTTGCCATCGGAACCCGCGAAGGTCCTCAGCCGTCCGATCAAAATCCGGCGAACCAGGTGAGCCCACGTGCTACCCAAACCCTATAAACTAGATCGGATCTGGACCGTTGGATCAAGATCCAACGGCCCACGATCGCCACGTGCTGGAAACTGCGTTAATTTAGGGTAGATCTAGACCGTTGGATCTAGATCCAACGGCCGGGATCATGCCACGTAGCCTCCGCCGCGCCGTCCGTTGAGTCATCGACAAAGCCGCCCGCGTGCCGCCGAAGCGTGGCGTGATCAAGCACGTCACTAACATGCGGGCCCGCATGTCGATGTCGCCCGAGAGTCGCACCGTGCACGTGACCCACTGACGGGTGGGACCCGCGTGTCAGCGACCCGAGCCGTGGACCGGGTCCACGGTAGACCCGAGCCGAGCGTGGACCAAGTCCATGGACCGGCTGACGTCAGCAGACCAATCAGAGGCTGCCATGTGTCCTCGCTGACGCAATAAATAATTTTCGAAAAAGAAAATGATTTATTAATTCGAAATAATGATTTCAGATTTTGTTTCGAACTTCAAACGCTTATAACTTTTGCGTTTCAACTTCGATTTGAGTGATTCAAATTTCTAAATTTGTATAAAATTGAGATCTACCAAAATATGAATTTTATTTAATTTTTGGACTAAATTTTTTCTCTGTAAAATTATTTAATTGATTATTTAAACTTTAAATAATCATAACTTTTGCATGTTAACTCCAAATTTGACGATTCCAGTTTCTAACAATTCATAAAATTATGTTCTCTCTGTTTATGGATTTTATTTGGATGTTTGGACACTTTTTGCCTATTGTTTATTCGTGTATTGCTATTTGCACGCTTTACGAGTAGACGTTGAAGTGCCGGAAGGATTCGAAGGAGAAGTATTGACTCAGGATCCAACTCAAGACCAAGAACAAGTACTTTTTGAAGGCAAGTTGTGCTTTGACCATGTTGATCCTATTTTGAAACTTATTTTGATTTAACTTATTGCATGCTAGTTCAATTAGAAAATACTTTATTTAAATATGGGGAATTAGATAAATACCAATTTGCTGTATGACACCTTGATTACTTAAATATGTGCCATGACCCTTGTCACCCTAGTTGTGGATTACTAGTTGGACATTATTAAATTGCCAACATGGGTTTTAGACCGTTGTAGTATACTGCTTAGACCTGCTACGTGCTCATGACATGATTTTGGACAATCAAATGTTAATATTGACCTAATGATATAATTGAACCTATTTTGGAAAGGTATCATGTGATGTTGATGGCACGTGGTGCATGGTAATCAACTGGGGTTTGATAAATAGTTTTTCGACCGAGGCATGTGGTAAGAATGATCAGGTGGGCCTGTTGTGGCACTGGGGATGTTGATTTGGTTCTTCGGGTAGTCTTGCCCTGGTCACCCTAAGGACTTCACCTTGCAAGCCTTTGAACTGGGTCTAACGTGCAACCACATGTTTGTAATGGGACGGACCTAGTTGATTAAGTTGCTAATAACGTACCTGTGGGACCTCAGGAGGTCAACTACACCCTTTGTGTAAGTTGTACGGGAGCGCATCTGGCCGAGGCCAGTACCCATCTAACGGTTGATTGGCCTAGACTTCGCCTTAGCTAAGGGAAGGGTTAGTGTGCAATAACCGGGGAGGCTCACTTGTATTGTTAGAAGTTTCCGAAAGACTTTGTTACGGGAACTCGCCTTTGTGGTGTTTGACTGTATCTTGTGGGTAAAATGCATAACCTCTGCAGAGTGTAGAATCTATTCGAATAGCCGTGTCCGCGGTATTGGACATCGCTCGGGAATTACAGTCAAGGGTTAGATTTTCTCAAAAATAACTTGGATTTGAAAGGTTGGGTTGGATTAATAATGATGTTGATGGAAATATGGATTAGGATGGGAAAGATGCTTACTAAACTCCTTGAAAAGTTATCTATGCTATACTTGTTTCCACTGCTTTCGAATCTACTCATGCTATTTGTCAAATGCCGTTTTACTGCAAATATACCTTGAGCTATTCCTTTGTATTAAGCCATGCATGTAGTATATTAGCTGCATTCTGTGCATGACTTGCTGAGTACCAAGTACTCACCCTTGCCACAATACAACACCAGTTGAAGAGGAGACTACACCAGCTTTGGAGGAGGAACTCCACGAGGAACCGTCTACTTAGGGAGCGAGCCCAGTCAGTTGCCTGTGGTATACTGGATGGCGCCACGAAGTTATCTTATTTTTCCGCTGCTACTATTTCTCTCTTAATAAGTTTCGCCCTGCGAGGCATACATTTGTAACTTGACCATAAGGTCGAGTAACCAGTTTGGTTATTTAAATAAAAGTACTTTATTAGTATCGAATGGTATGATTGTGATATTTACCGATGTTAAGACTGTGTGCACTAGCGCGTTCCTGGACTAGTGCTGAATACACAGAGGGTCCGGATTTGCAAATTCGGGGTCCCGACAGAGGTGGTATCAGAGCCAGGTTGACCGTAGGCTCAACCCTAGCTAGAATGGTCGTAGAAAGGTTAAAACCTCTTTTCTAAAGCTAAAAATTTGTCAAGACAAGAAATGACATCTCGACTTATCCCATTCTTTCTTTTCTTGTCTCTTGCTGAATTTTTCCTTACCTTGTCACGATTTAAAAATTTCGAGTTCTTACGTGAGCACTCTTGTGACAGATGGAGGGAGAGTTCAACTACGTCGATCTGGAGGTTGGTCACGCCGCGGAACTTTGGCGTATGTTACAGACTCTCGGAGATTTTGAGAAGCCGCAATACCAAGTGGAAGTGATCAGACAAGCAGGATTGTTCAGGGCTTGTGACGAGAAGATTGTGGTGCCTGCTAGGAAGAAGGGCCCAGGCAATCGCCCGATACACTGCACTGCCAGGAGGTCCACAATGCAGATGGGCATCCAAGAAGTATCACGACGAGCAATGCGGCACATTACCCGTATCTACGCCAGAGAGTTGGAGAGCACGGTGTTCCGTTATCATCCGCGCAGCAATAACCTTCTTGACCCGAAGGCGATTCAGGATGAGGATGCCATGGTCACACAGTTGGCACGACTTGTTGTCGCCCAGGAGGATGTACTCGATGATACAAGCAAAGAGCTACAGAAGGCCCGCAAGGAGATCACGACAGAGAAGAACAGATGGCGGGAAGCTCAAGAGTATGTGTCACACCTTCTGCGAAGGATTGACGAGTTGGAGATGGCCTTGTACGGACCGTAACTGAGCCAAGACTCGAGCTACACGAACCAGATCCTGAGGAGTCGGATCTCGATGAGGACACCGCTTCTTCGACTACCACCGATGACACAGCTTGCTGGACATGGCAATCGCTTTCGCGCCTATGCCGCAAAGATCCGCATCTCCAAGCCGTGGAGGTTTTCTCGATGAGTGAGCGTAGGTTTTATAGTGAGACTCCTTCGCCGAGTCGCGTCATAGAATAAGGAGTCACCCTTTAGGCGTTAGACTCCAGTGTTAAATCGATTGGATTTTCATTGCTTGCTGAGTGTGCAGTATGTGTTGCAAGGCCCCTAGGCATTGTAAGCAACCATACCAAGTTATTGATATCAATAATAAAGTTGGACCTTAAAGTTACACCTTTCGCCCCGCATAAGTTCCATATTACTTATCTATTCTTGTTTCCCTCTCATCTCTAAAACCTAGAGCAAATCGACAGATGGTGAACACCCGCGGAAACCTTGGAGGCAGTGGAAGTGGTTCTCGCCCAACAGAAAACCCCAATGATGGAGCACCAGCATCGCCACTGGATATGCAGAATTTCGGAGCTTTTCTTGCTGCTCAGACTCAGTTGATGCATGCTATGATGCAACAGATGCAGCACGTCACTGCTCAGGCCACTGCTAATCAAGTTAATCAGGGACAACGCCAGAATACAAGACTGTCAGAGTTCATGAGAACTCACCCACCCACTTTCTCTGGGAATGCCAATCCATTGGAGGCCGATGATTGGTTAAGGTCAATTGAGAGGAAGCTACACATAGCTCAATGCATAGGAAATGAGAAGGTACTTTACGCTTCTCATCAGTTGGAAGGAACAGCCGCTGAATGGTGGGAGAACTTCTATGCCACGCAAGTGAACCCTCAAGATATCACTTGGGAGGAGTTCACAGTTGCGTTTCGCCAGTATCACGTGCCTGAAGGAATCATGGATCTTAAGAAGGAGGAGTTCAGAGCACTGAAGCAAGGTAATCAGCCGGTGGCCGACTACCTGAACAAGTTCACACAGCTAGCACGCTACGCACCTGAGGATGTAGCGACAGATAAATCCGCATACCTCGCTTCATGAAGGGACTTAACTCAGACTACAAGTAGGACTGATCACCCACACCTTTCCAGATTTCCAAGAGTTGGTGAATAAGGTGCTTATTCTTGAGGACAAGCGCAAGGAACCGGATGAGAACAGAAGCGCAGAATGCAACAAACAGGGATCACGCCAGGAACGCCAATGGCGTCGAGAGTTGCACCAAACCAGTTTTCGATTCCGGCCGAGAAAATGCAACAAGGACACCGTCACCAGCACCAAGAACCGTCAATCAAAACTACTGCACCCCGCCCCGCTTAGAAACGCTGCTCTAGGCAAATCGGCAAGGAACAAGGAGACGCTGCTACAACCGCAACGTGCGTGACACTTTGCCAACAGCTTGTCCAAAGAAGACAGCAGGAGTGACCCCGCCGCTTTAATTTGGGAACCACCCAGCTAAGACGCCAAAGACCAGAGCCACATCCTGCATCCGTGGTGAGAGGCCGAGTCAACCATGTCACCGCGGATGCACCGCAGAATGCTACGGACGTCAGATCGGGTAAGTTGCTAGTCAACTCGCACTGCACAGTTTTGTTTGATTCTGGAGCTTCGCATTCGTTTGTTTCGCAAGGCTTTGCTGCTAAAAATGATTTGGAGATTGCAAGGCTTAAATGCATGCTTTTAGTTCAAACCCCTGGTTCCGAACTCCGAACGAAAGTAGGATGTTCCGGGGTGAGAATACTAATAGATGGAATAGAGTTCCTAGCGAACCTTATAATTTTGGAGACCCAAACCTTAGATGTCATTTTGGGAATGGATTGGTTATCCAAGCACAAGGCCGTATTGGATTGTGGACGAAGGACTATCTCAGTTGAGAGCCCGTGTGGAAAGAAAGTGGAATTTCAAGCCACTGCAGTTAGAGATGGACAGATGATGGTTAACAGTACCAAGACAATCAGCATAGAGGATGTCTCAGTAGTGAATGAGTACCCAGATGTTTTTCCCGAAGATCTACCTGGTATGCCGCCAGACAGGGACATAGAGTTTGTGATAGAGCTTGTACCTGCACAAAGACCGATAGCAAAGAGACCCTATCGGATGTCCACCGAGGAGTTGGTAGAGATGAAGAAACAAATAGAAGAGTTAATGGAGAAAGGATTTATCGAGGCCGAGGCTCGTCGCCGTGGGGAGCACCAGTTTTGTTTGTCAAGAAGAAGGACGGGAGTTTCAGGATGTGCATTGACTACCGTGCACTCAATGAAGTCACCGTGAAGAATAAGTACCCGTTACCCAGGATTGATGATTTGTTTGATCAGCTGAGAGGAGCCGGAGTTTTCTCCAAGATTGATCTGAGATCGGGATACCATCAGTTAAAGATCCGATCAGAAGATATTCCGAAGACTGCATTCTCGTCAATATATGGACATTACGAGTTTACGGTTATGTTCTTTGGACTGACGAATGCGCCAGCATATTTCATGAATATGATGAATAAGGTGTTCATGGAATATTTGGACAAGTTTGTTGTCGTGTTCATAGATGATATCCTAATCTACTCCAAGACAGAGGATGAACATGCCGAACACTAAGCGAGTTTTGGAAAAGCTGAGGGAACAGCAACTCTTCGCCAAGTTCAGCAAGTGTGATTTTTGGAAGGACAAGGTAGAATTCCTCGGACATGTAATGACCGCAGAAGGAGTCGCCGTTGATCCAAGCAAGGTAGAAGCTGTGTTACATTGGGAGCAGCCGAAGACCGTGACCCAGATCCGGAGTTTCCTTGGAATGGCAGGATACTATCGCCGTTTCATTGAAGGCTTTTCGACAATTACGAAACCTCTTACGCAATTGCTGAAAAAGGAGAAGAAGTTTGCATGGACGCCAGAATGTGAGAAAGGATTTTAGGAGCTGAAGAAGCGATTGACATCAGCGCCGGTGTTAGTACTACCGGATGTTAATCAAAGCTTTGATATTTATTGTGACGCATCGCGCCAAGGACTTGGATGTGTGCTGATGCAGAATGGAAAGGTCGTCGCTTATGCATCAAGGCAGTTGAGGCCGCATGAGGAAAGTTATCCGACGCATGACCTAGAGATAGCTGCCGTAGTGCATGCCTTGAAGATATGGCGTCACTATCTGATCGGGAACAGGTGTGAAGTGTATACGGATCATAAGAGCCTTAAATACATATTCACCCAGTCGGATCTGAATATGAAGCAGAGGAGATGGTTAGAGTTGATCAAGGACTACAATGTTGGAATCCATTACCATCCCGGGAAGGTGTAACACCCCAAAATTTTGCTTTTCTTAAATTCATGTGTGATTTGGCACTTTGGTGAATTTTTGGAATTTTCTGGAATTTATTTGGATTTATTTGGAATTTATTTGAATTTATTCCATTTTAAAATAATTAAAGAATTAAACTTTGCAAATAAAATTTTGTTGGAAATATTTTATTTGAGTCCCAAATACCCTAAAATATTTTCCAGAATTTTTCTGGAATTTTTCTGAGTCTTTTGCTATTTTTAATGAATTAAATGAATTATCGAATTATTTTAAATATTAAATCGCTGGAAATCCAACTCGGTCGAGTATCGTTCATCCGACCAAGTCGAACCCGAAGTCGGACTCGAGTCCGACCGAGCCACCGACTCGACCAAACCCACTCCTAACTCATCGATCCCGACCGCTGGATCGGATCCAACGGTCCGATTGGACCGCACCGCTCGAGCCTGAGTCCGGCCGGATCCGTTCGCGGCGTGAGCAATCGTAGCCGCTCATCGCGACACGTGGACGGTCCCCGACCATCGCCTCCGCTCCGAATCCCACCGGAGAGCTCCGCCGTGACCAAGCGGGACACGGTTAGGGTTCCGATTTGCGCCGCACGCCGAGGCAAGATTTAAGGCGTGGACCCGCCCTCGAGAATCGCTGCTCGACGCCGCTTTTTCCCCAAGCCACACCGCCGAAGTCGCCGTCTTGGCCGAGGAATTGCTCGCCGTAGTAGGGTTAGGGCTTCGCCGGAGTTCGTCGCCGCGCGCCGCCGTCAAGCCGTCTCGCCGTGTTGAAGCCTGGATCTGGAACCGCAAGAGCAAGGCGCATCGGACCGCACCATCCACCTCGCCGAGACTCCTCGGAACGCCGCACGGAAGGTCGCCGTCCTCGTCTCCGGTAGCCCGAGCCCCGCCGCGCCGCCATCACCAGTGCGAAGCTTCTGGACCGTCCGATTCCGATCGAACGGTAGCGGTGAGTCACGTGCTTCCAAACCCGATTGGATCTCGACCGTTGGATCAAGATCCAACGGCCCACGATCACCTCAGGCCGTAGCAATGTTATCGTAGGGTTAGATCTGGACCGTCCGATCTAGATCGAACGGCCCACGATCATCGAGTAGTTTTCAACGTGTTAACCCTGGATCTAATCGCGGCCGTTGATTTCCAAATCAACGGACACGGTCTTGCCACGTAGCCTAGGCGCGTCGCAGCGTGCAAGCGCACGTGGGCCGCTGACATGCGGGCCCGCATGTCAGCCGCACCAAGCCGTGCGCCAGTCCACCGTGGACCGTGCCGCCCGTGGACCCAGTCCATGGACCGGACACGTGGCGACTCGAGTGGTGCCACGTGGCATGGTGACGCCATGCCGACGTCATCATGGAGGCCGTTTGGCGTCGACGCCAAGAGTCACTGTGGACCAATCACAGGATGACACGTGTCCAGCCGACGCAATAATTAATTTCCAAAAGAAAATGATTTATTAATTCGAAATAATGATTTGATTTTTATTCAAACTTCAAACGCTTATAACTTTTGCGTTTCAACTCCGATTTGAGTGATTCAAATTTCTAAATTTGTATAAAATTGAGATCTACCTAAATATGAATTTTATTTAATTTTTGGACTAAAGTTTTTCTCTGCAAAATTATTTAATTGATTATTTAAACTTTAAATAATCATAACTTTTAAGCCTTAACTCCAAATTTGACGATTCCAGTTTCTAAAAACTCATAAAATTATGTTATCTCTGTTTATGGATTTTATTTGGATGTTTGGACACTTTTTGCCTATTGTTTATTCGTGTATTTGCTATTTGCACGCTTTACGAGTAGACGTTGAAGTGCCGGAAGGATTCGAAGGAGAAGTATTGACTCAGGATCCAACTCAAGACCAAGAACAAGTACTTTTTGAAGGCAAGTTGTGCTTTGACCATGTTGATCCTATTTTGAAATCTATTTTGATTTAACCTATTGCATGCTAAGTTCAAATAGAAAAATACTTTATTTAAAAATGGGGAAATTAGATAAGTACCAATTTGCTGTATGACACCTTGATTATTTAAGTATGTGCCATGACCCCTTGTCACCCTAGTTGTGGATTACTAGTTGGACATTATTAAATTGCCAACATGGGTTTAGATCGTTGTAGTATCGCTTAGACACCTTACGTGCTCATGACATGATTTTGGATAATCAAGTGTTAATATTGACTTAATGACATATTGAACCTGTTTTGGAAAAGTATCATGTGATGTTGATGGCACGTGGTGCATGGTAATCAACTGGGGTTTGATAAACAGTTTTCGATCGGGGCATGTGGCAAGAGTAATCAGGTGGGCCAGTTGTGGCATTGGGGATGTTGATTTGGTTCTTCGGGTAGTCTTGCCCTGGTCACCCTAAGGACTTAACCTTGCAAGCCTTTGAACTGGGTCTAACGTGCAACCACATGTCTGTAATGGGACGGACCTAGTTGACTAAGTTGCTAATAACGTACCTGTGGGACCTCAGGAGGTCAACTACACCCTTTGTGTAAGTTGTACGGGGGAGCGTACCGGGGCTGAGGCCAGGTACCCATCTAACGGTTGATTGGCCTAGACTTCACCTTAGCTAAGGGAAGGGTTAGTGCGCAATAACCGGGGAGGACCACTTGTATTGTTAGAGGTTTCCGAAAGACTTTGTTATGGGAACTCGCCTTTGTAGTGTTTGACTCAGATCTTGTGGGTAAAGTGCATAACCTCTGCAGAGTTTAGAATCTATTCGAATAGCCGTGTCCGCGGTATTGGACATCGCTCGGGAATTACAGTCAAGGGTTAGATTTTCTCAAAAATAACTTTGGTTTGAAAGGTTGGTCTGGATTAATAATGAAGTTGATGGAAATGTGGTTTAGGATGGGAAAAATGTTTACCAAACTTCTTGAAAAGTTATTTATGCTTTACTTATTTCTACTGCTTTCGAATCTACTTATATTACCTGTCCAATGCTATTTACTGCAAATATACCTTGAGTTATTCCTTTGTACCAAACCATGCATATAGTATATTAGCCTGCATTCTGTGCATGACTTGCTGAGTACCAAGTACTCACCCTTGCCTCAATACAACACCGCTGAAGAGGAGACTACACCAGCTTTGGAGGAGGAACTCCCGGAGGATCCGCTCTACTTAGGAAGCGAGCCCACCGCCTGCCTGTGGTATACTGGATGGCGCCACGATGTTACCTTCTTTGATTTTCATTTGCTACTATTTCTCTCTTATTAAGTATCGCCCTGCGAGGCGTACATTTGTGACTTGGCCATAAGGTCAAGTAACCAGTTTGCTTAATTAAATAAAAGTACTTTATTAGTATCGAATGGTATGATTGTGATATTTACCGATGTTAAGACTGTGTGCACTAGCTGCGTTCTGGACTAGTGTTGAATACACAGAGGGTCCGGATTTGCAAATTCGGGTCCCAACAGAGGTGGTATCAGAGCCATACTGACCGTAGGCTCAACCCTAGCTAGAATGGTCGTAGTGAGGATAAAACCTATTTTCTAAAAGCTAAAAATTTGTCAAGATAAGAAATGACATCTCGACTTATCCCCTTCTCTCTTATCTTGTCTCTTGCTGAAATTTTTCCTTACCTTGTCACAATTTAAAAATTCCGAGTTCTTACGTAAGCACTCTTGTGACAGATGGAGGAAGAGTTCAACTACGTTGATCTGGGAATTGGTCACGCCGCGGAACTTTGGCATATGCTACAAACTCTCGGAGATTTTGAGAAGCCGCAATACCAAGTAGAAGTGATCAGACAAGCGGGATTGATCAAGGCTTGTGACGTAAAGATTGAGGTACCTGCTCGGAAGAAGGGCCCAGGCAATCGCCCGATACACTGCACTGCTAGGAGGTCTACAATGCAGATGGGTATCCAAGAAGTATCGCGACGAGCAATGCGGCACATTACCCGTATCTACGCCAGAGAGTTAGAGAGCACGGTGTTCCGTTATCACCCGCGTAGCAATAACCTTCTTGACCCGAACGCAATTCAGGATGAGGATGCCACGGTTACACAGTTGGCACGATTTGTTGTCGCCCAGGAGGATGTACTAGATGATACAAGCAAGGAGCTACAGAAGGCCCGCAAGGAGATCACGACAGAGAAGAACAGATGGCGGGAAGCTCAAGAGTATGTGGCACACCTTCTGCGAAGGATTGACGAGTTGGAGATGACTTTGTACGGACTGCACTCCGAGCCAAGATTGAGCTACACGAGCATCCAGAGGAGTCGATCTCGATGAGGACACTGCTTCTTCGACTACCACAGAGGACACAGCTTGCTGGACATGGCAATCGTTTCGCGCCTATGCCGCAAAGACCCGTACTCCAGCCGTGGAGGTTTTCTCGATGAGTGAGCATAGGTTCTATAGAGAGACTCCTTCGCCGAGTCGCGTCATAGAATAAAGAGTCACCCTTTAGGCGTTAGACTCCAGAGTTAGTTCGATTTGGATTTTCATTGTTTGCTGAGTGTGCAGTATGTGTTGCAAGGCCCTTAGGCATTGTAAGCAGCCATACCAAGTTATTAATAATAAAGTTGGACCTTAAAGTTACACCTTTCGCCCCGCATAAGTTCCATATTACTTGTCTATTCTTGTTTCCCTCTCACCTCTAAACCTAGAGCAAATCGACAGATGGTGAACACCCGTGGAAACTTTGGAAGCAATGGAAGTGGTTCTCGCCCAGCAGAAAACCCCAATGATGGAGCACCGACCGCCATCGGATGTGCAGAATTTTGGAGCATTTCTTGCTGCCTAGACTCGATTGATGCATGCTATGATGCAACAAATGCAACACGTCACCGCTCAGGCCACCGCTAATCAAGTTAATCGTGACCACGCTTGAGAATACAAGACTGTCAGAGTTCATGAGAACTCACCCACCCACTTTCTCTGGGAATGCCAATCCATTGGAGGCCGACGATTGGCTAAGATCAATCGAGAGGAAGCTACACATAGCTCAATGCGTAGGAAATGAGAAGGTACTCTACGCTTCTCATCAGTTGGAAGGAACAAACACGAATGGTGGGAGAACTTCGTGCCACGCAAGAGAACCCTCAAGATATCACTTGGGAAGAGTTCACACCATGCATTCCGACAAGATCACGTGCCTGAAGGAATCATGGACCTTAAGAAGGAGGAGTTCAGAGCACCAAGCAAGGTAATTAGCCGGTGGCCGACTACGAACAAGTTCACACAGCTAGCACGCTACGCACTGAGGATGTAGCGACAGATAAAGCCGCATACCTCGTTTTATGAAGGGACTTAACTCAGATTACAAGTAGGATTGATCACCCACACCTTTCCAGATTTCCAAGAGTTGGTGAATAAGGCACTTATTCTTGAGGACAAGCGCAAGGAACCGGATGAGAACAGAAGCGCAGGATGCAACAAAGAAGGATCACGCCAGTGAACGCATAAATACCTGAGAGTTGCACCAAATCAATTCTTCAGATTCCAACCACGTAATGCAAGAAGGACACCATCCTCCGCACCAAGACACATCAATCGTAACTACTGCACCCAGCCCCCGCTAGAAACACTACTCCAGGCAGTCAGCAAGGAACAGAGAGACGCTGCTACAACTGCAACGAGCCAGGACACTTTGCCAACAGTTGTCTGAAGAAGACAGCAGGAGTGACTCCAGTTCGCTTCAATCTAGGAACCACCCCAGCTAGGACCCCAGCACCAGGAGCCACACCCCAGACTGTGGTGAGAGGCCGAGTCAACCATGTCACCGCAGATGCACTGCAGAATGCTACGGACGTCGTACTGGGTAAGTTACTTGTTAACTCAGTATCTGCAACGGTTTTGTTTGACTCTGGAGCTTCGCATTCATTTGTTTCGCAAGGCTTTGCTACTAGAAATGATTTGAGGATTGCAAGACTTAGATGCATGCTTTTAGTTCAAACCCCTGGTTCCGAACTCCGAACGAAAGTAGGATGTTCCGGGGTGAGAATACTAATAGATGGAATAGAATTCCTAACAAACCATATTATTTTGGAAACCCAGACCTTAGACGTTATATTGGGAATGGATTGGTTATCCAAGCACAAGGCCGTATTGGATTGTGGACGAAGGACTATCTCAGTTGAGAGCCCGTGTGGGAAGAAAGTGGAATTTCAAGCTACTGCCGTTAGAGAAGGACAGTTGATGGTTAACAGTACCAAGGCAATCAGCATAGAGGATGTCTCCGTAGTGAACGAGTACCCAGATGTTTTTCCTGAAGATCTACCTGGTATGCCGCCAGACAGGGACATAGAGTTTGTGATAGAGCTTGTACTGCACAAAGACCGATAGCAAAGAGACCCTATCGGATGTCCACCGAGGAGTTGGTTGAGATGAAGAAACAGCTAGAAGAGTTAATGGAGAAAGGATTTATCAGACCGAGTTCGTCGCCGTGGGGAGCACCAGTTTTGTTTGTCAAGAAAAAGGACGGGAGTTTCAGGATGTGCATTGACTACCGTGCACTCAATGAAGTCACCGTGAAGAATAAGTATCTGCTACCCAGGATTGATGATTTGTTTGATCAGCTGAGAGGAGCCGGAGTTTTCTCCAAGATTGATCTGAGATCGGGATACCATCAGTTGAAGATCCGATCAGAAGATATTCCGAAAACTGCATTCTCGTCAAGATATGGACATTACGAGTTTACAGTTATGTCCTTTGGACTAACGAATGCGCCAGCTTATTTCATGAATATGATGAATAAGGTGTTCATGGAATATTTGGACAAGTTTGTCGTCGTATTCATAGATGATATTCTAATCTACTCCAAAACAGAGGATGAACATGCCGAACACTTAAGGCGAGTTTTGGAAAAGCTGAGGGAACAGCAACTTTTCGCCAAGTTCAGCAAGTGTGATTTTTGGAAGGACAAGGTGGAGTTTCTTGGACATGTAATGACCGCAGAAGGAGTCGCCGTAGACCCAAGCAAAGTAGAAGCTGTGTTACATTGGGAGCAAACAAGATCGTGACCCAGTTCGGAGTTTCCTTGGAATGGCAGGATACTACCGCCCGTTTCATCGAAGGCTTCTCGACAATTGCGAAACCTCTTACGCAATTGCCGAAGAAGGAAAAGAAGTTTGCATGGACGCCGAATGTGAGAAAGGATTTCAGAGTCAAGAAGCGATTGACATCGGCCGGTGTTAGTTCTACCTGATGTTGCTCAAAGCTTTGATATTTATTGTGACGCACGCGCCAAGGACTCGGATGTGTGCCGATGCGTAACGGAAAGGTCGCCGCTTATGCATCAAGGCGCTTGAGGCCGCATGAGGAAAATTATCCGACACATGACCTAGAGTTAGCCGCCGTAGTGCATGCCTTGAAGATATGGCGTCACTATCTCGATTGGAAAGCAGATGTGAAGTATATACGGATCATAAGAGCCTTAAGTACATATTCACCCGATCGGATCTGAATATGAGGCAAAGGAGATGGTTAGAGTTGATCAAGGACTACAATGTTGGAATCCATTACCATCCCTGAAGGCCAACGTAGTAGCCGATGCTCGAGTCGGAAAAGCCATACCGTGAGTACGATGCTAGCCACAAGTCAGGATGAGTTATGTGAGGATTTTCAGAAAATGCAGATTGAGGTGGTACCTAGCGGATTCTTGGCCGCATTAGAAGTAAAGCCTACTCTAGAGGACCGGATCCGAGAAGGGCGTAAGGTGATGACAAGATCCGCAGGATTAAGTCCATCAAGGAGGAAGGCAAGGCGAGAGGACTTCAAGTTGGATGAGCAAGGCACGTTGTGGATGAAGGATCGCATTTGTGTGCCTAACAAAAGGAGTTAAAGCAACTGATTTTGGAAGAAGCCCATGACTCCAAGTACTCAATTCATCCCGAAGTGCCAAGATGTATCAGGATCTCAAGGAGAGATTCTCGTGGCCGAGTATGAAACGTGAAGTTGCCGAGCATGTTGCATTGTGCGACGTATGCCGTAGAGTCAAGGCAATGCATCGAGAGACCAGCGAGGATTGCTACCAATGAAAATACCTGAGTGGAAGTGGGAGGAAATCGGAATGGATTTCATTACCGGTTTGCCTAAGACTCAAGGAGGTTATGACTCCATATGGGTTATAGTGGATCGCTTGACTAAAGTAGCCCATTTTATCCCCGTGAAGACCACTTACTCGGGAGATAAATTAGTAGAATTGTACATGATCAGGATTGTCTGTTTGCACGGAGTGCCAAAAAGGATTGTATCGGATAGAGGTACCCAATTTACCTCAAGGTTCTGGAATAAGTTGCATGAAGCCATGGGAACCCGTTTGAACTTTAGTACAGCCTATCATCCACAGACGGATGGACAGACCGAAAGAGTCAACCAGATTCTGGAGGATATGTTAAGAGCTTGTGCATTGGCTTATGCTACCTCTTGGGATAAGAGTTTGCCGTATGCCGAGTTCAGTTACAACAATAGTTACCAGGCTAGTTTACAGATGTCACCTTTTGAGGCATCAGATGGTCGACTGTCGGACACCATTGAATTGGAATGAGACAGTGAACGATGTGTCTTTGGGCCAGATATTCTTCAAAAGGTCAAGAAGCGATTGCCGTGATTAGGGAAAGGTTGAAGATAACCCAATCACGACAGAAGAGTTATGCTGACAACCATCGCCGAGACTTGAGTTTTGAACCGAAAGATTTTGTATACCTCAGAGTTACGCCTCTTAGGGGAGTTAAGAGGTTCCATGCCAAAGGGAAACTCGCACCCCGTTATGTGGGACCATTTAAGATTTTGAGCCGCAGAGGCGAAGTTGCCTATCAGCTGGAGTTGCCACAGTCGTTAGCAGGAGTACATGACGTATTCCATGTGTCCCAGTTGAAGAAGTGTCTCCGAGTACCTGAGGAACAGACATCGCTAGAGTCAATTGAGTTGCAAGAGGATTTGACTTATAAGGAGCATCCCGTGAAGATTTTAGACACAATGGATCGAGAAACTAGAAACAAGTCAACCCGTTTCAGAGAGTGCGATGGAGCAACCATGCAGAGAGCGAAGCGACTTAGGGAGCGAAGAGGATTTGAAGAAAGAGTTTCCAAACCTATTCTCAGAGTAAGCCCTGAATCTCGGGACGAGATTCTATTAAGGGGAGGTTTGTAACACCCCAAAATTTTGCTTTTCTTAAATTCATGTGTGATTTGGTACTTTGGTGAATTTTTGGAATTTTCTGGAATTTATTTGGATTTATTTGGAATTTATTTGAATTTATTCCATTTTAAAATAATTAAAGAATTAAACTTTGCAAATAAAATTTTGTTGGAAATATTTTATTTGAGTCCCAAATACCCTAAAATATTTTCCAGAATTTTTCCGAATTTTTCGAGTCTTTTGCTATTTTTAATGAATTAAATGAATTATCGGGAATTATTTTAAATATTAAATCGCTGGAAATTCAACTCGGTCGAGTATCGTTTCATCCGATCGAAGTCGAACCCGAGTCGGACTCGAGTCCGACCGAGCCGATCGACTCGACCAAACCCACTCCTAACCTCCATCGATCCCGACCGTTGGATCGGGATCCAACGGTCCGGATTGGACCGCACCGCTCGAGCCCGAGTCGGCCGGATCCGCTCGCTGCGTGAGCAATCGTAGCCGCTCATCGCGACATGTGGACGGGTCCCAGCCATCGCCTCCGTTCGAATCCCAGTAGGAGAGCTCCGCCGTGACCAAGCGGGACACGGTTAGGGTTCCGATTTGCGCCGCACGCCGAGGCAAGATTTAAGGCGTGGACCCGCCCTCGAGAATCGCTGCTCGACGCCGCCCCTTTTCCCCAAGCCACACCGCCCGAAGTCGCCGTCTTGGCCGAGGAATTGCTCGCCGTAGTAGGGTTAGGGCTTCGCCGGGTTCGTCGCGCCGCGCCGCCCGTCAGCCGTCTCCGCCGTGTTGAAGCCAGATCTGGAACCGCAAGAGCAAGGCGCATCGGACCGCACCATCCACCTCGCCGGAGACCCTCGGAACGCCGCACGGAAGGTCGCCGTCCTCGTCTCCGTGAGCCCGAGCCCCCGCCAAGGCCGCCATCACCGGTCGAAAGCTTACGGACCGTCCGATTCCGATCGAACGGTAGCGGTGAGTCACGTGCTTCCAAACCCGATTGGATCTGGACCGTTGGATCAAGATCCAACGGCCCACGATCACCTCAGGCCGTAGCAGTGTTATCGTAGGGTTAGATCTGGACCGTCCGATCTAGATCGAACGGCCCACGATCATCGAGTAGTTTTCAACGTGTTAACCCTGGATCTAATCGCGGCCGTTGATTTCCAAATCAACGGACACGGTCTTGCCACGTAGCCTAGGCGCGCGCCGCAGTGCGTAAGCCGCGTGGGCCGCCGACATGCGGGCCCGCGCATGTCAGCCGCACGCCGCGGCGCCCCACCGTGGACCGTGCCGCCCGTGGACCCCCAGTCCATGGACCGGACACGTGGCAGCACCTGAGTGGTGCCACGTGGCATGATGACGTCATGCTGACGTCATCATGGAGGCCGTTCGGTGCTGACGTCAGCAGGTCACTGTGGACCAATCACAGGATGACACGTGTCCAGGCTGACGCAATAATTAATTTCCGAAAAAGAAAATGATTTATTAATTCGCAATAATGATTTCAGATTTTGATTCAAACTTCAAACGCTTATAACTTTTGCGTTTCAACTCCGATTTGAGTGATTCAAATTTCTAAATTTGTATAAAATTGAGATCTACCTAAATATGAATTTTATTTAATTTTTGGACTAAAGTTTTTCTCTGCAAAATTATTTAATTGATTATTTAAACTTTAAATAATCATAACTTTTAAATCTTAACTCCAAATTTGACGATTCCAGTTTCTAAAAACTCATAAAATTATGTTCTCTCTGTTTATGGATTTTATTTGGATGTTTGGACACTTTTTGCCTATTGTTTATTCGTGTATTTGCTATTTGCACGCTTTTACGAGTAGACGTTGAAGTGCTTGGGAAGGATTCGAAGGAGAAGTATTGACTCAGGATCCAACTCAAGACCAAGAACAAGTACTTTTTGAAGGCAAGTTGTGCTTTGACCATGTTGATCCTATTTTGAAATCTATTTTGATTTAACCTATTGCATGCTAAGTTCAAATAGAAAAATACTTTATTTAAAAATGGGGAAATTAGATAAGTACCAATTTGTCAGTATGACACCTTGATTATTTAAGTATCTGCCATGACCCCTAGTCACCCTAGTTGAGGATTACTAGTTGGACATTATTAAAATGCCAACATGGGGTTAGATCGTAGTAGTATCTTTGCTTAGACACCTTTCACGTGCTCATGACATGATTTTGGATAATCAAGTGTTAATATTGACTTAATGACATATTGAACCTGTTTTGGAAAAGTATAATGTGATGTTGATGGCTCGTGGTGCATGGTAATGAACTGGGGTTTGATATACAGATTTCGTCTGGTGAATGTGGCAAGAGTAATCTGGTGGTCCAGTTGTGGAATTGGGTATGTTGATTTGGTTCTTCGGGTAGTCTTGCCCTGGTCACCCTAAGGACTTAACCTTGCAAGCCTTTGAACTGGGTCTAACGTGCAACCACATGTCCGTAATGGGACGGACCTAGTTGATTAAGTTGGTAATAACGCACTGTGGGACCTCGGAGGTCAACTACACCCTTTGTGTAAGTTGTACGGGGAGCGTACTCAGTGAGGCCAGGTACCCATCTAACGGTTGATTGGCCTAGACTTCACCTTAGCTAAGGGAAGGGTTAGTGCGCAATAACCGGGGAGGACCACTTGTATTGTTAGAGGTTTCCGAAAGACTTTGTTACGGGAACTCGCCTTTGTGGTGTTTGACTGTATCTTGTGGGTAAAGTGCATAACCTCTGCAAAGTTTAGAATCTATTCGAATAGCCGTGTCCGCGGTATTGGACATCGCTCGGGAATTACAGTCAAGGGTTAGATTTTCTCAAAAATAACTTTGGTTTGAAAGGTTGGTCTGGATTAATAATGAAGTTGATGGAAATGTGGTTTAGGATGGGAAAAATGTTTACCAAACTTCTTGAAAAGTTATTTATGCTTTACTTATTTCTACTGCTTTCGAATCTACTTATATTACCTGTCCAATGCTATTTACTGCAAATATACCTTGAGTTATTCCTTTGTACCAAGCCATGCATATAGTATATTAGCCTGCATTCTGTGCATGACTTGCTGAGTACCAAGTACTCACCCTTGCCTCAATACAACACCAGTTGAAGAGGAGACTACACCAGCTTTGGAGGAGGAACTCCCAGAGGATCCGTCTACTTAGGGAAGCGAGCCCAGTCAGTTGCCTGTGGTATACTGGATGGCGCCACGATGTTACCTTCTTTGATTTTCCGCTGCTACTATTTCTCTCTTATTAAGTATCGCCCTGCGAGGCGTACATTTGTGACTTGGCCATAAGGTCAAGTAACCAGTTTGCTTAATTAAATAAAAGTACTTTATTATTATCGAATGGTATGATTGTGATATTTACCGATGTTAAGACTGTGTGCACTAGCGCGTTCCTGGACTAGTGTTGAATACATAGAGGGTCCGGATTTGCAAATTCGGGGTCCCGACAGAAGGCCAACGTAGTTGTCGATGCCTTGAGTCGGAAAAGCCATACCGTGAGTATGTTGCTAGCCACAAGTCAGGATGAGTTATGTGAGGATTTTCAGAGAATGAAGATTGAGGTGGTACCTAGCGGATTCTTGGCCGCATTGGAAGTGAAGCCTACCCTAGAGGATCAGATCCGAAGGATGTATGATGATGACAAGATCCGCAGGATTAAGTCCATCAAGGAAGAAGGCAAGGCAGAGGACTTCAAGTTGGATGAGCAAGGCATGTTATGGATGAAGGATCGGATTTGTGTGCCCAACAAGAAGGAATTAAAGCAACTGATTTTGGAAGAAGCCCATGACTCCAAGTATTCAATTCACCCAGGAAGTGCCAAGATGTATCAGGATTTTAGGGAAAGATTCTGGTGGCCGAGCATGAAGTGTGAAGTTGCCGAGCATGTTGCATTGTGCGACGTATGCCAGAGAGTCAAGGCAATGCATCAGAGACCAGCAGGATTGCTACAGCTGCTGAAAATACCTGAGTGGAAGTGGGAGGAAATCGGAATGGATTTCATTACCGGTTTGCCTAAGACTCAAGGAGGTTATGACTCCATATGGGTTATAGTGGATCGCTTGACCAAGGTCGCCCATTTTATCCCTGTGAAGACCACTTACTCGGGAGATAAGTTAGCGGAGTTGTACATGATCAGGATCGTCTGTTTGCACGGAGTGCCAAAGAGGATTGTATCAGACAGAGGTACCCAATTTACCTCAAGGTTCTGGAATAAGTTGCATGAAGCCATGGGAACCCGTTTAAACTTCAGTACAGCCTATCATCCACAGACAGATGGACAGACCGAAAGAGTCAATTAGATTCTGGAGGATATGTTAAGAGCATGTGCATTGGCTTATGCTACCTCTTGGGATAAGAGTTTGCCGTATGCCGAGTTCAGTTACAACAATGGTTACCAGGCTAGTTTACAGATGTCACCTTTTGAGGCATCAGATGGTCGACCTCGCTTGACGCCATTGAATTGGAATGAGACCGGCGAGCGCCGTGTCTTCGGGCCTGATATTTTTCAAGAGGCTGAAGAGCAGATTGCCATGATTAGGGAAAGGTTGAAGATCGCCCAATCACGACAGAAGAGTTATGCTGACAATCGTCGCCGGGATTTGAGTTTTGAACCAGAAGACTTTGTATACCTCAGAGTTACGCCTCTCAGGGGAGTTAAGAGGTTCCATGCCAAAGGGAAACTCGCACCCCGTTTTGTTGGACCATTTAAGATTTTGAGCCGCAGAGGCGAAGTTGCTTATCAGCTGGAGTTGCCACAGTCGTTAGCAGGAGTACATGACGTATTCCATGTGTCCTGGGCTTGAAGAAGTGTCTCCGAGTACTGAGAATGCAGACATCGCTAGAGTCAATCGAGTTGCAAGAAGATTTGACTTACAAGGAGCATCCCGTGAAGATTCTAGACACAATGGATCGAGAGACGAGGAACAAGTCAACCCGTTTCTGTAGAGTTCAGTGGAGCAATCATGAAGAAAGCGAAGCGACTTGGGAGCGCGAAGAGGATTTGAAGAAAGAGTTTTCGAACCTATTCCTTAGTCAGCCTTAAATCTCGGGGACGAGATTCTATTAAGGGGGGGAGGTTTGTAACACCCCAAAATTTTGCTTTTCTTAAATTTATGTGTGATTTGGCACTTTGGTGAATTTTTGGAATTTTCTGGAATTTATTTGGAATTTATTTGAATTTATTCCATTTTGAAATAATTAAAGAATTTAACTTTGCAAATAAAATTTTGTTGGAAATATTTTATTTGAGTCCAAAATGCCCCAAAGTATTTTCCATAATTTTTCTGGAATTTTTCTGAGTCTTTTGCTATTTTTAATGATTTAATTGAATTACTGGAAATTATTTTAAATATTAAATCGCTGGAAATTCAATTAGGGTTAGTAATCGTTTCCTCCGACTCGAACCGCACTGAAGTCCGACCGAGTCGGACCCGCGCCACGTGACTTGGTTCAACCGCCCCCGAACCCAAACCCTAACCCTAATTACGCACCGTCCGATCCCGACGGACGAATGCCGCGCTCGGCCAGCGACGCGTGCTTGGGCCGTTGGATCTCGCCACGTGTGCGGTCGCGATATCGTCTCCCCGACGAACCGAGCCGACTCCTCCGCGTGGGCCAAGTCCGTTAGGGTTTCCGCGATTCGCACTGGCCGGGGCAATAAATACCCCCCACGTGATCGCCGTGTGTGCCGAAAGCACGCACGCCTAGGTCCCAAGCCCTCGCCGCCACCCGTAGCGCTGCAATCGCCGCCGACGCTTAAGAACCGCCGCCGAGGGTTTTGCGTTGTTTCCGTCGGCCGACGAACCGCGACACCGTGTTGAAGCCAGATCCGGAAGCCTCGGCGAGACGCATCCGCGGGACCCTTTTGCCTCGCCCGGTTTCTCACGGAGTGCCGCGGTTCGGTCGTCTTCCTCATCTCCGGCCCAGCTCGCCCGTCGCCATCGTAACCGCGAAGGTCCTCACCGTCCGATCAAAATCCGGCGAACCAGGTGAGCCCACGCGTGCTACCCAAACCCTATAAACTAGATCGATCTCGACCGCTGGATCAAGATCCAACGCCCACGATCGCCACGTCTTTGAAATCGCGTTAATTTAGGGTAGATCTAGACCGTTGGATCTAGATCCAACGGCCGTGATCATGCCACGTAGCCTCCGCCGCGCCATGCGTTGAGTCACTGACAGGCCGGGCCCGCGTGCCAGTGGCCGAGCCTGGGCGTGAGTGCACGTCACTGACATGCGGGGCCCGCATGTCAGTGTCTCGCCCGAGAGTCGCACCGTGCACGTGACCCACTGACGGGTGGGACCCGCGTGTCAGCGACTCGAGCCGTGGACCGGGTCCACGGTAGACCCGAGCCGAGCGTGGACCAAGTCCATGGACCGGCTGACGCCGCACCAATCGAGGCTGCCACGTGTCCTCGCCGACGCAATAATTAATTTTCAAAAGAAAATGATTTATTAATTCGAAATAATGATTTTAGATTTTGTTTCAACTTCAAACGCTTATAACTTTTATGCTTCAACTCGATTTGAGTGATTCAAATTTCTAAATTTGTATAAAATTGAGATCTACCTAAATATAAATTTTATTTAATTTTTGGACTAAAGTTTTTCTCTGTAAAATTATTTAATTGATTATTTAAACTTTAAATAATCATAACTTTTGCATGTTAACTCCAAATTTGACGATTCCAGTTTCTAAAAATTCATAAAATTATGTTCTCTCTGTTTATGGATTTTATTTGGATGTTTGGACACTTTTTGCCTATTGTTTATTCGTGTATTGCTATTTGCACGCTTTACGAGTAGACGTTGAAGTCTTGGGAAGGATTCAAGGAGAAGTATTGACTCAGGATCCAACTCAAGACCAAGAACAAGTACTTTTTGAAGGCAAGTTGTGCTTTGACCATGTTGATCCTATTTTGAAACTTATTTTGATTTAACTTATTGCATGCTAGTTCAATTAGAAAATACTTTATTTAAATATGGGGAAATAGATAAATACCAATTTGTCAGATGACACCTTGATTACTTAAATATGTGCCATGACCCTTGTCACCCTAGTTGTGGATTACTAGTTGGACATTATTAAATTGCCAACATGGGTTTTAGACCGTTGTAGTATACTGCTTAGACCTGCTACGTGCTCATGACATGATTTTGGACAATCAAATGTTAATATTGACCTGATGATATAATTGAACCTGTTTTGGAAAGGTATCATGTGATGTTGATGGCACGTGGTGCATGGTAATCAATCGGGTTTGATAAATAGTTTTTCGACCGGCATGTGGTAAGAATGATCGTGGGCCATTGTGGCATCGATGTTGATTTGGTTCTTCTGTAGTCTTGCCCTGGTCACCCTAAGGACTTCACCTTGCAAGCCTTTGAACTGGGTCTAACGTGCAACCACATGTCCAGAATGGGACGGACCTAGTTGATTAAGTTGCTAATAACGCACTGTGGGACCTCAGGAGGTCAACTACACCCTTTGTGTAAGTTGTACGGGGAGCGCATCTGGCCGAGGCCAGTACCCATCTAACGGTTGATTGGCCTAGACTTCGCCTTAGCTAAGGGAAGGGTTAGTGTGCAATAACCGGGGAGGCTCACTTGTATTGTTAGAAGTTTCCGAAAGACTTTGTTACGGGAACTCGCCTTTGTGGTGTTTGACTGTATCTTGTGGGTAAAGTGCATAACATCTACAGAGTGTAGAATCTATTCGAATAGCCGTGTCCGCGGTATTGGACATCGCTCGGGAATTACAGTCAAGGGTTAGATTTTCTCAAAAATAACTTGGATCTGAAAGGTTGGGTTGGATTAATAATGATGTTGATGGAAATATGGATTAGGATGGGAAAGATGCTTACTAAACTCCTTGAAAAGTTATCTATGCTATACTTGTTTCCACTGCTTTCGAATCTACTCATGCTATTTGTCAAATGCCGTTTTACTGCAAATATACCTTGAGCTATTCCTTTGTATTAAGCCATGCATGTAGTATATTAGCTGCATTCTGTGCATGACTTGCTGAGTACCAAGTACTCACCCTTGCCACAATACAACACCAGTTGAAGAGGAGACTACACCAGCTTTGGAGGAGGAACTCCACGAGGAACCGTCTACTTAGGGAGCGAGCCCAGTCAGTTGCCTGTGGTATACTGGATGGCGCCACGAAGTTATCTTATTTTTCCACTGCTACTATTTCTCTCTTAATAAGTTTCGCCCTGCGAGGCATACATTTGTAACTTGACCATAAGGTCGAGTAACCAGTTTGGTTATTTAAATAAAAGTACTTTATTAGTATCGAATGGTATGATTGTGATATTTACCGATGTTAAGATTGTGTGCACTAGCGCGTTCCTGGACTAGTGCTGAATACACAGAGGGTCCGAATTTGCAAATTCGGGGTCCCGACATGTTTTCCGTGAGGATTCGAGCGTTTTGGGTTGATGGAGCCCTTTGTGGTTGAGACGCAGATTCTGTTTGGGATTGGAAGTGAAGGTCGACCTGTGAGAGGTTGCCCTTAGTTGAGCTAGATCATTACTTTTCTCGCCAAGTGTTGGTTTTGAGAACTCGCTTGTCGTTTGTTCCGGTTTGAGGTTTCGTGCGGTTGTTTTGTGCTGCAGAGAAGTCTTTTGTCCCTTGGGGATTTTGTTGTTGTTTTTTTGGCGTCCTTCGGATTCGAGGTCGAATCCTGTTGAAGGGGGGAAGAATGTGACACTACGGTATGGTGTGACATTATAGAATGTGAAATTACAGAATAAAACCTTTCGGCTTGAGGTTTACTTGCGTTTTTGGGCCTTTTGAAGTGTTGTGTCACCACGGAGTGTCGGAACCTTATAAATGGTGCATGATGAGGTCAAAAACATTATGAGATGTGGAATTAAGGTTAAAACCATAGAGTATGGAGGTTAATAGCGTTTCTGGGGTTTTGGGCTTTCCCGGGGGAGTTTGAGCCTAAAAGAGGGGGTTGTGGGCTTTGGTGGGATGGAGTGGGAATCCATTTAAGATTAGGAAGAGGTGCGGGGGCTGGTAAAAGGCCTCCCCCCTGCCCCCTTGCGCCCCACACCCTGCCCCTTGGGCGCCCCCACCTCTCCCTCCATGCCCTAGCTGCCACCCCCACCTCCCCCTCTCCCTTGCATGCGCCTCCACCTCCTCCATTGCTCCCCACCTCTCCACCACCTCTCCTCCACCCCCTTGCTGCCCTAGGGTGGCCTCCCCACCCCCTGCACCTCGAGGATCCATCCGTTGGAGCGAGGAGCGAGGAGCGATCCGGGAGGAGTTTCGTTGGGTTTTCGGTCGTCGGGCGAAGGTATGGCCATGGGACTCCTTGGGGTTGGGCTAGGTACTGTTCTAAGGGTGTTTATCAAGTTTTTAGATCAATTGGTGGTGCTGGAATTGAGTAGATGGGATTAGATCTAGATGTTGCCACGTTTCTGTTTTGGGACAGCATGAGCAGCCGACCTAGGGTTCAGTTTTTCGCCAATTTAGAGTTGGAATTTGGTCATACGAATGTTTAAGAAGTTGTATATAATTTCATTATCTTTCAGTGGACATAAAGAACGTTAAATTCCGATCAGCCGTTTGAAAGTTATGGCTGTTTTACCGAGCGTGTTAAAATCTGTGACGTGATTGGAACAGATCACGGTAATCTGTAGATTAAGCAACTTTAGAGTCCGAATCAGTCTTTCCATATACCTAGAAAAAGTTGGGAAATTTCCTAAGCTACGCATGGATGTACTCGTTTAATTGATTAGGAGTCCCAGAACTCAAGTTATGCCTTTTGGAACGCTGCTGGTCCCGTCGAGACAGAACCTCTGTTTTTGGTTATTGCGAGTAGTTGGCAATGTCGGGGTAGATGAGGGTTTGCGTACTGTTTTGTGGGCATGATTGTGAGTGTGTGGTACCTATGTGCAGGTGGTGTGACACCGGGGGTGCCTTCTACTTCCCGCCAATCCGTCACCCGTGGTTGAGGCAAGTGTATTGTAATGGATAGCGATTGTAGGTTGTTTGATTGATTGAGATTGAAGTTTGAATATATGATATGTTCACATGCCATGCCTTAATGTTTGCCATTCATATGATGAGTATATTTATTATGTGATGATGCCATGTGTTAATGTACAAGTTATCCACGATGATGCCATGTGTTAATGTACAAGTTAAATACGATGTTGGCATAAATGCATACATGGCATGTTACATGGCCCGGGCGGTGAGAAAGTCATAACTAGTCCGGGAAGGTCGGTGAGAAAGTTATGACTAATCAGGAGAGCCAATGAGTAAGTCCTACATCGTGATTCCATTCACCGCGGTGAACGGAAGCGAGGAGTAGGCACCCTCCATCTTCGGGATGGAAGGGGGGAGAGGGTGCACACCGACGGGTGTGTACTCAACCATACTGGTATGAGTTTCCAGGAGATATGTGCATCGCATTGCATTACATTGCATTGCATTATACGAGGATGTTATATTAGGATGATTTATGATGATGTCAATGATATGCTTACACTATGAATATGAGATGTGTATGATGTTGTGTGTGAAAAGTGGTGATGAAGGTATTGGAATGTGTTTTCTTGTTCCATTGCAATATACTTGCTGAGTGATGAACTCACGTCTGTGTTTATGTTGTTTTTCTTAGGTACCATGAAACCGGCATGCGGGAAAAAGGGGTTAGCTTCACATCTACACGTAGCTCCACACAAATTAGACAGTGTTACCACTTGGAGTCATGATAATGAAAGTATTGCCATGAAACTTGGAGAATTGCTTAACTGTGTGCTCGGTCTTACTATTTGATTCGTTTAGCTCATGAAGTGGTTGAAGGCTTTATCCTGGACTTATATTGTTGCTATGTCACATGTTATTGCTGTTTTAGATGCTTTCCATTATGATATAACTTGTGATGTTTTGTTGTTGCTCCGAATCATGGAAAAACAAAGGAGATGCTGCCAAAATTTTCGGTATTAGCATATGTTCCTTTGCTGTAATTTAGCTTAATTCATGGTATTTAGGTGTGTTTAGCCTATGTTTGGTAGCATTCGGGCATATTAAATGCCGGGGTGTTACACTAGCCAAATAGAGGTGCAAATCAAATCTCAAGAATCTCCAACACAACCCGCTATGTCCATCTGCTTCCTTTACAACTTATTCCAAAGATAATTCAGTGCGAACGCGAAGAGGCGCGATCCACTCAAAGACTTTTGGGTGTAAAACCATACTCATAGCATAAACTAAGCAATTTAGCCCAAAACCAAATATTAGCACCACTCACTACGAGTTTAGGGAAACTCTGAAACACAACAGAAGGAACACTTTGACCGAAAACATTCAACCAAAATAGAAACCAACCAAACCAGTCCAAAAGGTTTTAGACACAAGCTCAGCATGAAACCCACCATATCTAGCTGTAACACCCCGGCATCTATAATGCCTGAATGTCACCAAGCAAAGACTAAACAACATCTAAATACCACATTTAAAAGTAAATTACAGCAAAGGAGTACATGCAAGAACTGAAAATTTCGGCAGCATCTCCTTTGTTTTTCCATGGTACGGAGCATCAACAATAAAATCACAAGTTATATCATAATGGGAAGCATCTAAAGCAGCAATAACATGTGATATAACAACTATTTGAGTCTAGCATAATGAATTTAACCACTCCATGATCTAAAACGAAGTAAATAATATGACCAAGCACACAAATAAGTCATACTCCAAGTTCTCAACGCATTAACTTATAATCACAACTACGAATGGCAAAATTGTATATATCTTAATGAGTGAAACTTTGTGAAGATGTGCCACTAAGCCCCTTTTCCCGCATGTCGGTTTCATGGTACCTAAAAACAACATAAAACACAAGCGTGAGTTCATCACTCAGCAAGTATATTGCTATGGGTCAAACAGAGCAATTCAAATATTATCATCACTACATAACAACTCAACATCATGATCAAGTCATACTTCATATGCAACATCATATTCATGTCTCAACCTCATTGAGATCATTTCATCATCATTATCATCATGAATGCAATGCAATGCAATGCACATGTCTCCTAGACGCAAATACCGGTATTGCCGAGTGCACACCCGTCGGCGTGCACCCACGTCCCCCTTCCATCCCGTAGATGGAGGGTGCCTACTCCTCGCTTCCACTCACCGCGTGGGTGGAATCACGAGGTAGGTCTTACATCCATGGCGCTCCGGATTAGTCATAACCGACCTTACCGGCATAGTTATGACGTTCTCACCGCCCGGGCCAAGTTTCATGCCATGTATGCAACATATGCCATAATCATAGATAACTTGTACATTAACACATGGCATCACAACATAATAAACCATATTCATCATATCAATGGCAAACATTATAGCATTGCATGTGAACATATCATATATTCAATTTCAACTCAACAAAACTAGCAATCTACAACCCGCTACCCATTCCAATACACTTGCCTCAACCACGGGCGACGGATTGGCGAGAAGTAGAGGGCACTCCTAGGGTCACACCACCTGCACATAGGCACCACATGCTAAAAATCATGCCCACAAAACAATACGCAAACACTCTTCTACCCCGACTTCGCAAACTACTCGCAAAACCCAAAAATAGAGGTTCTGTCCCGTCGGGACAGCAGACTTCCAACGAGCATAACTCGGGTTCTAAGACTCCAAATTGATTAAAAGAGTACATCCTCACGTAGCTTAGGAAATTTCCTAACTTTTTCTAAGTATACGGAAAAACTGATTCGGCTTCTAAAGTGGTTTAATCTACAGAATACCGTGATCTGTTCCAATCTCGTCACAGTTTTTAACACGTTCGGTAAAACGAGCATAACTTTCAAACGGTTGGGCGGAATTGGACGTTCTTGGTGTCCAATTAAAGGTATGGAAGTTATCTACAACTTCCTCAACAGGCGGCCGACCAAATTCCGACACTAAAATTTGAAAAACTCAAACCTTAGGTTGGACGTCCAATTTGCCCGAAACAGAACGTGGGACAACATTGCAAACAAACCTATTCTCATCTAGGGATAGCACCTACACTTGAATCTAAAGCAATTAATCCTCCTTCTAACCAAAATCTTAAGCCTACCAAAGGATCTACAAATCCTTACCTCCCTATAGGGCTAAACTCCTGTGCAACAAGAGGCAACCACACAAAACTCAAACCGAAGGAACGACAAACAAACTCCCAAAAACAACTCTTAGCGAGAAAGTCTTACTTAGCTCAACTAAGTGCAGCCTCTCACGGTTCCACCTTTCCTTCCAATTCCCCAACCGGAATTCGTGATTTCACCCACTAAAGGGCTCCATCAAACTAAGACGCCCAAATCCTCACGACAACCACTTCACACTACTATCACAACCAACCTGGCTACAACATTTCATTAAACTCAACATGACACAAACAAAGCGAGTCACATTCTGTTTAACAACCTCTCTACATTCCCGAGAAATGCTATCGAAAGAAATAACACATTAAGGCACATTTGCCCTTCCGATACACGATCATGCTAACATTTCATTCCATCCTCTCCAAGGAAAGTCTCAAACCCAGAGACAACTAGATAAGACAATTGCTCACGGCAGGATAATTATCACCGAACTACCGTCAACTTCACTTCCACCCATCGATACACTTAATAAAGGTTAAACCCATACATCATCAACCTCCATCACAAAGCACCCTTATACCACTAAGGTTCGACACCTAGCCCCAAGCTAGGATTGTAAAACCTTACCAAACCACAATTGGCTCCTTTCTTAAGAGGGTCTCGCCCTCACACAATAACACTTAGTAATCAAGCCCAAGTGTACACATATTTCGCCTACTCAACCATAAACCAAGAACATTCATATCCTCACTCCCATCTATAGAGCAAAAGAAGTACAATTCTTTTGAACCCAAGTGGACCACATACGACAACTCAAATCCAAAGCGTTAACAACCATTTTGGAAAGAATTCGGCAACATCCAAGGAGCATTCATCATTTTTTTTCCAAGCCAAATCGCAAAGGAAGCACAAATCCCCTACACCACAACCAAAATACCAGAAATTCTTCATTCTTTCTTTTCATACTAGAAAGAAATGGACATCTCGATTCATGACATGAATGCAAACTTTTCAAGAGCACTCCGGATTAGTCATATATCCATATATGACATTCTCACCGACTTGGCTCAACGACTCCTTTATGAATAATTATGCATAAACAATGTCTCATTTTCCTTTTCACCATTCATTCATCATGTAACAACAGTACCGAATAGTCATTCATCGAATGACTTCTTCCTCGGTATCACATAATTGAAACACAATTAACATCGAAGGTTGCGGTAACTCATATAGACTATGACGGCAACATAGTTAACAGTAAAACACCACGTCGCATCCCATCCCACATCAATTGAAAACTGAACTTGTAAAATATTGCATTTCAACCAAATTCAATATTTTGGAAGAGAACATCAAAATTTCAAGTCAAGCATCTGGTCCCACAACCGTCACAAATTTTCTCAAGGAGAGGGAAATTCATTTCCAAAAGGGAACACCTCACTAACAAAATCACTTTATAAAACATTTATAAACTCCACCTTTTTGAAGCACTCGCAAACATCACACACATTATGCAAATAAATCCAACTCTAGTCAAAAAGAGTTACAAATTAAATCTCAAGAGTTTCCAATACAACCCACTATGTTCATCTGCTTCCTTTAAAATACTGATTCCAAAGATAATTCAGTGCGAACGCGAAGAAGCGCGATCCACTCAACAATTTTTTGGTGTAAAAAAATCCATACTCATAGCACAAACTAAACAAATTCGCCAAAACCAGAGATTGGCACCAATTTCTACGAGTTTTAGGGAAAACTCTGAAACTCAACATAAGGAACACTTTGACCAAAAGCATTCAACCAAGATAGCAAACAACCAAACCAGCCCAGAAGGTTTTTAAACACCAGCTTAGTATAAATGAAATCATCTCTAGTATTCCACTACGCTTTCCATTAAAGACTTTAAAATTCACTACTTACTCATTGAGAAAGTCCAACCGGATTTAACAAAATTTACATAACAGTTTCTTTCTCTAGTTAGTATTCCCAACACCTTTAATTAAGGTTTATGATGCTTATTAAAAAAGGCACCCAACCAAGACTACATTGACATGATCCCCACGGATCACCAACTCATAATACATCTTATTCCAAGTTTGAAACATAGTACTTCAACAAATCTTTCAGCATGATCAACCTTGTCGGGGATTGGCTATCTGGCAAAAGTCCACGGTACCCCCGTGAAAAGCCAAGCCCATCGACCAAACAATACTGAAAGAAGATGCTCGGGGGCGTGAAATGAGCATCCCTCCTCCTCCCACGAGCATACGGTCCGCACCTTTACTCACGGTCACATTGAGCACCACCCGCACGAGCAAGCATGCTCGTAAAGACCATGACCTACCCAGGTATTTGGTCGGTGGGCCCAGCGAGCGCTACGAGGAAGGAAGGAGGCAACTAATCAGCCAAAGATCAAGGGAAATCTTACCCGAAATTCGAATAAAGCGCGAATCAAGGACGGCGGATCGCGGTTACGAATACGTAGCGCGATCCCAGGAGGTAGTGACCTTCTTTGTATCTCTAGTCGTAGTATTTAAACCCCCTGAAGGTCTGTAACAGGGGAGGGATACCAAGATAGAACACAATACACTGGAGTAGGGCTATTATCTCGGCGGTGAGAGGCCCGAACCAGGATAAACACCGAGTCCCCCGCTTTTCTTCTCTCCCGACCTCGGCATCGCTCGAACGACCTCCTTGGCCCGCACGACGGGGCTCTGTTGATCCCCCATTCAACAAGTAAGCTCGACGGGAGCCCGTTCTCCAATCGTCGACAGCTGGCGCCGTCCGTGGGGACGACAGTTTGATTCCCGTGCAGATCAAGATCCTCGAAGATGCCAAACTCGGGAGACACTCGGGACTTTGCGTTTTGGACCACGTTGAAGATGACGACATGTACTACGCCGGCGACGGCGTGGCCAATGTGACCGATCCTATCGGTCACATTGAGTCTGGGAGCCCTTCCCCGGACACAGGAATGCGAGGACAGGACCTCCATTCCCCAGACATTACCCTCGGGGACCCCGAGGATGACTGCGACGGGCTCTACGATGGCCTGGACATACCGGACGACCTGGAGCTCGACCGGGAGACTACATCTCAAGGGGATACAATGATGTCCCCGTCACTTTCATCCCGCTCTCGCCAAGTCAACATGGCCGGGAGCCGTGCCGAGCCCGGGGAAGGGTCCTTAGACGCTGCTAAGCGCGAACACTACGAGGCGGCCAGACTCCACCTAGAGGCGTCTTTGGGAAAGACCCTCGCGAGCATTCGCCGCCAGGTGAAAGGGAGGCGCGCTTCCGAAAGGAGCTCTCGCGGGTACCGAACTCCCGATCGCGCCCCGGAGCGCCGTCGAAGCTCACCGCCGCCAATTCACCAGAAACAGGAACGGCTACAGGCCTTGGTGGCGGTCGTGCGTGACCTGCGCAGTTTCCCCGAGCAAGTGGACCTAGAGGCCGTAGGCAAGGTCGTGGCTGAAGATCTGGAGAGGCTTGCCGGCGAACTAAAGGTCTCGGATCCTCCCTGTGACCGGGATGCCCGGAGTGTTTCCCGGGACCATCGCAAACGCTCCCCCATGCGCTCGCACAAAGGTGAATCTCGGAGCCATGCTCGGAGATCGCCCCAGACCGCTAACCTGATCCGGGAAAAGCCCGGAACAGTTCCAGAGCAACCTCAGAGCGACACCCCTATGATCGCCCGGATTACGAGCGCTCCGAACGCTCCACGACCAAGCGGTCGTCGGCATGACCGTCGCATGAGGTCTTCTCTCGACTCGACCTGCGCACGGGGCGTTGGGTGGAAGACCCGCGTGGAGGCCGCTACGACCGAGGGTTTCACCGCGAAACCCCGAGCTTCGGTTGCCAGGACTTCACGAGCTCCCTGCGGAATGTCGCATGGCCGAACAGATTCAAGCCCGGCCACATCGAAAGATTCAACGGGACCCAGAACCCGGACGAATTTCTCTCAATATATACTACCGCCATCCTCGCCGCCGGAGGCGATGAAGGGGTGATGGCGAATTATCTGCCGACGGTTCTGGACGGAGCCGCTCGTACGTGGATCTTCAATCAGAAGGAAGGATCCATACGATCCTGGGGGCAGCTCAGCGCCGCGCTCCGAGCAAATTTCCAGAGCTGTTACATCCGCCCGGGAAAGGAGCGCGACCTGGAGCGCTTGATACAGACGGATGGGGTTTCCTGCGACAGTTCGTCCAGAGGTTCATCCAGGTCCGAAACTCGATCCCGAACATATCGGACGAGGCCGTCGTCCGAGCTTTCAAGTTCGGGGTACGGGACGTGCGCTTCACGCAGGACCTGGAGATCCACCCGGATCTGACGGCGAACGAGCTCTTCCGAATGGCCGATCGATACGCCAACGCAGATGAAGCCGTCCAATGGAAGAAAATGCTGGATGAAGGGAAGCTGCCGCCTCAGCCTGGCCTAGAGACCTCGGCCAGCAAAAAGGGCTCGAATTCTGTGGACAAGAAGATCAAGAAGAAGAAGAAAAAGCAACCCTCGCCAGCCATGGTTGCCGCGGTGGAACAACAACAGCCCCGAGCAACCCAGCCGCAGCGCCGGGGGTTTAACGCTCGGGGAAGAGGACAACCACACAGGCCTCGAGAACGAGGCGACCAAGCTGCACTAACGGGCGACTCTCATCAGCCGCTTCACCAGCGACGGCACGACCTACGGAATTGCTGAACGTGGGCCTACCACCTGGAGCAGTTTTACAGCGGCAGGGGTCCCATGCCGACGCTTCCAGAGCAGGGCGAAAATGGCAAAGGTAAACAACCCGCCGAGGAAAGTGAGGATGACATGAAATACCAAGAACCACAGAATCACATAGCTGTCATCTTCGGGGTTCCTCCGCCTACAAGTCCCGCCGGGACTTAAAAGACGCCGCGAGGGAAGTGCACCATGTTACCCAGGGTAAGCCTCTCCGGCAAAGAAATTTAAATGGTCCGAGATGTCCCTCACCTTCTCCAAGGACGATTGTCCCCTTGGGATGACCAAACCACAAAGGCTTTCGATGGTCGTGAACCCCACCATCAGCAATACCGTTGTCGGTCGGGTCCTCATAGACTCCGGGAGCTCTTTGGATCTTATTTCAGCCAAGGTTTTGGACGAGATGCAGATTCCTCGTTCTAAAATCAAGAGTGTAGCCGTGCCCTTCTTCGGGATAGTCCCGGGCACCTCGGTCAAACCTCTGGGGCAGGTCGTCCTGCCCGTGACTTTCGGCGGCCCGAGTAACTTCAGAACGGAGCTAATCACCTTCAAGGTGGTAGACTTCGAGTCGGCCTACAACGCCATCCTTGGTAGGCCGGCCTTGGCCAAGTTCATGGCCGCCTCGCATCATGCGACGCTGCCTCAAGATTCCCGGACGAACGGAGTTATAACCATCAAAGGGAACCACAAGTCCGCACTCAATTGCGATTTAAAGAGCATTGATATGGTCGGTCGATTACCCACTCGCGGTCCTGACCAAGAGCCGAAGCATTCCCGGCCTAAACTTGCCCTCCAGCCTGGAGGAGAGACCAAGGCTGTTCCGCTCAACGAGTCGGAACCGGCCAAGGTCGTTCATTTGGGATCTTCCTTAGGTCCCAAATAGGAACTCGAGCTCATCACCTTCCTCCGGGCGAGGTCGGATGTGTTCGCCTGGGAACCATCCGACATGCCCGGGGTCCCAAGGGATGTGATCGAGCACAGCAGGCTAGCGATTCACCGACAAAACCAAAGGAGACGTAGAACTTAGACGCTTTTCCCCAGAAAAACAGGCAATCATCCGGGAGGAACTCGACAAACTCCTAAAAGCCGGCTTCATCAGAGAGGTCGAGCACTCCGAGTGGCTAGCCAATCCAGTTCTGGTCAGGAAAAAAGGAGGCAAGTGGCGCATGTGCGTCGATCACACGGGTTTGAACGTGGCATGCCCAAAAGACAACTATCCGTTGCCTCGCATAGACCAATTGGTGGATGCGACGGCAGGGTCACAGACCATGAGCTTCCTAGACGCCTATTCGGGCTATCATCAGATCAGCCTATCACGTGAAGACGAGGAAAAGACTTCCTTCATCACCCCATTCGGTACCTTCTGCTATACGACCATGTCTTTCGGTCTGAGAAATGCGGGAGCAACCTTTCAGCGCCTCATGCAGAAAACCTTCACAGACCAAGTAGGTCGAAATTTGGAGGTCTATGTCGATGACATAGTTGTCAAAAGCAAAAGTACTTCGGGTCACGTCGCTGACTTGGAAGAAACCTTCTGTAACCTCAATAAGCATCGAATAAAGCTAAATCCAGAAAAATGCGTGTTCGGTGTTAAGGCTGGCAAGGTGCTCGGCTACATGGTCGGGCCGCATGGCGTTGGGGCAAACCCGGAGAAAATCGAAGCCATTGAGAACATGAGGTCGCCCACGTCCGTGAAGGAAGTACAAGCTCTGACCGGAAGAATGGCCGCCTTAAGCCGGTTTATCTCCCGGCTGGGGGAGCGAGGGCTACCTTTCTTTAAAGCCCTCCGCAAGCACGACGGCTTCACATGGACGGAGGAAACTAATCGCTCGTTCAAAGAGCTAAAGCAGTACATCTCCAAGCCGCCCGTCCTCGTCACACCCGCAGCGGGGGAAGAATTGCTACTATACCTGGCGGCGACCCCGCAAGCGGTAAGCGCGGTGTTAGCAGTGGAGAGAGATGGTACCCAGCGACCTATCTATTACGTCAGCGAAGTACTTCATGGACCAAAGGAGCATTACCCTGAGATCCAGAAACTACTATACTCAAGCATCGATGGCCTCCAGGAAGTTGCGCCACTACTTTCAAGCACACAAGATCGTGGTGCCAACCAGCTTCCCACTCAGGGAAATCCTGAAAAATCAGGACGCCAGTGGTCGCATAGCCAAGTGGGCAATGGAGCTCGCCGAGTTCGAGCTGGTGTTCTCGGCCCGCACGGCGATAAAATCACAAGTCTTGGCTGATTTCGTGGCAGAATGGACGGCTCCGGCACCACCAGCCAGCGGAACCAATGATTCAAGGGAAAACTCCTGGACCTTGTACTTTGATGGATCCCGAGCATACGAGCGCTCGGGGGCTGGCGTCGTCTTGGTCTCCCCGGATGGAGAGCAACTTCAGTACGCCATCCAACTACATTTCGCCGCGACCAACAACGCGGCGGAGTACGAAGGCCTTTTGGCCGGGCTTCGGGCATGTAAATCGCTAGGAGTCCAACGGCTCACTGTGAAGGGCGATTCACAGTTGGTCGCGAACCAGGTCAACAAAGAGTATCAGTGTTCCGATACCTCAATGGCGCTGTACCTGGCCGAAGTGAGGAAGATGGAGAAATACTTCAAGAATTTCGGTAATCTACATCCCCGTGAAGGATAATTCCTGGCCGACCAAATGTCTAAGATCGGTTCCTCTCAAACCACCGCTTCCAAGCAGAGGTGCTTGTCGAGCACCTACATAAGCCCTCCATTCCCTCGAAGAGGAGGCACCAGAGACCGGCGGTAGGGTCTCATTCCTCGAGCAAAGTGCAAATTGGATGACGCCATTCATCCAATACCTTGCGCATGGGACATTGCCCGAGGAAGAAGCCGAGCGTTCCCGGCTAACAAGGCGATCTTCTCAGTACAAACTGATCGAAGGCGACCTATACCGGAAAGGCGCATTAGGAATCCTTTCCAGATGCGTCTCTCAGGAGGAAGGCCAGTACCTTCTTCGTGATATCCACGAAGGAATGTGCGGAGCTCACTCGTCTTTCAGAACGCTTGTGAGCAAGGCCTTCCGATTGGGTTACTACTGGCCTACGGCCTTGACAGACGCACGGTCAATCGTAACGACCTGCCGAGCATGCCAGTTCCATGCTCGCAAATCCCGTCAACCAGCATACGCCCTGCAAACCATACCGCTTTCGTGGCCATTCTCGACCTGGGGGCTCGACGTCCTTGGACCCTTTCCCCGGGGTCAGAAAGGCTGCAAGTATTTGCTCGTGGCCATCGACACTTTCACTAAGTGGATAGAGGCCGAGCCCGTCTCGACCATCTCGGCCCAGGCGGCCAAAAGATTCCTCCGCAGCAATGTGGTAACTCGGTTCGGGATACCCAACCGACTTATCACAGACAACGGGACCCAGTTCACCAGCGAACTGTTCCAAAGTTACTGCGAGGAGGTCGGGACCAAGGTCTGTTTCGCTTCTGTGGCACATCCACAGAGTAACGGAGCAGCCGAACGAGCAAATGGGCAGTTAGTTCAGGGCATAAAAAAGAGGGTCTTCCAAAGCCTCAGCCAACACAGGCAGTAGTGGGTGGATGAGCTTCCCGCCGTTCTTTGGTCTGTCCGCACCACGACAAATCGGGCCACGGGCGAAACGCCTTTCCAACTCGTCTACGGTACGGAGGCCGTTTTGCCTGCAGAAATTGTGCTAAGTTCCCCAAGGGTGCAGCTGGTCGATTCTGTCGACCAGGAGGTTGAACGCCTCCTCGACCTAGACCTCGTCGAGGCGACACGTGAACGGGCGTTGCTACGGTCTGCGATTTACCTACAGGCTCTCCGTAGGCACGCAGCCAAATCAGTCCGACCAAGGTCCCTGCAAGTTGGTGACATGGTCTTGCGAAGACTTCAAGACCTGTCGAAGGCCAATAAGCTGACCCCGAGATGGGAGGGACCCTACACGGTCATGTCCACAGCACGCCCGGGGGCTGTCCGCCTCGCGATGGAAGACGGTCGGGAGCTCGCCAGCACCTGGAACATTGATCAACTGCGTAAATTCTACGTTTAGACGAGTACTCCTATCTCGCGCCCCTTGCGTTCTTTCCAATAAAACATTTCCCCTCCTTCTCGTGTTTTGTCCTCGCTTTGTCGAGCGAGCATCAGTACTGTAGACGAACTTATCCGACAAGTATGTGCGCACCATTTCCCTTGGCCCCCGGCCGGATGCTCGCCCAATCGTCCACTTTCCACAGTAGCTCTTCACTGTATGCGTGGTCGGGCGCAAGCATCCACTCTAAGCCCGGTTCAGTGACCTCTCGGGTATGGCGGCTCTACGTATTGTTGGTTTAAAGCTCATCTGCTCTGTGCTCACACTTCTCTCGACACAACTGACCTTTTTAAATCATTCAAAAAATCGTTACGACCAAAGCGACCCTTAAATTTTCCCATGAACAAACTCTTGCTCGCAACAGTGAGGGCACGACCTTTGTCCATGGCAGGGGCTCCGTATGATAGGAATGTTCCGTCCCTTCTTCCAAGGATCCTTTGCTCGTATCTATGCTATATGCTCTTATGCAGGAACTTGTTTTCTTTTTCTGCAGAACCGGGATCATGTAAGCATATGTTGAAGGCGAACTTGAGAAAAACAGGCAAGGACCCAGACACCTGCGAGTTTGTTCATTTAACCCAAAAGGTTGTTTTCTTTTTTATAGGAGTTACACGAGCTAAAAATCAAAGAAGAGCTAAGTCCTACGCTCGGCCTGAAGGGCAGCAAGCTCCTCCTTAAGGGAGTCGACCTCTGCCTCCAGGTCCAAAACTTTCCGCCGAGCAGCACGACCTTCAGCCGCGCTGTCCCGAAGGCGTTGCACCTCCTTGAGCTGGGACTCTTCGCGCTCCCGAGCTCGCTGGAGGTCGGCGCGCAGGTCGGGGACCTCCTGCCGCAACTTCCCCAGCTCCTCTTCGAGGTCGGCACACTTCTGTTCTGAAGTGTTCTTCGCCGTCTCGCTCTCAAAGAGCTGGTCCCGAAGTCCGGCGATGAGACTCTTCGCCAACTCCAGCTCCTTCAGGTCGGCCTCGCGCACCTCGGAGACCCGACGCTCGAGATCGGCGATCTTGGCGTCTTGCTCGTGATGGTACTCCCAGAACTCCTCTTCTGGAACTGTGGAGGCATCGATGTCCTCCATAGCCTTCGCAGCAAACTTCGAGAAAAAAAAGAAGAAAAGGGAAGGAAGGTCAAGAAGAACCCCTTGAAGATTACTCGCCTCATGAAAAAAGTTAGAAGCGAAGCGCTTACCAGAAGAGCCCGGCTGACCAGCTTGTCTTGGAGTCGCTGGCGGTCGGTAGCGCCAGCTCGGAAAAAGGGGTTAACCCACGCAGGGCCATCCCGATCCCGAGCTGGCACGTCAGGATCTTGCCCCTCCTGGGCACCTGGTGCTCCCAAGAGGGCAACGACACTTCCTCCTTCGACCAACCCCAGGACGCCCTGAGGTTGGTCTTCTACGTCAACAGGTGGCTCGTGGCCGCCTTCCTCCTGCCCGGCCGCTGCGCTCGGGGGCTGGACGCCGACTGCCGCTTCCGCCCCTTGCACTTCCGCGACCGGAAGCAATGGGAGCTCCACGCCCGGAGGCGATTGGTCGAGGACGACCACCTCCTCTTCGTGGTCCGCGGACGGAGGCAGCTGGTCGGGCTCGGCGATCACTTCCGCGGCTGGAAGTGGCCGATCGATCACGACCGCATCTCCCCCTTGGTCCGCAGTTGGAGGTGGTTGGCCGGCAGCGACCGGCTCCTCCTCTTGGCTCGCGGCCAAGGGCGGTGGGTCGAAAGCCACCACCCCTTGACCATCGGAGCCCGTCATTTGGGGCTCGCTTGCGCTTACCCCTTCGCAAGGGACCAAGGCCAAGGCTTCTTGGTCCTCAGCCCCATGCGGCTCTTCCTCCACCGCGGTTGGGATAGGTCCCACGTCCACTGAAGGAAGCTCGGGCTCCGCCGAGGGAAGCTCGGACTCCATTGAGGCCGCAGCTGGCACCGACTCCTCCCCCGTCTCGGCCATCACTTGGTCAACGACGTGGTCGAGCTCGGCGTCAACTGCAGAGTCGATAATCTCCTCAGCCATCTGACGGAAGTCCAAAAGCAACATCCGAGCTATCACGCCCACGCCAAACAGGGTGGGGTTAGCCCGAAGAAAACCACAAGGCAAGAACAGAACAAGAGAATGAAGCGGAACTTACCTTCTGCCCGGCGAGCAGCGCCATCCTCCTTGGCCTCCTCGCTTCGGGCCACGGGCGACCTGCCCGCGGCGGCCTCGTAGGCCTCGGCCATGACCACGACGCGCTCCTCCGAGGCGTCACTGGCACGTGCCATCGCCGGGTCGACGTCGTCCATGTCGACCTCTTCCAGCGCTGGGGTTGTTTGAGAGGTCGATCTCCTGCTCCTTCTGACCAGAGCATAGGTGGCCTCCTCTTCTTCCTCTTCCTCGGGGTCATCGACCACCCGAGTAAGCTGGTCCTGGAGGGCCTTGATCTGCCTCTCCAGCCGCTCCTTGATCGGGAGGGACCTGGCCTCCTCCTCGGCCTTCCTCGCCTGTTCGGCGAGCTGTTCCAGTCGGCCCATCAGCTCCGACCTCCTCCGTTTGAAGTCATCATACCAGATTCGAAGTTCGCTTACCTCCCGGCGGTCGGCGTACTCAAGGTGCGGCGTGGGGGTCCTGGTCGAAGCTCGGCGCTTCGACCGCTTGGCGCGGGGAGGCGAGGCGGATGCTTGGCGGCTTCGACCCGCCGACCTCTTGCGGGAACCCCTGGCCGGGGTGCTGGCCTACGGCGGCGCTGTAGCGCTCGACACGGCGAGGTCAAGGGCGACCTTCTCCTGCAAACAGAAATAGGGAGAGATAAGCTCGGGAAACATGCCCTTGAATGGAAGCAGGAAGATGTACTTACCGCATCGCCGCGGTCAAAAATGTTCTTGGGGACCTGACGATTGGGCGTCAGCTCCTTCTCCTTCGGGGCACCAAACATCTCGGCGACCCTCTCGTCAACCCAGTCCGTCCTCGGAGCTGCGTCACGACCGAAGATTAAAACAAAGAAATATATAGCACTGATCACCAGAAAGCAACGATGCTCGAGAAAAAGGTCCAGGAACATACCTGCGTTGTCCTCACGGGTGAAGTCATGCCACTCGGTCACCTCGAAGAAGGGGTGCTCGCGGCGTCTCAGGGGGGACACCCGGTTGAAGGTAAAGTCCCGGGCGATATCCCGACCAGTGAGCCCCATCTGGGCAAGCTCACCGATCGTCCTGAGCACCCGCTCTTCCTCAAAGTTGCACGCGGGCGCGCTGCCTCCGTGAGGGCGGAGCGTCCTCCCCAGTATAGACCAACTGGGACCCCTCCGCCTTCTTCTGGTAGAACCAGAGGTCAGCCCAACCCGACACCGAGTCCTTCAGAGCAACGAAAGGGTACTCGTATGGTCGGTTGGGCCGGAGGCGAAGATAAATGCAACCGGCGGAGCCATCCCGGCCGGTGCGGAAGGGGGAATAGAAGTGAAAGAAGAGGCTAGCCGTGGGCACTACACCCACGTAAGCCTCGCAAAGATGGGAGAAGATTGCAAGAGAAAGGATAGAGTTGGGGTGGAGATGAGAGATCTCGCACCCGCAGAAGGCAAGCACGGAGGCGAGGAAGTCGCTCTCGGGCAGACGAAGCCCGTTGACGGCGTACAACTCGCAGGAGACGATCTCCGTCCCCCGCGGTGCCGGCGCCGCATCGCCCCCAGGCACTCGACCCGAGCCTGGGTCGACGTACCCCTCGTCCGTGAGCACCTGGAGTCTCCTTCGGGTCATCTGGCTAACCTTGAAACGCGCCATGACCAAAGAAGGAAGGGGAGCGAAAAGGGTTCTTGGGCGCTAGGGCTCTTGGAAGATTTTTTGGCCGAAGACGAGCAAAGAGACACAGTGTGACTCCAACCTCTTCCGGTAGAAAGGGTTAAAGAGACAGCGAAGGGACAGGTTAAAAATCGCCGCCTATCACGTAGCGACACCTGGCCGAAGAAAGCACGCTTTCCGAGAAACTGCCGTACCGTTGCAGGGAAACTTCTCAGAGAAGGAACCGCAGAACAACCAAACGACGCGCCCACGCGGAGCAAGCACGCGGCGGGTAAAGAAGTTCGTCTCCCAACGTAAAATGGTCGTGAGCCACGACCAAAAGAAATTCAATCCCTCCTCAAGTCTTCTTAGGCTCAAGGGGAAGCCCGAGGGTTCCCTGCTTGAACCTCGGGGGCTAGCTGTCGGGGATTGGCTATCTGGCAAAAGTCCACGGTACCCCCGTGAAAAGCCAAGCCCATCGACCAAACAATACTGAAAGAAGATGCTCGGGGGCGTGAAACGAGCATCCCTCCTCCTCCCACGAGCATACGGTCCGCACCTTTACTCACGGTCACATCGAGCACCACCCGCACGAGCAAGCATGCTCGTAAAGACCATGACCTACCCAGGTATTTGGTCGGTGGGCCCAGCGAGCGCTACAAGGAAGGAAGGAGGCAACTAATCAGCCAAAGATCAAGGGAAATCTTACCCGAAATTCGAATAAAGCGCGAATCAAGGACGGCGGATCGCGGTTACGAATACGTAGCGCGATCCCAGGAGGTAGTGACCTTCTTTGTATCTCTAGTCATAGTATTTAAACCCCCCTGAAGGTCTGTAACAGGGGAGGGATACCAAGATAGAACACAATACACTGGAGTAGGGCTATTATCTCGGCGGTGAGAGGCCCGAACCAGGATAAACACCGAGTCCCCCGCTTTTCTTCTCTCCCGACCTCGGCATCGCTCGAACGACCTCCTTGGCCCGCACGACGGGGCTCTGTTGATCCCCCATTCAACAAGTAAGCTCGACGGGAGCCCGTTCTCCAATCGTCGGCAAACCTATAATTTTTTTATACCATCCATTCATGAACTTTTTGACAATCGGAACTGATTCAATTAATCAATGACTTTCAACAAATAAAATTATCTCCACGAGACAAGATTCGTAAGTAGGTCTTTAAGATATACATTCATTAAGGATAAAGTCATACGTCATGATAATTATCCATTGTTCATTCCATCACAACACTTGCTTGACATATTGCCACACTTTATAATTTTCTCTATTTTTAACAATGGTTTCCAACAATTAACATCACTACCAAGTCATCAATATCAGTTATTTGCACAATCATAAAACAACAGCATTGATTTTAATTATCCTATCCAAAGGCTATAACAATTTGCCACTACACCTCATACTCCAACTATTTAAGAGAACTTAATAAATTAGGCGATCACAATGCTCTTAAAACACCATTAACAACAAATCATATGCCTTCACAATTGACATCGATACTAGCATTGTAGGAACACAACTGCATACTTCCAAATATACTAGTAGTTTGCAACAACATAAACAACAACTCTAATCAACCTCCAAGTTAAAGTCACTAGTCAACACGATTATATTAGAACCTCTTTAAGCAAGTAGCAAAGTTTCTTTAACAATACCAGTAGTTTACATCATCTTAATGTTCTAACTATGCATCAGGATTTAAAACTTTAAACATTATCGAGGGTTATAAGCACTTTTAGAGCAAAGCAACATATTCCAAGCATGTACATTAACACTTTTAATCATTCTTGCTATAAAATAATATACAACACTAGTAGTCTATTTATTTTCGAGCTAAAGATAACAAACACATTGAACCGATTCAACTAACAGATTAACTTAGCAATACGTCATTCTGTAAACTACATTAGTACATACTACATGGCACGGACACAAAACTTTCTAAACACTTTCATGGCTCGCCTACTCTTGACCAACAGGATGCAACCCAGCTTAAAACAAATAACCACAGCTCAGGAACATGAACGAACACCGATAAACAATTTCTTCTTTCCAAGCAGGGAATGAAACAAAACTCCAACAAAAATGCAGGAGAGCACAACTCTCAAATTTCCAACTCTGATAGCCAAAACTCTTCAAGAAATCGCAAGACCTACAACTTCCAAGAAGGAAGTCGGATGCACCAGTGAAAACCAAATGTTCAACCAAATCTTCTCCGATAAAGATTCAAACTTAACTCCACCCAACTTGAGGTCTGCATAAGGGGAAACTCCAACACCTTTCTTAGTTAGGGAGAACAACCACCACGTAAGTTTCCTCCCCAAGACCACAATAAGCAACAAAACCGGGTGTCAAAGCCAAAAAGGCGACTAAAAGGCGTAACACTAAACTCTTCTTCTTCATCTTCAACCAAGGAAGACAAAAACAACAAACCGCCGAAGGATCAATCCACGAAAATCCAATACCCAACACTTTTCATTTGATTTCAATCAACTAAAACCAAGAAAAACAACCAAAACTGAAAGTCAGAACGGTAACGAACATCCGAAGGAATCCACCACTAACTCTTCTATTTGACTCCAACTCAACTACCCAAACTGCGACAGAAAAGGTAAGCACTCTTTCCCCACAAGGGGTAATAGTTCTTCGGTGATGGCTTTAACCGGCCATACCATCAAACCACAACCTTAATATGAACAAAAAGAGGTGACCGAAACCCTTCGGCACCGCAACTCCACTACATCATAAATATAGCAATTCAAACAATACTTTCGTAAATATAACATCATGCATCATCAGATGTAGCGTTCAACATCAAAGCTTAAATACAATATTTAAGCGTAAAGCAACGATACCCATACCCTTTCCTACTGTGCATCCATGTGTGTCAAATTTTAAATTAGTTATTCCACTTAAACAAGTTTTTAATGTTGCTGTCCTATGACAAAATTTTAAGTGTAACCTAAGCCATGTTTCTAGGTTACTCCACATCAAAATTTTAGTTAACCCTATAGCCATGTTTCTAAGTTATTCCACACCACATTTTAGTTGTACCCTATAGCATGACACTAAAAATACACATTCCAAGGACCCACAGCCCGCTCTGATACCAACTGTAACACCCCGGCATCTAGTATGCCCGAATGCTACCAAACATAGTCTAAGCAACCTCTAAATACCAAAATACAAGTAAATTACAGCAAAGGCACTAATGCTAAAAACCGAAATTTCGGCAGCATCTCCTTTATTTTCACATGAATTGAAGGAACAACAATATCATAGCAATAATTGGCAATATGAGAGGCATCTAAAATAGCAATAATTAAAGGCATGACAGCAATATAAGTCTAATCCAACCATTCAATGTCTCCATGAGCCATACGAATAATAAGACTCTCATAACGTAAAGCTAAACCATAAATCAATAAGCATCACACTTAAATTATTATCAAGACTCCAACTGAATGACTTGTGTGAACAAATGAATGAAGCTGCGTGTAGAAGTGTGACTATTCCCCTTCCCCTCATGCCGGTCTCAAGCTACCTAAAATAACAAGAAAGCACAAGCGTGAGTTCAACACTCAGCAAGTATATTGCAATGGTACAAAGAACAAATACATGGCTACAACAACTCACATCATGTATATCATCTCATTCATGTTCACAAATCATTATCATCATCATTACGTATGCAATGCGATGCGATGCGATGCTCATATCTCCATGGATACTCATACCGGTATGGTTGAGTACACACCCGTCGGTGTGCACCCTCTCCCCCCTTCCATCCCGAAGATGGAGGGTGCCGACTCCTCGCTTCCCCACACCGCGGTGGATGGAATCACGATGTAGGACTTACTCATTGGCTCTCCGGATTAGTCATAACTTTCTCACCGACCTTCCCCGGACTAGTTATGACTTTCTCACCGCCCGGGCCATGTAACATGCCATTTATGCAAATATGCCAACATCATAATTAACTTGTACATTAACACATGGCATCATAACATAATAAGCGTACTCATCATATCATTGGCAATCATTAAAGCATGGCAAGTGATCATATCATATAATCAATTTTCATCTAGTCTCAACAAGCAACCTACAAATCGCTATCCATTACAATACACTTGCCTCAACCACGGGCAACGGATTGGCGGGAAGTAGAAGGCACTCCCGGGGTCACACCACCTGCACATAGGTACCACACACTCACAATAATGTCCAGAAAACAGTACGCAAACCCTCATCTACCCCGACATTGCCAACTACTCGCAATACCCAAAAACAGAGGTTCTGTCCCGCCGGGACAGCAGCCTTCCAAAAGGCATAACTCAGGTTCTAAGACTCCGAATCAATTAAACGAGTACATCCTCGCATAGCTTAGGAAATTTCCTAACTTTTTCTAAGTATATGGAAAGACTGATTCGGAGTCTAAAGTTGTTTAATCTACTAAATACCGAGATCTGTTCCAATCACGTCACAGATTTTAACACGCTCAGTAAAACTGCCATAACTTTCAAACGGCTGATTGGAATTTAACGTTCTTTATACCCATTGAAAGGTATTGAAATTACCTACAACTTCTTCAACAGCCGTACGACCAAATTCGGAATCTAAATTGGTGAATACCCAAACCCTAGGTCGACTGCTCATGCTGCCCGAAACGGAGAACGTGGCAACTTCTAGATCTAATCCAATCTACTCAATTTCAGCACCACCAATTGATCTAAAAACATGATAATGATCCTTAGAACAGTACCTAGCCCAACCCCAAGGAGTCCCATGGTCATACCTTCGCCCGACGCACGAAAACCCAATAGATCTCCTCCCGGATCGCTCCTCGCTCCAACGGACGGATCTTCGAGGTGCAGGGGTGGAGGGGCTACCCTAGGGCAGCAAGGGGTGGAGGAGAGGTGGTGGAGAGGTGGTGGCGCAATGGGGAGCAAGGGGGAGGTGGGGGCGCATGCAAGGGAGAGGGGGAGGTGGGGGTGGCGGCTAGGGCATGGAGGGATGGGAATGGGGCGCACAAAGGAGGGGGGGGGGCCCATGGCAGCAGGGGAGCCCCCTTTTACCAGCCCAAACAGGTCTCCTACTCCCACATGGACTCAAACTCTTCCCCACCAAGGCCCACGACCCTTTCCCCTAGGCCCAAACTCCCCCGGAATGGCCCAAACTGCCCCGGGAAGGTGATTAAACCTCAAACTGTAGGGTTTTAACCTTAACTCCACATTTTATAATGTTTTTGATCTCAACCTTCACATTATATAAGGTTACGACACTCCGTGGTGTCACATTGTCCCCCTCTTAAACAGGATTCGACCTCGAATCCGAAGAACGCCAGAATCCACAACAAATTTCCCCAAGGGACAAAAGACTTCTTTGCAATGCAAACATTCACACAGAGACTAAAGCCGGAACAAAGGACAAGCGAGTTCTCAAAACCAACACTAGCGAGAAAATGTTAATTTTAGCTCAACAGAGTGCAACCTCTCACGGTTCCATCTTCACTTCAATTCCCAAACAGAAACTGTGTTTCAACCACAAAGGGTTCCATCAACCCAAAACGCCCAAAACCTCACGACAAACACTTCACACTACTATCATAACCAACCTGACTACCACACTTCATTAAACTCAACATGACACAAATAAAGCGAGTCACAATTCCTTTAACGACCTCTCTACATTCTCGAAAATTTCCATCGAGGGGAAATAACTCATTAAGGCACACTTGCCCTTCTGCTACCCGATCATGCTAACATTTCATTCCATCCCCTCCCAGGCAAGACTCAAATCAAAAAACAACTAGTGAAGACAATTGCTCACGGCAGGACAAATATCACCGAACTACCGTCAACTTCACTTCCACCCATCGCTACTCTTAATAAAGGTTAAACCCATACATCATCAACCTCCATCACAAACCACCCTTATACCACTAAGGTTCGACACCTAGCCCCAAGCTAGGATCGTGAAACCTTACCAAACCACAATTGGTTCCTTTCTTAAGAGGGTCTTGTCCTCACACAAAAACACTTAGCTATCGAGCCCAAGTAGACCAAACACGACAACTCAAACCCAAAGCGTTAACAACCATTTTGGAAAGAATTCGGCAACATCCAAGCCAAGTCACAAAGAAAGCATAAATCCCCTACACCACAACCAAAATACCAGAATTTCTTCATTCTTTCTTTTCATACTAGAAAGAAATGGACATCTCGATTCATGACATGCATGCACACTTTTCAAGAGCACTCCGATTAGTCATATATCCATATATGACTTTCTCACCGTCCTGGCTCATCGGCTCCTTTATGATTAATTATGCATAAACAATGTCTCGTTTTCCTTTTTCACCATTCATTCATCATGTAACAACGGTACCGAATAGTCATTCACCAAATGACTTCTTCCTCGGTATCAAATGATGGAAACACAATTAACATCGAAGGTTGCGGAAATTCATATAGGCTATGACGGCAGCATAGTTGACAGTAAAACACCACGTCGTAAAAGAACCCACATCAATTGAAAACTGAACTTGCAAAACATTGCATTTCATCCAAATTCAACATTTTGGAAGAGAACATCAAAATTTCAAGTCGAGCATCTGCTCCCACAACCATCACAAATTTTCTCAAGGAGAGGGAAACTCATTTCCAAAAGGGGAACACCTCACTAACAAAATCACTTTGTAAAACATTCATAAAATCCACCTTTTTGAAGCACTCGCAAACCTCACACACAATTTTCAAAAATAAATCCAACTCTAGCCAAAAAGTGTTACAAATTAAATCTCAAGAGTTTCCAACACAACCCACTATGTCCATCTGTTTTCTTTAAAATTTATTCCAAAGATAATTCAGTGTGGAGGCGAAGGAGCGCGATCCACTCAAAAACTTTTGGATGTAAACTCAAACTCACAACACGAACTAAACAAATTCGCCAAAACCAAAGGTCGACACCAAACACTACGAGTTTTGGGGAAACTCTGAAACTCAACATAAGGAACACCTCAACCGAAAGCATTCAACCGAGATGGCAAACAACCAAACTAGTCCAGAAGGTTTTAAACACAAGTTCAGCATAAAACCCTATACTTATCCTTTTAAACATTCAATATTCACTTTTTACTCATCGAGAAACCCCTCAGGTTACAACAAGAGCTTAAAAACAAATTCTTTCTCTTATTATCTTCCCCAATACTTATAACTAAAGTTTATGAGGCTTACAAAAAGACATCCAACGAAGACTAGGTCAACAAGATCCCCACGGACCAACATATCAAATAACATCATATTCTAGATTTGAAACAAGTGCTCCAACAAAACTTTCAGCGTGATCAACCAATAAATTTCATACCACCTATATGTAAACGTCTTGACAATCGAAACTTATTCAGTTAACAAGCGACTTCAACATGTAAATATTATCTCCACAAGACAAGGTTCGTAAATATGATTCTAAGACATACATTCATTAAGGATGAAATTGTACATCATGTTAATTATCCAAAGCTCACTCCATCGCAACATGTTAAAATTTTCCTCTATCTTAACCATGGTTTTCCAACGAGTAATCTAAACAGTTACAACAACTACTTAGTCATCAATAACAACAAATGGGCATAATCATCAACCATCAACCAACAACATTACTTTTAGCTCCCCGATACATAGGTGATGACAAAATTACCACCACACAACATACTCCCACTATTTAAAATAGACTGAATACTAGCATTAACACTGCCCTTAACAACATCATTATCAATAAGTCTTATGTCTTCTCAATTGATATCAATACTAGCATTGTAGAGACACAACTGCATACTTCCAAATATACTAGTAGTTTGCAACAACATAGATAGTAACTCTAATCAACTTCCAAATTAAAGCCACTAGTCAACATGATTAAGTTTCTCTATTAACCCGTTAGATTAGAACATCTTTAAACAACCAGCAAGGTTTCTTTAACAGTATCATTAATTTACATCATCTTAATGTTCTAACTATGCATCAAGGTTTAAACTTTTAACATTAACGAGGATCATAAGCACTGTTAAAGCAAGGCAACAGATTCTAAGCATGTACATTAACCCATTCAATCATTCTCGCTAAAAGTAAACTACAACACTAGTAGTCTATTTATTCTCAAGCTAGAGATAACAACCGCATTGAATTGTTTCAACTCACAAATTAACTTAACAATGCATCATCCCATAAACCACATTGGTACATGCTACATAACATGATAAACAGCAATTCTTACTAGGGACAAATGATTTCAGTCAAAAGACTACTTACTTTGTTTGCAGCATTTTAGTTTTAAAGCTCATCCCAAATTCATAAGGAAACTTGACTCTCAAAATTGCAATGAGACAAACCCAAACTTGGTCATGCAAAAAGAATTTTCCAAAACACTTTTCAATCTCAAAGACTCCCACAGGAGGGAACCAACCGATCAAATAAACCTTTGCAAATAAAACCTTAACACCAAACCCCAATCTTTCACGAAACAAGAAGGGTTTTTCAAAGATAATTTCTTAAACCAGTAAAATAACGAAATCAAAACACCACATACTCCTTCAAAGCCACTAAACTTCAGCCCTGACAGCCAGGTCTATCATAGCTCCGCAATAACTCCTTTAACCTCGGAGAAAGACAAACACAGGAATAAATTGAATGCTTCTTCCCCATAAAGCAATCAACAACTAAGCATCAAAGCTGGAAAGACGACCAAAAGAGGCGCAACACTAGGCTCTTCTTCTTCGTCTTCAACCAAGGAAGACAAAACCACACACCGCATACGGAACGATCCGCGAAAATCCAATACCAAACACCTTTCTTTTGGTTTCACTCAACTAAAACCAAGAAAACCAACCAAGACCGACCACAGAACGAAAAAGAACATCCGAAGGAACCCACCACCAAACTCTTCTATTTGACTCCAGTCAACTACCCGATATACGACAGAAAGGGTAAGCACTCTTCTCCTACAGGGGTTAATAATTCTTCGGTGATGGCGCTAACCGGCCACACCGTCAAACCTCACCCCCTTCTATGAACAAAAAGAGGTGACCGAACCCTTCGGCACCACAACCCCACTCTATCACAACAACAAGAGCAATTCAATCATTTATCTCATTGACATAGCAACATGCATTGTCAAATGAAGCATTCAACATCAAAGCTTAAATACAACATTTAAGCGTAAAGAAACGATACCCATACCCTTTCCTACTGTGCATCCCTTGTGTGTCAAATTTTAGATTAGTTATACCACTTTTGCAAGTTTTAATGTTCTATCCTATGACAAAATTTTAGTTAAAACCTAAGCCATGTTTCTAAGTTATCCCACATCACATTTTAGTTGTACCCTATAGCATGACACTAAAAATACACATTCCAAGGACCTACAGCCCGCTCTGATACCAACTGTAACACCCCGGCATCTAGTATGCCCGAATGCTACCAAACATAGTCTAAGCAACCTCTAAATACCAAAATACAAGTAAATTACAGCAAAGGCACTAATGCTAAAAACCGAAATTTCGGCAGCATCTCCTTTGTTTTCACATGAATTGAAGGAACAACAATATCATAGCAATAATTGGCAATATGAGAGGCATCTAAAATAGCAATAATTAAAGGCATGACAACAATATAAGTCTAATCCAACCATTCAATGTCTCCATGAGCCATACGAATAATAAGACTCTCATAACGTAAAGCTAAACCATAAATCAATAAGCATCACACTTAAATTATTATCAAGACTCCAACTGAATGACTTGTGTGAACAAATGAATGAAGCTGCGTGTAGAAGTGTGACTATTCCCCTTCCCCTCATGCCGGTCTCAAGCTACCTAAAATAACAAGAAAGCACAAGCGTGAGTTCAACACTCAGCAAGTATATTGCAATGGTACAAAGAACAAATACATGGCTACAACAACTCACATCATGTATATCATCTCATTCATGTTCACAAATCATTATCATCATCATTACGTATGCAATGCGATGCGATGCGATGCTCATATCTCCATGGATACTCATACCGGTATGGTTGAGTACACACCCGTCGGTGTGTACCCTCTCCCCCTTTCCATCCCGAAGATGGAGGGTGCCGACTCCTCGCTTCCCCACACCGCGGTGGATGGAATCACGATGTAGGACTTACTCATTGGCTCTCCGGATTAGTCATAACTTTCTCACCGACCTTCCCCGGACTAGTTATGACTTTCTCACCGCCCGGGCCATGTAACATGCCATTTATGCAAATATGCCAACATCATAATTAACTTGTACATTAACACATGGCATCATAACATAATAAGCGTACTCATCATATCATTGGCAATCATTATAGCATGGCAAGTGATCATATCATATAATCAATTTTCATCTAGTCTCAACAAGCAACCTATAAATCGCTATCCATTACAATACACTTGCCTCAACCACGGGCAACGGATTGGCGGGAAGTAGAAGGCACTCCCGGGGTCACACCACCTGCACATAGGTACCACACACTCACAATAATGTCCAAAAAATAGTACGCAAACCCTCATCTACCCCGACATTGCCAACTACTCGCAATACCCAAAAACAGAGGTTCTGTCCCGCCGGGACAGCAGCCTTCCAAAAGGCATAACTCAGGTTCTAAGACTCCGAATCAATTAAACGAGTACATCCTCGCGTAGCTTAGGAAATTTCCTAACTTTTTCTAAGTATATGGAAAGACTGATTCGGAGTCTAAAGTTGTTTAATCTACTAAATACCGAGATCTGTTCCAATCACGTCACAGATTTTAACACGCTCGGTAAAACAGCCATAACTTTCAAACGGCTGATCGGAATTTAACGTTCTTTATACCCACTGAAAGGTATTGAAATTACCTACAACTTCTTCAACAGCCATACGACCAAATTCAGAATATAAATTGGCGAAAACCCAAACCCTACGTCGACTGCTCATGCTGCCCGAAACAGAGAACGTGGCAACTTCTAGATCTAATCCAATATACTCAATTCCAGCACCACCAATTGATCTAAAAACATGATAATGATCCTTAGAACAGTACCTAGCCCAACCCCAAGGAGTCCCATGGTCATACCTTCGCCCGACGCACGAAAACCCAATAGATCTCCTCCCGGATCGCTCCTCGCTCCTCGCTCCAACGGACAGATCTTCGAGGTGCAGGGGTGGAGGGGCTACCCTAGGGCAGCAAGGGGTGGAGGAGAGGTGGTGGCGCAATGGGGAGCAAGGGGGAGGTGGGGGCGCATGCAAGGGAGAGGGGGAGGTGGGGGTGGCGGCTAGGGCATGGAGGGAGGGGAAGGGGGCGCACAAAGGAGGGGGGGCGCATGGCAGCAGGGGGAGCCCCCTTTTACCAGCCCAAACAGGTCTCCTACTCCCACATGGACTCAAACTCTTCCCCACCAAGGCCCACGACCCTTTCCCCTAGGCCCAAACTCCCCCGGAAAGGTGATTAAACCTCAAACCGTAGGGTTTTAACCTTAACTCAACCTTCACATTATATAAGGTTACGACACTCCGTGGTGTCACACTTACAATCACAACTACGAATGGCAAAATTGTATATATCTTAATGAGTGAAACTTTGTGAAGATGTGCCACTAAGCCCCTTTTCCCGCATGTCGGTTTCATGGCACCTAAAAACAACATAAAACACAAGCGTGAGTTCATCACTCAGCAAGTATATTGCAATGGGTCAAACAGAGCAATTCAAATATTATCATCACTACATAACAACTCAACATCATGATCAAGTCATACTTCATATGCAACATCATATTCATGTCTCAACCTCATTGAGATCATTTCATCATCATTATCATCATGAATGTAATGCAATGCAATGCACATGTCTCCTCGACGCAAATACCGGTATTGCCGAGTGCACACCCGTCGGCGTGCACCCGCGTCCCCCTTCCATCCCGTAGATGGAGGGTGCCTACTCCTCGCTTCCACTCACCGCGTGGGTGGAATCACGAGGTAGGTCTTACATCCATGGCGCTCCGGATTAGTCATAACCGACCTTACCGGCATAGTTATGACGTTCTCACCGCCCGGGCCAAGTTTCATGCCATGTATGCAACATATGCCATAATCATAGATAACTTGTACATTAACACATGGCATCACAACATAATAAACCATATTCATCATATCCATGGCAAACATTATAGCATTGCATGTGAACATATCATATATTCAATTTCAACTCAACAAAACTAGCAATCTACAACCCGCTACCCATTCCAATACACTTGCCTCAACCACGGGCGACGGATTGGCGAGAAGTAGAGGGCACTCCCGGGGTCACACCACCTGCACATAGGCACCACACACTCAAAATCATGCCCACAAAACAATACGCAAACACTCTTCTACCCCGACTTCGCAAACTACTCGCAAAACCCAAAAACAGAGGTTCTGTCCCGTCGGGACACAAGACTTCCAACGAGCATAACTTGGGTTCTAAGACTCCAAATTGATTAAAGGAGTACATCCTCGCGTAGCTTAGGAAATTTCCTAACTTTTTCTAAGTATACGGAAAAACTGATTCGGCCTCTAAAGTGGTTTAATCTACAAAATACCGTGATCTGTTCCAATCTCATCAAAGTTTTTAACACGTTCGGTAAAATGAGCATAACTTTCAAACGGCTGGGCGAAATTGGACGTTCTTGGTGTCCAATTAACGGTATTGAATTTATCTACAACTTCCTCAACTGGCGGCCAACAAAATTCCGAATCTAAAATTGCGAAAACTCAAACCTTATGTCGGACGTCCAATCTGCCCGAAACAGAACGTGGGACAACATTGCAAACAAACCTATTCTCATCTAGGGACAGCACCTACACATGAATCTAAAGCATGTAATCCTCCTTCTAACCAGCATCTTAACCCTACCAAAGGATCTACCAATCCTTACCTCCCTCGAAGAACCGTTCGAACGATGAATCTCCTCCTCCTGGTCCCCCGATCTCCATCCACGCGCCGATCTCGCCGGATCCTCTCGTCGCGGAGCTTCCCAACGGCGAGGGCAGCGAAGAGGAGGGGTGTGGCAGCATGGGATGGGGTGGAACTCACGAAGGAACGGCTGGAGGAGGTGGAGGAGGAAGGGGAACAAGGTGGCGGCTAGGGGAGGCAAGCGGGAGGCGCATGGGAGAACAAGGGAGGCGGCTAGGGTTAGTGGGAGGGGGGTGGGGCGCAGGGGGCTGGGCAGCAGGTTTTGCTGCCCAATAACTCCTCCACATGGGCCAAATCTTCCGCACCTTCGGCCCACATTGGTCCCCCAAGGCCTGAGTTAGGTCCCCCAAGGCCCAAACTCCCCCGAAAGGCCCAAATTCTCCCCCGGAAAGGCCCAAACTCCTAGAAGATGCCCAAAACATGAGACAAAAGTCGTACTTTAATGCCGACGTCGAAAAAGTCTCATACCGTCATTCCGTAGTGTCACACTAGCATTCCACTATACTTACTATTTAAGTATTCAATATACACTATTTACTCATCGAGAAGCCTCATCATAATTCAACCAAAAGTTACATAACCAATTCTTTCTCTAGTTACCTTTCCCAACATTTATAAATAAAGTTTATGATGATTAAGAAAAAGACTTCCATCCTATACTACCTCATCATGATCCCCACAGACCAACACATCATATAACAATGTATTCTATATTTCAAACATAGTACTTCAACAGATACTTAAGCATGATCAACGTATCAATTTTATATCATCCATACTTCAACATCTTGACAATTTAAACTTGTTCAATCAATAAAATGATTTCAACAAATAAGTATTACCTCTACAAGATAAAATTCGTGAGTATGATTCTAGGATATACATTCATCAAGAATAAAATCCTACATCATATTAATTACCCATGGTCCACTCCATCACAACATGTTACAATAACCTCCATTTTTAACAAGGATTTTCAACAATTAATCTAAGCAATTACCACCACTACTAAGTCGTCAATATCAATAAATGAGCCAAATCATAAGAACATCCGCATTGTTTTTAATTGCTCTATTCATATATCATAACAATTTATCACTACACAACATATTCCAACAATTACAATAAATTTAATAAGTTAGACCAGCATAAAGTTCTTGAAACAACCACAAAACCTATATTTTCCCAATTGGCATCAATACTAGTATTTCAGGAACACAGCTGCGTACTTCCAATCATGCTATTAGTTTGCAACAACAACATAAATAACAACTCTAATCAACTTCCAAGTTAAGGTCACAAACCTACACTATTAAATTTCTGTACTAACATATTAAATTAGAACATCTTTAAACAATCAATCCAATTTCTTTAACAACATCAGCAGTCTACATCATCTTAATGTTCTAACTATGCTTCAGGGTTTAATACTTTAAACATTATCGGAGGTCATAAGCACTTTTAAAGTAAACAACAGAATATAAGCATGTACATTAACACCTTTAATCATTCTCGCTATAGAGTAATCTACAACACTAGAAGTTCATTTAATCTTAAGCTAAAGATAAATATTACATTTAACTAATTCAACTCACCAATTAACTTGGGAGTACATCATTTCCACAAACCACATGGTTACATACTACATAGCATGCTAAACAACCATTTTTCACTTTTCACAAATAGGATGCAACTCAACTTTAAAGATAACCACACCTCAAGAACAAGAACGAACACCGATAAACAATTTCTCCTTTCCAGGCAAGGAAGAAAAAAAACAAAACTCCAATAGAAATGCAGGAGAGCCCAACTCTCAAATTCCCAACTTAGATAGCCCAAAACTCTTCAAGAAATCTCAAGATCTATACTTCCAAGAAGGAAGAAGGATGCACCAGGAAAACCAAATGTTCAACTAAATCTTTTCCGATAAAAGATTCAAACTTAGCTCCACCAACTCAAGGTCTGCACAAGGGGAAACTCCAACACTTTTTCTTAATCAGGGAGAACAACAACCACATAAGTTTCCTCCCCAAGACAGCCCACAATAACCAACAAAAGTGGGGTCAAAGCAAAAATTACGACCAAAAGACACGCAACTCAAAACTCTTCTTCTTCGTCTTGAACCAAGGAAGACAAAACCACAAACCGCCTATGGATCAATCCGCTAAAAATCCAAGACCAAACACTTTTCTTTTGATTTCAATCGACTAAAAATCAAGAAGACCAACCAAAACCGAACGACAGAACAGTGAAAAGCATCCGAAGGAAACCACCATCAACTCTTCTATTTGTCTCCATTCAACTACCCGACCTACGATAGAAAAGGTAAGCACTCTTTCCCCACAAGGGGTTAATAGTTCTTTGGTGATGGCTTTAACCGGCCATACCGTCAAACCACACCCTTACTATGAACAAAAGTGGTGACCGAAACCCTTCGGCACCACAATCCCGCTTTATCACCACAACAAGCACAATTCAATCATTTATCTCATAAACATAGCAACAAGCATTATCAAATGAAGCATTCAACATCAAAGCTCAAATACAACATTTAAGCATAAAGAAATGATACCCATACCCTTTCCTACTGTGCATCCATGTGTGTCAAATTTTAGATTAGTTATTCCACTTTTGCAAGTTTTAATGTTGCTATCCTATGACAAAATTTTAGTTAAAACCTAAGCCATGTTTCTAAGTTATTCCACATCACATTTTAGTTGTACCCTATAGCATAACACTAAAAATACACATTCCAAGGACCTACAACCCGCTCTGATACCAACTGTAACACCCCGGCATTTAGTATGCCCTAATGCCACCAAACATAGACTAAGCAACTTCTAAATACCACAATTACAAGTAAATTACAGCAAAGGAGCATATGCTAATACCGAAAATTTCGGCAGCATCTCCTTTGTTTTTCCAAGAATTGAAGCAATAACAATATCATAGCAATATATGGCAATAAACGAGACATCTAAAATAGCAATAAATATTGGCATGACAGCAATATAAGTCAAATTTCAAGCATTCAAAGTCTTCATGAGCCAAACGAACAATAAGGCCCTCATAACACGAAACTAAACCATAAACCGATATGCATCACACTAAATTTATTATCAAGACTCCAAATGAATTACTGTAGGAACAAATGTGTGAAGCTACGTTTAGGAGTGTGACTAGTTCCCTTCCCCGCATGCCGATCTCATGGTATCTAAAACAACAAGAAAGGACAAGCGTGAGTTCAACACTCAGCAAGTATATTGCAATGGACCATAAAGAACAATTCAACGTTAACATCACTACCATGCTCAACATCATGTACAAGACATAATTTCATATACCACATCATTCTCATGTGTCGATATCATTGTACTCATTTCATCATCATCATCATCATCATCATCATCATGTATGCAATGCGATGCAATGCAAATGCTCATATCTCCTTGAAGCACATACCGGTATTGCCGAGTGCGCACCCGTCAGCGTGCACCCCCTTCCCCTTCCATCCCATAGATGGAGGGTGCCTACTCTTACTGACTCGCTCCCATGCACACACGTGCATGGGACTACGAGGTAGGTCTTTCGTGTTCACTACGTGTGAACACACCACATCAGCATGGGACTCCTCTTCCATTATGAATGCACATATGACATAAACATGTAAAGATTGGCACAAACATTTAATACCACACAATCATGATCAATATGAAATCATGTTCATCATGTCATACGAAAACATCAATCTTAGCATCATATCATAAATCAATTCGCATCTACTCAAGTCTAGCAACATTCACAACGATACCCATTCCAATACACTTGCCTTAACCATGGGCGACGGATTGGCGAGAGGTTGAGGGCACTCCCGGAGTCACACCACCTGCACATACATACCACACACTCAAAACATGCCCCCAAAACAGTACGCAAAAGCTCGTCTACCCCGACTTCACAAACTACTCCCAAAAAGGAAAAACAGAGAATCTGTCCCACCCGGACTGCAGACTTCAAACTACCATAACTTTAGTTCTAGGGCTCCGAATCGATTAAACGAGTACATCATCACGAAGCTTAGGAAATTTCCTAACTTTTTCTTAGTTTATGGAAAAACTGATTCGGAGTCTAAAGTGGTTTAATCTACAGAATACCGTGATCTATTCCAATCTCATCTCAGTTTTGAACACGTTCGATAAAACAAGCATAACTTTCAAATGGCTGATTGGAATTAAGCATTCTTTACGTCCAATTAAAGGTATTTCAATTACCTACAACTTCCACAGGCGAACGACCAAATTCTAACTCTAAATTGGCGAAAACTCAAACCCTAGGTCGAGTGCACAATCTGCCCGAAACAGAGAACGTGGAAACCTCTAGATTTCATCTAATCTACCCAATTACAGCACCACCAATTGATCTAAAAACATGAAATCCACCTAGATAAACCCCAAGAATCACCCATGCCTTACCTCTTCCCGATGAACGACGAACGCCGAAATCCTTCCTCCCGGGCTCCCCGATCGTCCTCCTCGCGCCGGAATCGCCGGATCTCCTCGTCGCGGGGCTTCCCGTTGGAGGGGACAGCGAGGTTGCGTGGTGGGGGAGCTCCTCTAAGCAGCAAGGGAGGTGGAGAGGGGAGGGGAGGGTGGTGGCGCAATGGGGGGAGGACATGGGGAGTGGTGGCTAGGAGGTGGGAAGGGTGGAGAGGAGGAGAAAAGTGGGGACTAAGGTTTCCAAGGGGGGTGGGGCACACCAAGGGCAGGGGAGGTGCCCCAACCTGGCCTCCCACTCCCACATGGGCCCAAAAACCCTCCCACTAAAGCCCACGACTCAAATCCTAGGGCCCAAACTCCACCGGAGAGGCCCAAACTCCCGAAATCGTCCCGGAAACACGATTAAACTGCATAACGTAAAGTTTTAACCTCCGATTTCACCCTTTATAATTTTTGACATCCTGTAGTGTCACACATACGATACTCATGGGTATGCATGGGTACAAATTGGCATCCACGCCCATCCTAGGATCTTGTCGGGTACTTAAACTCAAAAACCTGTGGAGCTAAAGTGCTACCCGTGCTCATCCTTATTGGGTTGGGTACCCGCGAGTACCCAAACCCATGGATAAAACTGCATCCCTAATGGCCCCCGTTTTGACCCTAAAAATCTCCACCTCCTAAGTCCATATATCATCGTCACAGTGAAGTACGTATAGTTAATACATGAAAAGCGTCAAAGTGTATGTTTCTTTCAAGGTTGGTGTGTGTAATGTTGATCCCTCTACAACGAAAATAAAACATGGCATCTTCTCTTAAATATAGGAAAAATAAAAAAAATAAAATCAAAGTGATTAGAAAATGTTTAAAAGGAACTTGAAATCATAGACAATTAAGAGAGGGAGTGCAGTTGGTCCTAAAAGTACCAAAAATGAGAATATGCACATGCATGCATCACCATTAAGCTTGATTTGAGATATATGCTTGTCATTGTATTTTTGGATGTATGTGTGTGCGCGCGCGTTATTCTTCATCTACGTGTAGAAAAGTGTTGGTCAGTTTACGCAGTCCGACTAGGCTGAATTATCCATATTTATTACTTGCGTATGGGTGCATGGACCATTTATTACTTAGCTGTCAAATCGATTCATGTACATACTAGTAAACGCATTACTAATTAGTTGACCACGGTTCTGATTTCAGTAGTAATGTGTTTCAGTAGTAAATTGATGTTCATACAGTAGGAAAATGATGTTCATTCGGTAGTAAAATTTAATTTATTTGACTTTTATTAGCGAGATTTATATCATATTATTCCTCTCATCATCAGTAATCTACTAGTGAAATTCGTTCGTCAATCAGAGCTACGAATAAAAAGTTATGGCTAAAATAAGGAAAAAACAGATTCGTGTATAAACTAGTAAATGCATCACTAGTTGACCACGGTTCTGATTTTAGTATAATGTATTTCAGTAGTAGATTGATGTTCATACAATAGTAAGTTGATGTTCATTTGATAGTAAAATTTAATTTATATGAAGTTTATTAGTGAAACTTATATCATACAGTTCCTCTCGTCATCAGTAATGTACTGTTGAAATTCATTCGTCAATCGAAGATGCGAGTAAAATGTTATGGTTAAAAGGAGGAAAAAACAGATTCATGTACAGGCTAGTAAATGCATTACTAGTTAGTTGGTCATGGTTCTATTTCAGTAGTAATATTTTTCAATAGTAAACTGATGTTCATTTGGTAGTAAAATTTGATTTATGTGAAGTTTAATAGCCACTGATCGAGGCCTATACATGAGTTATTTCTAACACAGTAAAAAAATATAATTTGCAGTAACAATATTGTATGACAAAGACAATTAATTAGAAAATCATAATCTAACAAACATAAGTTTTGTTGAACACAGTCTGATGGTATTTTTTTTTCCGAATATTACGTGATTCGTGACTTTTTTCCCGGCGATCTTGCGGAACGTGGTAGTTTTGGGCCATACTTGTTTTTTGGGCCGTATTTTGTTGTATATTTCGGCCAGCACGTAGAATAGCCTAATCTGTACGTGAGCGCATATTAGCGCTACCGTGTGTGTATATACATAGAAAAATGGTTTCATACTCCTAGGATTACATACTCCCACGTTCAGTATACCGCTTAAATGATGTTGTTATACCTCTTTATCATTATGAGTATACTCCAATACTGATTATAAAATACTTCAAATTGATTTCCATGAAAAATATCATCAGAGTCCACTATTTATAGTATAATTTGTGTGCATACTCATTTTTTATATGGAAAAGACTATATAATAAAAAATAAATGGTCTTCATAAAATTTTTTCAACCAAATCACGTTGGAGTATCTTGAAATTACTATTGAATTATATCGAAAGTTATACAGGAGTATAACACATTCATTTAAGTGGTATATTAGATGTGGGAGTATATACTCCCGGAAGTACAGAAAAGGCTTCCTATATAATATATATATATATATGTTAGTAATTGTTGTATTGATGTATTTGGAAAGATGGGACATTTATGATTGACTTGGATTGTACTTTGTCCATCCTTTTGAATTTGAAATTTGAATCAATTCATCAAACGTGTATAGTATACCCTGCTATACCATGGACAAATACATAGAATTCCGGTATACAATTTTTTTCTGAGGTTGTCTCGGTAAAGACGCCTCCTTTGGAACACAACATTTTCATTGAGATTTCTTAGTAAACTGTTCAATTCCAGGTGTGTCCAAGAGAAATCCCTGTGTTTTAAATGGTGCCTATCAAATATCTAAGAGAGGTGATTCTATGCTTTTCCTCCTAATACAAGTTGCACAAATCTTGAAGCAAACGATGGGGTAAGTAATCCTCATCTACCATTCATTCATGCTTTAATATTTGTGCAACTTTAAAAAGGAAGAGCATAGAAGCACCTCTCAATATCTAAATATGGGATATGAGCATGTAAAGGAAACATCAAGGGAAGTTTGGATATGTTACGAAGATCACAGAATGAGGGACTCCTCATCAGGGATGATCCGGTATCTCCAACCAACTATAGCGCGGGAGGAGGCTATCTCGACTATATAAGAATAGGGGTGACAAGAGAGGGGGGAGGGGAGAGAGGCAATGCCTTAGCCCTACGAGTTGCACCCTGCTAGTTCTTAAGCTAGGTCTTGGACACCTCTCAGAGGGAATCTTCATTATAATTAGAGCTAGACAACTACTTTGTACTTTGTTCCACCAACTCCATAGTACATCCACACAGGAGTAGGGTATTACTCTTTTCAGAGGCCCGAACCTATCTATATCGTGTGATATCGATTTCATGTTTGACTATGCAAATTCGAAGGTCTCGAGTATATAAGTTTATTGTTGATTCACTAACCTTCGACAGTTGGCGTGCCAGGTCGAGGCCTTCAGCTGTGTTTGCAGATCAACCATGCCTTCGATGAGTATCCACAACGGAGTTTCCAACGCTGACCTCTGCGAAGACGTCAACTCAAGTGTCTTCATCAACTAGGCTTCCATGATCAAATTCGAGATCGCGTTCAGAACCATGCTATACCGCTGGGGACTCGATAGGAATCTCGAGCACATCGGCTTCATCGAGTCCCGCTCCTGGGATCCACGCCGAGAAGTGTCCTTCATCGACTTTGATCCTATGGGCCCAGTGTCCTCAAGTATGCCGAGACAGACAACGACAGCGATAGCGTTAGTCTCAGTAGCCAAGGCAGCAGCGTGGATTGCTGTGTGTTCATGGCTAGAGCCAACAAAGGTGCTACTGCTAAAAATTCCCAAGAGAGAGTTTTAGGGGCAGACATCGTAGGCATCTAGGGACATCAAATCTCCCCTGGCACACCTCAGGATCCTGCGGCTGTGACAGTTGTGGCACAAGCAGCTGTAAACACCATTGCCCCTAACACTACAGATCATCAGCGAGATCCAACCACTGTGGCCGTAGCCAGAACTATGGCCAACTTGTCAAAACGATTCGATCATAACAATCCAACAAGCACCCCACCCGAGGGTAACGTATTTCCAAGGGTAGCAGATCCTTTGACAACGCGACCTCAACGACAGGCCTGGCCATGCTCCAAGAACAATGTCCTGGCAACGCCGCAACAGTGACATCTTTAGCACCCCTGAGGCGAATGTCCAATCCGCGCACATGTTGTTGAAGTCACTCTCGCCGTTGGATCCGGACAACCCAATGACTCCAATGCTCGACAAGATGAGGATGATGTTCAATGCAGTGCAAGCCCAAACTGTTCGAACTGCCAACTCGATATTTGGGCGGTCACACCGACAAGGTACCGCGAGCCAGTTGCCAAGGACATCTCACCCCGATCACTGAGCAGCAAGGTCGACAGCGGCCAGCTTTGGTCATCGTGCCTCCAAGATGCATTGGTCCAATTCTTGTCAAAAGCACCATGGAGATCTTCGAGATCGTATCCCTCATGATCGATGAGATTTACGCCTTGTCATCACCGACCGAAGAGATGAACATGACCTCAAACAACGAGAGAGGGAGTCCTCATCCTTGAGGAACCAATCTCCTGAGCATCGGGCTCGACGAGGCGAGTCTTCATCCTCGAGGGTCCGCTTGCTAGCACGGCACAGGTTCCTTCCTCAGCAAGGAATGAGGCAGCGCCCGCGGCAGAGGACCCCCGAGGATATCTACGAAGGATGCAAGGCTTTCATCTCCGAGCTACACACCGTTAGATGGCCGAATAAGTTCAAGCTCGATCTTGTCAAAAAGTATTCGTGTAAGATTAACCTGGTCGAATGGCTGCAGATCTATACTACAGTCATGAGAGCGGTCGAAGGAAACGAGAAGGTGATGGCCAACTATCTGCTCACCACTCTAGATGGTGAAGCAAGATCTTGGTTACTCAACCTCCCCCCTCAATCCATATCATCATGGGAGGAGTTACGGGCCCAGTTCATTGCCCATTTTTAAGTCTCGTATGAACGCTCTGGAATGCGCATCGACCTTCATCGGGTGATTCAAGAGCCAGTAGAATCGCTGCACGACTTCATCCAACACTTCAGCAATAAGCGCAACTTGATCCCGGACATATCGGATGAAGCCATCATAATGGCTTTCAAAAACGATGTCAAAGATAGAGAGTTAAAGGAAAAACTCGTCACTCAAAAGATTAGAACCACCAAGGAACTCTTCAAGTTTGCAGACAAATATGCCATTCATGCTGAAGCCCGAGACTATCTCGATAACCCCAAGCCTGACAACGACAAGCCCGGGTCATCCAAGCAAGGAGCAAAGAAGAACAAAAACCACGGCGAGAAATAAAAAGGTGACTCCATCAATGCTGCAGTTGAAAGGGGCAAAGCGAGCAACACCGGCAGCAACAAAGGTCGAAGTCGAGGGGGAATAATTATTGCCCAGTCAATCATACGGACAAACATGACTTCAACGAGTGCCAGGTGATCAGCAAAAAGGTCCAGGAAAAACTCAAGGCTGCCCTCGCCAAGCGTGGGATCGAGCAGGCCAAGCAGAAGCCTGAGGACGAGGAACCCGAATACCACGGGGCTGATCACAAGCTGGCTCATACTTTCGGGAGATCCACTATGTACGAGTCCAAAAGATAGTACAAAGCAGTCGAAAGAGAAGTCAGCCTGGACACACCAGCCCTCCCTCGATTCCTCAAGTGGTCGTAAGTGCTGATCACCTTCTACCAATCGGATCACCCAACTGTGATCCCACGACCGGGTCGATACCCCATGTTGGTCGAACCCACCATCCTCAATGTCAAGGTCTCCTGAATCTTAGTTGATGTGGGTAGTTCGCTGAACCTCATCTTCGCTAAGACGTTGGACAACATGGGGATCCCTCGGACTGAGATAAAAGCCAGAGTTGAGCCGTTTCATGGCATAACTCGGCATTCATCTTCGATACCCCTTGGCCAAATCTAGCTGTCAGTCACATTTGGCACACCAGACAATTTTCGCATTGAAAAGATTCTTTATAACGTTGCAGACTTCGAAACCGCATACAATGTGATCTTGGGCCACGCAATGTTAGCCAAGTTCATGGCAGCAATGCACTACGCATACCAGACCATCAAGATGCCAACACCGAAAGGAGTCCTCACAATTAAGGGGGACCTGTGAGCCGCAGTCCACTGCGATAAGAAAAGCTTGGAGATGGTCGAGAACATCAGCGTAGATACCACCCATATTGGCGAAGGAGCCAAGTGTCGAAAACCCAAGGATGACAACAACACCCCGGAGTCCAACGATGCTGCCAACAATGCAGGCAAAGATGACAAGAAGGACAAGGAGATCAACGAAGGTCTCAAGGCGGTCCCCTGGGATCTATCCGAACCCTCCAAGACGGTCAAGGTGGGTGCCAACCTTGACCCCAAATAGGAACTCGAGCTCATCACCTTCCTCTAGGCAAACCGTGATGTGTTTGCATGGCAACCATCCGACATGCCCGGGGTCTCTAGGGAGGTAATCGAGCATCGACTGGCTGTGGAACCTAGCGCCAAGCATGTGATGCAGAAGTAGCGCAGGTTCGCAGAAGATCGCAAGCAAGCCATGCAAGAGGAGGTCGGCAAACTCCTAAGAGCAGGCTTCATCCGAGAGGTTCATCACTTGACATGGCTGGCAAACCCTGTCTTGGTCAAGAAGCCTAATGGCAATTGGAGGATGTGTGTCGACTACACCGACCTAAATAAAGGTTATCCAAAAGATCCTTTTCCCCTCCCCCGCATTGACCAAATAGTGGATTCAACTGCGAGCTATGAATTGCTGAGTTTTCTAGATGCCTATTCGGGGTATCACCAAATTAGCATGTCGGTAGAAGATGAGGAAAAAACAACATTTACTGCCCCGTTGGGGGCATTTTGTTATATTAAGATAACTTTCAGTTTAAAGAGCGCTGGTGCTACATATTAGCGATGTATTCAAAATTGTCTAAAGCCCCAAATCAGGCGCAATATGGAGGCATACAACGACAATATCGTAGTAAAATCGAAAACCAGAAGTTCCTTAGTCGGTGACTTCAAGGAAACATTCGACAACCTCAGGAAGTATTGAATGATGCTTAAACCCGAGAAGTGCATGTTCGGCGTCCCGTTCGACAAGCTTCTCAGGTTCCTTGTAACACCCCGGCATTTAATATGCCCGAATGCTACCAAACATAGACTAAACAACATCTAAATACCACAATTACAAGTAAATTACAGCAAAGGCGCACATGCTAAAAACCGAAATTTCGGCAGCATCTCCTTTGTTTTATCATGAATTGAAGCAACAACAGTAATAACATGTCAATATAGCATAATGAACGATAGCAATAACATGATCAAACGGAAAAATAGCCACCATACCACTAAGGATATAAATTCTATCCGTCACATGACAAATATGGACTAATCATTTACTCATAACGACCAACGAATCATCGAAAACACAGTTTAGCTCAATGAATTAACCATAACCATAAGGGAAGGAACATGTCATTGTTTAAATGTGTGATGCTAAGTGATGATGTGTGACTAGCTCCCTTTCCCGCATGTCGGATTCATGGTACCTAAAAGAAGACAACATAAACACAAGCGTGAGTTCATCACTCAGCAAGTATATTGCAATGGTATAAACATAAACAATTACATAGCAATAATATCTCACATCATGTAAATCATCTCATTCATGGTCACATATCATCATCATCATCAATATGTATGCAGTGCAATGCGATGCTCATGTCTCCTCACCCGTCGGTGTGCACCCTCCCCCCCCTTCCATCTCGAAGATGGAGGGTGCCTACTCCTCGCTTCCATTCACCGCGGTGAATTGAATCACGATGTAAGACTTACTCATTGTGTGACACCTCGGAGTGTTGTATCCTTAATTTTTGAACATGATAAGGTTAAATACAGTATGAGATGTGGAAATAAGGTTAAGATCATAAGGATCGGGGGTTAATAACGTTTCCGGGCCGTTTCCGGGCCGTTTTCGGGGTTTTGGGCCTTCCCGGGGGAGTTTTGGGCCTTGGTGGGCTTTGGTGGGATGGATTAGGACTCCGTAACGGACTAGGATTGGGTTGAGGGCTGTTAAAAGGGGCTCCCCTGCCCCTTGCGCCCCACCTCAGCCCCTTGCGCCCCACCTCCCCTCTTGCGCCCCTCTCCCCTCCCTAAGCCCGAGCCCTCCCCAAACCGTGCGCCCCCCCTTCACCTCTCCACCTCCACACCACCTCCCCTCCACCCCTTGCTGCCCTAGGGTGGCCTCCCCACCCCTGCACCTGGTGGAGTCATCCCGTGGAGCGAGGAGCGAGGAGCAAGGAGCGAGGAGCGAGGAACGTGGAGCGAGGAGCGATTCGCGAGGAGATTCGCGGAGATTGATTGGAGTTTTGCGCTTCGGGCAAAGGTATGATCTTGGGGATCCTTGGGGATGATCTAGGTACTGTTATTAGGGTGTTTATGAAGTTTTTAGATCAATTGGAGGCGTTGGTTTGAAGTAATTTGGGTTAGATCTAAACTTGTCCACGTTTCTGTTTTCGGGCAGATTGAGCAGTCGAACTAGGGTTCGAGTTTCCGTCGATTTAAAATCCGAATCAGACCGTACGGACTTCTAGGAAGTTGTAGATAATTTAATTATCTTTCCGTGGACGTAAAGCACGTTAATTTCCGATCAGCCGTTTGAAAGTTATGGCTGTTTTACCGAGCGCGTTAAAATCTGTAACGTAATTGGATCACATCTCGGTAATCTGTAGATTAAACAATTTTAGAGTCCGAATCAGTCTTTCCCTATAACTAGAAAAAGTTGGGAAATTTCCTAAGCTTCGCGACGGTGTACTCGTTTATTCGATTCGGAGTCCCAGAACTCAAGTTATGCCTTTTGCAAGGCTGCTGTCCCGCCGACAGAACCTCTGTTTTTAGGTTTTGCGAGTAGTTGGCAATGTCGGGTTAGATGGGGGTTTGTGTACTGTTTGGAGGCTATGATTGTGAGTGTGTGATGCCTATGTGCAGGTGGTGTGACCCCGGAAGTGCCCTCTTCTTCCCACCAATCCGTTGCACGTGGTTGAGGCAAGTGTGTTGTGATGGATAGCGAGTTGTAGGTTGCATGTTGAGATTAGATGGAATTGTTTACATGATATATGTCCACTTGCCTTGTGTTAATGAATGATATGATATGATGAGCATGTTTAACATATTATGATGCCATGGGTTAATATGTGAATTAAATATGATAATTGGCATGGTTGCATGCATGTCATGAGATAGGGCGAGGCGGTGAGAAAGTCTTAACTAGTCCGGCAAGGTCGGTGAGAAAGTTATGACTAATCCGAACGCCATTGAGTAAGTCCTATGTCGTGATTCCATCCACGTGGTGTTTGGAAGCGAGTAGGCACCCTCCATCTTCGGGATGGAAGGGAGGAAAGGGTGCACACCGACGGGTGTGTACTTCCCATACCGGTATGAGGTTCCAGAGGGTCGAGCATTGCATTACTTCGCATACAAATTGATGATGATATTGATAAGTAATCATGAATGAGATGATATACATGATGGAAGATGTTATTGCCATGTTGTTATGCTTGTTGTCCATTGCAGTATGCTTGCTGAGTTTTCGAACTCACCCTTGTGTTTTCTTGTTGTTTTAGGTACCATGAGAACGGCATGCGGAAAGGGAATAGTCACACGCTCACACGTTGCTTCACTTTAATGTTTCCCCAAGTCAATTCATTTAGTTTGATAATAAATTGCGTGTGATGATCTTTAAAATTAAGTCCTAGCTTGGTTAATGAGAGTTCTATTGTTTGTTTGACACTTGGAACCTTAAGAGCTTAATGTTAGTCTCTTATTGTCGTTAAGACTTTATTTATTGCTGTTTTAGATGTTTCTCTTATTGCCATATAATGCTATATTGTTGCTGTTCCTTAAATTCATGATAAAACAAAGGAGGTGCTGCCGAAATCTCGGTTTTTAGTCTATGCACCTTTGCTGGAATTTGATGTTAAATGTGGTATTTAGATGTTGTTTAGCTTGTGTTTGGTAGCAGTCGGGCATATTAAATGCCGGGGTGTTACAGTTGGTATCAGAGCGGGCTGTAGGTCCTTGGAATGTGAATTTTTAGTGTCATGCTATAGGGTATAACTAAAATGTGATGTGGAATAACTTAGAAACATGGCTTAGGTTCTAACTAAAACCTTGTTATAGGATAGCAACGTTAAAACTTGTAAAAGTGGTATAACTAATCTAAAATCTGACACACTTGGTTGCACAAAGAGGATGGGGTTTTGGTTCATCATTGCATTGCGCTTAATTATTTAATGAAGGATATGCTTATGATGATGTTTGATCTATGATCTTGATTGTGTGATTTTGTGTTTATGTTTTCGTGTTTGGATGGTTGTCTGTCTAAGCAGCCATGCCAAGGGGTAGAGGCCGTGGACGCCGTGGCCGTGGAGGCCAGGGGCGAGGCTCCCAGAGAGTTGCGGAGTCTGTCTGTATAAATGATTGGATTGTTCCTGTTGTGGTGATAAAAGTGGGGTTGTGGTGCCGAAGGGTTTCGGTCACCTCTTTTTGGTTCATAGTAACGGTGAGGTTTGACGGTGTGGCCGGTTAGCGCCATCACCGAAGAACTATTAACCCCTGTAGGAGAAGAATGCTTATCCTTTCTGTCCTTGATCGGGTAGTTGACTGGAGTCAAATAGAAGAATTGATGGTGGTTCCCTTCGGATGTTCTCTGCCGTTCTGACGGTCGGTTTCGCTGTTTTTTCTTGGCTTTAGTTGAGCTGAACCAAAAGAAAAGTGTTTTGTATTGGAATTTCGTGGATCGTTCTGAGTGCGGTGGTGAGCACCGTGCTTCAGAGTGTGGTTGGACCGGGAGTTGCAACCACTGTGGCAAGCCTGGCCATACGGGACGAGTCTGCCGGATGAATCCCGGTAGCATCATCAAGTGGGAGACGGTGTCTTCTCCTCCCACTCCAGCAGCGTCTTCCAGAGGATCGGTGCACATGATGGCTGCCCCTGTTTCTCAGCCGCCCTTTGCGTGGACGCCACCAGCGGCATCGGTGCCCGCACCGCCTGCTTCCTCCTCGCTTGCCTCCTCCGCCCCAGCCTTGTTGGGGCATCACCGAGTCGGGCTCTTTACGTCCCGACGCCACCAGAGTGTACGCTCTGCCGACCGCCGAGTCGATCGGGCATCCAGAGGTGGTTTCGTACTCGCTCGTGGATTCCGTTGATGCCTTTGTTCTATTTGATTCGGAGCATCCTATTCCTTTGTGTCGCCGGATTTTGCTAGTAGAGCTAAGTTGGGAGTTCAACGGATTTCTGAGTCCGTGTTAGTCAGTTCCCCTGGGGTTTGATTGCTAGTTCTTTGGTTTGCCCTGGTTGCACCATTGCCATTGATGATGAGGTTTTCTTTGCCAATCTCATGGTGATCCAGTTGGCTCCTTTTGATGTCATTTTGGGCATGGACTGGCTGCATCGATGCACTGCTAAGATCTGTTGTTTCGGAAGACAGCTTGCCTTGCAGGCCCGTCCGGGAAGAGTTGACCTTTCAGGTGGTATACCCTCCAGCCTGGCTCTTTGCTTTGACTAGTTTGTTTTCTGGTCGGCGTTTGAGGCTATTGGGTTTCCTCATGACTTTGTCTCGAGAAACCATCTTCTTCGATTTCCATTGAGGAGATTTCTGTAGTGAAGGAGTTCGTTGATGTGTTCCCTGACGAGTTGCCTGGTCTACCTCCCGTGAGGAATGTGGAGTTTCGTATTGATCTTGCTCCGGCACTCGACCTATTTCTATCTCTCCATACCGCTTGGCTCGACCTTTTCAAGACGAGTTGAAGAAGCAGCTTGGAGGATCATGGCCAAAGGCTTCATTCGGCGTAGCGTATCGCCATGGGGAGCACCCGCCCTCTTCGTCTCGAAGAAGGATGGAAGTTGGCGTATGTGCATTGATTATCGTGCTCTTAACCAAGTGACAGTCAAAAACAAGTATCCTTTGCTCGCATCGAGGATCTGTTTGACCAATCAAGGGAGCAAAGGTGTTCTCCAAAATTGATCTTCATCAGTATAATCGGATCCGTGTGAGGGAGCAGGACATTGAGAAGACTGCTTTCTCCACTAGGTATGGGCATTATGAATTTAAAGTTATGTCTTTTGGACTAACTAATGCTCCTATTTGTCTTTATGGAGGCGATGAACAAGATGCTACACAAGTACCTTGATGAGTTTGTGGTAGTGTTCATCGATGACATTCTCGATTTACTCTAAATCGGAAGAGGAGCATGAGCGACACTTGAGGCTTGTGCCGAGTACCACGAGGAGAATCAATTCTTTGCTAAGCTGAAAAAGTGCGAGTTCGGATTTCGAAGTGGGTTTTCTTGGCCACATCATCAATCCAGAGGGCATATCGGTAGATCCTAGCAAAGTCTCAAGAGTTTTGGATTGGAAGAGGCCTTCCAATGTCAAAGAGGTGCGTAGTTTCCTTGGGTTGGCTGGATACTATCGGCGTTTTGTGCAGGATTTCTCTATCATTGCCAAGCCACTTTCACAACCGACTCGTAAGGGGATGAAGTTCCAGTGGATCGCAGAGTGTGAGTACAGCTTCTGCACTTTGAAGGAGAAGTTAGTGATCGCTCTCGTTCTTACCCTTCCCGAACCGGGAAGCGCTTCACTGCTTATTCTCGATGCTTCTCGGTTGGGACTTGGTTGTGTGCTCATGCAAAATGGCAAGGTGATTGCTTATGCTTCGAGGCAATGAAAAAGCATGAGCGTAACTATCCCACCCATGATCTTGAGCTAGCCGCCGTGGTGTTTGCATTGAAGATATGGAGGCATTATTTGTACGGCGAATCTTGTGATATTTTTATCGATCACAAGAGCCTCAAGTACATCTTTACTCGTAAAGATTTGAACTTGAGGCGAGGAGGTGGCTAGAATTGATAAAGGATTATGACCTCACTATCCAAAGATCATCCGGGAAGGCAAATGTGGTGGCCGACGCTCTCGATCGCAAGACAATGCCCCTGTTGTTGATTGTCTTGTTGCTGATTTTGAGCGCTTGGGAGTCTCCTACCGCTTATGGGACCGTGCAAGCTGAAACTCAATTGATTCTTGAGTCACGATTCCCGAGCGTGCAAAGGGAGGCACAAAGAAGATGATCGCTTGCTCCAGCAGTGAGGAACGCTTTGAGGATGGCAAGTCGAGACTTTACCGTTGATGATGCGGGAGTTTTGAGGTTTCAGGGCCGTCTCAGGCGTGCCCCGTAAATCTCAAGTGAAAGAAGACATTCGAGAGAAGCTCATCGCACTCAGACACGGTCCATCCCGAGAGACCAAGATGTACAGGACTTGAAGAAGAATTTCTCGTGGAAAAGGATGAGAGTGGATATTGCCAAGTATGTGGCGTCTTGTGGATTTGCCGGAAGATCAAAGCTGAGCATAAGCGTCCCTACCGCCTGTTGCAGCCCTTGGAGGTTCTGTGTGGCCATGGGATGACATCTCCATGGATTTCGTGGTTGGTCTACCTCGTTCTCCACGAGGGAAGGATGTCGTTTGGGTTGTGGTGGACCGTCTCAAAGAAGTCTGCGCATTTCATTCCCATCCGCACGACCAATTCAATGAGCGAGTTGGCTCCCATCTATGTGCGGGAGATGGTGAGATTGCATGGTGTACCCAAGACCATTATCTCTGATCGATGCGAAGTTCGTCTCCAAGTTCGGGAGAGTTTGCAGAGTGCTTTGGGTACGCGGCTTTGCCTTAGTACCGCTTTTCACCCTCAGACAGATGGGCGTCTGAGCGTACCATCCAAACTTTGGAGGACATGCTCAGTGGCCTGTGTGATGGCTTGGAAGGGTAGCTGGGAAGACCATTTGCCCCTTGCAGAGTTTGCTTACAATAACAGCTACCATTCCAAAGATCCGGCTGCTCCTTATGAGGTAATCGTATGGTCGGAAGTGCAGATCGCCACTTTGTTGGGATGCTGTGGGCGAGAGAGCTATTCTTGGGCCGGATTGGGTTCAGCAGATCGTTGATCGCGTGTCGGAGGTTCGAGAACCTTCTCGCAAAGACAGAGCATGTAAGAGCTATGCCGATGTGAGGCGGCGAGACTTGGAGTTTGAGGTGGGTGATAGCGTACTCTTGCGAGTATCTCCCACCAAGGGTGTGGTGCGTTTTGGCACCAAAGGAAAGCTTCACCCAAGGTATGTTGGGCCTTTTCCTATCCTCGCCCGAGTTGGCAGGTTGGCCTATCGCCTAGAGCTACCGGAATCCATGCAAGGTGTGCATGATGTGTTCCATGTCTCGATGTTGAGGAAATACTTGCATGATCCGGAGTTGGTGGTTCCATTGGAACCATTAGTGCTTGAGCAGGACCTCACCTTCGAGTCCCGTCCTGTGGAAATTCTGGGGACTTCAGAGCGAGTGATGAAGAACAGGACGCTTAAGTTTGTCAAGGTCTTGTGGTCACATCAGACCGAGAGAGAAGCGACTTGGGAGCTGGAATCTCGCATGCGCGAGAAGTATCCCGAGCTTTTCACCTCAGGTATGTGATGTGAAAATCTGGCTGTCTTTGGTTTTGCTGGGTTTCGTGATTGGTGCGTTTAGATTCGAGGTCGAATCCTGTTGAAGGGGGGAAGAATGTGACACCTCGGAGTGTTGTATCCTTAATTTTTGAACATGATAAGGTTAAATACAGTATGAGATGTGGAAATAAGGTTAAGATCATAAGGATCGGGGGTTAATAACGTTTCCGGGCCGTTTCCGGGCCGTTTTCGGGGTTTTGGGCCTTCCCGGAGTTTTGGGCCTTGGTGGGCTTTGGTGGGATGGATTAGGACTCCGTGAACGGACTAGGATTGGGTTGAGGGCTGTTAAAAGGGGCTCCCCTGCCCCTTGCGCCCCACCTCAGCCCCTTGCGCCCCACCTCCCTCTTGCGCCCCTCTCCCCCTCCCCAAAGCCCTAGCCCTCCCCAAACCGGGCGCCCCTTCACCTCTCCACCTCCACACCACCTCCCCTCCACCCCTTGCTGCCCTAGGGTGGCCTCCCCACCCCTGCACCTGGTGGAGTCATCCCGTGGAGCGAGGAGCGAGGAGCAAGGAGCGAGGAGCGAGGAACGTGGAGCGAGGAGCGATTCGCGAGGAGATTCGCGGAGATTGATTGGAGTTTTGCGCTTGGGCAAAGGTATGATCTTGGGGATCCTTGGGGATGATCTAGGTACTGTTATTAGGGTGTTTATGAAGTTTTTAGATCAATTGGAGGCGTTGGTTTGAAGTAATTTGGGTTAGATCTAAACTTGTCCACGTTTCTGTTTTCGGGCAGATTGAGCAGTCGAACTAGGGTTCGAGTTTCCGTCGATTTAAAATCCGAATCAGACCGTACGGACTTCTAGGAAGTTGTAGATAATTTAATTATCTTTCCGTGGACGTAAAGCACGTTAATTTCCGATCAGCCGTTTGAAAGTTATGGCTGTTTTACCGAGCGCGTTAAAATCTGTAACGTAATTGGATCACATCTCGGTAATCTGTAGATTAAACAATTTTAGAGTCCGAATCAGTCTTTCCCTATAACTAGAAAAAGTTGGGAAATTTCCTAAGCTTCGCGACGGTGTACTCGTTTATTCGATTCGGAGTCCCAGAACTCAAGTTATGCCTTTTGCAAGGCTGCTGTCCCGCCGGGACAGAACCTCTGTTTTTAGGTTTTGCGAGTAGTTGGCAATGTCGGGTTAGATGGGGGTTTGTGTACTGTTTGGAGGCTATGATTGTGAGTGTGTGATGCCTATGTGCAGGTGGTGTGACCCCGGAAGTGCCCTCTTCTTCCCACCAATCCGTTGCACGTGGTTGAGGCAAGTGTGTTGTGATGGATAGCGAGTTGTAGGTTGCATGTTGAGATTAGATGGAATTGTTTACATGATATATGTCCACTTGCCTTGTGTTAATGAATGATATGATATGATGAGCATGTTTAACATATTATGATGCCATGGGTTAATATGTGAATTAAATATGATAATTGGCATGGTTGCATGCATGTCATGAGATAGGGCGAGGGCGGTGAGAAAGTCTTAACTAGTCCGGCAAGGTCGGTGAGAAAGTTATGACTAATCCGAACGCCATTGAGTAAGTCCTATGTCGTGATTCCATCCACGTGGTGTTTGGAAGCGAGTAGGCACCCTCCATCTTCGGGATGGAAGGGAGGAAAGGGTGCACACCGACGGGTGTGTACTTCCCATACCGGTATGAGGTTCCAGAGGGTCGAGAGCATTGCATTACTGCATACAAATTGATGATGATATTGATAAGTAATCATGAATGAGATGATATACATGATGGAAGATGTTATTGCCATGTTGTTATGCTTGTTGTCCATTGCAGTATGCTTGCTAAGTTTTCGAACTCACCCTTGTGTTTTCTTGTTGTTTTAGGTACCATGAGAACGGCATGCGGGAAAGGGGAATAGTCACACGCTCACACGTTGCTTCACTTTAATGTTTCCCAAAGTCAATTCATTTAGTTTGATAATAAATTGCGTGTGATGATCTTTAAAATTAAGTCCTAGCTTGGTTAATGAGAGTTCTATTGTTTGTTTGACACTTGGAACCTTAAGAGCTTAATGTTAGTCTCTTATTGTCGTTAAGACTTTATTTATTGCTGTTTTAGATGTTTCTCTTATTGCCATATAATGCTATATTGTTGCTGTTCCTTAAATTCATGATAAAACAAAGGAGGTGCTGCCGAAATCTCGGTTTTTAGTCTATGCACCTTTGCTGGAATTTGATGTTAAATGTGGTATTTAGATGTTGTTTAGCTTGTGTTTGGTAACATTCAGGCATAGTAAATGCCGGGGTGTTACAGTTGGTATCAGAGCGGGCTGTAGGTCCTTGGAATGTGAATTTTTAGTGTCATGCTATAGGGTACAACTAAAATGTGATGTGGAATAACTTAGAAACATGGCTTAGGTTCTAACTAAAACCTTGTTATAGGATAGCAACGTTAAAACTTGTAAAAGTGGTATAACTAATCTAAAATCTGACACACTTGGTTGCACAGTAGGATGGGGTTTTGGTTCATCATTGCATTGCGCTTAATTATTTAATGAAGGATATGCTTATGATGATGTTTGATCTATGATCTTGATTGTGTGATTTTGTGTTTATGTTTTCGTGTTTGGATGGTTGTCTGTCTAAGCAGCCATGCCAAGGGGTAGAGGCCGTGGACGCCGTGGCCGTGGAGGCCAGGGGCGAGGCTCCCAGAGAGTTGCGGAGTCTGTCTGTATAAATGATTGGATTGTTCCTGTTGTGGTGATAAAAGTGGGGTTGTGGTGCCGAAGGGTTTCGGTCACCTCTTTTTGGTTCATAGTAACGGTGAGGTTTGACGGTGTGGCCGGTTAGCGCCATCACCGAAGAACTATTAACCCCTGTAGGAGAAGAATGCTTATCCTTTCTGTCCTTGATCGGGTAGTTGACTGGAGTCAAATAGAAGAATTGATGGTGGTTCCCTTCGGATGTTCTCTGCTCGACGGCCGGTTTCGGTTTATTATTTTTCTTGGCTTTAGTTGAGCTGAACCAAAAGAAAAGTGTTTTGTATTGGAATTTCGTGGATCGTTCTGAGTGCGGTGGTGAGCACCGTGCTTCAGAGTGTGGTTGGACCGGGAGTTGCAACCACTGTGGCAAGCCTGGCCATACGGGACGAGTCTGCCGGATGAATCCCGGTAGCATCATCAAGTGGGAGACGGTGTCTTCTCCTCCCACTCCAGCAGCGTCTTCCAGAGGATCGGTGCACATGATGGCTGCCCCTGTTTCTCAGCCGCCCTTTGCGTGGACGCCACCAGCGGCGTACTGGTGCCCGCAGCCGTCTGCTCCTCCTCAGTTGCCTCCTCCGCCCCCAGCCTTGTTGGGGCATCAGCCTGGAGTCGGGGCTCTTTCTGTCCCGACGCCACCAGGAGTGTACGCTCTGCCGACCGCCGAGTCAGTCGGGCATCCAGAGGTGGTTTCAGGTACTCTGCTCGTGGATTCCGTTGATGCCTTTGTTCTATTTGATTCCGGAGCATCCTATTCCTTTGTGTCGTCGGATTTTGCTAGAAGAGCTAAGTTGGGAGTTCAACGGATTTCTGAGTCCGTGTTAGTCAGTTCCCCTGGGGGTTTGATTGCTAGTTCTTTGGTTTGCCCTGGTTGCACCATTGCCATTGATGATGAGGTTTTCTTTGCCAATCTCATGGTGATCCAGTTGGCTCCTTTTGATGTCATTTTGGGCATGGACTGGCTGCATCGATTACCCGTGCTAAGATCTGTTGTTTCGAAGACAGTTGCCTTGCAGGCCCGTCCGTGAAGAGTTGACCTTTCAGGGTGGTATACCCTCGATTCCGTCTTTGCTTTGACTAGTTTGTTTTCTGGTCGGCGTTTGAGGCTATTGGGTTTCCTCATGACTTTGTCTCGAGAAACCATCTTCTTCGATTTCCTATTGAGGAGATTTCTGTAGTGAAGGAGTTCGTTGATGTGTTCCCCGACGAGTTGCCTGGTCTACCTCCTGTGAGGAATGTGGAGTTTCGTATTGATCTTGCTCCGCACTCGACCTATTTCTATCTCTCCATACCGCTTGGCTCGACCTTTTCAAGACGAGTTGAAGAAGCGATTGGAGGATCTCATGGCCAAAGGCTTCATTCGGCGTAGCGTATCGCCATGGGGAGCACTCCGCCCTCTTCGTCTCAAGAAGGATGGAAGTTGGCGTATGTGCATTGATTATCGTGCTCTTAACCAAGTGATATCAAAAACAAGTATCCTTTGCCTCGCATCGAGGATCTGTTTGACCAATCAAGGGAGCAAAGGTGTTCTCCAAAATTGATCTTGATCGGGGTATAATCAGATCCGTGTGAGGGAGCAGGACATTGAGAAGACTGCTTTCTCCACTAGGTATGGGCATTATGAATTTAAAGTTATGTCTTTTGGACTAACTAATGCTCCTATTTGTCTTTATGGAGGCGATGAACAAGATGCTACACAAGTACCTTGATGAGTTTGTGGTAGTGTTCATCGATGACATTCTGATTTACTCTAAATCGGAAGAGGAGCATGAGCGACACTTGAGGCTTGTGCCGAGTACCTGAGGAGAATCAATTCTTTGCTAAGCTGAAAAAGTGCGAGTTCGATTTCGTAAGTGGGTTTTCTTGGCCACATCATCAATCCAGAGGGCATATCGGTAGATCCTAGCAAAGTCTCAAGAGTTTTGGATTGGAAGAGGCCTTCCAATGTCAAAGAGGTGCGTAGTTTCCTTGGGTTGGCTGGATACTATCGGCGTTTTGTGCAGGATTTCTCTATCATTGCCAAGCCACTTTCACAACCGACTCGTAAGGGGATGAAGTTCCAAAGGATCGCAGAGTGTGAGTACAGCTTCTGCACTTTGAAGGAGAAGTTAGTGATCTGCTCCTGTTCTTACCCTTCCCGAACCAGGGAAGCGCTTCACTGTTTATTCTGATGCTTCTCGGTTGGGACTTGGTTGTGTGCTCATGCAAAATGGCAAGGTGATTGCTTATGCTTCGAGGCAGCTGAAAAAGCATGAGCGGAACTATCCCACCCATGATCTTGAGCTAGCCGCCGTGGTGTTTGCATTGAAGATATGGAGGCATTATTTGTACGGCGAATCTTGTGATATTTTTACTGATCACAAGAGCCTCAAGTACATCTTTACTCGTAAAGATTTGAACTTGAGGCAGAGGAGGTGGCTAGAATTGATAAAGGATTATGACCTCACTATCCGGTATCATCCGGGAAGGCAAATGTGGTGGCCGACGCTCTCGATCGCAAGACAATGCCCCTGTTGTTGATTGTCTTGTTGCTGATTTTGAGCGCGTTTGGGAGTCTCCCTCGCTTTAAGGGGACCGTGCAAGCTGAAACTCAATTGATTCTTGAGTCGGCGATTCCCGGCGTGTCAGCGGGAGGCACAAAGAAGATGATCGTTTGCTCCGGCAGTGAGGAACGCCTTGAGGATGGCAAGTCGAGACTTTACCGTTGATGATGCGGGAGTTTTGAGGTTTCGTGGCCGTCAGGCGTGCCCGAAATCTCAAGTGAAAGAAGACATTCTCGAGAGAAGCTCATCGCACCCGTACGGTCCATCCTGGAGAGACCAAGATGTACAGTGGACTTGAAGAAGAATTTACGGTGGAAAAGGATGAGAGTGGATATTGCCAAGTATGTGGCGTCTTGTGGGATTTGCCGGAAGATCAAAGTGAGCATAAGCGTCCGCCGGCTTTGTGCAGCCCTTGGAGGTTCTGTGTGGCCATGGGATGACATCTCCATGGATTTCGTGGTTGGTCTACCTCGTTCTCCACGAGGAAGGATGCTGTTTGGGTTGTGGTGGACCGTCTCAGCAAGTCTGCGCATTTCATTCCCATCCGCACGACCAATTCAGCGAGCGAGTTGGCTCCCATCTATGTGCGGGAGATGGTGAGATTGCATGGTGTACCCAAGACCATTATCTCTCGATCGATGCGAAGTTCGTCTCCAAGTTCGGGAGAGTTTGCAGAGTGCTTTGGGTACGCGGCTTTGCCTTCGTACCGCTTTTCACCCTCAGACAGATGGGCAGTCTGAGCGTACCATCCAAACTTTGGAGGACCTGCTCAGGGCCTGTGTGATGGCTTGGAAGGGTAGCTGGGAAGACCATTTGCCCCTTGCGAGTTTGCTTACAATAACAGCTACCATTCCAAAGATCCGGGCTGCTCCTTATGAGGTCTTGTATGGTCGGAAGTGCAGATCGCCACTTTGTTGGGATGCTGTGGGCGAGAGAGCTATTCTTGGGCGGATTGGGTTCAGCAGATCGTTGATCGCGTGTCGGAGGTTCGGCAGAACCTTCTCGCAGACAGAGCGCATGTAAGAGCTATCTTGATGTGGCGGCGAGACTTGGAGTTTGAGGTGGGTGATAGCGTACTCTTGCGAGTATCTCCCACCAAGGGTGTGGTGCGTTTGGCACCAAAGGAAAGCTCACCCAAGGTATGTTGGGCCTTTTCCTATCCTCGCCCGAGTTGGCGAGTTGGCCTATCGCCTAGAGCTACCGGAATCCATGCAAGGTGTGCATGATGTGTTCCATGTCTCGATGTTGAGGAAATACTTGCATGATCCGGAGTTGGTGGTTCCATTGGAACCATTAGTGCTTGAGCAGGACCTCACCTTCGAGTCCCGGCCCGTGCAAATTCGGGGGACTGCAGAGCGCGTGCTGAAGAACAGGACGCTTAAGTTTGTCAAGGTCTTGTGGTCACATCGCAGAGAGAGAAGCGACTTGGGAGCTGGAATCTACGCATGCGAGAAGTATCCCGAGCTTTTCACCTCAGGTATGTGATGTGAAAATCTGGCATCTTTGGTTTTCTTTGGGTTTCGTGATTGGTGCGTTTAGATTCGAGGTCGAATCCTGTTGAAGGGGGGAAGAATGTGACACCTCGGAGTGTTGTATCCTTAATTTTTGAACATGATAAGGTTAAATACAGTATGAGATGTGGAAATAAGGTTAAGATCATAAGGATCGGGGGTTAATAACGTTTCCGGGCCGCTTTCGGGCCGTTTTAGGTTTTGGGCCTTCCCTGGGAGTTTTGGGCCTTGGTGGGCTTTGGTGGGATGGATTAGGACTCCGTAACGGACTAGGATTGGGTTGAGGGCTGTTAAAAGGGGCTCCCCTGCCCCTTGCGCCCCACCTCAGCCCCTTGCGCCCCACCTCCCTCTTGCGCCCTCTCCCCTCCTAAGCCCTAGCCCTCCCCAAACCGTGCGCCCCCCCTTCACCTCTCCACCTCCACACCACCTCCCCTCCACCCCTTGCTGCCCTAGGGTGGCCTCCCCACCCCTGCACCTGGTGGAGTCATCCCGTGGAGCGAGGAGCAAGGAGCGAGGAGCGAGGAACGTGGAGCGAGGAGCGATTCGCGAGGAGATTCGCGGAGATTGATTGGAGTTTTGCGCTTCGGGCAAAGGTATGATCTTGGGGATCCTTGGGGATGATCTAGGTACTGTTATTAGGGTGTTTATGAAGTTTTTAGATCAATTGGAGGCGTTGGTTTGAAGTAATTTGGGTTAGATCTAAACTTGTCCACGTTTCTGTTTTCGGGCAGATTGAGCAGTCGAACTAGGGTTCGAGTTTCCGTCGATTTAAAATCCGAATCAGACCGTACGGACTTCTAGGAAGTTGTATATAATTTAATTATCTTTCCGTGGACGTAAAGCACGTTAATTTCCGATCAGCCGTTTGAAAGTTATGGCTGTTTTACCGAGCGCGTTAAAATCTGTAACGTAATTGGATCACATCTCGGTAATCTGTAGATTAAACAATTTTAGAGTCCGAATCAGTCTTTCCCTATAACTAGAAAAAGTTGGGAAATTTCCTAAGCTTCGCGACGGTGTACTCGTTTATTCGATTCGGAGTCCCAGAACTCAAGTTATGCCTTTTGCAAGGCTGCTGTCCCGCCGGGACAGAACCTCTGTTTTTAGGTTTTGCGAGTAGTTGGCAATGTCGGGTTAGATGGGGGTTTGTGTACTGTTTGGAGGCTATGATTGTGAGTGTGTGATGCCTATGTGCAGGTGGTGTGACCCCGGAAGTGCCCTCTTCTTCCCGCCAATCCGTTGCACGTGGTTGAGGCAAGTGTGTTGTGATGGATAGCGAGTTGTAGGTTGCATGTTGAGATTAGATGGAATTGTTTACATGATATATGTCCACTTGCCTTGTGTTAATGAATGATATGATATGATGAGCATGTTTAACATATTATGATGCCATGGGTTAATATGTGAATTAAATATGATAATTGGCATGGTTGCATGCATGTCATGAGATAGGGCGAGGGCGGTGAGAAAGTCTTAACTAGTCCGGCAAGGTCGGTGAGAAAGTTATGACTAATCCGGAACGCCATTGAGTAAGTCCTATGTCGTGATTCCATCCACGTGGTGTTTGGAAGCGAGTAGGCACCCTCCATCTTCGGGATGGAAGGGAGGAAAGGGTGCACACCGACGGGTGTGTACTTCCCATACCGGTATGAGGTTCCAGAGGGTCAGGAGCATTGCATTACTTCGCATACAAATTGATGATGATATTGATAAGTAATCATGAATGAGATGATATACATGATGGAAGATGTTATTGCCATGTTGTTATGCTTGTTGTCCATTGCAGTATGCTTGCTGAGTTTTCGAACTCACCCTTGTGTTTTCTTGTTGTTTTAGGTACCATGAGAACGGCATGCGGGAAAGGGGAATAGTCACACGCTCACACGTTGCTTCACTTTAATGTTTCCCCAAGTCAATTCATTTAGTTTGATAATAAATTGCGTGTGATGATCTTTAAAATTAAGTCCTAGCTTGGTTAATGAGAGTTCTATTGTTTGTTTGACACTTGGAACCTTAAGAGCTTAATGTTAGTCTCTTATTGTCGTTAAGACTTTATTTATTGCTGTTTTAGATGTTTCTCTTATTGCCATATAATGCTATATTGTTGCTGTTCCTTAAATTCATGATAAAACAAAGGAGGTGCTGCCGAAATCTCGGTTTTTAGTCTATGCACCTTTGCTGGAATTTGATGTTAAATGTGGTATTTAGATGTTGTTTAGCTTGTGTTTGGTAACATTCAGGCATAGTAAATGCCGGGGTGTTACACATTGGCTCTCCAGAATAGTCATAACTTTCTCACCGACCTTCCCCGGATTAGTTATGACTTTCTCACCGCCCGGGCCATGTATCATGCCATGTCATGTATGCAAATATGCCAACATCATAAATCACTTTTACATTAACACATGGCATCATAACATAGTAAGCATATTCATCATATCATTGGCAATCATTAAAGCATGGCATGTGATCATATCAAATATCCAATCTTCAATCTCAATCAAGCAAACAACCTACAATCGCTATCCATTACAATACACTTGCCTCGACCACAAGCAACGGATTGGTGGGAAGTAGAAGGCACTCCCGGGGTCGCACCACCTGCACATAGGTACCACACACTCACAATCATGTCCACAAAACAGTAGGCAAACCCTCATCTACCCCGACATTGCCAACTACTCGCAAAACCCAAAAACAGAGGTTCTGTCCCGTCGGGACAACAGCCTTCCAAAAGGCATAACTTTAGTTCTGGGACTCCGAATGAATTAAAAGAGTACATCCTCGCGTAGCTTAGAAAATTTCCCAACTTTTTCTAAGTATAGGGAAAGACTGATTCGGACTCTAAAGTTGTTTAATCTACAAAATACCGTGATCTGTTCCAATCACGTCACAGATTTTAACACGCTCGGTAAAACAGCCATAACTTTCAAACGGCTGATCAGAATTTAACGTTCTTTATATCCACGGAAAGATAATGAAATTATCTACAACTTATTCAACAGCTGTATGACCAAATTCTGACTCTAAATTGGCGAAAAACCAAACCCTAGGTCGACGGCTCATGCTGCCCGAATCAGAGAACGTGGCAACTTCTAGATCTAATCCAATCTACTCAATTCCAGCACCACCAATTGATCTAAAAACTTGATAAACACCCTTAGAACAGTACCTAGCCCAACCCCAAGGAGTCCCATGGCCATACCTTCGCCCGACGCTCGAAAACTCCAATAGATCTCCTCGCGGTTCGCTCCTCGCTCCTCGCTCCAATTGATGGATCCTCGAGGTGCAGGGGGTGGGGAGGCCACCCTAGGGAAGAAAGGGGGTGGAGGAGAGGTGGTGGAGAGGTGGGGAGCAATGGGGGCAAAGGGGGTGCATGCAAGGGAGAGGGGAAGGTGGGGGCGGCTAGGGCATGGAGGGAGAGGAGGGGGCGCACATGAGGGTGGGGGCGTAAGGAGGGCAGGGGGAGGCTCTTTAACCAGCCCACACCAGACTCCTAGTCCTAATTGGACTCATACTCCATCCCACCAAAGCCCACAACCCTTTCCCCTGGCCCAAAACTCCCCGGGAAGGCCCAAACTCCCGGAAACGGCCCGGAAACGCTATTAAACCTCCTACCATATGGTTTTAACCTCCAATACCATATTTCTTAAAGTTTTTGACCTTAACATTCACATTAAATAATGTCACACCATTCCGTAGTGTCACATTCCTGGTGTCTAGTCAAGGCATCGAGGCCAATCCGCATAGAATCAAAGCTATTGACCAAATGCGCCCCCCATGGACGCTAAGGGAAGTATTGAAGCTCGCAGGATGTGTGGCAACCCTTAGTCGATTCATCTCTCGGATGAGCGAATGAGGGCTACCCTTCTTCAAATCACCCCTATCTTAAGTTCTAGAGGTTCCTTGGCTCCTCCCTCCATCCACCTGGCACACCGGCATTTTTGCGAAAAGGTCCCTCTCTTCCTTTAAATCACGGATAGGAGTTATGAAAAGGTCCATCGCGATTTTTTGTGAGGGCAAAAAAACCTTTTCCGGATCGCGTTTGGGTCCCTCGCTCGTTACTTTATGGAAAAAGCCTCCCATTAAATACAAATCGTGAGCGAGCCCTTTTCTACTTTTTTGGGATAGCGGTTAGGTCCAAAAATATAGCGAACAGGTCCCCGGTTTTTTCATCCAGGTCCTTTCTCCGTTTTCCCCAAAAAAGATTTTTTTATCAACCGAAATATGTGTACTTTTTTTTCAACACGGTCTCTAATATTTCTCGAGCCTCCAAAATTTTTGAAAATACATCTATGTCTATTTTTTTCTTGGAAAAAAATGCAAAATCATTTTTTGTTCCCGCGCGCGGCGTGCGCCGTGCTTATTGGCCTAGTTACTCAAGAAGCATGAGGTCTTCGAGTGGACCAAGAAGGCGGAAGAAGCTTTTCTAGATTTGAAAAGGTATTTATCATCTCTGTCAATTTTAATTTCTCCTAATGAAAAAGAGGATCTCTTCTTGTATATTACAGCTACCCCGCAAGTACTAAGTACGATCCTAGTGTTCGAGCAGGATTGCCCCGAGAAAAAGGTCAACATCCAAAAACCGGTGTACTATGTAAGCGAGGTCTTGCATGATGCTAAGTTGAGATATCCTCTAGTACAGAATATGTAACACCCCGGCATTTAATATGCCTGAATGCTACCAAACACAAGCTAAACAACATCTAAATACCACATTTAACATAAAATTCCAGCAAAGGTACATAGGCTAAAAACCGATATTTCGGCAGCATCTCCTTTGTTTTTCCATGAATTAACACAATATCAATATCATGGCAAGATATATCATAGCACACGACATCTAAAACAGCAATAAATAGAGTCTTAACGACAATATAAGACTAACATCAAGCACTTAATGTCTCCAAGTGTCAAAAGAACAAATAAGCTCTCAAATAGTAAAGCTAAACACTAAAGCAATGATCATCACACGCAATTTATTATCAAACTAATAGAATGACTTGTGGAATCATTAAGGTGAAGCTACGTGTGGGCGTGTGACTATTTCCCTTCCCCGCATGCCGATCTCAAAGTACCTAAAAAAACAACATAAAACACAAGCGTGAGTTCAAACTCAGCAAGTATATTGTAATGGACAACAAGAACAATATCATGGCAATAACATCACCCATCATGTATATCATCTCATTCATGAACACTTAACAGTATCATCATCATTATGTATGCAATGTAATGCAATGCTTATGTCTCCTTGGAAACTCATACCGGTATGGTTGAGTACACACCCGTCGGTGTGCACCCTCTCCCCCCTTCCATCCCGAAGATGGAGGGTGCCTACTCCTCGCTTCCGTTCACCACGGTGAATGGAATCACGATGTAGGACTTACTCATTGGCTTTCCGGATTAGTCATAACTTTCTCACCGACCTTCCCGACTAGTTATGACTTTCTCACCGCCGAGCCATGTAACATGTCATGTATGCAAATATGCCATCATCATCATAAACTTGTATATTTAACACATGGCATCATAGCATACTCATCATATCATAGGAAAACATTAAAGCATGGCAATTGATCATATCATGAAATCCATCTTTCATCTAGTCTCAACAAGCAACATAACATTCGTTATTCATTACAACACACTTGCCTCAACCACGGGCAACGGAAAGGCGGGAAGTAGAAGGCACTCCCGGGGTCGCACCACCTGCACATAGGTATCACACACTCACAATCATGCCCACAAAACAGTACGCAAACCCCCATCTAACCCGACATTGCCCACTACTCGCAAAACCTAAAAACAGAGGTTCTGTCCCGATGGGACAGCAGCCTTGCAAAAAGCATAACTTGACTTCTGGGACTCCGAATCAATTAAATGAGTACATCCTCGCGTAGCTTAGGAAATTTCCCAACTTTCTCTAGGTATATGGAAAGACTGATTCGGACTCTAAAGTCGTCTAATCTACAGATTACCGTGATCTGTTCCAATTACATCATAGATTTTAACACGCTCGGTAAAACAGCCATAACTTTCAAACGGCTGATCGGAATTTAACGTGCTTTATGTCCACGGAAATATAATTAAATTATCTACAACTTCTTTAACATCCGTATAGACAGACTCGGATTCTAAATTGATGAAAACTAGAACCCTAGCCCAACTGCTCAATCTGCCCGAAAACAGAAACGTGGCAACATCTAGATCTAACCCAAATTACTCCAATCCAGCACCTCCAATTGATCTAAAAACTTGATAAACACCCTAATAACAGTACCTGGATCAATTCCAAGGATCCCCATGATCATACCTTTGCCCGACGAACGAAAACTCCAATCGATCTCCTCGCGGATCGCTCCTCGCTCCACGCTCCTCGCTCCTCACTCCTCGCTCCACGCTCCACGCTCCTCGCTCCACGGGATGATTCCACAAATTGCAGGGGTGGGGTGGCCACCCTAGGGAAGCAAGGGGTGGAGGAGAGGTGGTGGAGAGGTGGGGAGCAAAGGGGCAAGGGAGGGGGAGGCGCACGGCCAAGGGAGGAGGGAGGCGGCTAGGGCAAGGGCAAGTCGGGGGAAGGGCGCACAAGGGGCAGGGGTGAACGCCCAAGGGCTGGTGGGGAGCCCTTTTACCAGCCCCCACACCCAATCCTAGTCCGTTACGGAGACCTACTCCATCCCACCAAAGCCCACTTAAGGCCCAAACTCCACAGGAAGGCCCAAAACTCCCAACGGCCCTAAACGTTATTAACCTCCATACCTTATGGTTTTAACCTGCCATACCATATTTCATAAAGTTTTTGACCTTAACATGCACCATTTAAAAGGTTACGACAATCCGTGGTGACACATCACTTCAAACGGCCCAAAAACGCAAGTAAACCTCAAGACGAAAGGTTTTATTCTCTAATTTCACATTCTATAATGTCACACCATACCGTAGTGTCACATTCTTCCCCCCTTCAACAAGATTCGACCTCGAATCCGAAGGACGCCATAATCAACAACAAAGTCCCCAAGGGACAAAAGGCTTCTCTGCAGCTCAAAACAATCACACAACGACTAAAACCGGAACAAACAACAAACGAGTTCCCAAAACCAACACATAGAGAAAAAGTGTTGATCTAGCTCAACTAAGGGCAACCCCTCACAAATCGACCTTCACTTCAATTCCCCAACAGAATATGCGTTTCAACCACAAAGGGCTCCATCAACCCAAAACGCTCGAATCCTCACGGCAAACACTTCATACTTCTATCACAACCACCCTGACTACCATACTCCATTAAACTCAACATGACATAATCAAAGGAAGTCACAATTCCTTTAACGACCTCTCTTCATTCCCGAAAGTTTCCATCGAGGGGAATAACTCATTAAGGCACACTAGCCCTTCCGATACACGATCATACTAACATTTTATTCCATCCTTTCCCAGGCAAGACTCAAACCCAAAAACAACTAGTGAAGACAACTGCTCACGGCAGGGCAATTATCACCGATCTACCGTCAACTTCACTTCCACCCATCGCTACTCTTAGTAAAGGTTAAACCCATACATCATCAACCTCCATCACAAACCACCCTTATACCACTAAGGTTCGACACCTAGCCCAAGCTAGGATCGAAAACCTTACCAAACCACAATTGGTTCCTTTCTTAAGAGGGTCTCGCCCTCACACAAAAACACTTAGCTATCAAGCCCAAGTGTACACACAACAACTCAAACTCAGAGCGTTAACAACCATTTTGGAAAGAATTCGGCAACATCCAAGCCAAATCACAAAGGAAGCATAAATCCCCTACATCACAACCAACATACCAGAAATTGTTCATTGCTTCTTTTCATACTAGAAAGCAAGGGAAATCTCGTTTCATGACATAAATGCACACTCTTCAGGAGCACTCCGGATTAGTCATATCTCCATATATGACTTTCTCACCGACCTGGCTCAACGACTCTTTTATCATTTAACATGTAAAAACGATGTCATGTTTACTTTTCACCATTCATTCATCATGGAACAACGGTACCGAATAGTCATTCACCAAATAACTTCTTCCTCGGTATCAAATGATTGAAATACCCATAACACTGACGGTTGCGCTAAATCATATAGACTATGACGGCAACATAATTAACAAGAAGGCACCACATCAAATCGTAACCCACCAACGATAGATAGCTAAACTTTGCAAAACATCGCATTTTAACCAAGATCAACGTTTTGGAAAAGAACATTGACTCCAAAGTTAGACATCTGCGCAAACAAGCGCCATAAATTTTATCAAAAGAGAGGGAAACTCAATCCCAAAAGAAAACTCTTCTCTAACCAAATTCACTTATGAAACATTCATAAAAATCCGGACTTGTGAAACATCCGCACATCGCACACATTTTCCAAATGACTCAACTCTAGTCAAACAAAGCACACATCAAGGGCTTAACTCAAAAGTTTCCAACACAACCCTTTATGACCATCTGCTTCCTTTTAAAATTAATTTCAAAGGTAAATCGGTCTGAACGCGAAAGGGCGCGATCCACTCAAAAACTTTTGGATGTAAACTCAAACTCACAACACGAACTAAACAAATTCGCCAAAACCAAAGGTCGACACCAACCACTACGAGTTTTGGGGAAACTCAAACTCAACATAAGGAACACCTCAACCGAAAGCATTCAACCGAGATGGCAAACAACCAAACCAGTTTCAAAGGTTTTTAGACAACAATTTCGGCATGAAAGGAACCATCTCTAGTACTCCACTACGCTTTCCATTAAAGACTTCAATAATCACTATTTACTATCCGAGGAGCCCCAACACAATTCAACCGAAAGTTTCACAACAAATTCTTCCTCTAGTTACCATTCCCAACATTTCTTAATAAGGGTTTATGATGCTTATCAAAAGGCACCCAACCAAGACTATAATGACATGATCCCCACGGATCACCGAATCATAATACATCTTATTCTAAATTTGAAACATAGTACTTCCACAAATCTTTCAAAGAAGATCAACATATAAATTTCATACCTCCTATCTATTCACGCCTCGACAACCGAACCTTATTCAGCTTAAACTACGACTTCAACATGTAAATATTATCTCTACAAGACAAAGTTCATAGCTAGGATTCCAAGGCATACATTCATTAAGGATAAAACTCTACATCAAAGTTAATTATCCATGGTTCACTCCATCACCACAGGTTACAATACCCTCCATTTAATCAATGGTTTCCAACAAGTATTCTACACAACTACCACCACTTACTAAGTCATCAATATCAAAAATTTGATTATCATCAATCAACACATTGCTTTTAGCTATCCTATACATAGGTGATAACCAAATTACCACCACACAACATACTCCAACTATTTAAAATAGATTGAATACTAGTATTAACACTGCCCTTAACAACATCATTAAGAATAAGTATTATGTCTTCTCAATTGATATTAATACTAGCATTGAAGGGACACAACTGCATACTTCCAAATATACTAATGGTTTGCGACAACATAAATAGAAACTCTAATCAATTTCCAAATTAAAGTCACTAGTCAACACGATTAAATCTCTCTATTAATCCATTAGATTAGAACATCTTTAGACAACCAACAAAGTTTCTTTAACAATATCGGCAGTCTACATCATCTTAATGTTTTAACTATGCATCCGGGTTTAAAACTTTCAAACATGATCGGGGGTCATAAGTACTTTTATGACAAAGCAACAGATTCCAAGCATGTACATTAACGCATTCAATCAATCTCGCTAAGAGTAAACTACAACACTAGTAGTCTATTTATTCACAAGCTAGAGATATTAATCACATTGTTACCTACTACATAACATGCTTAAACATCAATTCTTACTAGGGACAAATGATTTCAGTCAAAAGACTACTTTCTTTGTTTGCAACATTTTAGTTTTAAAACTCACCCCAAATTCATAAGGAAACTTGACTCTCAAAATTGCAATGAGACAAACCCAAACTTGGTCATGCAAAGGAATTCTCCAAAACACTTTTCAATCTCCAAGACTCCCACTGGAGGGATCCAACCGATCAAATAAACCTTTGCAAATAAAACCTTAGCACCAAACCCCAATCTTTCATGAAACAAGAAGGGTTTTTTTTTTCAAAGATGATTTCTTAAACCAGTAAAATAACGGAATCAAGCACCACGTACTACTACAAAGCCACAGAACTTCAACCCTGACAGCCAGGTCTGGCACAACTCCGCAATAACTCCTTTAACCTCAGAGAAAGACAAACACAGGGATAAATTGAATGCTTGTTCCCCATAATGCAATCAACAAGCATCAAAACTGGAAAGGCGCCCAAAAGAAGCGCAACACTAGTCTCCTCTTCTTCGTCTTCAACCAAGGAAGACAAAACCACACACCGCATACGGAACGATCCGCGAAAACCCAACACTTTTCATTTGATTCAAATCTACTAAAGCCAAGAAAAGCAAAGAACACCGACCGTCAGAACGGCAAAGAACATACGAAGGAAACCACCATTAACTCTTCTATTTGACTCCAGTCAACTACCCGATCAATGACAGAAAGGATAAGCACTCTTCTCCGACAGGGGTCAATAGTTCTTCGGTGGTGGCGCTAACCGGCCACACCGTCAAACCTCACCCTTACTATGAAATAAGAGAGGTGGCCGAAATCCTTCGGCACCAAAACCCCACTTTTACCACCACAATAGGAATAATTCAATCATTTATCTCATAGACATAGCAACGTACTATATCAAATATAGCATTTAGCAACAAGGCTTAAACACAACATTTAAGCGTAAACAACGATACCCATACCCTTCCTACTGTGCATCCATGTGTGTCAAATTTTAGATTAGTTATACCACTTTTGCAAGTTTTAATGTTGCTATCCTATGACAAAATTTTAGTAAAAACCTAAGCCATGTTTCTAAGTTATTCCACATCACATTTTAGTTGTACCCTATAGCATGACACTAAAAATACACATTCCAAGGACCTACAGCCCGCTCGATACCAATCACAACACCCGGCATTTAATATGCCTGAATGCTACCAAACACAAGCTAAACAACATCTAAATACCACATTTAACATAAAATTCCAGCAAAGGTACATAGGCTAAAAACCGATATTTCGGCAGCATCTCCTTTGTTTTTCCATGAATTAACACAATATCAATGTCATGGCAAGATATATCATAGCACACGACATCTAAAACAGCAATAAATAGAGTCTTAACGACAATATAAGACTAACATCAAGCACTTAATGTCTCCAAGTGTCAAAAGAACAAATAAGCTCTCAAATAGTAAAGCTAAACACTAAAGCAATGATCATCACACGCAATTTATTATCAAACTAATAGAATGACTTGTGGAATCATTAAGGTGAAGCTATGTGTGGGCGTGTGACTATTTCCCTTCCCCGCATGCCGATCTCAAAGTACCTAAAAAAAACAACATAAAACACAAGCGTGAGTTCGAAACTCAGCAAGTATATTGTAATGGACAACAAGAACAATATCATGGCAATAACATCACCCATCATGTATATCATCTCATTCATGAACACTTAACAGTATCATCATCATTATGTATGCAATGTAATGCAATGCTCATGTCTCCTTGGAAACTCATACCAGTATGGTTGAGTACACACCCGTCGGTGTGCACCCTCTCCCCCCTTCCATCCCGAAGATGGAGGGTGCCTACTCCTCGCTTCCGTTCACCACGGTGAATGGAATCACGATGTAGGACTTACTCATTGGCTTTCCGGATTAGTCATAACTTTCTCACCGACCTTCCCGGACTAGTTATGACTTTCTCACCGCCGAGCCATGTAACATGTCATGTATGCAAATATGCCATCATCATCATAAACTTGTATATTTAACACATGGCATCATAGCATACTCATCATATCATAGGAAAACATTAAAGCATGGCAATTGATCATATCATGAAATCCATCTTTCATCTAGTCTCAACAAGCAACATAACATTCGTTATTCATTACAACACACTTGCCTCAACCACGGGCAACGGAAAGGCGGGAAGTAGAAGGCACGCCCGGGGTCGCACCACCTGCACATAGGTATCACACACTCACAATCATGCCCACAAAACAGTATGCAAACCCCCATCTAACCCGACATTGCCCACTACTCGCAAAACCTAAAAACAGAGGTTCTGTCCCGACGGGACAGCAGCCTTGCAAAAAGCATAACCTGAGTTCTGGGATTCCGAATCAATTAAACGATTACATCCTCGCATAGCTTAGGAAATTTCCCAACTTTATCTAGGTATATGGAAAGACTGATTCGGACTCTAAAGTCGTCTAATCTACAGATTACCGTGATCTGTTCCAATTACGTCACAGATTTTAACACGCTCGGTAAAACAGCCATAACTTTCAAACGGCTGATCGGAATTTAACGTGCTTTATGTCCAAGGAAAGATAATTAAATTATCTACAACTTCTTCAACATCCGTATGGACAGAATCGGACTGTAAATTGACGAAAACTAGAACCCTAGCCCAACTGCTCAATCTGCCCGAAAACAGAAACGTGGCAACATCTAGATCTAACCCAAATTACTCCAATCCAGCACCTCCAATTGATCTAAAAACTTGATAAACACCCTAATAACAGTACCTAGATCAATTCCAAGGATCCCCATGATCATACCTTTGCCCGACGAATGAAAACTCCAATCGATCTCCTCGCGGATCGCTCCTCGCTCCACGCTCCTCGCTCCTCGCTCCTCGCTCCACGCTCCACGCTCCTCGCTCCACAGGATGATTCCACAAGGTGCAGGGGTGGGGTGGCCACCCTAGGGCAGCAAGGGGTGGAGGAGAGGTGGTGGAGAGGTGGGGAGCAAAGGGGCAAGGGAGGGGGAGGCGCACGGCCAAGGGAGGAGGGAGGCGGCTAGGGCAAGGGCAAGTGGGGGGAAGGGCGCACAAGGGGCAGGGGTGAACGCCCAAGGGCTGGTGGGGAGCCCTTTTACCTGCCCCCACACCCAATCCTAGTCCGTTACGGAGACCTACTCCATCCCACCAAAGCCCACTTAAGGCCCAAACTCCCCCGGGAAGGCCCAAAACCCAACGGCCCTAAACGGCCCGGAAACGTTATTAACCTCCATACCTTATGGTTTTAACCTGCCATACCATATTTCATAAAGTTTTTGACCTTAACATGCACCATTTAAAAGGTTACGACAATCCGTGGTGACACATCACTTCAAACGGCCCAAAAACGCAAGTAAACCTCAAGCCGAAAGGTTTTATTCTCTAATTTCACATTCTATAATGTCACACCATACCGTAGTGTCACAGAATATACTATATGCTGTTCTAATGACTTTCTGAAAGTTGCAACACTACTTCTAAGCCCACAAAATTATGATCATGACGACCTATCCGCTCAAGGAGGTAATCCGCAATCGAGAGGCCACGGGGTGAATCACGCAGTGGGCAGTCGAGCTCAACGAGTTCAAGGTCAATTTGGCACTACGAACCAGTGTTAAATCTGGGATCCTAGCAGATATCATCGCAGAATGGACGCATGTCAAGTAAAAGAGATACGAGGTGGTCGATGACCACTGTACCATGTTCTTCGATGGATCGCTCACGCTTCAGGGCTCGGGATCCGGAGTCATGCTCAAATCCCTGACAGGTGAGGAACTTAAATATGTCATCCAGCTTGATTTTCCAGCTTCTAACAATGTTGCATAATACAACGAACTGGTCAACTGCCTTTGGATAGCTGCGTCGGTTGGCATAAGGTGATTACTCATGAAAGGGGACTCATAGCTAGTCGTAAACCAAGTGCAAAAGGAATATCAATGTTCGAATGATAACATGGTGGCATACCTAAATGAGGTTCGCAAGCTAGAGCGAAAGTTCGAAGGGCTCAAGGTAAGACACATCCAGCGAAGTGATAACTCCGCCGTTGATGAACTTGCTAGGCTTGTTTCATCTTGTTCACCAGCCCTGACATGAGTCTTCGTCAAGAAACTCCTCAAACCATATGTTTCCCCTGTACTGGAGACAGACGCTGCCCAACCCGATCAATAGCCTGATCGAGTCAGTGAGGCAGAACTCACAGACACAGAAGCTGCACTACTCAAATGTGAACCGACTTGGATGACTCCATTCCAAGCCTATCTCGAAGGTCGAGAGGTCCCTGACAATAATGCCTCAGTCGAAAAAATTGCTTGTAAGTCCAAGCTATATGTATTGGTAGATGCAAGCTCTACTGAAATGGGAGTAACGAAATCTTGATGAAGTGCATCACTCAAGAAAAGGGCAATAAAGTATTGCTTGATATCCATGGAGGCTTCTGCGGCAACCATGCGTCCTATCGCACTCTCGTCAGAAAGGTTTTTCGGCAGGGGTTCTTGTAACACCCCCGGCATCACACGTGCCCAAAGTGTTACACAAACCTAATAAAACTAGACTAGAAAGCTCAAACTCTAATAGTACTCCTAAATCCACTAAAAATTTCGGCAGCACCTCCCCTAAAACTTGGACATCAACTCAGCAGACAAAAGACAACAATTAACAGTCACAATCAAGAATAGCTAATAATGGGCTTAGCAACTAAGCTTAACTACATAGCAAAACTTACAATAACTACAACCCAAAAACATATATTACAAAGGACCTATACTATGAATCAATGTAAATCTTTAAATTAAACTAATCCTTTATCTTGTCATGAAGGGGAGTGCAGGTGAGGCTAATTCCCATCCCGGCATGAAGTACTCCGAGTACCTAAAACCCAAAGACAACAGAAGTGAGTGCAAGACCCAACCAAGTACAACAAATAGCAATATCAATATCAATTAACATATTTAAACCAATAACATGCTCATATCTCTCAGACCAAATTAACAAGTACATAAAACAAAGAAATCACCGTCAGTTACCTCATCAACTACCTTGCTCATTTATTCCACATACCACATTAAATAACATTGGATGAGTTGTCGGCACCCGAATATGCAAATCCAGACCCTCTATGTATTTAGCACTAGTCCAGGATCATGCTAGTGCACACAGTCTCAACATCGGTAAATACCACAATCATACTCAACGGAATAGTAAAGTACTTTATTGAAAGGAAATATAATCGGTTGCTCGACCTTATGGTCAAGTTAGAAAAGTATGCCTCGCAGGGCTTAAGTCTTACTCAAATAAACTAGCAGCGAAAAATAAAGAAACGCGTGGCGCCAACCAATATGCCATAGGCAACTGACTGGGCTCGCCCCTAGTTCATCGGCTCCTCCTGGAACTCCTCCTCCAATGCTGGTGTCGATTCTTCTTCAACTGATGTTTGTATTATGACAAGGGTGAGTACTAAAAAGCACTCAGCAAGTCATGCACATAAATGCAATGCTAATAACTACATGCATGGCTTATTCCAATAACAGGCTAAGAGGTTCTTTTGCAATAAGAAACATTCATAAATAACAGTAATAGATTGGAAAGCAGTAAAACAATAATAACTTTGTAAATAATTTCTCAAGTAAAGCATTTATCAACCCAAACAAGTTCATCATTTCCAACACCAAGTATCCATAAACCCAAGATCAATTTCATAAAGTCTAACCCATGATTGTAATCACCGAGCAATGTCCAATACCGTGGACTCGGCAATTCGAATAGGTTGTACACTCTGCAGACATTATACACTTTACCCACAAGATACAATCAAACACTACCAAGAAGAGTGATCGTTGTAACACCCTAACACAAAACTAGTAATTTACGTAATTACTTACTGGAAATACTTCTTAAACTAATAGCAACGAACAGAAAGAAGAAGAAAATTCGACATGACCAATGCCCAAAACAAGACGGAACAAACATAACATAGACAAGGAAAGAATAGCGGAAGCATAAATGACAACCCAAGGTAATATCACCCCCAATTAAAATTTTTCGGACCCACAAGGTGCATGGTTTGACTTAAGTACATGTTCCACATAAATATTTTATTCCAAGTGAACATGTGTAGTAAGTGCATCTACGCCCCACCCTTCATGCTACGCTCCGTAAGATTGCACGAAAGGAAGAGGAGTGGTGAGATCGAATAATCTCAGCAAGTGGAACAAATAATACAAAGACAACAATCAAATATCGTAAGCATGAACTTCCTCTTTTCTTTTTCTCAAAATTAAACAAGACATACAACGGTTCTTTCCTCCTCTTTCTTTCCACCCCAAACAGACATCAGCAAAAGAGAAGTAATGCATATGCTCATGACATGTTCCTTCTCACCGTGCCCTTTCTCAGAACACACGGCTACCGTGCCCTTTCTCGAGAACACACGGTATTGTGCAGTGCGATCGCGGCGTTCTCACGGCGACATTCTTCCAATGCATGAATGCATATGACATGATACATGTGTAAACAACTCCACGTACAACTTGATTGTGAGTACTTCTTACTTGTCGTCATGGATAAAGTAAACAATCAAAATATGAACAAACATTGCCAACTCCACTTGCCTTTACCGATGAGGGCGAAGATGTTAATTGCGTCCCAAGTCGCACCACCTACACAAACATCTTACCTCAGTACCCAAACATTTTCTAAACTCAACTTTAACACATTCAACCGACTCCTACTCCCCCCAAAACCCCCGCAATACACTATCTCTGATTCTGCCCAGAAAACAGGTTGCGCACACCGGCTTAATTATTTTGTAACTATTTCTCTGTAATGCCCAAAAATCTAAAAATATTACATAAGCTAGATATTGGCATCCTCTACAACTTTCATGAAGACCAAAGATTTCAATTCCACTTTTAAATTTGCCTAAATAATGGTTCAACACAGTGGGCAGTTCTCTAGTTCCAAATCCGAACAGCAGGCTTGCAACAGCCCTAGCTTCCAAGTCCCAACTCCAAAAATTATAAAAAATTTACAGGAGCTAGATACTGACGTGATCTACAACTTTCATGTAAACCATAAATTCTAATTCCCGACCCAAATCTGTTTAATCTGCAGCCCTAATCCTAATACGGAATCTGTCCCCTCTCTTCTTACAGCAGTATCCCCACCGCGATTACTCCCAAACTAGAGCTCAGAAAAATCTGAAAAAATACAGGAGCTAGGTCTCGATCTTATCTACAACTTTCTAGTTATGCACTTTTCCAGTAAAAATCATCTAGGCCATGAAATCACGTCTGTAAACCGACTGCTCATACTGTTCGAACTCAGACCACTCTGATCCGAAAATCAAATCTCCTCCCAGCAACCCTCCTCAACGAATTAACCATGCACAAGGGCTCAAACACCCTCCTAATACCACCCTAGAACAGAATCTAAAACCCCCAAATCAAACCTCACCTAAAGGGAATGAAAACTCACCGTTCTTCGCCGATCCGCGCTGTTCTTCATGGCAGATTCGATCCCGGGCAGCGGAGGAACACTTTGGGTGGATGGATCTACTTTTATACTGGCTAGAAATGGCGTGGAAGAGGGTTGGAAGTGGCTTCAATTTTCGTCCATGGTGTAGGAGTTTTGGGGCGGCTAGGGGGGGAAAGGAGAGGTGGGAGATTAGGGTTAGGGATGTGGTGGGGCTGGTTTTTTTGGGGGCCCAAGAGGGTGACTGCAGTTTTTAACCCTTTTTTTTTCTTTTTCTTTTAATGAGAAATCACTCCGTCAAGGCTAAACTCTACCCTTTAATAGCCCAAAACCCTCCGTAGGTCCCGCTACAGCCCACAAACCCTAGAAATTCCTGCACGAACACAAAAATCGAGATTCGGGTATTACACTCTCCCCCCTAAATAGGATTCGACCCCGAATCCCAAACAGGCCACTACTCAACAACAAGAACAATAGGGAACCAAAATTCACAAATCATACCCACAAGAACGAACCTCAACACTCCACATGCTGGAAAGAACACAAATCAAGATGCAACTCTCAGATTAACACGAGAAGCAACTCATCTCCATTCAACTCCACAAAACTCAAATAACTTTCTTACCTCCCCTTGAAAAGCATGGGATAAAATTCCCATATCGAGCCCCTATCACCTACAGTTAATGAAACCTTGAAAATTTTCTTTTAACATCTTAGCATACAACCTCCATAACCAATGATCAATTTCGGAATAACCGGTGCCAAAATCTGAACTCAACTCCAATTCTTTTTTTTGTTATGATTACACCTCGCAATTCCTTCATCCACTTCAGTTGCAAAATCTTTACCACAATTTGATCAACTCTATGCGGCAGTGCCACCCAAAACACTTTCCCCAAACCAACTCCTAATCAATTCTCACAATCGAGTGCTCAATTCAACTTTACAAGATCTAACCAAGAAGAGTTACGACACATTCACACAAAAAGGCAACATGAAAGAAAATGTTAGAAACGATCATCAGCATGGATACCACCTATATCCTACCTAGTGAACATCCAACAAAGAAACTCTAGAAGAGAGTATCACCTTCCATAACTCCATCGTAGCTAGAGTGAGTAGTATAAGTAATTGTCATGGTTGATCAGGCCATGAGTTACTCGCACTACACACCTAATACGGGAGATATGTTCAAACACAATTCAATATCGTGAAGAGGATACATGGGCACGAACAAAAGTTCGAGGTCGACCCCCATGTCGCCAATCTGGTAACGCGCCCCAGGACAACACTCAACTCAAGTATTCCATAACACAAAGCATTCAAAGAAAGGAGTCTTAAAATGTCGCAAAATAAGACAAGGCAAACCACGGCTACCAGCTGCAATTAACAAATTTCTACCTCTCCCTTCAGTGAAAACAGAAATGTTCCAAAGAAATACACTACTAAGGAGACATCGCATCTCCAACAACAGCACTCTATACCGAGAAGTGAACGCTCAAAACAATATAAGCTGAACAAAACAAACCTGAGTAGGACCTCATCCAACACCACGACCACCAATTTGCATGATCCACTTAAGGCCATATACAAGCAAGGCCCCAAAGCAAACACTCATTTGAGTAAATATAGCAACTTACTTTAGGAAAGCCAACCACAATATAAAAGTTACTCCCACTTCTTCCCAGTCTATCTCACATCAAGGGACAACTATCCTAGACAAGAGTTCACAACAGAAAGTTTCACGTCAGATTAACATAACATTAGCTACGACCCTTATAATCAAATTACTCAAACACTCCCAAGAAGGGTTTGGACCACGACATTCAATAACCTTCATTACTCCTCACTAATCAACCATTTACGATTAACACCTAGCAAGAGCTAAGGCCTTAAGGTATTACCAACCCACAATCGGTTCTCTTTTATAGGAAGGCAAGGGCTAAGGCCTTAAGGTATTACCAACCCACAATCGGTTCTCTTTTATAGGAAGGTCTCGTTCCACCATCTTTCACTTAAGGAGCAAGGGAACATTCGATTCTCTTTAACAATATAAACAACTTTTATCACTTTAAAACCAAGGCACCAAGATGAACTACAGGAATAACTCCAATTAAAAGAGAAACACCGCATAACCTGTACTAAATGCATTTCAACTTTACTAAAACAGATCATTCTTACTTTACCAAAACAAAACAACTTTGAAAAGTGGAATTCGATCCAGAAATCAAATATCTCCACACAACAACCTCACATATTTTTAGGTGAATGGGAAACTCATTTCCTGGCATAAACTTGCTTTAGCAACAAAAGTCGCTTACGAAACAATCATAAAAACCATCTTTAAGAAATTTTCAAAATACCTCACACATTTTAATAATTTTACTCTAGTCAAACTAGAGATACACATATCTCCGAATCAAACACTTCTGAAAAATTACATTAAATTCGGTTATTTCGCTTAATCAGTAATGCAACCAATAACTCATTTTGTATACTAATGAGTGCAATCCAAGCATACACACTTTGGGGTTAGATTCCATAACCATGACTTAAATCCAATATCTTACCAAAACAATTGAGTTGCATTATTCTACACGGTAACACATTCAACATTCATCAACATATACTTCATGAATAATCCTTCTTTCATCCTCATTTTGAAGCCTCAAAGTTACGGCCAAATTTGGCTACATTCACACTAATATAGGGAACTCTAATACATATATTAGAACTTGAACGCATATAGCCAAAAGACATTCATCCAAAAGATCATACAAACACAACAATCCATATACCTTTAAACATGATTCACCTTAAATCCCTCCATTTCTAGTAACCTAATGCGCTAACCGTTAAAGTTTTCAATAATCATAGGTTACACCTTAAGAAACCCCTTTTGGATTTAATAAAATTCACAAAACCAATTCTTACTTTAATTGCCTTCTCCCACAACTGTAACAAAAGTTTACGATACTTATCATAAAACATCAACTTTATTCGAAGTCTATAATCCATGACAAGCTCCCTAATGCACACTGCATATTCTAAATTTTAAGTCATCTCTTTTCAAGGTTACATGTAGTGTGACCATCATAAGATTTTCATACAACCCATAAGTTAATATTTCAGCATCCAAAACTCATTCAACCAATAGCTAACTCCAACAATTAAATATCATCTTCATGAGACATATTTCATCCATAAGGCTCTAAGACAGGTCATTCGCTAGGACCAAATTATGCACCAAAGACGACCAATTCAATAACTCTTATACTTTGTTCTTAAAATTTCATCCAACGGCAAAATCTATATCTTCTCAATTGGGATCTATACTAGTATTAAAGGATCTGATTTCTTACTTCATAATTTTTTTTATAGCTCACATCAACACACATAATAACTCTAATCCACTTTTACTTTTGGATCACCTACCATTATGATTAATTCTCTCTAACCACAATATGTTATATTGTGTTTAAACAACCTGCAAACATACTTTAACAATGACGGTAGTTTACATCATCTCACTGTTGCAACTATGCATCAAACTTCAAGATTTTAAACTTTCTCGTAGGTCACACATCCTTAAATGTAGGCTGTGACCCCCTCCCCCCAATTTAACAAAGGAACTAGACTCCCCGCCTTGCAATAAGGCAAGGCTCAAACTTTGAGATGCAAAAGCTCCCCCAATCAAAATTTTTGAGCTTAAATACTTCCACCGAGGAAGATGATCGCCAAGATAATTTTTCACAAAATGAAGAACCAAGCAATCAAGTAATCTTTTACTGGTAAAGCTATAAAACTTAAGTCCACACCATTTAAGGTTTGCACACAAAAAAAACCAGTTGTTTCTTTTAAATGCGAAGAATGACAACCACCAAAAAAAAAAAAAAAAAAAAACAATTTAACTCTTTTTTTTTATAGCAACTAAGGTTAGCCAACAAAACTCATATCCAGAATTGTAATATTAGCAATCAACAATGACTATTCACTAAACTCTTTTCTTTGCCCCCAACCATCGAAGACATATCATCAAACAACTCCCTCAAATAACACTCCGATCTAGACATATTAAGCAACAACTCTTCACAACGAGATGCCCTTAAACCTCTGGGGATGGCTCTACCTAGCCACACCCACAACCACAGCCCTTACCACGGCCAACAGAACATGACCGAAACATTTCAGAACAACTGTTTCACACAACAAAATCGTTCAATCAACTCTTTCATAAGCATAGCAATACACATCATTATCATAATATCATTAATCATCAAAATATAACATTCTTCATCAAAACTCAATAAATCACTAAAGCGTAATGCAATGATTCCCCATACCCTTCCTCATGCATCAGAGTGTGTCACGTTTTAAAGTAATTAACCAATCTATATCAATTTTTTTTTAAGTTATTGCCTAAGGCCAAATTTTAAAGGTTGATCCTAAGCCATGTTCCTACTTTCACAAAGCAAAATTTTAGTTTACTCTACAGTTATTTTCTAATTCCAAACACCACGGACACAAGCCCGCTCCGATACCAATCAGTAACACCCTAACACAAAACTAGTAATTTACGTAATTACTTCGGAAATACTTCTTAAACTAATAGCAACGAACAGAAAGAAGAAGAAAATTCGACATGACCAATGCCCAAAACAAGACGGAACAAACATAACATAGACAAGGAAAGAATAGCGGAAGCATAAATGACAACCCAAGGTAATATCACCCCCAATTAAAATTTTTCGGACCCACAAGGTGCATGGTTTGACTTAAGTACATGTTCCACATAAATATTTTATTCCAAGTGAACATGTGTAGTAAGTGCATCTACGCCCCACCCTTCATGCTACGCTCCAGAAGATTGCCTGAAAGGAAGAGGAGTGGTGAGATCGAATAATCTCAGCAAGTGGAACAAATAATACAAAGACAACAATCAAATATCGTAAGCATGAACTTCCTCTTTTCTTTTTCTCAAAATTAAACAAGACATACAACGGTTCTTTCCTCCTCTTTCTTTCCACCCCAAACAGACATCAGCAAAAGAGAAGTAATGCATATGCTCATGACATGTTCCTTCTCACCGTGCCCTTTCTCAGGAACACACGGCTACCGTGCCCTTTCTCAGGAACACACGGTATTGTACCGGTACGGTCGCGGCGTTCTCACGGCGACATTCTTCCAATGCATGAATGCATATGACATGATACATGTGTAAACAACTCCACGTACAACTTGATTGTGAGTACTTCTTACTTGTCGTCATGGATAAAGTAAACAATCAAAATATGAACAAACATTGCCAACTCCACTTGCCTTTACCGATGAGGGCGAAGATGTTAATTGCGTCCCGAAGTCGCACCACCTACACAAACATCTTACCTCAGTACCCAAACATTTTCTAAACTCAAGTTGAACACATTCAACCGACTCCTACGCCCCCCACAACCCCCGCAATACACTATCTCTGATTCTGCCCAGAAAACAGGTTGCGCACACCGGCTTAATTATTTTGTAACTATTTCTCTGTAATGCCCAAAAATCTAAAAATATTACATAAGCTAGATATTGGCATCCTCTACAACTTTCATGAAGACCAAAGATTTCAATTCCACTTTTAAATTTGCCTAAATAATGGTTCAACACAGTGGGCAGTTCTCTAGTTCCAAATCCGAACAGCAGGCTTGCAACAGCCCTAGCTTCCAAGTCCCAACTCCAAAAATTATAAAAAATTTACAGGAGCTAGATACTGACGTGATCTACAACTTTCATGTAAACCATAAATTCTAATTCCCGACCCAAATCTGTTTAATCTGCAGCCCTAATCCTAATACGGAATCTGTCCCCTCTCTTCTTACAGCAGTATCCCCACCGCGATTACTCCCAAACTAGAGCTCAGAAAAATCTGAAAAAAATACAGGAGCTAGGTCTCGATCTTATCTACAACTTTCTAGTTATGCACTTTTCCAGTAAAAATCATCTAGGCCATGAAATCACGTCTGTAAACCGACTGCTCATACTGTTCGAACTCAGACCACTCTGATCCGAAAATCAAATCTCCTCCCAGCAACCCTCCTCAACGAATTAACCATGCACAAGGGCTCAAACACCCTCCTAATACCACCCTAGAACAGAATCTAAAACCCCCAAATCAAACCTCACCTAAAGGGAATGAAAACTCACCGTTCTTCGCCGATCCGCGCTGTTCTTCGCGGCAGATTCGATCCCGGGCAGCGGAGGAACACTTTGGGTGGATGGATCTACATTTCTACTGGCTGGAAATGGCGTGGAAGAGGGGAGGAAGTGGCTGCAAATTTCGTCCATGGAGGAGGAGGTTTGGGGCGGCTAGGGGGGAAAAGGAGAGGTGGGAGATTAGGGTTAGGGATGTGGTGGGGCTGGTTTTTGGGGGCCCAAGAGGGTGACTGCAGTTTTTAACCCTTTTTTTTTCTTTTTCTTTTAATGAGAAATCACTCCGTCAAGGCTAAACTCTACCCTTTAATAGCCCAAAACCCTCCGTAGGTCCCGCTACAGCCCACAAACCCTAGAAATTCCTGCACGAACACAAAAATCGAGATTCGGGTATTACACTCTCCCCCCCTAAATAGGATTCGACCCCGAATCCCAAACAGGCCACTACTCAACAACAAGAACAATAGGGAACCAAAATTCACAAATCATACCCACAAGAACGAACCTCAACACTCCACATGCTGGAAAGAACACAAATCAAGATGCAACTCTCAGATTAACACGAGAAGCAACTCATCTCCATTCAACTCCACAAAACTCAAATAACTTTCTTACCTCCCCTTGAAAAGCATGGGATAAAATTCCCATATCGAGCCCCTATCACCTACAGTTAATGAAACCTTGAAAATTTTCTTTTAACATCTTAGCATACAACCTCCATAACCAATGATCAATTTCGGAATAACCAGGTGCCAAAATCTGAACTCAACTCCAATTCTTTTTTTTGTTATGATTACACCTCGCAATTCCTTCATCCACTTCAGTTGCAAAATCTTTACCACAATTTGATCAACTCTATGCGGCAGTGCCACCCAAAACACTTTCCCCAAACCAACTCCTAATCAATTCTCACAATCGAGTGCTCAATTCAACTTTACAAGATCTAACCAAGAAGAGTTACGACACATTCACACAAAAAGGCAACATGAAAGAAAATGTTAGAAACGATCATCAGCATGGATACCACCTATATCCTACCTAGTGAACATCCAACAAAGAAACTCTAGAAGAGAGTATCACCTTCCATAACTCCATCGTAGCTAGAGTGAGTAGTATAAGTAATTGTCATGGTTGATCAGGCCATGAGTTACTCGCACTACACACCTAATACAGAGATATGTTCAAACACAATTCAATATCGTGAAGAGGATACATGGGCACGAACAAAAGTTCGAGGTCGACCCCCATGTCGCCAATCTGGTAACGCGCCCCAGGACAACACTCAACTCAAGTATTCCATAACACAAAGCATTCAAAGAAAGGAGTCTTAAAATGTCGCAAAATAAGACAAGGCAAACCACGGCTACCAGCTGCAATTAACAAATTTCTACCTCTCCCTTCAGTGAAAACAGAAATGTTCCAAAGAAATACACTACTAAGGAGACATCGCATCTCCAACAACAGCACTCTATACCGAGAAGTGAACGCTCAAAACAATATAAGCTGAACAAAACAAACCTGAGTAGGACCTCATCCAACACCACGACCACCAATTTGCATGATCCACTTAAGGCCATATACAAGCAAGGCCCCAAAGCAAACACTCATTTGAGTAAATATAGCAACTTACTTTAGGAAAGCCAACCACAATATAAAAGTTACTCCCACTTCTTCCAGTCTATCTCACATCAAGGGACAACTATCCTAGACAAGAGTTCACAAATGTAAAGTTTCACGTCAGTTAACATAACATTAGCTACGACCCTTATAATCAAATTACTCAAACACTCCCAAGAAGGGTTTGGACCACGACATTCAATAACCTTCATTACTCCTCACTAATCAACCATTTACGATTAACACCTAGCAAGAGCTAAGGCCTTAAGGTATTACCAACCCACAATCGGTTCTCTTTTATAGGAAGGCAAGGGCTAAGGCCTTAAGGTATTACCAACCCACAATCGGTTCTCTTTTATAGGAAGGTCTCGTTCCACCATCTTTCACTTAAGGAGCAAGGGAACATTCGATTCTCTTTAACAATATAAACAACTTTTATCACTTTAAAACCAAGGCACCAAGATGAACTACAGGAATAACTCCAATTAAAAGAGAAACACCGCATAACCTGTACTAAATGCATTTCAACTTTACTAAAACAGATCATTCTTACTTTACCAAAACAAAACAACTTTGAAAAGTGGAATTCGATCCAGAAATCAAATATCTCCACACAACAACCTCACATATTTTTAGGTGAATGGGAAACTCATTTCCTGGCATAAACTTGCTTTAGCAACAAAAGTCGCTTACGAAACAATCATAAAAACCATCTTTAAGAAATTTTCAAAATACCTCACACATTTTAATAATTTTACTCTAGTCAAACTAGAGATACACATATCTCCGAATCAAACACTTCTGAAAAATTACATTAAATTCGGTTATTTCGCTTAATCAGTAATGCAACCAATAACTCATTTTGTATACTAATGAGTGCAATCCAAGCATACACACTTTGGGGTTAGATTCCATAACCATGACTTAAATCCAATATCTTACCAAAACAATTGAGTTGCATTATTCTACACGGTAACACATTCAACATTCATCAACATATACTTCTGAATAATCCTTCTTTCATCCTCATTTTGAAGCCTCAAAGTTACGGCCAAATTTGGCTACATTCACACTAATATAGGGAACTCTAATACATATATTAGAACTTGAACGCATATAGCCAAAAGACATTCATCCAAAAGATCATACAAACACAACAATCCATATACCTTTAAACATGATTCACCTTAAATCCCTCCATTTCTAGTAACCTAATGCGCTAACCGTTAAAGTTTTCAATAATCACAGGTTACACCTTAAGAAACCCCTTTTGGATTTAATAAAATTCACAAAACCAATTCTTACTTTAATTGCCTTCTCCCACAATCAGTAACAAAAGTTTACGATACTTATCATAAAACATCAACTTTATTCAAGTCTATAATCCATGACAAGCTCCTAATGCACACTGCATATTCTAAATTTTAAGTCATCTCTTTTCAAGGTTACATGTAGTGTGACCATCATAAGATTTTCATACAACCCATAAGTTAATATTTCAGCATCCAAAACTCATTCAACCAATAGCTAACTCCAACAATTAAATATCATCTTCATGAGACATATTTCATCCATAAGGCTCTAAGACAGTCATTCGCTAGGACCAAATTATGCACCAAAGACGACCAATTCAATAACTCTTATACTTTGTTCTTAAAATTTCATCCAACGGCAAAATCTATATCTTCTCAATTGGGATCTATACTAGTATTAAAGGATCTGATTTCTTACTTCATAATTTTTTTTATAGCTCACATCAACACACATAATAACTCTAATCCACTTTTACTTTTGGATCACCTACCATTATGATTAATTCTCTCTAACCACAATATGTTATATTGTGTTTAAACAACCTGCAAACATACTTTAACAATGACGGTAGTTTACATCATCTCACTTTGTTGCAACTATGCATCAAACTTCAAGATTTTAAACTTTCTCGTAGGTCACACATCCTTAAATGTAGGTCGTGACCCTCCCCCAATTTAACAAAGGAACTAGACTCCCCGCCTTGCAATAAGGCAAGGCTCAAACTTTGAGATGCAAAAGCTCCCCCAATCAAAATTTTTGAGCTTAAATACTTCCACCGAGGAAGATGATCGCCAAGATAATTTTTCACAAAATGAAGAACCAAGCAATCAAGTAATCTTTTACTGGTAAAGCTATAAAACTTAAGTCCACACCATTTAAGGTTTGCACACAAAAAAAACCAGTTGTTTCTTTTAAATGCGAAGAATGACAACCACCAAAAAAAAACAATTTAACTTTTTTTTTTC